>CM021797.1:10075281-10087320 GCA_011076525.1 Nettapus auritus | reverse complement strand
TCCCCCACCCCCCCTCTTGCTGGAGCCCCCGGAGCTGGTACACCCCTTCGCCAACACCCCAGCTCTGGGGACTCCCACAACCTGGGCACCGGAGACCCCAGGTCGGACCCCCCAGCGCCTGGACCCGTCCTCCCCAACCTCCCCACGTCGGAGACCCCCGGTGCCTGGACACCCCTTCCTCCAAATCCCCCCATGCCGGACACCCCCGGCTCCGGGGCGCCCCCTCCCCAACTCCCTCACACCGGACCCCCTCTCCCCAAACCCCGTCCTGCCGGAGCCCCCCGGAGCCAGCACACCCCTTCTTCCCCAACACCCCCGACCCGGACACCCCTTCTCCCCTCACCCAGCCCCCCGCCCCCCGACGGCGGGGCCGCCCCCTCCTCTCCCCTCTCCCCGTAGGGGCGGGCGGCGGCGGCGTTGGCTCCGTGGGCGGGACGGGGCGTTCCGGGGGGGCGCTGCCCGGTCCGGGGCGGCTCCGCCCGGGGGAGGCGCAGGCGGCGGCGGCGGCGGCGGGCGCAGGATCCGCGGGCGGAGGAGCCGGCGGGGCCCATGGCTCCGGGGCTGCCGCTGGTGCTGTGGGCGCTGCTGTCGGCGGCGGCGGGGGGCCGGCGAGCGGCGTCCCCCGACGGGGCGGCCGCCAACCTGACGGTGGCCGTGGTGCTGCCGGAGCGCAACGTGAGCTACGCGTGGGCCTGGCCGCGCGTGGAACCGGCGCTGAGCCTGGCGCTGGAGGCGCTGCAGCGTGGGGAGCCGCCGCTGCTGCCGCGGCCCTTCTCGGTGCGCGTCGAGTTCATGAGCTCGGAGCTGGGGGGCGCGTGCTCCGAGTACGTGGCGCCGCTCAAAGCCGTGGACCTCAAGCTGTACCACGACCCCGACGTGCTCTTCGGGCCGGGGTGCGTGTACCCTGCCGCCTCGGTGGGCCGCTTCGCCTCGCACTGGCGGCTGCCCCTCATCACGGCCGGGGCGGTGGCGGTGGGCTTCAGCGAGAAGCGCGAGCACTACCGCACCACCGTGCGCACCGGGCCCTCGGCGCCCAAGCTGGGCGCCTTCGTCTCCCACCTGCACGCCCACTTCAACTGGAGCTCCCGCGCCGCCCTGCTCTACGTGGACCGCAAGACGGACGACCGGCCCTACTACTTCACCATCGAGGGCGTCTTCCAGGAGCTGCAGGACGGCAGCAACCTCACCGTCCGCCACCACATCTATTCCCCCGACGAGGGCGGCGCCGACACCGCCATCCACTTCATCAAGGCCAGCGGGCGCGGTGCGTGGCGTGGCGGGGGCACGGAGGGTCCCGCGGGGGGGTGCAGCGGCCCGTGGGGCGCGGAGAGGGGCAGGGGGAGCGGTGGGGTGGGTGTGGGGTGCGGGGAGGGGGTGGGGACGCGGTGGGACCCGTGGGGGGCACGGTGAGGGGTGGGGACGCGGTGGGACGCGTGTGGGGCGCTGCGAGGGCAGGGGGACGCAGAGGGAGCTCTGTGGGGCACGGCGAGGGGGTGGGGGGACAGGGGGACCTGTGGGGGGCGCGGGAAGGGGTGGGCACAGTGGGACCTGTGTGGGACACAGTAAGGGGATGTGGGACATGTGTGGGGCACAGCGAGGTGGCAGGGACGCAGTGTGACCTCTGTGGGGCACAGCGAGGGACCAGGGGAGCGGTGGGAGCCTTGTGGGGCACAAGAAGGGGACAGGGACACCGGGATCTCTGTGGGGCATGGCAAGGGGACAGGGACGCAGTGGGACCTCTGTGGGGCACAACAAAGGGGCTGGGGTCACAGTGTCAGCCCTGTGGGGCACAGCGAGGGGTGGGCACAGTGGGACCGCTGTGGGGCACAGCAAGGGGACAGTGACACAGTGGGACACATATAGGGCGAAGCAAATGGAGGGGGGCACTGTGGAACCCATGTGGGGCATGGCATGGGGCTGGGGACACCGTGGGACCCCTGTGGGGCACAGTGATGGGGAGGAACAGGGGGGGACCTCTGCGGGGCACGGCGAGGGGCAGGGGACGCAGTGTGAGCCCCGTGGGGCACGATGTGGCGTGGGCAAAGCACCCTGTGGGTACAGGGCACGTGGCCACAGCAGGGCTGAGGGGGCAGCAGGACCCTACAGGAGCCCCCCCAGCCACGGGACCCCCGCTCGCAGCCCCCCACCGCCCTCACCCCCTGCAGGACCCCCGTCCCCCGGTGGGATGCGGGCAGAGGGACGCGGGGGCGCCTCGGTGGCGCGCCATGCCTCGCGCCACCCTGCCCTGCACAAGCCCGGGCGCCAGCGGGGTCGGGGTGTCCCCGGGGGCAGGCTGGACCCGGGCAGCATGGGGAGGCGGAGGGGACGGTGTGGATGTGGCTGGCTGTCGGGCGGCGCTGGCAGTGGCACGCCGAGGTGGCCGTGCCGTGCTCGGGGGGGAGGCTGCAGCCCCCTGCCCCGTGCCGGTCCCCCTGGTTGTGGCCGTGGCGAGTGGATGGGGCTGGGGACGGCCCCACCCTGGTGCCAGCGGGGGGGTATAAATCAATTTGTCGCCTCGGGAGAGCGGCTATATCGGGCCGGGAGGAAATGGAGGGGCTTACGGAGGCAGCTGGAGAGCAAGGGCAGCCTGACGCTCGCTCGTCCATTATTGATGAGCGGGGTGTATCGATCCGGGAGGCCGCCGCTCCGCGCGGCTCCTTAATGGATCCTGAGATGCTGTGTCATTAAGAAGGACATCGAGCCGGGACCAGCGGAGCCAGATGGGGCAGCGGGGAGATGCGGCCGGGGGAGCTCAGTGCCCTGGGGCTTCGGGGCCGAGGATGGGGGGCTTTGGGTGGCACCGGGTCGAGGCACCACGCGGGGAGGAAGGCCGAACGCGGCCCTAAATCGCCCCGATGCGCACCGAGAAGGAGGACACCAGGCGTGGGCGAGGATGGGGGTCCCCTGGCGAGGGACCCCGCATCCCCAGGACCTCGGTGCCACCGCGGGGTGTCAGCTCCCGAGCGTGGCTTTGGAGAGCCTGGGCACAGCCACGCGTGTCTCACAGCCGCGAGGAGCGGGGTCCCACCAGAGCGGGGCCGCCACGCACCTGCCCCGCGCCTGCGTGCGGCCCCCCGGGGCTTCGCCATCGTCCCTCTGGCTGGGGCCTGGGCGACGTGCCGGGGCCCACGTCCCTCCCGCCGCTGATATAATTAGAGCCGCGGCGCAGGGAATTACCGGAGCATCTGCCCGCCGAGCGCAGGTCCTCCGCCTGGGGGAACGGGTGGGCAGGAGGAGGGGGCCGGGGCGCCTTCCCCTGACGATAGCCCCACGTCCCACCCCGGGAGCCACTCGGGTGCCGTGCGCCCCCCGAGCCCCCCGAGCCCTTTGACCGGGCGGGCGTCTGTCACCGCCGTGGGGCTGTGCCACCATCTGCCACCAGCTGTCGCGGCCCCCCTGCCGCCGGCACCGCTCCCCGTGCGCTCGCCACTTCACTTTTTCCCCCCACCCCGCCGCATTCCTGATGTTTTTTTGTGTGTGTGTTTTCAATTTTTTTATTATTATTATTGTTATTTTGCCCCCGCTGCCCCCCGAGCCCTCCCCGGTGCCCGCCGTGGGGCTGGGGCGGGAGGGCCGTGCGCCGGGGCCAGCGTCTGAGCGTGACATTCCTCCGGCGCCCGCCGCCTCCTCCCCCGTTGCTCAATCCCGGGTTCCCAGCCAGGCTGGCTGGAGCGGGGGCCCTGGTTTTCCGGGGGGAGGGAGGAGGCAGTGGCAGGAGCCTCCTGCTCTGGCCCTCCACGAGGGTGAGGAGGGCCCCCGCTCGGGGGGGTTTCGGACACTCTCCGGCACGGCCCACGGGGCGCCCAGCCCCACGGACACGGTGCCCGCGGCCAGCCCCGCGTGTCACCCGTTGGGCATCCCCACGGGGCTGGGGGAGCCCCCGGCGGCGGGGCTGGGGTCTGTGGGGGGTGTGAGGACGGGGCCCGGGCACCCCCTTTGCCGCCCGGGTCGCGGCAGCAGATGCTCTGTTTCCAATTAATGCCGCGGCCCCGCCGAAGGTGCTGGAATCCGGGAACCTGCACATTCCTGCCGCACGACCGACCGCAAACCCAAACATGTTTTTGTCCTTTTCCTCGGCATGGATTCCCCAGCGGCCTCCGGGCAGAGGCTGGCGGCCTCTGGGGCACAGCCTCGCTGCTCCTCCCGGACACGTTTTGCCCTTACCCGGAGCCGGTGGCGTCCCCGCAGTGGTGTCCCCAGAAATCTGGGGAGCTCCACCTTTTTCTCCGGGGTGCCCGGCTGGGTCAGGGCGAGCGAGGGATGTCCCGTGATGGGGTCAGCGTGGGGCAGGGAGCGGCGCCCCCCTGACGCCCCGTGTCCCCGCAGTGGTGTACCTCTGCGGGCCGCCGGAGATGCTGCGCCGGATCATGCAGCTGGCGCAGCGCGAGAACCTGACCAACGGCGACTACGTCTTCTTCTACGTGGACGTTTTCGGGGAGAGCCTGCGGGGGGACTCCTCCCGCGACGCCTTCAAGCCCTGGCAGCAGGGCCCGGGACAGGACTCGGGGCTGCGCGAGGCTTTCCAGGTGAGCTGCGCCTCCGTGCGGGGCCAGGGCCGTGCCCAAGCGTGGCCCCGGTGCGTGACGCGGGGCGCCGTGCCGTCCCGCAGACCGTGCTGGTGATCACCTACTACGAGCCCCAGAACCCCGAGTACCAGCACTTCCAAACGCAGCTCATCCTGCGAGCCAAGCAGAAATTCGGGGTGCAGCTCAACTACTCCCTGGTGAGCGCGTCGGGCTGGGACGGGGGCACCGGCACCGTGGGGCGGCCGTGGGAGCAGCCTCGTGCGGTGCCGTGGTGCGGGGTCATGGATGGAAGGGGTGTGCGTGGCCCTGGTTTGGGGTTATGGGGCTGTAGGGGTGTGCGTGGCCCCAGTACGTGGTTATGGGGCTGCAGGAGTGTGCGTGGCCCCAGTACGTGGTTATGGGGCTGCAGGAGTGTGCGTGGCCCCAGTACGTGGTTGTGGGGCTATGGAGATGTTCGTGGCCCCAGATTGGGGTTGTGGGGTTGGAGAGGTGTGCATGGCCCTGTGGTTGGGGGTCATGGGGCTATGGAGATGTGCATGGCCCTGGTGTGGGGTTATGGGGCTGTGGAGATGTTCATGGCCCTAGTTTGGAGTTATGGGGTTGGAGAGACGTGCATGGCGCTGTGGTTTGGGGTTATGGGGCTATGGAGGCGTGCGTGGCCTCGGTACATGGCTGTGGGTTTAAAGAAGTTTGCATGGCCCTCGTGTGGGGTTATGGGGCTATGGAGGTGTGCATGGCCTCGGTACATGGTTATAGGATTTCAGAGGGTTTGCATGGCCCTCGTGTCGGGTTATGGGGCTCTGAAGGTGTGCGTGGCCCTAGAGCATGGTTATGGGACTGCAGGGCTTTGTGTGGCCTTGGTGCGTGGTTATGGGGTTGCAGAGGTGTGCGTGGCCCCCAGATGGGGTCATGGGGCTGTGCAGGGCCCCGGTGCAGGGCTGTGGGGCCGCGGGGGGGTGCGTGCTGCGCTGAGGTCCCTCCCGGCAGATGAACCTGGTGGCGGGGTGCTTCTACGACGGGGTGCTGCTGTACGCCATGGTGCTGAACGAGACCCTGCGGGAGGGCGGCTCCAAGAAGAACGCCACCCACCTCATCGAGAAGATGCGGGACCGCAAGTTCCAGGGTAGCTGCGGGGTGGGGGGGGGTCGGCAATGGGTCCGGGGGGCTGGGGTCCCCCCGTCCCCATCCCACCCAGCTGGGCGTCTCGTGTCCCCGCAGGGGTGACGGGGCTGGTGAGCATGGACGGCAACAACGACCGGGACACCGACTTCAACCTGTGGGCCATGGGCGACCCCGAGAGCGGGCAGTACGAGGTGGGGGGGGGGCACCGGGGGTCCTGCAGGGGGCTGGGGGGTCGGGGGGAAGTGGTGGGGGTCCGGGCTCAGGTCTGTCTGCCCAGGGGGTGGGACACTACTCGGGCGCGGAAAAGCAGATCCGCCGGCTGGGCCGGCCCATCCGCCGGGGGAAGGGGGGCCCCCCCCTTGGACAACCCGCCCTGCGTCTTCGACGTGGATGACCCCTCCTGCGATAAAAGTGGGTGCAGGCCCCACACGGGCGCTGGCATCCCGGGGGTCCCTGGGTGCCCAGCGTCCTTCCCGGGGGGGTTATGGGCGTGCTAACAGCGTGCCCCCTCCCCAATTTCACTGCAGCCCCCCTCTCCACGCTGGCCATCGTGGCTTTGGGCACCGGCCTCACCTTCGTCATGTTCGGCATCTCCAGCTTCCTCATCTTCAGGTGGGTCGGGGCCGGGGGAGCCGTGCCCGGGTGCCGGGGGGGGCAGGAGCCTGACCCCCTGTGTGTGTTGTGTCCCCCTCCCCAGGAAGCTGATGCTGGAGAAGGAGCTGGCCAGCATGCTGTGGAGGATCCGCTGGGACGAGCTGCACTTCGGGAGCGCCGAGCGGTACCACAAGGGAGCGGGCAGCCGGCTCACCCTGTCCCTGGTGAGAGCCCACAGCCCCCGTGACGCCGTCCCTGTCCTGTCCCTGTCCCCCCCATCCGGCCCTCCGGCCCCTGCCGAGCCACAGCCGCGCTGCTCCCGTCACCTGCAGTCACCCGTCCCCTATCCGTGCCCCATAGCGCACTGTGCCTCGTCCTATAGCCCCTGCTACGGGGCGTGCGGACCTGGTGCTGGCCCTGCACACCACAATTTATCCCCCGCCACCCCCTGCACACCCCTGGAGGTCCCAGCCGGGCTCCGTGGGTGCCTGTCCCCCCTCCTTGGGGTCCCCGTCCTTAACCCTCCCTCCCCGCAGCGCGGCTCCAGCTACGGCTCCCTGATGACCACCCACGGCAAGTACCAGATCTTCGCCAACACCGGGCACTTCAAGGTCAGTCCGAGCACCGCCGCCACCCGATCCCCCCTCGGTGACCCCCCTGGTGCGACGCTGGCACCTCCCCGAATCCTCCCGGCGGGCGCTGAGCTCGCTCTCCCTCGCCCCCCAGGGCAACGTGGTGGCCATCAAGCACGTCAACAAGAAGCGCATCGAGCTGACGCGCCAGGTGCTCTTCGAGCTGAAACACGTAGGTTTTGGGCGGGCACGCTGGTGGGGGCGCGGGGTCCCCTCCTGGGGGCTGGGGGACCACTGGGGGCACCCCCGGCTGGGGGATGAAGGGGGGTCCCTGTGGCTTTGTGTCCGCACCGGGGAGCAGGGGCACCCCGCGTCCAGACGCTGCCCGTTCCCCCCAGATGCGGGACATCCAGTTCAACCACCTGACGCGCTTCATCGGGGCGTGCATCGACCCCCCCAACATCTGCATCGTCACCGAGTACTGCCCGCGGGGCAGCCTGCAGGTAGGGGGCTGAGAGGGGTGGACACGGGGGGGGTTCGGGTGTGCTGGGGAAGGGGAGGCTCCGATTTCGGGGACGGGGTGGCCGCGGGCACCCTGCGAGGGTGGTGCCGGTGCCACCGTCCCGGCGCTCGGCGTGCTCCCTCCCCCAGGACATCCTGGAGAACGAGAGCATCAACCTGGACTGGATGTTTCGCTACTCGCTCATCAACGACATCGTCAAGGTACCCGAGCCTTGCACGCGGCTGGGACGAGGCGGTGCCGGGGAGGGAAGGGCGCCAACCTCACCCTCTGCCCGTGCGCCCCAGGGAATGGCCTTCCTGCACAACAGCATCATCGGGCACCACGGCAGCCTCAAGTCCTCCAACTGCGTGGTGGACAGCCGCTTCGTGCTGAAGATCACCGACTACGGGCTGGCCAGCTTCCGCTCACCCTGCGACGGCGAGGACACGCACGCGCTCTACGCCAGTGAGCGCCCGCGGCAGGGGACGGGGACGCGGGCGGTGGGGGCGCGGGGTGGCCCTGCCTCACCGTCCCGTGGCCCTGTCCCCCCAGAGAAGCTGTGGACGGCCCCGGAGCTGCTGCAGAAGGGCCGTCTGCCCCCGCAGGGCATGCAGAAAGCCGACGTCTACAGCTTCGGCATCATCGTGCAGGAGATCGCCCTGCGCAACGGCCCCTTCTACATCGAGGGCATGGACCTGAGCCCCAAAGGTTTGGGGGGCCGGGTTATGGGGTGGGTTTTTGGGGGGATTCCCGGCCACCATCCCCTGCTCCCCGTGCAGAGATCGTGCAGAAGGTGCGCAACAGCCAGAAGCCGTTCTTCCGGCCCTCCATCGACATCGGGGTGCACAGCGAGGAGCTGGCGGTGCTGATGGAGCGCTGCTGGGCGCAGGAGCCGGCCGAGCGCCCCGACTTCGGGCAGATCAAGATCTTCATCCGCAGATTCAACAAGTGGGTGCTGCTGGCAAAGCCTGGGGCGGGCAGGGGGTGCTACCCTGGGGCGTGTGTCCCCACCGCCGGCGCACGTGTCCCCGCAGGGAGGGCAGCACCAGCATCCTGGACAACCTGCTGTCGCGCATGGAGCAGTACGCCAACAACCTGGAGAAGCTGGTGGAGGAGCGCACGCAAGCCTACCTGGAGGAGAAGCGCAAGGCGGAGAACCTGCTCTACCAGATCCTGCCCCAGTGAGCAGGGGCGAGATGGGGACGGGGTGCCCGCCGTGGGGCCAGGGTGACCTCCGTGGGGCCGGGGTGCCCACCAGCTCCCCGTGCTGCTGTTGGCAAGGGGGAGCGGGGAGGCTGTGGGATTTTGGGGAGGGGGCCACCCATTGTGCTAGGGGCCCCCTGGCACCCACCATCTCTGCTTGCCCCGGCAGCTCCGTGGCGGAGCAGCTGAAGCGCGGCGAGACGGTGCGAGCCGAGGCTTTCGACAGCGTCACCATCTACTTCAGCGACATCGTGGGCTTCACCGCGCTGTCGGCCGAGAGCACCCCCATGCAGGTGGGGAGCAGGGCTGGGGGCGGGCAGGGGGGCTTCGCGTGCGCGTCCCCCACCTCCACCACCACCACCAGCGCCGTCCCCGGGGCCGGGGCCCAATCCCTGCATCCTCGCAGGTCGTGACGCTGCTGAACGACCTCTACACGTGCTTCGACGCCATCATCGACAACTTCGACGTGTACAAGGTGAGCGGCGCGGGGAAGGGGGCGAGGAGGGGGGCGAGCCGAGCTCCCCCCACCGCCACCTCCCCGGTGCCGTGCAGGTGGAGACCATCGGGGACGCCTACATGGTGGTGTCGGGGCTGCCGGTGCGCAACGGCAAGCTGCACGCCCACGAGATCGTGCGCATGGCGCTGGCCCTGCTGGAGGCCGTCAAGACCTTCAAGATCCGCCACCGGCCCAACGACCAGCTGCGCCTGCGCATCGGCATCCACACCGGTGAGCCTGCCGGACCCTGCCTGCGTGCCCCCCGCGCCCCCCGGCCCGGCCTGAGCGCCTGTCCCCGGTTCCCCCCTCCCCAGGCCCCGTGTGCGCAGGAGTGGTGGGGCTGAAGATGCCGCGGTACTGCCTCTTCGGGGACACGGTGAACACGGCGTCCCGCATGGAGTCCAACGGGCAGGGTGAGCCCTGGGGATGAGCGCCGCGGGTCCCGTCCTGCTGCCAGCACCGGACGCGTCCTTACTGTGTGTGTGTGTGTGTGTGTGTGTGTGTATGTGTCCCCCAACCTTGCGCCCCCAGCCCTGAAGATCCACGTCTCCTCCACCACCAAAGAAGTCCTGGATGAGTTCGGCTGCTTCGAGCTGGAGCTGCGCGGAGACGTGGAGATGAAGGTGAGGCCGCCGGCTGCCTGCCACCCCTACACCCCCCCCCCCCAGGGGGGGGGGGCGGTGGGGGGGGTCTGACCACTGCCCTCCCCCCCCAGGGCAAGGGGAAGATGCGGACCTACTGGCTGCTGGGCGAGAGGAAAGACCCCAAAGCCGTCTGAGCCGGGCGCAGCCCCCCCGTGCCCCCGGGGCGCACCGGAGCAGGTTTGGGGCGTGCGGGGCGCAGCGGCCACGGCACCGCCTGTGTCCCCCCATCAGCACCAGCAAAGCCTTCCCGAGCCTCCCGCTCTCCCACGGAGCGGGGGACCGGCCTCGACCCCCACCACCCCCTCCCCAAAGCCTCTCGAGGTCCCCATTCCCCCCCCTACCCCCCAAAAACCCCTCGGCTCGGCGGGCTCTGAGCCGCCCCCTGGGGCCTGGCTGCCCCGCAGGGCACTTTGCCTTCTCTTTTCAGTACTCAGCCCTCCTTGCGCCCGTGTCACCCCCTCCCCGGGGGGGTCAAAGGGAGCAGGGCAGGCTCAGACCTTGCTGCTCCCACCCGCGTGCCCCCCTCTCCCCCTGTACATAGCCCCCCCCCCCCCGGGTCCTGTAAATACCCCTCCCCAGGTGTAAATATAGGCGTCCGCGCAGACTATTTTGTTGAAATACAAACTGCCCCCAGCGCCGCTGTCTGCTTTTGGGGGGCTCCGTGCTCACTGCCGGCCGTGCCCAGAGCCCAGCTGGGGATGGGGACGGGGACACGTGCCACCCACCGCGGGCACCGAGAGGGGACGCATCCCCGGGGACGTGGTGGTGGCCCCCAGCAGGGGTTGGTGATCGGGGTCCCGCAGCCTGCCCCGAGGTGCACAGGGTCACGGGGACACCCTTGGTGGCAGCGCAGGGACACCGCCTGCTCTTTATTACTTGCTCGGCCAGACCCCGTAGCTTTCGGTGACGTGGGGCAGGGGCTGCTGCAGGTACTGGGTGATGGGGGTGGAGAAGGCGGCGTTCCTCCGAAACGGGCTGTCCCCCGTGCGGATGCAGGTGACGCCCTGGAGGAGAGGGACACGGGGACCCCCGTGAGCAAGGGTGCTGTCCCACGGGTGCTGTCCCAGGGGTGCTGTCCCACGGGTGCTGTCCCCATGGGCAGGGCAGGTTGTGGGTGCTCACGGGCACGCTGCGGGCTTGCTCCAGCCAGAAGCTGCGGGGCTGCTCCGTGAGGTAGTTGTGGGGCTGCGGCGGAAAAGGGGAGCCCCTGTGTGAGCCGGGGAGGGGGGCGGCGTGCTCGGAGACCCCTGGTGGGGTGCGAGGTGTGGGGTGGGTACCTGGGTGCTGGGCAGCGGCGTGGGCTGGAAGCCCCCCGCCTGGAAATCGCGGTGCGTGGTGGAGAGCCGCTCCATGGGCGCACGGGGTGGGCACGTCTCCTCCAGCAGCTCCTGCCTGCGGGACCCCCCCCACTGCCCGATTTTGGGGTCCCCAGGCACAGGGACCACCCTTGGGGGCGGGGAGGGGCAGGCTCACCTGTACTTCTGGTACAGCATCAGCTCCAGCATGGCCTCCCGCTGCCCTGCGGGGAGGCGGCACCCTCAGCAGCGCCCTGAGCCCCTCGGCACCTCGCTCCCCTGTTATTTTTTGGGGTGGGGACCCCCGGCCTCACCTTGTGCCGGCATCGGGACCCTGTGGGGCGGGCGGAAGGCGTGCTTGGAGGTGGTGCTGGGGGGCGGCTGGGCTGGTGGCTGGTGGGTCAGCAACCCAGGGTGGCCGTGCCGGTGGACGAAGGTCCCTGCGCGTGGGGACAGACGGAGACTGGGGACAGACAGCGCGGTCACGACCCCCACTGCCCCCCCGGTGACCCCTGCCCCCTTGGTGACCCCAGCTGCCCCCAAGACCAGGGGACCCCCCCACCCCTCAATAACCCCCCGGTGCCTCCCCAGCACCCCCAGATCCCCTCCCCGGTGCCCCCGCTGCCCACCCCCGGGGGGTCTCCGCGCCCCGCCGCGCTCCGGGCTCCATGGCCGGGGGCTCCCCTCCCGCGCCCCGCTCCGTCTCCATGGGGACGGCGGACGCCGTCCTCGCCAGCTGATTGGCGGAGCCGAGCGCGGGGGCGCCTCCCATTGGCGGAGAGCCCCGGGGGGGCGGGGACAGAGTGGGGCGAGGTGGCGGGGAGACGGGCGGGGGGGCGTGGCCGAGGGGCAAAGGGGAGCGGCCGATGGGGTAAAGGGGCGTGGTTGGGGGCGTGGCCAGCGGCGCGCGCGCGCGCTCCGTCCACGTGCGCTGCCGGAGCCCCGAGGGGGCGGCCGGGGGACGCCGTGCGCCCGCTGCGCGCCTCGGGGCGGGCGGAGGCGACCCGGGATAGGCAGGGCAGGGCCCGTCCTGCCCCCATCCCCCGAGCCTGCAGGACGCCAGCCACGCTCTCCGCCCCCCCCCC
>CM021797.1:10062841-10074881 GCA_011076525.1 Nettapus auritus | reverse complement strand
CCCCCCCCGCGCCTTAAAGCGCCCGCGCTCCTTCCCCCGACCCCACGCGTGACCGGGGGTTGCCCACGCGTGGCGCGCCGCGGACACCCCGCCGGATCCTTGCAGCGCGCGTTGCCACCCCTCTCGGCCCCACACCCCCGGGGGGTGTCCCCCGCCCACTCCTCCCCCCCCACGGTCACGCGTGGGTGCCCTCCCCATAAAAAAAAACGCATCTCCAGGGCTGTGCCGTTTCGGGTTGATTTATTGTTGGCTCAGAAGCCCATGCGTGGGCGCTTGCGGCGGGGGGGCTGCGAGGCGGAGGAGAGCTGGCTCTGGGAGGAAGGGATGCACAGGGGGGCCCCCGGCGTGCTGGGGGGCTCGGGGGGGTCCTGGGGGCCCTCGGCCCACACCGAGAGGTAGTCCCGCAGCGTGCGCCGCCGCTCCTTGGGGATCCCCCGGGAGCGCAGCTCCTGCGACGACAGCATGGGCTCGGCCGGCGGGGAGGGGGCGGCCGGAGGGGAGCCCCCCGGCACCTCCTGGGGGGTCTCCGTGGGGGGCGAGCGCGGGGGTCCCGCGTCGCTGAGCTCGGACAGCTCGGACTGGTAGGTGACGGAGGAGGTGAAGCTGGCCGAGAGGCTGCGGTGAGCCCGCGCCGCCTTCTGCCGCCGCCGCCGCTCCCGCAGCGCCTGCCGCCGCTGCGCCAGGCTGCCGCCCGCGCCCCCGGACCCCCACTCGCCCCCCCAGGCCGCCGTCAGCCGGGCGCTCAGGCGGTCGGGCTCGGGGGGCGGCGGCGGCGGGGGTCCGGGGGGCTCAGGGGCCGCATCCCAGCGCTGGATGCGCTCCCCGAGGCGCATGGCCTGGCGCAGCCGCTGCCGCAGCTGGCGGTGCAGGGCGCTGGGCTCCGCGGGCGCTGCCAGCTCCTTGCGGGTGAAGAGGCGCCGCTTGCTGATGGTGGAGGGTCCCGGGGGGCAGGCGTGCCCCGGGGAGTCCCCCCAAACCCGCAGCAGGGACCGCAGCCAGCGGCGGTAGCGCAGGGCAGCGGCCGGGCTGGGCACGGCCGGGGGGGGCTCGGGGCTGGCGCAGGGCTCCGCGGGGTGCTCGGCCTCCTCTGTGGCCACCGGCGTGCCCTCCTCCTCATCCTCCTCGTCGTCGTTGATTATCACCTCCAGGTTGGACAGGTAGAAGGTCTGCTCTCCTTCCTCCTCCTCCTCGCTGCCGAACAGCGGGGAAGAACCCGGGGCCGCCGTCGCCTCCTCTTCCTCCTGGCGGGCAGCGGGTGCCGGCGCCGCCTCGTGCCTCAGCGCCTGGTAGAAGACATCCCCGGCCTCGGAGAGCTGGAAGACCACCAGGGCCTCCTGCTGGCCCTGCTGGTGCTGCCCGGCGGCCAGCCCTGCGGGGACAGACACGGCGTTATGGCCCGGGGGCCACATCCCCTTGTTAGCCCCAGGACCCCCGTGCGCTCCCCGCGGATGCTCACCGGCGGCGGGGGCGGCGAGGCGCTGCTGGAGCAAGTGGTGCCGGTGCGGGAGCTGCACGGGGAGCTGAGGCAGGCAGCCAGCCATGCTGTGCAGCCTCTGCGGCGGCCCCACCAGCTGGCAAGCCGACTGGCTGCCCCCTGCAAAATGAGGTGCCCCCCCCCCCCCCAAAAAAATCAGCCTGCCCTCCGTGGCACCACGTGGAGAGGCGGGCACGGTGCCCGCGCTCAGCCCCATATCCCCCTCTCACCCGTGTACTGCAGCAGCAGCAGCTCCTGGGTGCGGGAGGCGCCCAGCAGCACCTTGTGGCTCCTGCCCGGCCCCCCCGGAGCCACCTGGGCGAAAAGAGGGGGGGCCTTCATCATGTGCGCCCACTTCAGCACGGGCACCAGCGGCAGGCGCTCGTCCATCAGGTACACGGCAAACTGCGGGGGGGGGGCACGGCTCAGCAGGGATCCCCCCGTAACACCCCTTATCAGCAGTGTTAGAGGGGTGTTGGGGGGTCCAGGGCCGTGCCCCCCAGCCGTGGGAGGACTCACCTGGGTGGTGACGAGGTGGTGGCACGGGTGAGCCTGGCCCAGGTACGCGGGCAGCACCACGCGCTCGCCCTGCTGGCACCCGGCTTCCTCACCCACCTTGAAGAAGTCGAAGTGGCAGCTGGAGGGGGCCTGTGGTGGCAGAGTGGGGTGCCATCAGCACCCTGGGGTGCCGGACACCCCTCTCGGTGACCCCGCGCCCCCGTCCCGTGCTCACCCGTGCGTCCAGGCACTGCATGCCGGTGCGGTCGGCGCAGCTCAGCACCCTTGGGTGCGCGGTGAAGTCGCTCCAGCGCCAGGGAGAGTGGTCCCGGAAAAACAGGGTCTGAGGGTCGTGGCGGAGCCGCTGCAGCCTGCGAGGAGGAGGAGGCAAAAACGTTGGGCAGAGGGGTCCCTCGGGGTGGGGGTCTCCCCGCCTCCCAGCACCCCAAAACCAGGGGTCCACCCGTCTCACCCCGTCTCGACGCTCCAGAGGTAGACGGCTCCGCTCTGGGTGCAGACGGCCAGCTCCCCGGGGAGGTGAGGGCTGTGGGGCAGGGGGACGGCATCACCGTGGGGACGGGGGTCTGCGGTGGCAGCAGGACCCCCCAGGAGCTCGTTTTCCCCGGCACCCACCTGACGGTGAGGCAGGAGGCCGGCACGTCGGTGCGGATCACCTGCAGCGGGCTGGGGGCAGCGCCCGCCCTGCCCGGCACCCTCCAGACACCGCAGTGGTAATCGGAGCGGACGCCCACAAAGTCTGGGGGAACACACAGGAGGGGGCAGGTGTGAGGGCAGGGTCCCCACGCTGTCACCCCAGGGTGAGGGTCCCGGGGCTCGCTCACCTTCCCCATCCACCCGTGCGGCACCCACTTGCCGGATGCGCCCGTTGAGCTCAAACTGCGCCGGCGCGCCCCGGGCACGGGGCTGCTCCTCCAGCAACACCTCCTGGAAATCTGGGGGGGCCGGCTAAGGGCGCTGCCACACAACCCCCCCACCTTCCCCAGGGGACACCCCCCCACTGTTTTCCCCCACGGGTAAGGATACAGAGGTGGTTCATGGCCATCCCGCCGGGGTACACCAGGCGTCCCATGCGCCCGCTCGCCTGCCGGGGGGGCAGCCAGGCCAGCGCCCCCCCGGTGGAGCTGTCGTCGAAGAGCAGCCCGGCCCACTGCAGCAGCAGCTCCTCGTGCAGGCTGTCGGCCAGCAGCCCCAGCGGCACCTCGAAGAGCCAGTCGCGGCACAGGTGGGAGAACCAGCGCAGGCGGGGGACGAAGTGACGCCGCGGGCAGCCGCTGCGGGGACAGCCGGCGTCACCGGGGGGGGTCCTGAAGGGTCCCCTCGTCCCCGGGGAGCACTCACCGCCTGGCCTCCAGCCGGTTGAGCTCCTCCAGCAGGGCCGTCATGCGGATGGTGGTGTCCCGAGAGTGTCTCTGCGGGGGTGAGAGGGTCAGGGCTGCAGCCGGGGGGAGCTGATGGAGCCCCCAGTTAAAAAAAAAACAAACAAGGCACCGACCTTCAGCTTGGAGTCACCCAGGTGGAAGTTCTTGTGCAGCAGCTGCCCCAGTGAGCCGAAGGCGTCCTCTGGGTGATCCACAAAGAAGTGGCCCAGCTGCGCGGGGACGGAAAGGCAGGGTCAGGATGCACAGGGGTGCCCCGGTCCCCGCCAGGCTCTGACCCAGCACCTCGGTGGTACCTGCTTGGTGAAGTCCAGCGCGGCTCCAGACCTCCCTGCGCGCAGCTTCCTGCGCAGGACGCCGCGGTACAGGATGTCCTGGGGGCCCAGAGGCGGCATCCAGCAGCCTGCAGGGACAGAGCACGGCTGGCACCACGGGGACGTGGCTCAGCGCCCGGGGCTGGGGGCTCCCCGCAGACCCCCCCAGGTCCTCACCGTCGTTGGGCGGCAGCAGGGGCACGGCGGCGGCTTCGCAGGGCTCCCAGCTCTCGCCCTGCCGGCTGCGGCGGGGCACGAACGACAGCGGCACCTGCACGGGGACAGAGGCGGGGAGGTGAGGGCGGCACCGGTACCCCCATTCCCGGTCCCCCCCCCACATCCCGGTCCCCTCTCACCTGCCCGGTCCCAGCCTCCAGCACCTGCCCGTGCTCCCCCCAGCCCGCAGCCGGCGCGGGGCCGGCCTCGTCCCTGGGGGGGCCGCAGCCGAAGTAGGAGGGGAAGAGCGCGGAGGGGAACTCCATGGCGGCACCGGAGCGGGGGGTACCCGGTATCGGGGAGGGTGCCGGGTACCGGGGGGGGTGCCGGGTACGGGGGGAGGGGGGCGCGGACTGAGGGGGTTCCCAGTACAAGGGGTTGCCGGTACGGGGAGAAGGAGGAAACGGGGGGGGTCTGGTACCGGAGATGCCCGGGAACCGAGGGCGATTCCCGGTACCGGAGGAGGGCGGTAGGGAGGTGCCCAGTCCCAGAGGCTCCCCGTCCGGGGGGCTCCCGGTCCGGTGCCGATCCCGGTCCCGGTCCCAATCCCGATCCCGATCCCGATCCCGGCCCCGGTGCCGATCCCGATCCCGGTCCCGCTCCCGCTGCCGGTGCCGATCCCGGTCCCAATCCCGCTCCCGGTTCCAATCCCGCTCCCGGTCCCGGTCCCGCTCCCGGTTCGCGCCACCCTTCCCCGCCCCGCACGCGGCCCGAGAGCGCGCGCGCGCGCCACCGGGATCTCCCCGCCCCGCCCCCCCGGCCGCCGCCGCACCAATCAGCGCCCGCGGCGCGGAGGGCGGCGACGGACGCGCGGCGCAGCCAATGGGCGCTGGGGGAGGGGGCGTGTCCGGGGGCGTGGCGCGCCGGGTGACGTCATTCTCGCGGGCGCGCGTCGGGTCTGGCGGCGGCGGGGCGGCATGGGGCGGCGGGGCGGCGCGGGGCGGGGGCGTCGGGACCCCCTCGTCCGCCCCCCGCTGCGGCCGCCGCCGCTGCTCCTCCTCTTCCTCCTTCTCCTCCTCCTCGTCCTCCTTCTGCCGCCGCCCGCAGGTGAGCGCCCCGGGGTCGGGGGGGGGTCACGGGTCCCCTGTGATGGGGGGCACGACCCTGTGATGGGGGGCACGACCCTATAACGGGGGGCACGACCCCTATGGGGGGTTGCGGTGACCCCATAGGGGGATATGGTGGGCCCAGAGGGGGGTATGGTGAGCCTATAGGGGGCCATGGTGGCCCTATGGGGGGCGCGAGGTGCGTGGGCAGGGGGCTGCGCCGCGTGGGGAGCGGACTGGGGGCCGTGGGGCACGGCGCCTGTCCGCCGTGGGGGAAGCGGGGGGTCTCGGGGGCGCGCACGGGGGCCGGGGGCGTGCTGCGGGGTATCCGCGCAACGGGGCGCGGCGGGGAGTGGGGGGAGAACCCCCCCCCTCGGGGGCAGGCACGGAGCGGGGGGGGCCCCGGGGGGGGGGACGCGGGGGGGGGGGGGGGGGGGGGGCGGGGGCCGGCGGGGAGGGGGGGGGGCTCGGGGCTGCGTGCGCGCGGCGCGGGGCGGCGGGGATGGAGAGCTGCGGGGGCACCCGCGGGGCGGGAGCGCGCTGCGGGGCCTGGCTGTGGGGCGGCGAGGCAGGGGAAGGGGGTCCCGAGGTGTGGGGCGGGGGCGCTTTGGGGCCGCGGGCGCTGTCCCCGGTGCTGAGCCCCGGCCGCGGGCGCTGTCCGCGGTGCTGAGCCCCGGGGCTGCGCGTCCTGCCTCGGGGCGACACCGGCTCGGGGGGCTCCGTCCTGGTCCTCGCCGTCCCCCCAGCCTCGTCCCGGGGGAGGGGGTACGGGGGAGCCCTCCTGAAGGGCTCCTGCTCCCCGGGGACCCCCCTGGCTCGGAGCTGCTGTCCCCCGGGGGTGCCGTGGGGAGGCTCGGGGGGTCGCGGTGGGGGATTTGGGGTCGGGTACCCGCGCACGCAGACGGGCGTTGCGTGCCCGGCGTCGGGGGAGGGGGAGCTGCCTTTGTTCTGGGAGAGGGAGCGGATGCATGCCGGGGCTCAGCCTGCTGGGGCTGCACACACGCAGCACAAACACACACGTGCACGCGAGCGCGCGCGCGGCCCCCGGCCAGGCACCGGCTGTGCAAAGCGGCCCTTCTTCCCCGCTCGCCCCGTTCCCAGCTGGACGAGTCCCCAGGGCCCATCTGCTGGCACCCCCAGCGCTGGCAGCTTGCGCGTCCCATCCTCGGGGCATCCCCGGAGCCCCAGGGATGTGCCTGCCCTCTGCTGCCAGCGCTCCTGGAAATTCCCCCGGGGTGCCGGACATTTGGGCAGGACCAGAGCGTCTCGCACGGCTTGACGCTCGCCGCGGGTGCGCACGCCTCCGCCTCGCCGTGCACGCAGGCAGCACCCCCGTGTGCATATGTGCGCGTTCCTCCCCCGGCTCTGCGGCCGAGCGGGGGCCGTGCTGCTCTCCGATCCTCCGGGCTGAGCCGGGCACGGGGCACAGCCGGCCCCGCTGAGAGCCCCTCGGGTCTCCCCCCGCAGACGGGCTCTTCGTGACCGACTACTTCACCCGCACGCCGCGCAAGCTCAGCCCGTTCCGCTCCTTTGCCAGCATCGAGCTCTTCCACTTCCACATCCCCGAGGACACGGTCATCGCCGTCTGGAACCTCATCACCTTCAAGGAGCAGGGTGGCACCTTCGGGGACCGCTGCCCGGACCGCAGCATCACCGTGTGAGTGCGCGGCGTGTCCCCCGGTGCATCCCCGTGCCAACAACCCGTACCCCGTTAATCGCCGTGCCCCCTGCAGGTATTTCCGCTCGGGGGCTCCCTCCGTCATCAACCCGCTGCGCACGCACTTCCCCAGGGACACGGCTGTCCCCGGCTCCTTCGCGCTCACCCTCACCTGGACGCTGCCCAACCGCACCACCGGGGTGTTCAACATCACCAGCCCCCTGCCCGGGGACTGGTTCCTGGCTGCCCACCTGCCCAAAGATGAGGGCAAGATCTCCGTCAAGGTGCGGGGCTTTGGGGTGGGGTGGGAATTTTGGGGGCGCACGGGGTCGGGCTGGCGGCACGTGGGGCGGGTGTCCTGCGTGGATCACCACACCGCCATACAGGGCTCCTGGAGGGGGGGTACCGGGGTGGGCAGCACCCCAATTCCCTGCTGGGGACCCCCCAAGCCCCCGTGCTGACCGCCCGTCTGGCGCAGGGTCTCTACGAGGAGTGCCAGTACCTCTTCCAGCCGCAGCTCATCGTGCAGCGCCTGGTCAACATCGCCGTGCTGTACCCCGGCTACGCCTCCGAGCAGAGCCTGGCCCCCCACAACCGCTCCTGCCTCTACAAGTGAGCGTGCCGAGGAGGGGGCAGCCTTTCCGGGGGGGTTCCCCGGGGTCCCCCATCCTTCTGCCTTCCCCCCCCCGGCCCGTCTCCGCGCGCCGAGGGGCAGGGTGTGACGGGGGCGTCCCCGCAGGGTGTTCGTGCCCAGCTACACGTCGCGCGTGCTGGTGGAGGTGCTGCGGTGCCGGGGGGCCGAGGGCTGCCCCCTGTGGCTGCGGGTGCGGGCCAAGGCCCCCCCGTTGCACAACTCCACGGCGCTGGACTGCCGGGAGCGCTCGCCCTGCCGGCTGGCGCTGGACCTGCCCTTCTGGCAGCACTGGTACTACGTGCTGCTGGAGAGGCACCCCGGGGCGCCGGGCGCCGTCTCCTTCCAGGTCGTCGTGCAGCTCACGGGTGAGGGGACCCGGCCCCGGCGTTGGTTTGGGGGGCTGGCAGGGGGTGCTTAAGGGGTCTGGGTGTAGGGGGGTGATTTGGGGTGCTGGGATGCTTTGGGATGTTGGGGTGCTGGGGGGTGCAGAGATGCTTTGGGATGCTGGGATTACCTGGGATGTTTGGAAGTGCAGGGATGCTCTGGGATGCTGGGGGGTGCTGGGACGTGCTGGGAGGTGCTGGGGTGCTTTGGGACACTGGGATGCTCTGAGACTGGGAGGTGCTGGGATGCTCTGTGATGTTGGGATGCTTTGGGATGCTGGGCCACTGGGATGCTCTGAGACACTGGGAGGTGCTGGGATGCTGGGAGGTGCAGGGATATGCTGGGGGGTGCTGTGTTGCTGGGACGCTGGGATGCTCTGAGATAGTGGGATGCTGGGAGATGCAGGGATGCTCTGGGATGCGGGGATGCTCTGGGAGGTGCTGGGTTGCTCTGGGACATTGGGATATGCTGGGAGGTGCAGGGATGCTGGGACACCAGGATGCTCTAGGTCACTGGGAGATGCTGAGACACTGGGATGCCTTGTGATACTGGGATGCTCTGGGATGCTGGGAGGTGCAGGGACACTCTGGGACACTCTGGGAGGTGCTGGGATGCTCTGGGATGCTCTGGGATGCCCGGTGACACGGGGGTGCTCGGTGACACTGTCAGGCACCAGGACGCAGGCAGGGAGTTGTGGTGGGAGGCAGGGTCTGTCCGTGCCATGCCAGGGCTGATGTCTCTTCCCCGCAGACTGCTCCCGCCCCAGCCTGTCCCGGCCGCCCTTCCTGCCCTCCAGCGCGTCCATGAACATGCCCCACTCCTTCGGCTCTGCGGGCGGGCTGGCGCTGGGGGACGGCCCCCTTCCCGCCACCCCCAACGGCACCAAGCGCCCGCTGGCCGCCCTCCCCGCCTCTACGGCTGGCGAGCGCTGCTGGCCCATCCGCCCCACGCTGCGCAACGAGCTGGACACCTTCTCCGTCCACTTCTACATCTTCTTCGGGCCCAACGTGTCGGTGCCGCCCGACCGCCCCGCCGTCTTCGTCATCAACCTGCTGCCGGTGCTGGACAGCGGCGGGGTGCTCAACCTGGAGCTGCGGCTCAACATGGTGAGGAGCTGGGGCAGTGGGATGAGGGACGGGGTTTCGGGGTGCTCCTGGGGCACGGCTGTGGCGTGGGAGCGGCGGGTTGGGGTGCGTGGGGGTGGGCTGGGTGTTGCGGGGACGTCCCCAGGTTTCTTAGGGCCGTGTGCCCTGTGCCGCCAGAGCTCCCTGCGTGGTGAGAACGCGACGGTGTTCGGCTGCCTGAACCACGAGGTGCCGCTGGCCTCCGGAGACAACGCCTCGGTCAGCTGCGAGACGGGTAGGCTGGGCAGCCCCTCCATCCTGCTGCACCCCTCTGTACCCCACGAGGGGCTCCCCTCACCGGTGCTGTCCCCGCCGGCAGAGTCCCTGGCGGGTTTCCTGCTCTCCGTTAACGCCACGGCCAGCCTCAGCCGCCTGCGCATCCCCTACCCGCAGACGGGCAGCTGGTACCTCAGCCTGCGCTCCCTCTGCGCCACGGAGCACGGGTAGGAGCCCTCCGCGGGGGTGCCAGGTGGGCGCACGGGGATGGAGCTGCCTGAGGGTCCCCACGGCTCACGGTGGGAAGGGCTCGTGCGCACCCGGGGGTGCCCACACTGTGCCCCAGCTCTGCTCCGTGTCCGTGGGACCTCTCCAGCTCTCTGGCTCTGCTCCCAGCCCTGCCACGCAGGCGTCCCCTTGGGGTGCCATGGGCACACCCGGGGTTGGCGCGAGCAGACGGGGCCGTGCCCGTTCCTCGCGTACACGGTACGGACCTGGCCGCGTGGGGACGTGGTCGTGGCCGGGCTGGGAGCTGCCGTAGGGGCACGGCGGGTGCCTGCTGACCCTGTCCCCCTCACGGGGCAGGTTCGAGCCCTGTGCCAACGTGACAGCTGAGGTCTACCTGCGCGCCTACCTCTCACCCTGCATCAATGACTGTGGCATCTACGGGCAGTGCAAGCTGCTGCGCACCAACAACTACCTGTACGCCGCCTGCGAGTGCAAAGCCGGTGAGATAACCCCGTGGTCCCCCCACCCGGCTCCCCCGAGGGTGCTGGAAGGGGTTCTCCCAGCCCCCGTGGGTGCTGCAGGGTGACGGCCGCGCTCTCCCGGCCGCAGGCTGGAACGGCTGGGGCTGCACGGACAATGCCGAGGCGTTCTCCTACGGCTTCCAGCTCCTCTCCACGCTGCTGCTCTGCCTCAGCAACGTCATGTTCGTGCCTCCCGTGGCCATCGCCGTGCGCAGCCACTACCTGCTGGAAGCCGCCGTCTACATCTTCACCATGTTCTTCTCCACCGTGAGCGGGGGGCGCGGGCGGCGGGCGAGGGGCCGGGGCCGCTTAGGGGCGGCTCTCACCTCCTTTCATCCCCTTCCCCCTGCCCCAGTTTTACCACGCCTGCGACCAGCCGGGCATCGTGGTGTTCTGCATCATGGACTACGACGTGCTGCAGTTCTGCGACTTCCTGGGCTCCCTCATGTCCGTCTGGGTCACCGTCATCGCCATGGCCCGGCTGCAGCCCGTGGTCAAGCAGGCGAGTGCGGCGACGGGGAAGGGTCCCCGGGTGGGCGAGGGTCCAGCTTGACGCCCCCTCCTTGCCTCCCCACAGGTGCTGTACCTGCTGGGGGCCATGCTGCTCTCTATGGCCCTGCAGATGGACCGCCACGGGCTCTGGAACCTGCTGGGACCCAGCCTCTTCGCCTTGGGCATCATGGCCATCGCTTGGGTAAGGGCGCAGCGAGGCTCCTCAGGAGACGGGGGGGGACACGGCTGCCCCTCGGGGCGTCCGCAGCCCCCCTCCATGCCTCGGTGTCCCCGCGCAGACGGCTCGCACCATCCGCCGCCGCCACTGCTACCCGCCCACCTGGAAGCGCTGGGCTTTCTACCTGTGCCCCGGGGCGCTGATCGCGGCGGGCGCCGTGCTGCTCTACGCCTTCGTGGAGACGGAGGAGAACTACTTCTACATCCACAGCATCTGGCACCTGCTCATCGCCGGCAGCGTCGGCTTCCTGCTGCCGCCCCGCGCCAAGCCCGCCGGCCGCCTGGGCTCGCTGCCCCGCCGCAAGGGCTGCGGCTACCAGCTCTGCGTCAACGAGCAGGAGGAGCTGGGGCTCGTCGACCCCGCCGTCGCCTCCATCAACAGCATCTGCACCAGCTGATGCCGCCGGCCGAGCGGACTCGGGCAGGGGCAGCCTGTCCCCGGAGCACCAGGACTCGGTGCCACCGAGGCGCTGGGAGGGGGCACTGCATGCATTGGGACCCTGGTGCCACGCAGGTCCCCCAGGGCTGTGTGACAGCCTAGGGAGCACCCCCGGGGATGGAGCCCAGCGTGCTGGGATTTAGGGGATGCCTAACGGGGTTCCGGGCGGGCGGGCAGCTCCCTAATAGGATGGAGGTCTAATTAAACCAGCTGGGGGCCGCGGGGGGCATCTGGAGGGGATGATGGGGATAGGATGGCGAGGCTGCCGGCCACGGGGCGCTGCTCAAAGGGCCCCGGGGACTGACGGCTGCCATCCAGGATATCGTCCTCCAGCCCTTCCCGCGGTGGCCAGGCTGGTTAAGGATTAATTTTTAATTAAAACCGTTGCTCACTTCACCACGTCCAGCCGCGTCTCCCCGGCAGTGTCAGCAGGCACCGCGGTGTCAAGGAGAGGTCGGCGCAAAGGGCTGCCCGTTGGGTTTCTGTAGGCCCTACAATAACAGAGGGCAGCCGCTC
Organism: Nettapus auritus; assembly: GCA_011076525.1. Taxonomy (NCBI): domain Eukaryota; kingdom Metazoa; phylum Chordata; class Aves; order Anseriformes; family Anatidae; genus Nettapus; species Nettapus auritus. The sequence goes on along the minus strand of CM021797.1, from coordinate 10,063,488 downwards.
AGCGCTCCCTTGTTTAATTAATCTTGTGGCTGAGCTTTTTGGCTCAAGGACGGGCCAAGGCCAGGCAGCAGCCGAGGGGATCCAAATGCTTGGTGCCAGCCCTGCGTACCCCCGGGCACCACCAGCTCCCACGGGGCCTTCCCCTGCCCCCTTCCCAGCATCTCCAGCCCCACTCCCATGGGGATGCTCTTGGGGCCGGACTCTGCTTTCCCCCCATCGTGGAATTGGGGTCCCTGCCACTTGGACCCTCCCCCCCATAGGAGCATCCTTCTGGTGCTCTCCATCCTTGCTGTGTCGCCGTGGTAACGGTGTCCCCATGGCAGCCAGGTGCCTCCGGCATCCCCATGGCAACCGGTACCCGAAATGGCTCGGGGTGGGAGGGGGGGGGGGGCGGCGAGCCCCGGGGGGGGGGGGGTGGGGGGGGTGGGCACGGGGGCTGTGCCTGGGGCTGTGTCAGCCTTCGTGGCCCCTGACCCTGCTCCGGATTTAATTAATAATAATAATAATAATTTCCCTGCTCGGAAATTATCACCCCCAAAGCTGTGGCTAATTATGACTAATTAATTATTAGTTAATTATAACCGATGGAGGCGCCTCATTAATTAAGGGAAGGCAGGGAGGGGTGAGGACGCCCCAGTCCCCCCACC
>CM021797.1:10024294-10062741 GCA_011076525.1 Nettapus auritus | reverse complement strand
GCTGACGTCACCGGGGACCCCCCCCCCCCGCACTCGCCCCTCCCCTGCTGTCTGATTGGCTGCGCCGCCTTGGCCCCGCCCCTGGCTGAGGGGCGTGACTCAGGGAGGTCACGCCCACACCCTCCGTACTGATCTCCTATTGGTTGCTGAGCTGTCACTCCAGCCCGGCACAGCCATTGTAATGCTATTGGTCCCCACTGAAGTCCTATTGCAGCCCCATTGCGATCCCATTGTGGCCCTATTGTAACCTCCATTGCAATCCCAATGCAGCCCCACTGAAACCCCACTGCAACCCAATTGTGGCTCCATTGCAGTCCCGTTGCAGTCCTATTGCAAGCCCAGTGTGGCCCCACTGTGGCCCCACTGCAGCCCCATTTCAACCCTATTGTGGCCCCATTGTGTCCCCTTTGAAACTCCATTGCAACCTTATTGTGGCCCTATTGCAACCCCATTGCAGCCCCACTACAACCCCATTGCAACTCCATTGTAACCCCATTGCAACCCAACTGCAGCCCCATTGCAACCCAACTGCAGCCCCATTGCAACCCCATTGTGTCCCCTTTGAAAACCCATTGTGACCCCATTGCAACCCCATTGTAACCCCATTGTGTCTCCATTGTGTCCCCATGGAAACCCCATTGCAACCCCATTGTAACTCCATTGTAACCCCATTGCAACCCCATTGTGTCCCCATTGCAGCCCCATTGTAACCCATTGTATCCCCTTTGATACCCCATTGTGTCCCCATTGCAACCCCACTGAAACCCTATTGTAACCCCATTGTGTCCCCATTGCAACCCCACTGAAACCCTATTGTAACTCCATTGTGTCCCCATTGCAAACCCATTGTGGCCCCATTGTAACCCTGTTGCAACCCCATTGTGTCCCCACTGCAACCTCATAGCAACCCCATTGTGTCCCCACTGCAACCCCATTGCAGCCCCATTGTAACCCCATTGTGTCCCCATTGCAACCCCACTGAAACCCTACTGTAACCCCATTGTGTCCCCATTGTAACCCCATTGTGTCCCCATTGAAACCCCACTGCAAACCCATTGCATCCCCATTGCAGCCCCATTGTAACCCCATAGCAACCCTACTGTGTCCCCATTGCAACCCCACTGCAGCCCCACTGCCCCCTGCAGCCCCCCTGCACCCCCCCGTGACCCCCTGCATTCCCAGCCCACCCCCATCTCCCCATACCCTCCCCCGCTGCCTCCCCCTGCCCCAGGACCCCCCACCCTCCCGGTGCACCCCTCGCTGCGTGGGTCGGGGCACGGCACCACCGTGTGTGCCGGGGCTTTCCCAGATGGGAGCTGGGCCACCAGGTGCCCGGGAGAGGTGTCCCGGTGCCACCCACGGCTGCCCGGTGTCACCCACCCCACGCGGCCACCGGCTGAGTTCCTAGGGGGCTGTAAATAGCCCAGTTCCCCTTCCGCTCGTCTCGAAAGCAAGAAGGGGAACGTCCTCCCCGCCCCGGAGACAGCAAAAGAAACTGATCGGCGCTGCTGGTACAAAAGCTATTTTTAATGTTATTAAAATCTGTGTCTTCTATAAACTTCTAAAATACCCGGGGGCCTCCGCTGCAGGGCTGCCCGGCGGGGCGCAGGCGGCATCGGGGGACACCGGGGGCTCCTCCTTGTCGCAGGGGAGCCCGGGGAGCAGCGGGAGCTGGGGGCCGCCCTCGAAAAGGGGCAGGTGGGGGGCGTAGTGGCCGTGGGGGGCTTGCGGCCGCAGCAGGAGCTGGTGCAGGGTCTCGCCCACCTGCACCAGGCTGTGGGAGAGGAGGTGGAGGTGGGAGACGGTGTCGCTGGCCAGGCTCTCCAGCAGCGCCTGCTGCTGCCGCGACGTCTGCAGGATCTGCACCAGCAGCTGCTGCACGCTCTGCAGCAAGCCCGACACGCCGCCACCTGCAGCGAGAGAGGGGTCAGGGGCAGCCCACCCTCGCCATGTGCCCCACGGGGGATCGGGGGAACCCACCTTGCAGGCTCGCGTCCGCCGCCTCGTCGCCCACCGCCGTCACCTGCTCGCTCGCGGCGGCCGTGCCGGGGGAGCCGGGGGCCACCAGCCGGTTTCCTCTTCGCATCCCCGGGGACGCCTCACCAGGAAAACCTGCGGCCGGGGGGTGGCACGGAGGGCGCAGCAGGCTCCTGGAGCCCCCCGCTCAGCCCATCCCCGCTGCCCTGTGCGGGGGACAGGGCGCGGACTCACCTGCCTTCTGCTCGGCGCTCTCCTCCTTCAGGGCGCCGTGGCAGCCTGCGGAGAGCAGCGGTCACCGGGGGACACCCCAGTCCCGCGGGGACACCAGCTCGGTGGCCGGGGCTGAGAGGGGGAAATGAGGACAAGGAAAGCCTTACGTGGGGCGGCCGCGGGGTCGGGCGATGCTCCATCGACGCAGTCCCCGTGGGCTGCAGGGAGAGAGCAGAGAGGAGACGCGGGGTCTGACGGCGCCCGCCGGGGGAACGGCATTATCCCGGGGTCTGCCTCGCTGCCCCGGCCAGCCCGGCGTGCCCTAGCCACAGCTCCCCAGCGCCCTGCGGGGCCTCAAAGCGCCTCACGAGCTAGGAACAAAAGCAGGAGTCACTCACCCACCACTGCAATGCAGCCACCTCCGGGCTGGAAGGCAGCAGCTGCGTAGCGGCGCGCGGCCAGGCTACGCAACAGATTAGGACTGGAAGTGAAGGAGAAGCCCACATCCACTTGGAACTGCAGGGGGAATTTAGGGAGACAACGTAATTACCCGGTGCGGACGCTGGCCGGGACGCCGGGGCTCGCTCCCCAGCACCAGCGGGGCTGGGGGGGGGGGTGAAGCAGCAGCCAGGGCTTCCCCGGTGCCGGGCCCTTCTCCGCTCCTGTTTTTGGGGAGGTGTTTCGCCTGGTTCGCCCCGCAGCCCCCGATCCCTGCCGGCGAGCCAAGCAAGCTCGGGGAACAGCACCCGCTCCCTTCACCTGGGGCCCGGGGACGTATCCTGCATCACCTCGGCACCGTCTGGGTGCAGGATGCTGCAGGACGGGGATGCTCCCGGCTCCGGACCTCACACCCAGTCCCAACTCCTCCGGAGCTCCGAGGACGGCTCCAAGCCGGGGACCCCCCTCCTGCCCCACCCCAGCCAGCCCCAAACCCTCACGCTGCGGGGTTGGTTTGGAGCCAAAGGGGGGGGGGGGGGGGGGGGAGAAGTTCCCCAAACCCCATCCGCAAGCATCCCAGGGGGAACACGCCGCGGCGGGGCCCTCCTGGGACAAAAGGCCCCCCGACCCCTTTGTCCCCAAATCCCAGCATGCTGGCACGGGGTTCAGCTGTGGCCGTGCAGCCCGGCGCGGCGGGGCAGGACGGTACTTACGGCTCTCCGGCTCATCCTTTGGGCGCTGCAGCAGCGGGGCCAGCAGCACGGGGGGGGATTCTGCAGCAGCTGGGGTGCAGCGGGCAGAGAACAGCATCAGGAAGGGGACCCCGAGGGGTGCCGGACACCCCCAGCCACGACAAGCCCCCCTCCAGCCGCCCCATCCCGCGGGTACCTGGCGGTGCCGGCGAGCGTGCGGCCAGCGACCTTCGCCTCCGGGGGGGCGGCTTCACCAGCTCTGCAAGGGGAGGAAAAAGCTCAGACCGGGGGGCTACGGACCCTGCGAGGCTCCGGGGAGCCCACCCAGCCCCGGCACCCACCGGGAAGCCTCCGCTCTCCAAAAACAGGCCGGCCGGCCGCCTTCCAGATGCTCTTCATGGCGCGGTAGTGCGGGGGCAGGCGCGGCGAGTGCCGTCCGGCACGGCGGCGCGTCTCCCGCTCCGAGTGGAAAGCCTGCTTCAGAGCCTTCCACTTGGAGCGGCACTGGGCCACGCTGCGGCCGTAGCCAGCTGCCGCCAGCCCCCGGGAGATCTCCTGCCACAGCGCCTCGTTGGGCCGCGACGTCGAGGCCATCAGCAGGGCGGCCTCCCCTGAGCCTCCCACCAGCGCCAGCAGGCTGCCGACCTCCGCCTGCGTCCACGCTCGCCCGCGGGGCATGCTGCGGGGAGGCTGGGGGGCAGCCAGCAGGGTGGGAGCCGGGCAGGGCTGGGCCCCGGGGGTCGGCTGGGCGCTCCCCAGGGAGCCCCCTGCGCCCACGATGGGGCTGCAGCGGGGGCTGCAGCGGGGACCCCTGGGGACCACCGGGAGCTGCAGCGGGGAGCACCGGGAGCTGCAGCGGGAGCTGCTGGGAGCAGCCGTGAGCCGCAAGGAGCATGTGCAGCCCCTGGAGTTGCCGCTGGGAAACGTAGTCCTGGCCCTGCCTGCCCTGCCCGGCGGCGGGATGGGATGAGCATCCCCGGGGGGGATGCAGGATGCTGCCCCCCAGCCCCGAGGGCACGGCGGGGGCGTCCATCAGGGCGCGGGGAGGGGACGGAGCTCCCCAGCCCCCCGGCTTTCCAGGGCTGCGATGCAGCTGCAGCCCCATGCAAAAGAGGTGGCAGGAACCACCTCTGCAACACAGCCCGCTGCCCTGCTGCTCGACAGCATGGGAGTAGTCCTGCACCCCAATGGTGCCGGGGTCCCCTCGGTGTGGGATCAGCCTCCACACAGCCCCAATACTCGTCTGAGACAGCGGCCAGCACCGCGCGGCACCGGGTGTCCCCATGCCGGGGGTCCCACCCGTCTGGGCTTCCTCTTCTCTCTCCTTCTTCCACTGCTGGGGCCCCCCAGGGCGGTGAGCCAGCTGGTGTCCCCGGGGACCCCTCCGGGAAGTGACGCTTTCCATTTCGTGTCACACTCGGCTGCCAGAGGGGGCCGGGAGGGGGCTGCTGCTGCTCCCCCCCTACCTGCGGGGTGCACGGCCAGAGACCGCGGGGAGGATGGAAGAGGGGGTCACGTACGCAGACCTGCGCTTGCCCCCCGTACCAGGTAACGGCACGCCGCACCCCGCTGTCCCCCCCCCCCCGTCCCTGCCTGCACCCCCAAATCCAGCAGCCTCTCTGCAGGGCCGTGCCCCCAGCCCCGCTCCCTCCTTGCCCAGGAGGGAGCAGGGGGGACACAAGCACTGCATCCCCCTGTGTCACTGCTCCTGCTCACGCCACCGCTCTGCTGTCCCTGGGGAGCCCGGGGACCCCCACGCACCCTGCTTGGGGCTCCCCGACCCTTGTGGATTTGGGGGTTCTCCCCCCAGGACGTGGGGTAATTCCCTCTCTCAGCTCCTCCGCAGCCCGTGCGGCTGCCCTGGCACTGGGCAGCCCTCAGCCTGGGTGTCCTGTCCCTGCTGCTCCTGCTGGTGCAAATCGTCCTCGTCGGCTTGAGCTTCCACTGTGAGTACCCCCGGTGCGCCCCCCATCCAGCAGCCCCCCGAGCCGGGGACCCTCCTGCTTGGGGCTGACGGTGCCGCAGGTTTGGGGGTGAGTGGGAAAAGTGGTGAGTAAAAATAAAACACCCCTCGCCTGGCCGGCTGGAGCGCCGAAGAAGAAGGAGAGGGGAAAGCGTGGGCTCGGGGATGGCGCCGGGGCAGCCTGCTCCATCAGCTGGCCATGGCGCACAGACAGGACGTGACACCGGGGCCAAAAGGCAGAAACCTGCCATGTGCTGGGCTCCCAGCCGCCGCACAGACCGCCAGGGCTTTGTGCAGCTGGGCTGAAACGGCACCGAGACAGGGGATGGCACCCCCTGCGTGCCGCCGGCCCCTGGTGGGGACACCCCTGTGCTTTGCTTTTGTAGATTTAGCCCAGCAGGCGAGCTGTGCCCAGAGAGAGGAGGGGAGCCTCAGCCAAGCGCAGCAGTCTTTGCGAGGTAGGAGAGCCTCCAGGCAGGTTCCTGGGCTCCCTGCCCTGGTGGCACCCTGTCTGTCCCCTGTCCCCGCGGTGCTGGTCCCGGCCAGCCCTGCAGGATGGTGCTTGTGGTGTGCAGAGAGCTGCCAGTTCTGCCCGGCTGGATGGATAGGGGACGCGGGGCGCTGCTACTACTTCTCCTCTGCCAAGAGGAGCTGGGAGCAGAGCAAAGACGACTGCTGCTCCAGGGGGGCGCAGCTGGTCGCCGTCCGAGCCAACAGCACCCTGGTGAGTCCGTCCGCCTGCCCCGGCCGTCCTGACCCCCCCGTGGTCATGGTATCATGCTGATCCCCACCTCAGGGTCCCCCAGCAGTCCCCAAGCCACTTCCAGCATCGTCTCAGCTCCCCACATCCAACCCCCAAGCCCAAAACCCATCCGGGAGCTGGCGATGCTGTTCCTGAACCACGCAGCCCCCTGCGTGGCTGGGTGTCCCCGGGGAGCTCACGCTTGTTCCCTCCTGCTGTAGGCTTTCCTGGCTCGCGAGACCCGTCTGGACACCTTCCACGTGGGGCTGAAGCGGGACAGCGCCAGGTTTGAGTGGAAGTGGCTGGACGGCACCCCGCTGAAGGGGTGAGGCTGGCAGCTTGTCCCCAGCCGGGGGAAAAGCCCCAAGGCAGGGCTCCGGGAGGTGACAGGGGGACAGCCAGCCTGCAGGCAGGGATGTGCTCGTCCTCTTGGCCATCCCTCCGCTTCCCAAAGCAGCACGGGGGCGTTTAAGGGAAGGGGAGATAGCAGGGACACGTCCCCAGTGCCTGCGCCCTGCCTGGGGACGAGTGAGGTCTGGATGAGTGGCGGGGGGGGGGTCCCCAAAAACTGGGGGGGTCCCCAAAAACCGAGTTCCCAGCACGGTGCAGCCGGTGCTGAGCCACCTCAGGAGGTTCCTGGGACCCAAAAAGAGGATTTCCAAGACAATCAAGGGCAGGGTGTGCAGGGATCACAGCTGCTTCCTCACCAAGAGGAGGCTGCCAGGGGCACTGCTCCACGGAGAGGGCGAGCTCTGCCCCCCGGCACCCCCACAGCCTCAGTCCCCTTCTGGAGGAGCCCATTGTACCCCTCTGAGCCCCCCCTCACCCCGCTCTCCCCTGCAGGCGCCTCCCCTTCCAGCGTCCCAGCAGCTCCTACGCGGCCTGTGGCAGGGTGTCCGGCTCGGGGCTGTCGGCCGGCCCCTGCGGGGAAGCGCACGGCTGGGTCTGCGAGAAGAGCGCGGTCACCCTGCAGTGGCTGCCATCCTCCATCCCCGCCTTCCTCTGGGGGAACACCACCTACACCTGTGTGGGGCCCTAGGACCGAGGGGACAGCCCGGGTGCTCCTACAGCCCCGCCTGACCCAAGCACGGGCACCCCGGGGTGCTGCTTCCTGAGCCCTCCGCGTCCTTCCCCCCTGGCATCTCTGCGCCTTGCCAATAAACTCTGGCACTCATATTGTGGCTGGCTTTGGGGGGTGACGAGGGTTGGGGGGCAGAGCCAGCGTTGATCCAAGTGTCCCCACGGCCTGGTGGGCACGTGGAGCAGCTTCAGTGGGTCTCCTGGGGCTTTGGGCTGCCCGGGGTTTGTCTCAGGTGGGAGGTGCCCCATGCTGACAGCTCCTCATGGGCATCCCTGGGTGTCCCCACAGCACGGGAGGCAGGTGCAGCCCCCTCCTCGTTTCTGCCAGACCACTGAGCCGGGTGGTGGGATGGGGAAGGGGACATGGGGGGAGAATGGTCTGGCTGTGGCCAGGTCTCCGGGTGGCCCAGGGTGGCTGAAACGCAGCCAGCGCCATGTGTAAATGCTGCTACGCGGGGCAGAGCGCACTGCGTGGGACGGAGAGGAGCTGTTTTCCCCTCCCAGCACAGTCCTGCCCATGAAATAAAAACCACATCTTGCAAATGAAGTGATCACTTCTGCTTTCCTACAATTCAAGAAGTTCTTCCACCTGACGTGCCCACAAGCCGTCACCTGACGGCGGGCGGCAGAGGACGGAGCTGCCGTGGGTGCCGCATGGCGCACAGCGTGCTCTACGCCGACCTGCACTTCGCCAAGGGGCCGTGGGGGGAAGGTAGGACCCACGGGACCCCCGCGTTGCCCCGTGCCGGACCCCTGCCCACTGCCCCCTGCCTTCCTCCCGCAGCCCCCGGCACGGACGAGGCCGACAGCCCCTACGAGAACGTGGCACCGGCGCCAGCACCCACGGGGACGGCTGGGGAAGGGACCCGGCACAGCCCAGGTGAGCGATGCCCGCGGATGGGGATGGGGACGGGGGTCTCGGGGGGGTGCCGGGGTCCCCTCCGTGCCCCGGCACCGTGGGTGACGCCGCGGCCGCTCGTGTCTTGCAGGGCGCTGCTCCCGGCGGCGCTGCTTCCCCGTGGGGCTGCTGGCAGGCGGCCTGCTGCTGCTGGTGGCCCTGGTGGCCCTGGGGACCTGCTGTGAGTGGGGACGGGCACGGCGGGGTGGGGGGCTTGGGCAGGGGTTGGGGGACGGGGGGAGCCCGGGGATGGGGGCTGGGGGCTCCTCGCTGGGTGCCAGCACTGTGCCTGGCTGGGACGGCTTCCCAGTGCCTCTGTCTGCTTCCCAGTGCCTTCCCAACACCTTCCCAGTGCCTTCCCAGTGCCTCCCTTTACCTGCCATCCCTTCCCACTGGTTCCCTTCCCTTCCATCACTTCCATCACTTCCCAGTGCCTCCCATTTCCTCCCCATTGCTTCCCACCTCTTCCCACTGTATCCCAGTGCCTCCCCACTGCCTCCCACCCATCCCCATTGCCTCCCAGCTGAAGCCCCGCTCCCTCCCATTGCCTCCCCTCCCTTCCTACCACCTCCCATTGCCCCCCAGTTCCACTCTCATCACCTCCCGTTGCCTCCTGTTTCCTCTGCATTGACTTCCCAACACCTCTCCCTGCCTTCCCAGTGCCTCCCATCACCTCCCATTGTCCCCCACCACCTCCCAATGCCTCCCATCACCTCCCAGTGCCTTCCCACTGATTTCCCACTTCCTCCCATCCCCTTCCCATGGTCTCCCCGCTGCCTCCCTTCCCCTCCCTGCCCTGCCGCTGCCCTGCCGCCCCGTGCCCAGCCATGCCCCGCGCCCCATCTCCCCCCGACCCGTCCCCAGACTGGCAGGCGACCCGTGAGCTGCGGGACACGTCCCTGGAGCAGGCGGCCGAGCGCGGCCGCTTCTCGCAGGAGGCGCGGGCGTGGGAGCAGAGCCTGGAGCAGGCGCGCCGGGAGCTGGCGCAGGCGCGCGCGGAGCTGCAGCGAGCGTGGCGAGAGGGCAACAGCAGCCTGCTGGAGCTGGGCAGGCAGCAGGCCGAGCTGGCACGCGTCTCGGGAGCCCTGGCCGGCGCCCAGAGGGAGCTGCAGGCCGTGCAGGGGCGGCTCGAGGCCGGCCAGCGGGCGGCCGGCGGCCTGCGCGCCTGCCTGGACGCAGGTAGGGCCGCGGGGCGGCGGGCACGGGGCGGCCGGGGGCTGGCGAGCGCCTGAGCGCTGCCCCCGTGCCCAGACTGCTGCCCCCCGGGCTGGCTGCTGCACCGCGGCAAGTGCCTCTTGGTGTCGGCGGAGAAGAAGAACTGGTGGCAGAGCCTCGACGACTGCCAGGGGAGATCCTCCCGCCTGCTGCCGCACGGCGACTGGCAGGCGCTGCCGGTACGGGGGCTGCGCTGGGGAGGGGGCGTCCCCGCTGCCCGCCGCCCCCAGCCCCGTACTGCCCGGGCATGGGGCAGCCCTGACGGCCTCTCTCCCGCAGCCTTTCCTGCTCGAAGGCAGCACCAAGTACTGGGTTGAGGAGCACAAGACCGAAAACCCTGGGTCGATGGAGGAGTCTCTTGGGAAGTGAGTCGGGCACGCTGCCCCCCTGCACCTCACCCCGCTGGGCCAGCCTGGGGAATGGTGCTCGGGCAGGGGCTGCTCTGGCATGTCCGGGGCTGGCAGCGGGCTGGGGACACGGTGGCACGTGGCACCCTGTCCCCTCTGACGTGCTCCTTCCCTCGTAGGTACAAGTGGTATTTCGAATGCACGCTGATGGGCTCTGGGAAGGTGGAGCACACGAACTGCTACCGGAGTTATCCGTGGATCTGCGAGCAGCCCCCAGAGCTCAGCAACCTGTCCGAGATCCTCTCTCCTCTCCTGGCTGGGGGCTGACCCTGGCACCCCCTCTGTCTGGGGATGTAGGTTGGGAACGGTGGTGTTGGGCATATAAAGGATGATTTGTGGAAAAGAACCTGGCTTTCTGAGTCTCGCTCCCGCTCATGCCCACAGCCCCCTGCCCTCCTTTCCTGGCTCTCGGTGAGCACGAAGCCATCGCTGCTCTCACCTGCTGCATGGCAGGCACCTTTTGCGCCTGCTGAACCTGGCTGTGATGGTGCCATCGGTGTCCCCAACCTGTCCCCCTTGGGGACTCCCTTGGCTTTATCGGCTGCTCCGTCGCTGGCTGTCGATGACTTGGGGTTTGCCAAGGAGAGCTGGCACCTGCCCAGCGAGCCACCTTGGGGAGCACTGGGGTGGGGACACGGCGACAGCAACGTGGCTCTTTCACCGCGACCCTTCAGGGCTGGGACATGGAGAAATTGTCTGCTGGGATCGGGAGAGCAGGCGGCCGTGCTGGATGGTCCCGGGGGACCCACGAGCAGGAGGCTGTGCGGGACTCCCAGCTCATCTCTTCCAGCCTCACCATTCTGTGGCCCGGCTCCTCCAGCATCCTTCATGCCTCTCCTCTCTCAGGAGCCGCCTAGGTCCAGGTGCAAAGTGGTCCTCACCTCCACCACCTCTCTGGAGGTGCCTTTTCCCAAAAGCACCGAGCAAGCGGGGAGGGTCCGGGCTATCCCCTGGCTCCCTCATCGTCCCCCAGGATGTCCTTCCTCATCCTCCCTCGCTGGTCCCACCGTGATCTTTGAGATCTTCCCCCCCCAAGTGTCAGAGCTCTCCCCTTTCCCCCATCTTCCCAATCCTCCCCTATGGTTTTCAGGATCCTCACTTCACCCCCGTTTCCTCCCATGGCCCCAGGGCTCCCCCATTTCCCCCCCATGGCCTCAGAGCCCCCCGCAGCACCCCCATTTCCCCCAGGCTGACGCTGCACCTTCCCCAGGGACCGTGACGGGAGGCTGGCCAGGGGCACGTGGGGACACAAGCGTGGGTCTGAGGGGCAGGAGCAGGGCGGTATGAGTGCGTGCATGCGTGAGAGAGAGGGGAACAAGGTCTATATTCCTTGCTTTGAAACACAGACAGCGCTCCCAGCCCGTCTTCCCAGCGCTTTGGGGGCAACGTGTGCCCGGTGATGGGGTGTTGCTGGGGGCACCCCCGGCTCCTGCCTCCTCATCCTGTGACCGGGAGGAGCTGGATGACGGTCACTCCTCGTCCAGGAGAGATGCGAGGGCCTTGGACACGCTGCTCAGCCTCGGGGGCTGCTCGCAGATCCAATGGTGGAGCCTCCAGCACGCCGACCTCTCGATGCCCTTGGCCGCTGACAGCGAGCACTTGTCGCTGTAAGGGTGCCTAGGAGGGAAGGCACGGTTCAGCGGGGCAGGGGCAGCGTCCCCATCAAAACCAGCTCTTCCTGTGGTTGCTGGCATTGGTAAAACCCCATCCGGGAGCCAAGCAGAGGTTTTGCCAAGCTCTGGGCACTTGGTGCTTCGCGTGCCCCAGGGATGCGCATCCCCAAAAATGGGCTGTGACAGAGGCACGGTGGGGCATCCCCCCGAGGAGGTTCTCATCGGGAGAAACACCACCTGGGCATGGGTAAAAGGGAAACCTGCAGGCGTGGTGCCCGTGCCGGGGGTGGTGTATTTACCTGTCATACAGCACGCCGTCCTCCCGCACGACCACCCCGGTAGCGCTGGAAATCTGCTCCTCCACCCAGTACTTGGTGCCTCCTGCGTGCAGGAAAGGCTGCGGGAGAGAGGCCGTCAGGGCTGCCCCACGCCCGGGCAGTACGGGGCTGGGGGCGGCGGGCAGCGGGGACGCCCCCTCCCCAGCGCAGCCCCCGTACCGGCAGCGCCTGCCAGTCGCCGTGCGGCAGCAGGCGGGAGGATCTCCCCTGGCAGTCGTCGAGGCTCTGCCACCAGTTCTTCTTCTCCGCCGACACCAAGAGGCACTTGCCGCGGTGCAGCAGCCAGCCCGGGGGGCAGCAGTCTGGGCACGGGGGCAGCGCTCAGGCGCTCGCCAGCCCCCGGCCGCCCCGTGCCCGCCGCCCCGCGGCCCTACCTGCGTCCAGGCAGGCGCGCAGGCCGCCGGCCGCCCGCTGGCCGGCCTCGAGCCGCCCCTGCACGGCCTGCAGCTCCCTCTGGGCGCCGGCCAGGGCTCCCGAGACGCGTGCCAGCTCGGCCTGCTGCCTGCCCAGCTCCAGCAGGCTGCTGTTGCCCTCTCGCCACGCTCGCTGCAGCTCCGCGCGCGCCTGCGCCAGCTCCCGGCGCGCCTGCTCCAGGCTCTGCTCCCACGCCCGCGCCTCCTGCGAGAAGCGGCCGCGCTCGGCCGCCTGCTCCAGGGACGTGTCCCGCAGCTCACGGGTCGCCTGCCAGTCTGGGGACGGGTCGGGGGGGAGATGGGGCGCGGGGCATGGCTGGGCACGGGGCGGCAGGGCAGCGGCAGGGCAGGGAGGGGAAGGGAGGCAGCGGGGAGACCATGGGAAGGGGATGGGAGGAAGTGGGAAATCAGTGGGAAGGCACTGGGAGGTGATGGGAGGCATTGGGAGGTGGTGGGGGACAATGGGAGGTGATGGGAGGCACTGGGAAGGCAGGGAGAGGTGTTGGGAAGTCAATGCAAAGTGAACAGGAGGCAACGGGAGGTGATGGGAGTGGAACTGGGGGGCAATGGGAGGTGGTAGGAAGGGAGGGGAGGCAATGGGAGGGAGCGGGGCTTCAGCTGGGAGGCAATGGGGATCGGTGGGAGGCAGTGGGGAGGCACTGGGATACAGTGGGAAGAGGTGGGAAGCAACAGGGAGGAAATGGGAGGCACTGGGAAGTGATGGAAGGGAAGGGAACTAGTGGGAAGGGATGGCAGGTAATGGGAGGGACATGGGAAGGCACTGGGAAGGCACTGGGAAGGCACTGGGAAGCAGACAGAGGCACTGGGAAGCCGTCCCAGCCAGGCACAGTGCCGGCACCCAGCGAGGAGCCCCCAGCCCCCATCCCCGGGCTCCCCCCATCCCCCAGCCCCTGCCCAAGCCCCCCACCCCGCCGTGCCCGTCCCCACTCACAGCAGGTCCCCAGGGCCACCAGGGCCACCAGCAGCAGCAGGCCGCCTGCCAGCAGCCCCACGGGGAAGCAGCGCCGCCGGGAGCAGCGCCCTGCAAGACACGAGCGGCCGCGGCGTCACCCACGGTGCCGGGGCACGGAGGGGACCCCGGCACCCCCCCGAGACCCCCGTCCCCATCCCCATCCACGGGCATCGCTCACCTGGGCTGTGCCGGGTCCCTTCCCCAGCCGTCCCCGTGGGTGCTGGCGCCGGTGCCACGTTCTCGTAGGGGCTGTCGGCCTCGTCCGTGCCGGGGGCTGTGGGAGGAAGGCAGGGGGCAGTGGGCAGGGGTCCGGCATGGGGCAACGCGGGGGTCCTGTGGGTCCTACCTTCCCCCCACGGCCCCTTGGCGAAGCGCAGGTCGGCGTAGAGCACGCTGTGCGCCATGCGGCACCCGCGGCAGCTCCGTCCTCTGCTGCCACAAAGGAGAAGTGAGGCCGGCGTGCGCAGAAGCAGAAGTTGGCTGCGAGCTGTGGCAGATGGGACCAGCGAGGCACGGCCGCGGGGACCTGCCCCCTGCCGTGGCACCGGCACCGCCAGCGCGTCCCCTCCCACGCCCCGAGAGCCGTCACGGTCCCCTGGGCGCACGGCAGCTCTCGGGCAGGGGTTTTTGGGGGCACGGGCAGAGCAGAGGTGAGCCCAGACTCCTGTGGTTGGGGAGAGCCTCCTCTTGCTCCTGCTCTGTCCTGACATCCAGCTCTCCCTGCCTCTCCTCCAGGGAATGCCGAGCGGCACAGCCAGCTTCAGAGGGGCCGAGGAGGAGGCTGCGGAGATAAAGCTGCCGCAGCTTCCCCACAGGCTTCAGCAAGGAGATGGAGCACGTGGTGTCCAGGGGGACACAGCGCTGGCTGAGTGGGATTTGGCCATGGGCTGGGGACACGGGGACAGCAATGGGGGACTTGCACCGTGACCCGTCAGGGCTGGGACACGGAGAAATGAGCTGGTGGGAACAGAGCAAGTGGCCGTGGTGGACGGGCCGGGGGGACCTGGGGCAAATGTCCTGGCACCAATGCCCATCTCCACCCGGGGTGGCTGGAGAGACACCGGGGTCCCAGCCCTCCCCAGGAGCCCCAGGGATGCGACGAGGTGCAGGAGCTCAAGGTTTCCCCTGGAACCCCCTTCAGGTGCCGTCAGGGCGAACGCTTCCACCCCTGCGACGCTCAGCCCCCTGCCTGGGGGTGCGCTGCCTCCCCCGGCCCTGCCCAGGCGCTTGGGGTGTCCCTCACCCCGCTGAGCCCCAGGGCTCAGCCCCACACCGCCGTGCGCCCAGGGGACCGTGACGGCTCTCGGGGTGTGGGAGGGGACGCGCTGGCGGTGCTGGGGCTGCAAGGAGGGGGCCGGTCCTCGCGGCCGTGCCTCGCTGGTCCCATCTGCCACAGCTCGCAGCCAAGTTCTGCTTCTGCGAGCGCCGGCCTCACTTCTCCTTTGCACCCTGAGCTGGGCGACCGGCGGGCAGCGGGGACGCCCCACAGAAACCCCACAGAGCCGGGTGGGAGCCAGCAGGGATCGGGACTTGCCCAGCACCTTCCCGCATGGCACAGAGCGTGCTCTACGCCGACCTGCGCTTCGCCAAGGGGCCGGGGGGCCGCGGCACGGCCAGCCAGGCGCTGGAGGCAGGTGAGAGCTGCAGGACCCCCACATTGCCCCGCGCCGTGCCCAGCTCCGTCGTCTCCATGCCCCCTGCCTTCCTCCCGCAGCCCTTGGCATGGACGAGGCCGAGAGCCCCTACGAGAACATGGCATCGGGGCCGGCACCCGCGGAGCCGGCTGGGGAAGGGACCCTGGAAAACCCAGGTGAGAGCCCAGACGGGGACGGGGCACGCGGGGAGGCCGTGGTGTGGGCAGTGGGTGGTGCTTCAGGGCGCTCCCCAGCTCCCCTTGGAGAGACGAGGCGCCCACGCCGTGCCGCCTGTGCCACCCCGCTGCCACCGGGGCGGTGGCGGTGGGTGATGCTCGCGGCCCCTCGTGTCTTGCAGGGCGCTTCTCGAGGCGGTGCTGCATCCCTGCCGGGCTGCTGGTCACCTGCCTGCTGCTGCTGGTGGCTGCCGTGGTCCTGGGCGCCTGCTGTGAGTGGGGACGGGGCGGTAGCGAGGCATGGGGACAGGGGAGATGGGACGGGGTGGGCGCCCCAGGCAGATATCAGACCGTGCGTGCGTCCGTGGGTCCCTCTGCCCTGTCTGCCCCAAGCTGGCCAATGTCCTTCTCAAACCCTGGGCCTCTCCCTCCACCATCCTCCTGTTCCCCAGACTGGCAGGCGACCCGTGAGCTGCGGGACACGTCCCTGGAGCAGGCGGCCGAGCGCGGCCGCTTCTCGCAGGAGGCGCGGGCGTGGGAGCAGAGCCTGGAGCAGGCGCGCCGGGAGCTGGCGCAGGCGCGCGCGGAGCTGCAGCGAGCGTGGCGAGAGGGCAACAGCAGCCTGCTGGAGCTGGGCAGGCAGCAGGCCGAGCTGGCACGCGTCTCGGGAGCCCTGGCCGGCACCGAGAGGGAGCTGCAGGACGTGCAGGGGCGGCTCAACAGCAGCGAGAGCACCGTGACCCTGCTGCGCTCCTGCACGGCTATAGGTATGGTGGTGGAGCAGCCCCTGCAGCTCTGGGTGGCCGCAGCGTCGAGGCGCGGATGCTGGATTTTGGGGGATGTGGTGTGTGTCCCCCCCCCCAAGCATCTGCAGCCTGGCAGGTGGCTGAGCGCTGCCCCCGTCCCCAGACTGCTGCCCCTCGGGGTGGCTGCTGTACCGCGGCAAGTGCCTCTTCGTCTCGTCGGAGAAGAAGACGTGGGACGACAGCAGAGTGGAGTGCGAGAATAAATACGCCCAGCTCCTGATCACCAAGTCCTGGAGTCGCTGGACTGTGCCGGTGCGGAGCGGTGGCCGAGGGCTGGGGCACCCCAGGGGCATCGCATGGCGCGGGGTCGGAGCGGGGCACCAGGGCTAAGCCTTGTTGGGGAGCTGAAGAGCTCAGAGCCTCGAAACACGGTGGAAAACTCACACAAAGACCCTTTTTCTCCTTCCCCAGACCTTCCTGAAGAACGCGGACACCGTGTACTGGATCGGGCTGCAGAAGACCAGCTTCCCCTGGTACGACTACGGCTGGCTGGAGGAAGGGGAGCCGGACGACGACGGCATCACGGACGCCTGGTTCTGGGTGGACGGCTCGCTTTACGACAGGTACCCGCGGCACGGCCGGGATGACACCCCCTGCCCGGACCCCTTCTCCTGCAGCGAGGCCTCGGGAAGCAGGTTAATTCACAGCGGTACCCCGCCGTGTGCTGGGGTGCTGGGAGCCCATGCACAGGGAAAGCCAAGCCTTGGAGGGGCTCGTGGAAGCAGGAGGCAGCGAGAGGGGACAAAAGGAACCGCAGGCTTTATTTGGGATCGAGACAAAGCGTCTGAGCACCACCCCTATCTCCCACTCGCCTCCTCGGTCATCCTCGAGGGGAAATCAGAGCTTAAAGCCCGCGGGGTGCAGGGCTCCTCCCCGCCACGTGCGTCTCATCACCGCTTCCTCCTGCGGTGTCTGAAACCGGTGGGGAGGAACGGCTCCGTCTGGCCGGGTGCCCGGCCCCTGCCCCTCGCATCCTCGGGGAGCGCCGGGCTTTTCCCCCAAACGCTGCTGGTGCCGGCCATTGGCGGGTTCAGCGGGGGCCGGATGGGGCCGTGGCAGCTCCGCCGTGGTGTTTGTCCATCCAGGCCGTGGCAGTCGAAGCTGAACGGGTCCTGTGCCGTGATCAGCCGTGGGAACATCAAGCCGGCGCCGTGCGATGCTCCGGACGACCTGCACCTCTGGATCTGCGAGAAGGCGGCGGGGCCGAGCTCCCCTTTCGTGTGAGGGGTGCTGGATGGTGAGCTTGGCACGGGCCTGCCCAGACCCGGGGTGTGCAGGGAGGGGAGGCAAAGGGGGAAAAACCCATCCTTGGGTGCCAGCCGCTGAGCACGTCCCCCTTTGCCTTCCCTCGCAGAACCCGCAGCCCTCTGCTTCAGCCCTGCTGCACCCTGCGACGGAGCCTGCCCCACGCGCATCAGCCCCCTCCCGTGCTGCTGAGCCCTGCGTGACCCCAAACGAGGTGCTACGACCCCAAACGCCAGCCCCACGTCCCCACAAGCGAGCCCCCGTGGCCAGCGCCGCCGCCGTGCAGTAGCCCCAGCCCTGAGGCTGGAGCAGGGGATAGCACGGCGGCACCCTCCTCCGCCACGCTGCCCACCCCTCTTGGAGGCTTTTAGGGTGGCCGCAGCGTTCCGCCAGCCTCGGAGCCCAAGGACGGAGCCACCACCAGCGCTGGCATTTAGGATTTTCCCTGCTAATTAGGAAATAGAGAAATGAGCTTTAGGATCGCAGCGCTCTGGTAGCAAAGCCACGCCAGCGCTCGCAGTGGATGGACGCGAGACAAGTCGCCGGGGATTTACAAAGCTGCTGCACGTGCAGCGTGGCCCTGATTTACGTTCGGCCTGGTGAGAGCAGAGGAAGTCATGTTCAACCAGGCAAAGATGCTCTCGGGTTATTATCGGGCCGTGCGTGCCATTTATAGCCAATTAATTGGTATGTAAATCTGTTTGAAGAGCACGGGGCTGTTACAGGCGGGTTTTGGAGGCGCACGTGTCACTCCCCTGTCTCGTCCACTGCCTGAACCCACTTTGTAGCAAATAAAGAGCTTGTCTGCTAATTGCCTCTGCCTCTTCCACCCCGAAACGGGCTCCAGGGCGCAAACCCAACGATCCCCAACCAGAAACTGGAATTCCACCAAAGCTGGAGGCGGCCTCTTTGGGGGCACTGTGCCGACCCACAGCCCCCACGGGACACAGCCAGACCGCGTCCCTGTCCCCCTCCCCACCCTGCTCCACGCACCCCAGAGACACAAGCGGGAGCCGGGCTCGCTGGGACATTCAGTTTTTATTGAACACTTTAAATAAGCTGAGTATATATTACTAGCAATTATTATTATTATTATTAATAATAATAATAATAAAAAAAAACAAAACACCACAAGAGTTCTGCATTCACCAGTGCATTGTGCGGGAGGGAGGAAAGCCGGCTCCCACCCTTGCTGGGCATCCCCCGGCCACCCGGGAGGCGCTGGGGGCGCAGGCTGCCCTCCCCACGGGGAGGTGACACGGATGTGTCCCCCCGACACTGGTGTGGTGGCGGGGCAGGAGGGGGCCCCGTGTGCCAGGGGGGTCAGCGCCAAGTGCCGGCGCCCCCCACCTGCACACTGCACCCCTCCGGCATCGCCCCTCTGCACACCAGGAGAGGTGTGCCTCTGCCGTGCGGGGGACCAGGAATGATCCCCACCCTCGTGGAGAGGCAGCAAATCCCCAAAAAATCCCCAAAGTCCCTCCGACACACACATACACACGCGACCGCTCCGCCCCCTCCCATCCCCCCCAAAATCTGCTCACCCCCCTGCTCTGGGGGCTCCGAGAGCCCACCGAGGGGCGAGCCCTTGGAGACGGGGGGGGGGGTCCCGCAGCCACGGCTTGAGCCCTGCGGGGAACCAGCCCTGCTGCCCGGGGCAGCGGTGTTATTGCACTTCAGCCCAGCCCCACCGGGACCCCCGCAAGGACCCAGCCCACCTCGGGGCTCCCCACAGCCCCCCGAGGCCGATCCCAGCGGGACGGGCACCTCGGCACCAGGCGAGCGCAAGGACAGACTCGGGGAGGGGGACACAACACCCCAGGCTCCCAGAGCCACCCCATGTGCTAGGGGGGGGTCCCAGGGGCCCCCGGCTGCAGCCGGGTCCCCAGCATTAGGACTGAGCCTCCGGCAGCTTCAGGCTGGGCTCCGCCAGCATCAGCCCCGGATCCTTCTGGAGGCGGCCGCGCTCGTGGCACAGGAGGCTTTTGGCCTCGCAGTTGAGGTTCTGGTAGCGGGGAGGGCTGGGCGCGGGCCGGTGGCAAACGGAGGCGAAGCTGAAGTTGAAAGGCCCCAAGCAGCAGCCGGGGCAGGGCAGCACCTCGTCCTGCTCCAGCACGGCGCTGGGGCCGTGCCCGGGCAGCATGGCCGCGCGCTCCGTCCGCTCCAGCGCCGCGGCGGCGCAGGGGATGCTGAGCTCGGAGAAGCCTCGCTCCAGCCCGCTGCCCCAGGACAGCGGCTTGCTGACCACCACGTGGTTGTTGTTGAAGAGCAGCCCGTTGGGCGCCCTCGGCTCCGGGTGCCACGGCCGGGTGCCCGAGGCCGCCGTGCGGATGAAGTTGCTGGTGGCGGGTGCCGGAGCGGAGACCCGCGGCGGCTCGGGGCGGTCGGGGCTGCAGTCCATCCACTCCTCCGCCGCGGGGCTCGGGGGGGAGGCACGGACCCCGTTTCCTGGCTCTCCAGCATCCCCTCGGCCCCGCTTCGGGCTGGGGGGCCGGGCTGGGGATCCCACGCCCAGCTCCAGGCCCCCACGGCGAGGCAGCTCGGGAGAGGCAGGCAGCGAGTGGCACTTGCGGGGGGTCGCGGCGGGCGCCGAGAAGTCACACTGCACCTCCACGGCCGGCTCGGGCGTCACGGGGGTGCCGAGCTGCAGCGGGGCCGGCGGGGGCAGGTCGAAGGTGAGCGAGATGACCGACTTGCTGGGCGTGTCGAAGAGCTTGATCTTGCCCCCCTTCAGGTCTTCGCGCTGGGAGAAGGGGTTGACGCGCGGCGGCGTCTCCTTGGTCCTGGCCCCGGCGCAGGGCTCGGGCGGCCGCAGCGGGGTGGGCGATTTGGGGGAGAACACGTCGGACTGGCTGCGGGACAGGCGCTGGTCCGGCTGCAGGTGCTGCGTCCCCAGCTCGCGCAGGGGCGACTGCTCGGCACGGCTGGACGCCCTCCCGGCTACCCCTGGGCAGGGACGCAGGACGGGGGGGTCACCGGTGCCCTGGATGCCCCCCGGCACCACGGGGCAAAACGGGGAGCAGCCCGGGTGGTGAGGAGCTGGGCCGCATCCTGCAGACCTCCTCCCGCCCCAGTAGCTGCCGGGGTGGTAAAAGGGGCACCCCCCACCCCCGGGACACCCACGTACCGCTGAGCGCGGGCGCCGTGCCGGGCGCGGGCAGGTTGTCCCTGATGCTGAAGAGGGTGTCCCCGGCGCCCTCCACGCCCAGCTGGTGCTGCAGGACGCCTTCCAGGCACTGTGTGATTTCCAGGAACGAGGGGCGGGAGGTCGGCTCCATCTGCGGGCAGGTTGGGTCCCCGGTGAGGTCTTACCCTGGGGGTGCGCCGCAGTGAAGCGGCTCCAGCGGGCAGGGAAGGGGATCCCCGATGGGGTGCCGGATTTTGGGCACCCCCACGACAGGGACTCACGCTGCAGCAGTGGAAAGCCAGCTGGAGGAAGGCGGCCGGGCAGTCGATTCCCACCATGGTGCGGAAAGCGTTGACGTCCAGGCCAAAATCCTGCGCGGGGGAGATGGGGAGGAGTGAGTGCAGGTGCTGTGGGGCAACTCCCTGGCTGCGTAAAGGGAAGGGGGACCCTGTGGTCACCTAAATGGGGGAAGGATGCAGGGTGCTGGGACACAGATCCCTCCTGCTCCCTGTCTGACAGCACCAACCCTCCCACCTGGGCTGACCCCGGGCTCCGAGGACAGGCTATGGGCAGAGAGCATCCCTGTGGCTGCCAGGAGATGCTGGGGATGTGGCACCCCCACCCCGAGATGTGGGGAAGCTCCCCAGATCCTCTGCCACGGGCAGGGGGCTCTGCTCTGCGCATGTCGGTGCCCCTCGTGTGGTGACGTGCCCCCAGCCCCGGCCCCACCACGTGTCACCCTCGCCCCCCGTCCCAGAGTCACCTCGGTGCGGGGCAGGTAGTCGGGGTCCGCGGGGATGCGAGCGATGGTCTCGCACAGGATGATGCCGTAGGCAAACACGTCAGCCTGCAGAGACAGGGGAGTCATGGGGGGTCCCACAGCCCGAGGCGATGTGTCCCCGCTTCTGCGAGCCCTCCCTGCAGAGCGGCACCGGGTCCCCGCCACCTCGGCACCCCAAGGACACCCGTTCTCATCCCCCCGTGCCCCTCCGCATGCCCAGCTGACCCCAGGGGTCCAGAACCCGAAGCCAGCCCCGCGCAGCATCACCTTCTCGTTGTAGATCTCCCCTCGCAGCACCTCGGGCGCCATCCAGTACGGGGAGCCCACCACAGCCAGCGGCTCCTTCTCGCTGCCCTCGCTGGGGGACACGGCAGGACGTCAGGGGCCCTGTCCCCCTGCCCGTCCCCCCCAAACCTCCCTCTCCCTTTTCACACCAGCCCTCCCCCACGCACCCCCACTTCTCCATCACACCCTTCTCCATCCCCAGTTCCTTCCCCATCAGTCCCCAGCACCAGGGCTCTCACCCCATCCCTGCCCTTCCAGCCGGACCCCCAAACCCACCCCTCCCCATCTCCTGCTCCCGGAGAGCTGGATCCCCTTGCTCCGAAGGTGGGGACGGACACACGGACACCATCCACGCACCTGTAGGTGGGGATCTTCTCCGCCAAGCCGAAGTCACCCACCACAGCCGTGTAGCCGCCGGCCTCGCAGCGCACCAGGCAGTTCTGGGGGGACAGGGGGGACCCCGTCACGCCACCACCCCCCGCGCCCGGGGTACCCCGGGCACCACCTGGGCGGGAAGGGGGAGGCGAGGGCAGCGGGACGGCCCGTACCTTGGAGGTGAGGTCGCGG
This sequence comes from Nettapus auritus, assembly GCA_011076525.1. NCBI lineage: Eukaryota > Metazoa > Chordata > Aves > Anseriformes > Anatidae > Nettapus > Nettapus auritus. The sequence goes on along the minus strand of CM021797.1, from coordinate 10,041,158 downwards.
TGGAAGATGCCCTTGGAGTGCAGGTAGCGCAGCCCGCGGGCGATGTCGAGGGCCAGCTGGATGCGCGTGGACCAGGAGAGGGGCACGGGGCTGTCCAGCAGCTGCTCCAGGTTGCCGCCGTTGATGTACTGATGGGACAGACGCCGCCTCGCTGCACCCCCCTCTCCACCCTGTACCTCCTCTCTCTTCCCACCCCGCGGCACAGCCGGCCCCCAGAACACGTGCCATGTGCCACGGAAGCGTCCCCACGGACATTTTCACCCCCTCCCCACGGAATCCCCCCGGACTCGCGGCCACCGTCCCGCTCTCACCTCCGTCAGCGCGTGCAGCTGCCCCTGGTGCACGCACACCCCCATGAACCTGCGGGACAGAGAAGGGCTGAGGGTGGCACCGGGGGGACAGACGGACGGGACGCCAGCCCCAGGAGCTCGCCCAGCCCCGGCGGCTGCCCCCAAACCCCCCCAGGCTCCGGGGAGCGGGACCCACCTGAGGATGTTGGGGTGCGAGAGGCGGTTCATCAGCTGCACCTCCCGCAGCATGTTGCCCCGGTTGCTCGTCAGCTTGTTCATCTTCAGCACCATGATCTGCCCGGACTGGCGGTGCCGCACCTGCATTGGGGCACGAGAGGGGGCTCGGCACCAAAGGTTCAGCGCCCCAGGGTCTGACAGCAGACTGACAGCTCTCCCAGCCCAGCAGCACCCCGAAGCCCATGACACACAACCCCACCCTCCCGGGGACACCCCACTTGTGGTGCTCCCCCCAGAAAACATGCCCAGACCCTTGGAGATACGACGGCAGCTCCTGCAAAGCAGGAGCCCAGCCCCAGGGGTGCAGGATTGGGGTGCAACTGTGGGGCAGCACAGGCACCACAAGCCCACCCCCATCAGCGGGGGGCAGAGGGGTCGCATCCTGCCCAAATCAGCCCCGCGGGGCACGGCGCTTGGCCGAGGCCGTATATTTAGCCAGCCCCAGCCCGATGCTGTCACACGAGCCGGGGGCTGGCCCCCCGCCAGGAACAGCAGCCGGGAAGGCGGCCAAGCACGGACACCCCCGGGCCCCCCACCCTGCATCACGGGGGGGCGAGGAATGGACACGGGGTCCCCAGCCTTGGGCTGAGGTTGGCACCGGGGGGGTCCCCTCCTGAGCGGGCACAGGGGTCGGGACAGGACCCCGGTAGCAGCTGCCGTGGGAGGGGGGCACGCTGCTGGTCCCAGCCACCCCCCCGGCACGCGGGGAGCCGCGCACGGCGGCGCAGGCATTCCTCGGCGCTGCCGTCAGCTCGCCGCTCTTCTCCTTTTTAGTCGATGCTGGTTGCAGCCGCTGCGCCGGTGCCAGCCCCTGGCCTTCCCCACACACCCCCCCCGGCCGTGGCAAAACACAGATGTCGACCGCAAAACAACGGGGGCTCCCCAGGCACGTGCTGCAGCCGGGGACGGGACCCCACGAGGTGCCCAGGTGCCCGGCACATCCCGGCGGCGGCGCTGCCCTCCCACATGGCGCGGGGCTGGGGGTACGGCTGGGTCACTATGGCTTGGCACGGGTGCCGGCTCCCTGCTCGGTCCCATAGGTCTCCAAGGCATGGGGGTGCCCATGGTCGCGATGGGGATGCCTGGTGGCACGCTCCGTGGTGCTCCTCGGTGGCCGTGTGCCGTGGGGAGGGCTGGGTGCAGGACGGCAGCAGCCGGGAGCATCCCCTGGGGTTGCTGGCTTGCTCCACGTGGCAGGGTTGTGCCCACGGCCCCCAGTTGCTTGCTAATAAACCTGCTGCCACTGCAATAATGAGGTCAGGCCCGGGTGGTGTCTACTGTGATCCTGGAGGATCCTGCGGGAGGGAAGCTCTGGGGACCCCTCTCTGCCATGGGATCTCTCCCACCGCCCCCGGAGCTCTGCGCCCAGGGGCAGCAGGGTCCTGGCACAGCCCCATCCGTGAGCCCCCGGGGCCATGCAGCACCCTGAGCACACTCACAAGCTGTCCTGATGTCTGTCCTGCCCGCTCCACACCTCGAGGACTCCCCTGGCCTGGCAGGTGGCTTCCCACACGCACTGGCCCCTTCACCCACCGCCACCAGGGGCTGGCACCATCCCAGCACCTCCGATGCCCTCCGGAAGCAGTGGCAGCCCCTAGACGCAGCAAGCCACGACCCCAGGCGACACAGGCCCACACTGAGGGGTTTTCCATCCCCTCCCCGACCCTCCTGAATGCCAGCATCAAAGGGAGTGGGCAGCAGAGCCCCCCCGGGCAGCACGGGTCCCCCTCGCCTCTCCATGCCCTGGCCTTGCGCCCAGGAATCCCAGCGCATTCCCCGGAGCTGAGCTCAGCCGGGCGCTGGGGGAGGCAGCAGCCCTCTGTCCCCCACCCAGGAGCCATCTCTTGCCTCTCGTCAAAGCCCCCCAGCACCCTGCAGACCCCCCACATCGTGCACCGGACGGGGGACACCCCACCCCACCCCGCATCCCCGTCCCCATCCCATCTGCTGCCCTGGCAGGGGGAAGGGACGGGGCTGGCTGCGGCCCCAGCCTGGGCACAAGGGATCCGGGCTCTTTTAACAGCGGAAATTAGAGTCTTATTTAAAGAGCATGCTAATCAGAGCGAGCAGACGGCCTGGGCCCTCCCCGCAGCCGCTGCTGCTGCTGTCTAGACGCAGGGCAAAGGTACCCACGGCCCCCCAGCTCAGCTCTCCTCCCCGACAGTCCCACAGGGGCACCATCCTGCACCCCTGCTCCCCGGGGAGCCGTGCGGGAAGGCGCCGAGGGCAGAGGGAGCGCACACACACGATGCTGTGGGCAAACCCAGGGCAGCCGTGCCCGAGCTCACAGGGATCACAGCAGCGCAACAGGTCTCTCCCCGGGCGGGACTGGAAAAGCTGCTCATCAGGCGGGAAAGGAGGATGGTGGAAGGAAAAACAAACCAGGCTGCTCCTGGGCTGGCCTTTGTGAATTTGCTTCCTCCCCGCCTGCCCCGGTTTCCCCATCGGTGCCGCCTGTGCCATGCCGCTCCACCCTGCTTTGTGAATCAAGGCAAGGTCTGCCGATGAAGGTCACCAGATAAGAGCGAGCGTGTCATTAGCTGGTTCGGGAGTAAACAGCAGATCTCAAAGGTTGGCAGGGAACGCCGGCGGAGACGGGCAGGCGGGCGCCGTGCCGCAGCCCTCGTGCAAGGTCAAGGCACGGCACAGGGCTGCGTCCCGCTGCCAGCGCCCGGCGATGTCTCGGCACAGCCCCCCGGCGGAGTGAAGCCAGGATGCTGCCCGCAGCCCCGACACCTGCTGCGGATGGTGCACGGAGAAGGGACCCGGGGTCGAGATGCAAGAGTGGTTTAAGGGCTGGAGAAAATGTCTGGCACAAACACGCCAGGCTCAATCTGCTCCGTGTATCGGAGGAGAGATGGAGAGGCAGCTTGCTGCACCGTCCGTGCACCCGAGAGAACGGGCAGGCCCGGTGCCTCCGAAATCACACGGGGAAGGCGAAGGGAACCGGCACACGCGGAGAGAAACCAGGCCCAGCTTCAGCCCAGCAGGGAGCAGCCCCTGGGGACAAGGGCAGCTTTCCATCACCAGTGCTCCCGCTGCTCTGTGCAGCCTCTCCGGGCCTTGTTTGCACAGGGGGTGATCCCGGGAACGCCGTCGGACAGCCGTGCCTGCACCTGCTGCCAGCAGTGTGCCAGGGCACGAGGACCGAGGTTCAGGTCCCCTCCTCGTCCCTTCTCACCCACACACCCACCACGGCTGGAATGAGGCAGTGACCGCACGGAGGAGGGAGCCTTGAGCACCCACGGCCATGAAAAGCGCTGCACAAACAAGGGAGGTGGGAGGAAAAGCGGCCCCGCGCTGCCCTGCCAAGCTGCATCCTCCTCGCGAGCCTCGCCAGCCCCAAACCCCAAGCTTGGAGGCCGGGCCTGCCCCACCGCCCTGCTGAGATCTTGGCCCCAGCCCACCGTGCAGCACAAAGCCCCATCTGGCCTCCTCCTGCCCCTGCCTGCTCCGGCCCCCAGCCCCCCGGTGGGCACAGCACCACCAGGACAAGCGGTGCTGGAGCACAAGGAGCGCGCCGCGGCTCCCGGGGGGGACAAGGGGAGCGGGGACGGCGAGCAAGGAGACACCGTGGCCTGGCAGAGCCATGGCAGCATCCATTATTAAAGACCCTGGCATTATTAAATGCCTCTCCCCGCTCCCAGGTGCCGCCACGCGCTCCCTGCCAGGGATTGATAGCAGAAGCCCGGCCAGCGGGGACCCCACGGCCTCGTGGAAAGAGAGGCCCCCCCTGTGCCCCCACCCTGCATCCCCTCTCCCCGGGGGCTGCTTCTCCCCCAGGCGGGGTCTCAGCGATGGCAGCGGGGTCCCGGCCGGGCAGAGTGGCTCTCGAAGCCGCTGGAAGCGTGAGGGCGGCACTCGCCCTGCGTTCTGCAGCGATGCCGAGGACAAAAACAACACGTGCGCGCACCGCCCCTCGGCACGGTGGTGGCAGCGGGCGGGTGACACCGCTGGGACCCCGACACGGGCACGGCCACACGCTGGGCATCCCCGCTCCGGCAGCCCTCGCCCACCCTCCCCGAGCATCGGAGGGCACGGAGGGAGCCGTGGGGTGACACCGGGGGGGCTCTGCAGCACCACCCCGCTCTCCCCACCCTCCATGGGCTCCCCGTAAACCCCACCGGGGTCACCCCACAGCAGCTGCACCTCCTGCCGCCAGCACGCCCGGACCCCACAGCGGGCTCCGGGGGCTGTCACCCCCCCCCGGGGTCTGCGTGTCCCCCGCGGTGACCCCGCTGGGGATCAGATCCGCCGCTCCCCCGCTCCCTCCGGCAGCACCGGGGGCCGCGTGGGGTCCCCGAGCATCCCCACGGACCCCCCCCCCGTTCCCCACCTCGGCGGTACCGGGGACCCCCGGAGCCCTCCCCGCAGACCCCCGCCGACCCCCGGGGGGAGGCGTGTGCGCCCACCTTGAAGACCTCCGAGAAGAATCCGGCCCCGATCTTCTCGCAGTAGAAATCGTCGATGCGCGCCAGGGTGGAGACGGCGCTGCGCAGCGCCCGGTACGAGGAGGGCCGCAGCCTCCCGCAGCCCGGCCACGGCCCCGCCGCCTCCCCCTCGCCTTCCTCGGCTCGTTCCCCCCTCGGTGCCAGCCCGGGCCTCCGCGCCAGCTTCTCCCACTCCATTTCGGCCCCGCCGAGCACCCCCAGCGCCATTCACATCCCCCCGGGGCACGGCGCTGGGGGGGCTCCGCCGCCTCCTCCACCGCCTCTTCCTCCTCCTCCTCCTCCTCCTCCGCCCGGCCCGGCTCGGCCCGGCCCCGTTCGGCCCGGCACGGCTCGGCCCGGCGCTGAAAGCAGCGGGGGCGAGGTGCCGGCGGGGTGCGCGGTGCTCATGGCCCGGCGGCGGAGCCCCGACCCCCGCCGCGGCCCGGCGCTGCGCCTCCGCCGCCCCGAGCGCAGGCACCGGCGGGGCGGAGACGGGGCGGGTTCAGCCCTTAACTCCTTGCCGGCCGCCGGCACGGGCCCCGCCGCCTCCTGGCAGCCGGCTGGGCTCGTTGCGAGGCGCTGGGCGACGGGATTTGGGCTCCCCGTGCGCGCACAGCCCTGCCCGGCAGCCCCAACGCCCCGCGCCCCCCGCTGCTTTTCTCCCTTTCCTGGGGTCCCCGATGTCTCCCCGTTTCCCTCCTCCTTGCTGCTTCCTTTTCCCTGCTCCGTGGGTGATTTGCGCGGTGCTTCGCGCAGCCGGGCTGCCCGTGCTCCGCTCCGTGCGCCCCAGCCCCTCCTGGGCTCTGCCCCGCTGCTGCCATCCCTGCTGGGAGCGCGGCCCCACGGGGTGACCCCTGCATGGCATTTTTGGCCGTCACTCAGCTCCAGGTACAACAAACACAGGGTTTTACTCCTTATCCCAGGAGGGGAGGACAGCCTAGGGCAGGGGAGCCGAGCTTCTGGTCTCTTTGCAGTGGGAGCAGCTCCTCGGTGGAGGAGGGAGCTGCTCATGGAGCAAAACCAGCTCAGCTGGGGCCAGGCCTCCCCATCGCTGCCCTTCCCCTCAGCACATGTGAGCAGCAGCCCCAGCAGGGCCGAGGCAGAGGTGGGGAGGCCTGGAGAGGCATCTCACAGAGAGGAGCTCACAGGACCGCAGCCTGTTCCGGGCTCCTGCTGCTTACAAGTGGCTGAGTTCACATCCAATTAAGCTGTAACGAATAAATGAAAGCCCCGGAGACAGCCCTGGCTGTGGAAATTGTTGCTGCAGGATTTATGGTCCCTTCTCTCATCAGTGCTGGTAACTCTGCCGTGCCATTTCCACCCCGACCTGTTCCTGCCTGGCACAGCGGTGGTGAGCCCGGGTCCCCAGGGCCACCAGCCCTCCCGTGGTGCCATCAGGTGCCCTCCAGTGCAAAGCCTGGGTGGGCTGAGCTGCTGCAAAGCCCGAATTAACCCCCTCAAGCCCTGCCTAGAAGAGCAGGAGGGGCTCCCTGGTTTTGCCTAGCTCCCCTGTGGAGCTGCAGGGGAGAGGGGAGGACTGTGTCCTTTTTGCCCTCCTTGGGGAGAAGGCTCAGGGCTCGGCAAACACCTTGCCCTGTGTGCTGGGGCTGCTGTGGGGAGAGGTCCTGGGAGGCTGCGGCAGCACAGGAGGGTTTTCCAGCCTGGAGGTGCAGAGCCAGGGTGCGCAGGACTGGAGAGCACCACCCGATTCAAACAGCTCCCTGAGTGCTTCCTCCCAGCCGGTGAGCACAGCCTCGTGGTCCCAGGTGTCCTCTCATTGTCCTGCCCCCTCTGTTTTTGTCAGACAAATATCATCCCCATAGGAAACAGGAGAGGGGAGCGCATCGGGGTCTGTCACAGCCCTGCTCGGTGCAAGGATCCCAAAGGACGTGGGAGATGCCCCGGTGGCCCACACGCAGCCGTGCCGTGCCCAGCAGCACCCAGGGCAGGTGACGCAGCAGGACTACATTTCCCAGAGCTCTGTGTCCCCGTGGCTGCAAGCTGCAGCAGCCTGCCTCTGGCTGCGAGCAGGGGCTGCCCAGCTCCCCGGAGCTCCAGCTGCAAGGCCGAAGGCCAGATATTTGTTGCATCAGTAGTTTTCCGCCAGCGGAGTCAGCACAGCGCCTGGCAATGCTGGCTCACCCCCTGCTCTTGTTTCCTGCTGATGCTGCTCACACCTGGGTGCCGGTGCCGTGGCGTTTGTGGAGGCAGCATCTGCATCCCAGGTCTTGTTGGCGGGCAGTGATTCAAGGTTGCTCACGTCGAGCCCCACCGGCCCTGGCAGGATGCACAACGGGGTGCCAGGGGGCTGAGAAACACCGAGTCTGGCTGGGTGGGTACCCAGCGGGAGCACCAAGGGCTGTGTGTTTGCAGACAGCGGGAATGGTGGGGAAAATAATCAAAAAAATCCACTATGTGCCACGCTCCCACCCTTCAAGGCTGCCCAGCATGTAACTGATCTGCTCCTTCCCCTCCTGACCCCGTCCCTCTCCTGCCCCTGGCCAGGCTATTAGCAATAACCACAACGCAGCATCCCAAAAAACGCTTGCGGTTCTCCGGACGAGAGCCAAGAGCAGAGACGCCGAGAGGCTGGGGGTGCTGGGCAGCGTGGGACCACATCAGAGCTGCCCAGCCCTGGCCTGGGCTGAGCTGCTGCCAGCTGCAGGGAGCAGGGCAGGGAGGCTCCGTGGGGCTTGGCCCGCGGTTCATCGCCGCCCTTTGATCTGCCGGGCTTGGCGTCGCTGCGGGGAGCAGGGAAAGGCCGGGGAGAGCGTGCGTAGCTCAGCACAGAGCCTGCAGGACAAACCCACCGGGCTGGAGACCTCGCAGCAACAAACCAGCCTCCTCAGCCGTGCCCTGGCTTCATCGCCCGTGAGATCTAAGAAAAAAATATCTTTTAAAAAATGGAAGCAAGCAATGTGTCGGGCTGGAAATACAGTGGCGAGGAGCTGGGGCAGGTGGGGACGGTGCCACCTTGAACCGGTGGCCCCGGCACAGCGCGGCTGAGCTGTTCCCGTGCCACCCCAACCCATTAATCACTTCGATTACGGTGTCCTACTTTCTGTCCAGCCGTGTGACGGTGGCCGCTCACCCCACCCTGCTTTGTTGTGCGGTGGCTGGTTGCGCCAGCGCTGGGCGAGCTGGTCTCCTGGGGCGAGGGCAGCCAGGAGGGACCCGGAGCTGCAGGCTGTGGGCGAGCCGTGTGTCACCGCCAGTCCTGACATGGGATGTAAGCCATGCTGCGATGCACGGCGAGTCCCTGTTTGTGGGGACATCCCCTGTGGGGGTGCCCTGGAGCCTGGGCTTTCATGAAGGACCATCGCGGGCTCCATCCTGCCAAGCTCTCGGGGGATGAGAGATACCCTCCTCTTAATTCCTGCCAGAGACTTGAGACTTGACCAGTGTGTCCAGCACCAGCCTTCCCTCCCCAGTGTCCCACCAGGGATCCAGCACACCTCCAGGCCCTGGGCTTTGTGTCATTTCAAGGAGGAACCAGCCGGGATAAGCGTGGATTCCCCACGGGGGGCTGTTGCATGAAGGGGATCTTCCTTTTGCCCCTGAGTCACCTGTGGCCCTGCCGAAGATCTGCTCAGGATCTTCCCCTTGGCTGGATCCCAGGCTGGAGGCACACGTGGCTTTGTGCCCGTATTTATACAACAAAGGGCAGCTGCTCCCTGGGCACCGTGCCATGCTCAGCACTTGCACCGACCTACCAGGACACTGTGCCCTTCTCTCTCCTTCTCCTTTGTGGGGAACAAGCTCACACCGTGGCCAGATGTCCCAGCCTGTCCTGAAGGCAGGGGGAAGCCAGCAGGCTGTTGGCATGGAAGAAAGTGGTGAAAGGGGACCCAGACAACCCTGTGCTGATGGCAACCCCACGGCCAGGACACGGCTAGCTTGCACCAGTATCTGTGCCACCTTCCCCCTCCACCAGGCCATTGGGGAAACAGCTGCTTGGCTTTTTCTCCCCTATTCATCCGTCTCCTCCGGGGCTCGGGATATTTTGGGCACTTCCCTGTTCCCAGCTACCCTGGGTGGCACAGGCGGTTCCTCGGGACTGGCTTTGCTCTGGAAGCTGTGCAGGCTGCGAACTGAAAAGGGGAAATGCCAAGCCCTTTATTTAAGGCCCGTGTGTGGAAGGAGAGACTCGCGACTCCACCAAACACATGCACTCCATCAGCTGCCGAGGAAGGCGAGCTGTGATGTGTGGGGCGATGGGTGGAGTGTTTTGGGGGGAGCAGCACAGAGGCCTGAGGAACGTGAGAAGCGAGACCACCTCACATTTCCCACCTCTAGGGCTTATCCATGCTGCCTGTCCAAGAACCAGGGTGGGACGAGCCGCGGGCGGCCCCGGGGAGGGGAGCAGGAAGGGCTGGGCCAGATGTGGAGCTGCTCAGAGCTCGGAGCTGGAAACCCCATTTCTGAGCACGTCTCCTTCAAACCAGAGCGCCCCACGCCCCTCCAGCCTTACCCCTCCCTGCTCCCAGCTGCAAACTGCTCACGTCCAGTTTTGGGGCTAAAAATATCTTTCTGGATGGTCAGCAAGTGCACAGCCGGACGGGAGCGGGTTGCGGTGTGAGGGGAAGGGGACTGGGGGGGGATTTTGGGGTGGCGTGGGCTGCAGCACAGGGCCAGGTGGGTGCGGGCAGGCACTGCAGGGGGACACGTGCTGAGGAAGAGTCTTTCTCAGCTTGGGTCCGTGCTCATGGAGAGGTCCAGCTTCCTCCCTTGGACGCAGGGTGCTGGAGGGACGGTCAGCCAGCCCCCAGGGGCACAGCTCTGCCTGGCACCCCGCAGCGCCCTGCTGGGGCCACGCTCCTCACACCACTCTCATCTCACCCCTCCTGGACAAGGCCAGGCCACACGCCGAGCTGGTGGCTCCAGAAGCCACCTCGAGCGGAGAGGACAGCCGTGGGTAGCCAGTGCCACAAGAGGGAGTCTCTACCCAGGCTGCTGCTGGGGGGCTGATGGCCAGGATGCCCTCCTGCAGGCTGTGATAGCCCGCGGTGACCACGCTGTCACCCTGGAGGGATCCCTCCGCACCCCAGCACTTGCGGGGATCCCCCACCCTCCTTCTGCCACAGTCTGGAGGTGTAAAAGGGAAATGCACAGGCAGGGGAAGCAGGACGTGTGGCCTGGGAAGAGCACAGGCCGTGTGCTTCCCTGTTTGGACATGCAGAAAGGATATATTCGGATATATCAGGAAAGCCAAGGCACAGGATGGAACTGAGCTTGGTGAGGGGTGCAAAGAACAAGAAGGGATTCTGTAGGTGCACTGGGCAGAAAAGGAAGGCCAAGGAGAGTTGGCCCCTCTGATGGGTGAGAAGGGAGAGCTGGTAACAACAGACCTGGAGAAGGCTGAGGTACTCAGCAACTTCTTTGTCTCAGCCTTCACTGCCCGTCAGGCTTCCCACATCTCTCCAGTCCTTGATCTGTAGGTGAGGGTTGGGGGAGCAAAGTTCCTCTCACCATAAGTGAATAACTGGTTGGAGACCACCTGAACAGGTACAAGTCTATGGGGTCTGATGGCATGGATCCCAGGGTCCTGAGGGAACTGCCTGATGGAGTTGCCAAGCCTCTCTCCCTCATATTTAAAAAGTCCTGGTGGTCAATGGCTCTTTGTCCAGGTGGAGACCGGTGATGTACCTCAGGGGTCTGTCTTGGGACTGATGTTTTTTATAATGTCATTATCAATGACATAGACAATGGGATCGAGTGCACCCTCAGCAAGTCTGCAGATGACACCAAGCTGAGTGGTGCAGTTGACGCAACAGAAGGAAGGGATGACCTCCAAAGGGACCTGGACAAACTTGAGAAGTGGGCCCATGGGAACCTCATGAGGTTCAACAAGTCCAGGTGCAAGGTGCTGCAACTGGGTCGGGGCAATCCCAGACACGAGCACAGACTGGGAGAAGAACCCACTGAGAGCAGCCCTGCAGAGAAGGACCTGGGGGTTCTGGTGGACAAAAAGCTCAGCGTGAGCCAGCAGTGAGTTCTTGCAGCCCAGAAGGCCACAGGAGGAGGGAGGGGTTTGTCCTTCTCCACTCCACCCTTGTGAGGCCCCACTTGGAGTGCTGTGTCCAGGTCTGGGGCCCCCAGCACAAGAAAGATGTTGGAGTGGGTCCAGAGGATGCCACGAGGATGAGCATGACATGGGAAACAGAGTTTACAGTAGGAGAATGTGGTGGATGTGCTAGCAGCGCTGTCCACAAAGCAGGATCTCCAAAAGCCACAGCTACTTCTCTTTTCTTTGTGGTTCTTTGTGGATGGTTTTGAGCCCTAAATGCTCTTCCCTGTCAGAAGTAAAACTGGTTGTAAATTGCAGGTGGTTTGGGTTTTCCCCCTTATCAATCTGACGGTCTGAGTGCTGTTAGTTCATTGATAATAGAACTGAACCTTCAGGAAACAGCCCATCAATCATGTTTATGATGGTCAAATCAAAACCCCTGAGGCCTCACCCCAATTGAAGGGAAGTGATGTGGCTGGGTAGCTCTATTACTGGAAAAAAAATAAAATACACGTCCTCTGAGTGCTACAGCAGGAAATCTGTAGTAGAAAGCATCCGAGAGGTATTGAGATGACTCAATGAGATTTACTCCCATTGCAAGGGCTAGGGCAGTGCGTGTGGAGGACTAGCAGCCCAGACATCACAGGCCCAGAGGGTGGTCTCATGGATCTGGAACTCATCAGCTCCTGTAAACCATGCACTTGTGAATTGCTGTGTGACTCAACAGTCCCTTGGAAACCGTCTCCTCTTTGAACCCCGTAGGGATCCCAGCGAAATAAGGCATCATCAGTCGGTTTAGCAGCTCTAACCTTACACTGTGTAGGAGCCAGACATGTGGCTGAGTGCTGTGGCTTTCAGCAGGTCTTCAGCATTTTTCTACTGCCTGTTATACACAGAGAGAACAAATAAAAAATAGTAATAAAAAAAAGATGAGTTTCTAAGGAGAAGGAGGCCCAGTGCAGACTGCATCCCAAGGCAGGGAAAAGGAAAAGAAATACTCATACTAGTAGGGTGGTGAAGAGCTCTGCAGGGCTGGGAAGGGGCTGCCCAGGAGAGCTGCAGCATGAGGAGAAGCCTGGCAGCAGCGAGTGGCCTGGAAGGGGGCTCAGGGAAGAGCTTGGTGATGTCTTCAGGGACAGGAGACCTGGGGAGTCTGGGTTATCCACCTTTGGGGTTATGGGCCAAGATGAGGGAATTTCCTGACATGCCCAAAGGCCCTAATTGAACTAGCCAAGGACAATCTTCTCCATCTGGCTCCAGGGAGACCCTCTTGCCCCCAGTACTGCACACCCTTTGTGTGCTTCCCTGGGGCAGTGGAGAGGCTCGGGGGAGGCTTTGGAGGCACCATGGAAGCGGATGGACCAAGGTAACCCTGAGACACCAGTGCGTGCGGGCGAGGAGTGGGTCTGTGGGTGCTGGCTGCCCAAAGGGGAAGCTCCTCACGCCAGGCATGATTTCCCTTGGTGTCTGTTTCATTTCTCCGTTTGCACCTCTCCCTCCGGCGCTCGGTCACGCAGACACCTTTCCCCATCGGTGGGGATCCAGCTGTGGTCCTGCCCCGTGCTGGGCAGCACCATGGCCCTGCCAGGGCTGGCTCTGGGCTTTCTGCTGGTCCTCACCCTTCTGCTCGGGACATGGGAACAGAGAGATCCTGCAGCCCGAGCCCGACGAGGAGCAAGGGATGCAGGTAAGGGCTGGCTGCTCCTCTCTCTTCAAGAGAAGCTTTTGCTGCTCTTCTCCCTGCAAGTTGTCTTTGTGGCTTTCCCCAGCTCGGCCCATGGTGGCTGTGCTGGAGAGGACTAAACCTGGTGCCCACACTGGTCCTGAGGCACTCAGGCATCAGGCTGTGGTGGGGCAAAGCTGTTTTTGGGGGATGTAGGGCAGCGATCGTCGGTGTGCTGGGAATGCCTTGACACTACAACCCTCACATTCGTGCCTCCATGGGGTGGGCAGCACACCTGGGAGCGGGAGGTGGCTGGTTCTCACTGCGTGGCGGGCAGGGAAAGCCTGAGCACATGGCCTTTCTGGGGCAATCAGAGCAAAAAATCACCCATCCCTGTGGAGCTGGGTGCTGGTGCTCAGCAAAGACCCAGGGAGCTGTGAGACCCAGCCCTGTGCTGGCTGGGACACTGGTTTTCTCTCTAGTCCCTGTGGTTGGCCGAGCTCTAGTTTGGTGGGATTGTACTTCAACCGTATTCTTCTATCCTTTCTCCATGGCAGGAGGGCTAGGGGCATCCCTTGGGGCTCTGCTGTGCTCTCTCGTGTGGATACTACGCCATGCCCTGTGCTGTACCCTGGGGCTGGGGGTACCTGTCGAGGTCCCCCGTGGTACGGCAGGAACGAATGCTCTTTGCAGCAGGGATGGGGAGCCTGGGGCATGAGTCATTATCTCTGCAGGGAAATGTGAGCAGAAGTGGGCTGCCAAGTTGTCCTAGGGGGCGTGAATCATGCTAACCATCTCTGGTGGCTGGAGTGGTGCTGCTCCTGCAGCGATGGACAAGGTTTAGGCAGATGGACGAGCCAAAGGTTTACGATCTGTCACGGTTCTTGGCTGTCACGGTGAAGTCTGGTGTGAGGGCACTGGGATCTGGCTGAGGGGGATGAAGTTTCCCATCTGGGCAATGCATGCGAAGCAGCAGGGTGCAGGGTGTGAGAATCTGCTACAAGGGAAGGGAAGCTGGGTGAGGTAGGACAAGACGGGCTTGTTTGGGGTGAGGAGAAGGGTGGTTTTTGGTTACGGAAAAGGGTGGGTGTGCTGAGTGGGCCTTGAGGCCTAAGGATGCGAGTGGGGCCAAGGGGCCTCATCCTGGGAGGTGCTCAGCTCTGAATAAGGAGGACCAGCTGCCCTCAGGATGGGACCTGCTCACACCTGAGGACACTGCCATCACCCTGTGATCCTCTAGGCTTTCCCTCACTTAGGAGGATCCAAAACTTCCTTTGACTGGGACCCCGGGCTGCAGTTTACCCCTATGCCTTGAGCAAGCTGATAGAGCTGAGCTGCACTGGGGACTATAGACCACTGGTCCCCCAGATGCATTCCCAGGGGCACCCAGAGCTTGTGGGATGAGAAGGCCACCTGCAGGGGTAAGCACAGTCCTGTAGCACCCAAATCCCACTGTCCTGGGCAGGTGGCTCCATGACACGGCTGTCCCTCTGCCCTGCCTGTGTGACAGAGCAGACAGGAGGGCCTGGATGCTTTTGTCCCCACGGGGAGCATCAGCTGGGAGGCAGAGGAGCTGGATGGGTTCATCTTGAGGCTTTGTGGTCAGTTGTGCCTTGTCAGCAGAAGGCCAGGCTTCTGTCTTTTGTCCTGGCTGAGGTGTTACACCATGACAGCTGCAAGAAATTCCCTTCTCTGTTTGGGACACAAAAGACATCTCTAGTGATTCCTCTGCTGCACCTCATCACCTCCCACCCCAACTAAACCCACTTTTCCCTCTGCCAGAAACGTGCCAAAGGCCCTTGTGGGACCCCAGACTCCGTCTGACACCAGACCAGGAGGAGTACAGCAAGAACGAAGAAGTGACACTGAGCTGCCCCAAGGTTTTCCAGTCGCCCTTCACCCACGTCAGATGTGCTGGGGAAACGCAGCCCAACATTCATGGGAAACCTGTGTACATCGAGGGGTGGCTGGGAAAGGGCACGGGAGGTGCCTGGATCCGCATTCGCTCCAAGGTGGAGTGCGTGGGTAAGGAAGGTGCCAGGAACACTCCTGGGTGCCAGGAGAGTGTGGGGACAAGGTGGGAGGGGAAGGGGATAGTTTTCCTCTGCCACTCTGCAGTCAGCCAGCAGGCACAGGGGGCAGCTCCACGCATGGGCCGAGCTGTCCAGGCCTCCTGATGCACGCCCCTTGAGTGCTTTGCTGCCTCTGTGGGGCAGGATCCCAAGGCATGAAATAGCCTCGGCCTCTTAAAGGATTCCACAGGATCAAATACTGATCCATCAGTCTCTGTGCTAGATTTGTGCATCTTAAGAGCCCCTTGTGTGTGTCCAGAGACACACACACACACACAAAATCTACAATGAGGGTAGCAAGACACCAGAAACTGGCAAGATAGCCAGAGAAGTTGTGGATGCCTCATCAATGGATGTGTTTGAAGGCTTTGGATAGGGCTTTGACCTAGTGAAAGATGTCCCTGCCAGTGGCAGCGGGGTGGACTAGAGGGCCTAAAAATGCCCCTTCCAACCCAAATCTTCTCCAGACACTGCAGCACCTGGAGTGTGCCGAGGCAGAGGAAACTGTAGGCAGTGCTCGGATGTTGTATGGGAGAAGGCAGGATGGGCTCAGCCACTAGGTGTGAGGGGACATGGCAATGAGAGAAGGGTGGGGGTGAGGGAGGCCTGCATAGGGCTGGGAAGGGAAGGCAGTGACCCTCTGCAACGCTTCCTTTACAGAGGCCTTCCAGGTTGTGCCTGGGACCTTGGAGGTTTCCACCACCAGCATCAAACTGAACTGGACCTGCAGTCTGCCTGATGCCTGCCAGCGCATGCAGGCCACGTGCAGGCTGGCAGGGCCTTCCTCCCCTCCATGTGAGGCTGAGGATATCATGGCAAAGGAGATGCTGCATGGCCAAAATGGAACATTTACTTGTCCCCCTCTGCAGCCCTTCACTGTCTACAGTGTCACCATCTCAGTGCCCCCCAGCACAATCCTGTTCACACGGCACCTGAGGACAAAGGCAACAGGTAAGTGTCCCCTGCCCTGTCCTTTGCCCTTCTCCCCAAAATCTCAGCCCCTGGTGGGTGTCCCCATGCGTGACCCCATCTCGCTGTGCTTCCAGTGCCCGAGAAGCCGGAGCGGCTGTGGCTGGATGCCAGCACGGGGATGCTGCGGTGGCAGGCGCTGCCCTCTTGTAAAGGGGAGATCCTGGGATACCAGGTACCAGGGGCTGCCCGTGGGCCCCGCACTTCACCGGATGCCTTGGGCTCAGTACAGGCAGAAGGGAGAGGGGTGAGCTCTCCTCTGCCCGGGCCCAGCAGCTCCAGGTGTCCGTGGGGTGTTTGTGGTGAGGGCAGGACCCTGCTGTCCCCAGGCAGCAGCAGCAGCCACTCAGGGTCGGGTGGGAGCTGGGTGTTGGTCTCCAGCACCTCCTTTCCTTCCTGCAGCTGAACATCACGGCCAGGAGCGCGCAGGACGGCAGCTTCCTTGAATTCCAGCAGGTGACAGTGAACAGCTCTGTCACCCAGTACACGCCACCTCGTCAGATGCCGGGGAGCAAATACACAGTGACAGTGCAGGGCCTGACAGCCGCTGGTGCCGGGGATGCATCCCACCTGGAATTTCAAGCCTATGTCTCAGGTAAGGGCTTCTATGTCACAGGGCTGTCAGGCTGGTGTCTGTATGTCCACCCTGTGCCATACAAGATAGTGTCCTGGCCTCAGAGGATGCCCCTGTGACATTGCTTCAGCCCCTGCTTGGGAATGCATGAACAGAGCTGGACCCTGTCTGCCACCTAATTCAGGCAACAGCAGGGAGCATATGAGGAATCTGCAGGAATCACAGGCCATGCTAGGCAGACAGGTTAGAAAATGAATATCTGTTATTTTTAATCTCTGAGTTGTGGCATCAGAGCCAGCAAGGCATTCACGTAGGGCTTGGTTCTCATGCTATTCTGTAGCTCCTGAAGGAGGTAGAGGGTTTTCTTACTTTCCCGGAAAAAAAGAAATTGCAGTATAGCAGATATCCTTCTGTGAGTGTACACTTGGATCTTATGTCTGGGCAACACTAACACTGCCCACTGCTTCGTCGTGCAGCGTGTGATTGCCTTGCATAGGCATCTAGACAAGGAAAAACAGTTTAGGTACCTGAATTTTCAATTAAGGGCCCCACAAAGTGCATCACTAAGTGGGGCAACAGGAGGTGCCTCGCCTGGAGCCCCGTGGCTCAGCGGCTCCTCTGG
>CM021797.1:9951509-9984294 GCA_011076525.1 Nettapus auritus | reverse complement strand
TGCAGAAAGACAGCCGGGGGACAACAGGACAAAGGGACAATGCAGCCCGCTCAGCGCACGGAGCTGCGCCACACGCCCCGACCACATCCTCTGCCGGCATTGTTGGCACCGCGCACGCAGTGCTGCCTCCTCCCCAGTGCTGGGACGCAGATTTGTCATCTTGTTTCCTCAGCGTGTCCCCAGAACCCTGCCCGCCACCCCCTCTGCTCTGCACCCAGCCTTGCCTGCAGCTTTTCAGGTAGCGGTGCTCAGAGCTGGGCCACGGGAGAGGATGGCCCGGTGGATTTAGCATGCGGGAGCCCTGCTGAATAGAGGCAGCCCCATGCTGCCTGTGCCATGGTCCCTGCAGCTTGAAGGGACTTTGTAGGCATTCAGACAGGCACAGCAGTGTGCCGCAGCTCATCCACTGTCCCCTGGCCTGTTTCCCTCTCCCTGATTGTACCCTGCATGTGCCCATGTGCTGGGGGAGCTGCCCGTGCCTCTGGGTGTGGCCAACAAGTGTTCGTGTTTCGATTCCTCTTTTTCACAAACACCAAGGTGCAAACTCAGCAATACCGTCTCTTGCTGCAGGCAACCCCGGAGTTCTCCTAGGACGGACGGGTGACCGAGACGCGCGGAGCACACAGAGGGCTTCCCAGCCACCGTGTGCTCTCTGTGTCCCACAGCTAGGTCCTGGCCTTCATCTGCCCTTGTGCGTCGTGCAAACAAGCTGGAGAGCCACGTCTGCACGCACTGGCCCAGCAGGACAGATTTGGTGGAGGATCTGGGAAAGGGGCAGGGGGATGTCTTCTGCTGCAGGCTCTGCCCTTGGTTTTCCAGTGACGGCATGCTGTGATCACGCTCCCTGTACCTACATTGTCACAGCTGCCCCAGCCTATGCCGTGCAGCACAGACCCTGCTGTCCCCCACCTGGCCTGAGTTCAGATCAGCTCCTGAAAATCCCAGTCCCATTTTTGGCCCTGGTGACAGCCAGGGTCCTCGACTTGGGGGCTCCTCCAGCATGTGCCAGCCCAGGGACCTACATACAGCAGGTCTGTACAATGTGAGCAGGTGCTAATTGACCATTTGTCACCACCCAGATGCAGCAAGGTTAGTTTAGAGACAGACTCTGGGGCAGATGGATGCAGAAAGAGGCAGGGTGAAGGTCCCCAGACCTGGGCTCAGGCCCCAGGCGATGCTGCCCTGGGTGGGTTCCCAATCTCCTGGAAGTTCGGATAGCATCTGGCCCTCCAGATTATTGCAATTAATTGTCTCTGCTGAGATTAAAATGTCAGTCCCACTTCTCAGTTTTGCTGACGGATGCTGGAAATAGCAAACCAACCTCGACCTGCTCTTAGAAAGCAAGCCTTGCTGCGAGGTACCCCTGTGGGCTTTGCGCTTCACTGTCTCACCCCGTCCCGGGCTGCAGACCCTGCTGCTGTACAGGGGGAGTTGGGGGCTGCTGAGGGGCTTCATCCCACCACACCCCAACCAATGCCCTCATGTCTTGGTTCCTTGCATGGACATCACCTCCAGCCCTTTGATCGAGCTGCTGCGTGCTGCCGGCGGTGAAGGTACACGGCAAATGAGCATCAAGGGAGCAGCAACACTTTCTCTTGCAGGGAGAAGAGTGACCACCCCTTACCTGTCTCTTGGAGATGGTCTTTGTCACCGGTCACATCCTTTTCCGTCTCTTGCGCTGCCAGCAGAGGCAGGAGGGCCAGGAGAAGGCTCCATCGTGGGGCCATGCTCCCTTCTCTCCCCTGGCAGGACCGAGGGCTCGTCCCGCTGGCTGCTGCTCCGAGCGCCCGCCCGACTGCGAGATGTGCAAGCGGCGAAAGGAAGCAGGCAGGCAGAGCGGCTGCATGCGGTACGAGAGGCTTCCTCATTGGAGAGGGAACCTCTGCCGGTGTCAGCACTGCTTTTGTTCTTCGGAGCACCGGGGCAGCTTCACACCCGTTTCACAACCTCACAGCTCTCTGAGCTCTGGGCTGAGAGGCTGTTTTGGGGCTCTTTAATGGGAGCAGCCACTTGACACAACGTGTGAGCTGCCTCCTCGGCACAGGCAGCAGCGGTCCCAGAAGGATGTGTGAGCAACCCGGCTCTCCAGGACTTCTGCAGGAAGATGGAGCTTCCACACTCAGTAAAGTCATGCAGAGACTACGTCAGCACAACTCTCCCCCTGTTAATGTCTGAAAACGTAGAAAGAATTGTGGAAAAAAGGCCACCAGAAGGGCATCAGTGGTCTTTGCGACCTGGTGGTGCACGCTTGGGCAGGAAAGCCAAGGTGCTGAATGGGTGCTGGAGCAGCCACAGGACCTGCAGCATCGGTGCCAAGGCAGTGGTCCCAGGCCCTGAGAGCCTGTCTGGTGGTAGGAGCCTTGAGGTGTTTTGTTTTCTCTCATGGAGACTTCGGAGTCTTTCAGTGTAGAGGCTCAGAAAATACTTACAGAGCTGCAAAAGCAAACCACATCCGTAGGAATCAAGTTCCTCTTTTGGGGGAATCTTTGGAAAATAACTAGGAAAATTCCATATGTCAAAAAAAAAAAAAAAAAAAATCCCCTGAAAAAAAACCCCACATCCCTGGGGCCTCCCTTGCCCTGCTCCCAGTGCTAACAGCCTGACCTCCCCAAGAGCCCTACATTACCCCATCTAAAACCTCAAGTGCCCGTAGAGGAAGCATGGCCCCCGTGCTGCCAGGAAGCCCTGTGCACTTGCTCATTCTCTCACTTTTCATACTTCCCCTTGCTCCGCATCGAAAAAAATCCGGACTTGAGCATAACCGGGCTCCGTGCAGAGGACAGGGGGTGTCGCAAGCCTCCGGTTACGCAAGGCCAAGCCAAAACTGCAGAGGCAGCATCTGGCCCGGTCTGAGCGCCTGGGACACCCCAGGTGATCCTGGGCTTGTGGGGTCGGCATCCGTGGCACGGCTGGGAGGGTGAGCAGCGTGTCGCATCCCCTTCCCGCGGTGAGGACCGCATCCTGCCGCGGTGCCACCCTCAGAGGTGGCAGTAAGTAGCTCAGCACTCGCAGCCTGGTGGCAGAGCTCTCCCAGGTGGGGTGAACCCAAAGACCCCCCCAGCTTTTCCATAACAATCTGTCTCCTCTCAGTTCTTCATGCTCTGACCTACCAACACCACAGGCTTTGGGGGGCAGATGTGCAGTTCATGAAGTATTTTTGGTGGAAAAGGACTGATGTCTGCTTCTCCAGGCTCTTCGCTCTTTATTTTTATTTTACTGATAAAATCTTTACATCTCACCTGCCTGACGTTATTTTGTGTCATCTCGCCATGACTTCAGCTCTCTGAAGAGCACTGCTCTGTTCCAGATAACCTCTGGCCCTAGTATTCAGCCCTGCTGATTCCCCGCTGCCTTTTGATACCAGGAGCCCTGAAAGGCTGCCCTAAATCCTGGCACAGGCAGCTGGACAGTGCTGCTTCCTTTGGGTATATCTTACCCAAGTTTCTGCTTTTCACGCATTTCCCCTTTCTGAAGCTGAGCAAGATGCCACTGGACTTTCCAAGCTTTGTTGGTTATTTAGTGTCATGGAAAGAAAGCCCAATGTGACTGCCACTGGCAGGCACCTTTTGGCTCACACCAGGCTCAGCCCAGCCCTGCACAGAGCTCGGTTCCCCATTTTCCTCCCTGGATCCTGTGCCCGGCTGCAGGCTCCTGCTTCAGCACCCCGGGGTGCTGCCACCAGCGGGGTCACACCAACGGGTACCCAGGAATGGATCCTGTGATCCTGGCATGGGTTGGCCACTGTGTGGGGCTCAGCGTGTCCCCAGGCCTTGTGCTCAACCCTGGGGCTGCCTGTCCTGCCCTGTGAGCATCCCACCCCTCCATCCCTGTCCCCAGGGCAGGTTCCTGGTGCTCAGGTGGCTCCTCCCTTCCCAGCCTCCTGCAGCCATCACGGAGAGGTGCCCGCACTGCTCCAGCCCTGCCAGGCAGCCGGGGATCCAGCCGAGGACCCAGCCGTGGCCATAGCCTCTGCCCCACAGATGAGCCGGGTCCTGATGCCTCCAGACCCCGTCTCCATCCCTGGGTAAGCACCAGCTGCAGGGCACCAGGCTCCGGGAGCAGCAGCGTCCTTGTGCACTGCTCCCTGTGCAGGCTGTGCCCCTTTTCTCCCCCCCTCCAGGCTCCCCCAGCCCCACAGGGCACTGTTGCTGCTCCCCAGCTCCCTGAGCACTGCCAGCCCCTTCCCCACCACCCAGGGTGATTTTCTCTCTTTGTTTTGGGAAGGCAGGGAGCTGACAGTCCTTGGGACACTGTGTACAGGGCATCCATAGCAACCCTGCACGGCCACAGCCGTGCCAGGGAGGCAGCAGCAGCCTGGAACAAGGTGGCACAGCCACGGGACCCCTGAGTCCCCAGCACTGAGGGACCCCAGACACCTTGAGGGAGGCAGGCTCTGTGTTTGGGGAGCCAGCAAGCATGTTTCTGCCAGCAGCCAGGGCGAGCACAGTGGTACGACAGGGCTGGGACCCTCTGGTGGCCAGGGGCCGTCCCCCACCTGCCCTCACTTTGCTCTTGCAGCTACGCTGATCACGGTGCACACTGCAGGTTGAGGAAACCATACATGGAGCTGAAGTCCCCACTCCTGCAAGTCCCCAAGGTCCAAAGCTCCCACCGGATGGTGCTGCAGCCTGCTCACGGGTCCTGCTGGGGACCTGCGCCCCCGGGGCTGGGAGCTCGCAGGGGGGCAGGCGCTCGGCCCCTGAGCTGCACGGCCATCCCGGGGTACACAGGTATGAGGAGGCCATCCCGCCTGGCTTGGTGACCTGCCAGCACCCAGTGCTGCCACCCCCTCCATGGTCTTAACCCTTAAAACATCTCTGCTCCCACTGCACCCTCAATTCCCTCCTTACCCCACCCTTGTGCCTTCACCTCTCCTAATGCTGGGCCCCAGAGCCCCATCACTGCTTCAGAGCAGACCCCTGTGCCGTGCAGCTGGGCTCCCCTTGCTTCCCACCTGACGGATGCTCTGCTCCCAGGGTTCATCCCCCGGGCCCAGCACTTCTTCGCCAAGACTTACTCCGAGATCTGCAAGGAGGCCAGGAGCAGCTTCGCTCAGCAGCAGCTGGGGTCTGCCCACGTGGAGCAGGAGGGGAGGACACGGCTGCTGTGCCAGGACCGTGACGTGAGATGGGCAGGACCCAGTGTGCATCGTGTTGTGGGACCAGGGCTGTCTCTGGTGGGCAGGGGGACATGGGCACCCCCACCATGGAGGGCAGGGGGACAAGGGGCTGGCTGTTATGGGGAGCCGGTCACCAGGGGGTTGACAAGGACTTTGGTTGGTGGCAAGGGTCATGCACTGTTTGCTACAGTGGAGATTTGCTGGGTTTGGGTTCAGGAAAGCATCCACGTATGTGGCTACTGTCTTTGCTCCTGTCTTCTCTGGAGGTGCTCACAAGGCTGTGGGCCAGCAGCCAGCAGCCACCCCTCTCTCCATCACCACCAGCACCCCACCACATCCACCTTTCTGCCACCACGTCTCAGACAAAGCCGTGCTGGGGGGTTGCTGAGCTCCCTGTGCTGGGGGCTGGCTGAGTTTCCCTCTCCAGACCGGGACCAGCTCCAGGGCACAGCAGCACCGGAGGCTCCTCTCCCTGCTCAGCCTGCCCGCGGCAGTACTCACACCCCAAATTATCCCCACCAGGACCCTCCTGAGCCAGGTAACCACCAGGGCCACCCAGCCACAGGAGCAGCAGCAGCCACCACTGCCCCGCGCGCATTGCCGTGTGCATTCCGGCCACAAGGATCCCCCTACTCCATGGAGGATGATGATCCCCAAAAATATTTCATCTCAGGTGAGGCCGCAAGGAGTGGGATAGGGCTGGGATGAGAGGGGACAAGCAGGGTCCCTAAGCACTCCATTAACACCCACAACTTGCAGAGTCCTGCTGGGGTCTGCCTGTTCCCCCAAACAAAGATCTTCCTGGCAGCTTCAGCATCAGTTAGGGTCATCCTTCAAGCGTGAGGATAGACCCACATACACACACATTTGCCCCTTTCCTTGTCTGGGGGCACTGTCCTGATGGTCTCTCCACATCCCCTTTGAAGCAGGAGGTTTGGAGGGGGTTGTGGGCATGGGGTATCCCCTGGGTGAATTGGGGGTGCCTCCTAAGGGCTGCTTGCAGCCCCTGTTACAGCCAGCTGTGACCCACGCAGGCTTCACGGGCTTTGTGCCCCGTGCCCGGTTCCTGATCGGGACAGGCTACCCGATCACCACCAACCGGGCCCTGCTCGAGTTCAGCCAAATGACCCTGAGGAAAGGCAGCAGGAGCGGGATCGAGAAGGGTGGTGCAGTTCCCTCACTCCTGGGAAAGACCTACCCTGCGGACAGGGGTCTGCTGCCTCACTACACAGGCTACGTCCCAGGTGAGCACCCAGACACACACCTCCCTCGTGCACAACAACCTAGTTTTGGGGTGAAAAAGGTGCCGCAAAGGTGCTCCAGGCACAGCTTTTCCCTTCTCCTGGGAGCCACTGAGGTGTAAGTGGAAGGGATGGGCTCCTGGGGCTTGCACCCACAGGTCTGGGGTCCAATGCTCATGCCAATGCCCCAGAGCCGTTCCCTGTGAGGTGACCCACAGCCATTGAGCCTTGCGGAGAGGTTGTCCCAGCCCCACAACCCCTCAGTGCCTCCTCCCTGCGCTGCTCACAGGTTACAAGTTCCAGTTTGGCCATACCTACGGACGCCTGACTCACAACGCCCTAGGCCTGAGCACCCTGGAGAAGAAGATCCCGGACTGAACTGGTGTGAACTGCAGTCCAAAACCTGCTTGGCCCCTGCAGGCATGCACAGGGAGTAAAGATGAGGCACTCTGCCAGAGCTGGAAAGGGACAAAAGAACATGGGCTCACCCAGGACAGCACAGAAAGGAAACACCAGGCAGGGGCAGCCACATCCAGCCTGGGTCTGGGGATTCTCTGGAGGGCTGAAGAAAGGACCTCTGGATGACACAAGGACTGGATCTACCACTCTTGGCCAGGTGGAGACCATCTCCTCCCTCTCCCATGGTCTGCCGTGAGCCAAGGAAAGCAGGGGACAACCTATCTTGCTCTGAAGGTCTGCTGCTGGAGGCAGGAAAAACACAGGTATCTCCCCAGCCCTTCTCAGGGACAGGCTGAAATAAAAAGGCTGCAGAGCAAGGGACCTCAATCAGCACCTTTTTTATTAATATGCATCATAAATAAAGAAATAAATAAAGGCGAGACACCTCGTTCTAATGGGGAAATACAAATTAAATACGGTGCGACGTCCGCTAAGCGATGTACAAGCAGGAGGTAACCTTGCAAGACCAGGGCCCCTCGCCACGGGGAAGCCAGCCCAGGCACAACGCCGTGAGCAGCACCCACCCGGCCAAGGCACCAAATACTGGCACGGCCTTTCATTAACACTATCCCCCACCGGGTGGGCAGGCAAGGACCCCCACCCCACCCCGAGAACATGGCAAGGCAGGGGTGGGCTGGCATTACCTCTGCCGAGGAGCCCAGGACCCCCAGCAGCCCCTTGTGCATGACACTCGCCCCCGACCCCACGCCATGGGGAGCATCCCCTCCCACCCCATCCCTCCATCCCCATCTCCCTGCTCCCTCTGGGAGCACCCCCCGCTCTCCCTGCCGGGAGCACGGCCCCCGTCTCCAAACAGCATCCCACCCCTAGCCCTGTCAGGGACCCTGCCCTCACCCCCTCCCCTCCCACCCCCCTCCACCGAGCATCCGAGGGCACCCGAGGCACTGGCTCCCTGCTCAGCGTGGAGGGCGCGGGGGCACCCCACAGCACCCGGCTCCGCACAGGGTGGCACCACCCAACCTGGACCTACATCACACCGAACATCCACGCGCCTTCCTCACGACCCAAACACCCTCGCTGTGCTCACACACGCACCCCATGTCCCCTCCTGTGGCTGTGGCCGGGCAGCGTGGCAGTGCACGGTGCTCCCACCCCGTGGCGATGACACCGGGGGTGCTGGAGGCCGCGCTGCCACCTTCAGCAGGGGACAGCCAGCATCCTGCACCCTCCAGAGCAAAACTGAGCCAGCGCCACGCTGGCAGGGACTGCTCGGATCCCTTTTACGTACAAGCCCACCACCTGCAGGTGCTGGAGGTGGCGTGGGGTGGAGGGGGCTCAGGCGGTCCCCGGTGTGGCTGCATGCACGGCGATGCCTGGCAATACGAGGTGCAGCTCGAGGAAGGCCCCACGGCCGGTTTGGCCTTTGGCAGCTGCACGAGGAGGAGGAGCAAGAAGGAACCACCTACGGTTACTGTATTCTGTAATGGCAAGAAAGGTAAGAAACTAGCAAGAAGCTGTGTCTGTTCCCCTGGCAGGGTGCGCATCCCCAAAAGAGCCTCAGCAGCCCACGGTACTGTGCTTGGCCTCCCAGCCACGTCAGTAGTCCTCGTCCTCCGGGTGGGTGACGTACATGATGGGCACCAGTCCCTTCTCGGAGCCGAGGCTGCACTGCAGCCAGTCACCATCCACCTTGGAGATGACCTGCAGGATGTCCCCTTTGTTGAAGCTCAGCTGTCCTGCCTCGGTGGCGATGTGATGGCAAAGAGCTTTCACCTCGCTGCGGGCAGAGGGAGGGGAGAAAGGGTTAGAAGAAACCCTTCCTGATGCTACATCCAGACCCACGTGAACTCCATCCCACCGCGTCCCCAGCCCCTGTGGGACAGCCACATGCCACTGCTCACCAGGGAGGGTTGGGACTCAGCCCCCGGGCTGGCCGTGGCACGGGTGACACTTCAGGTGGCTCTGTCCGGGGGGGCTCTGGCTCAGGGGCTGCTTCTCGCCACATGCTTGCCCCAACCGTCTGGGCCACCAGCTGGAACACTGACTTGTCAAGGCTCAGCCAACCGGAGGGCAACCTGCAAGGAGAGAGAAGTAGGTCGTGGTGGGGAAGGCAACCTCTCACAGCAAGGTCATGCCTTAGGGGTCCGGATCACACTCAACATGCACTGCAGCCCCCAGACTGTTTCCTTCCCAAGGGACCCAGCATCCTTCAGACACACCAGGTGTGGCAGACCTTCCTATTCACCTCTGATGTACCACCACAGTGTAGCCCAGAGCCCAGCTTAACCATCCCCTCCAGCCCTAAGCCACCCACGTCCCTACCTGTTAGGTTGCCTGGGCTCTTTTTGCACCTTCCTGGACCCAAACAAGTGTCCCCACTTGATGGGCTGGCTGCTCTCTGGTGCACTGCTGCTGCTCTCCTCTTGGGGGGCTGCTGCTGCTCCCAAACTTTGCTGAGTCCCAGTCTCCTTCTCCTTGCTGTGCTTCAGCTCTGTAACCACCGAGTCTGGGGGGCTGCCCATCCAGAAGGGCCAGCTCCGCTCCTTGACCTCTTCACCGGCTGGTACCTGCTGGGGCTTCTCCAGGGGCTCTTCCACTGCTCCAGGACTGGGCCTGCTGCTGGCCTTGGGCTTCTCCTCCAAGACGCCTTCAGCGATGGGGCAGGCTTCTGCACCCTCCACCACACCTTCACGTGGAGGTGGTGCCCTGTGGGTCTCAGCTGGCCTGGGGACACCACTCGATGCCTTCTTCTTCTTTTCATAACGGATGAGCTTCGAGCCTTCAGTCGAGCCCTCGATGTAAATCTGAGAGCTCTGCATGAGCTGGTACCACCAGCCCGCCTGCTTGTCTTTCTTCCCCTCCCACGTGCTCTCTCGCACCTTCCTCCGCTCTTCCTCCCTGTCCCCATCTCCGGAGGAGGCCCCCACTCCCTTGACCCTCTCACTTGCAGCTCGTTCAGGGCTGTGGCCTGGCGACACGCCTCCGTCTCTGCCACCCACTCTGCACGCTTCAGGGACAGTGCTGCAGCCATCGGGATCCTCGCTGCTGCCCCGTGTCCGCATCAGCTGCAGGGTGGAGTGTGCGGAAAGCAGCAGGTCCTGCTTCACACGCAGCAGCTCCTTCTGCTGCTGCTGCTCTTTGCCCATCTGCATCAGGTGGTGCTCAAAAAGGAGGTCTAGGTTGAAGGGCAGCAGGGAGAGAGGCTGGAGAAGGAGCAGGAGCTCCTCGAACAGAGGCTGGCACACGCTATGAGACAGGCACAAGAAGCCCACCGGCTGGTAGTGTGCCACGATGATATCTGTAGGGCAAGAGGCAGTGGTTAGATGAGAGGCCCCTGCCACCTTTGCCAAGCCACCAAAAAGCTACTGGGGAAAGGAACTGAGCACTGGTTTCTGGTCACAGCTGTGGCTGCAGAGTGAGGCTCAACGCTGGGGCAGGGAGCGCTGGGCGAAATGGCCCAGATCCTGCTTCCTGCAGCCACCACCTGCCTGTCAGATTACCCACTGGAGCAAGCAACCTCTGTCACAAATGCCAGAGGAGCAGGGTGAAAACAAAAAGCATCAGAGATGGTTGCCACACAAAGATTCTCTTTTCCAGCCCCCTGGATATGAACAAGGAGCTGCAGATCTGGGCCAGTACCAGTGCCCTACAGGGAGAAGTGTCAGGGACAGCTGAAGGCAGCCTTTCCAGGGCTCTGGCTGGGCTGGACCACAGATCCTAACAGAAAATAGAACAGTATTTCTACCTGCAGCATTCATCCTACATGTCCCTTGGCCACTTCTGCACTGCTCTGCCACTAGCTTTGTTGTCAGGTGTCACTCACAGGACAGAGTTTGGCATAGGCTTGTGCCCGTTTGTCTGCAGTGAGTTAATTTACACCACAGAGAGGATTTGCATTTTACCTGCAAACCCTGTGCCTAGCCTTCAGCCATCTGGCAGCCCCACCTCATGCTTTCAGTTCTTAATGATGGCTTGAAACAGAAGATTCTTAACGGTCGTCTTCTGCTCCAGAAAAACAGGGTGCTTCCTCTCGTTACACCGCTCATTGCAAAGGCAATCTGCTCCAAAGTGCTGACAGCACAGACAGGCCCAAGCAATGTCTGCTGTGAGCCCCCAAACCTGCTAGAAGATACCGGGCTGGACTTCTTGCAGTGCATGGGGCTGGGCATGCACTGAGTCAGCAGCGCTCTCAGGGAACCCAGCAGGTTGAGGGCGTCTGCCTCACTGTGCACTTAGCACTTAGTCATGCTGCCTGTAGGTATCAGGCGGCTTGGTTGTTGCTGCTAGGTTATCTACACACTACAAAAACACTTCTGGCTGGAAAGAAAAACAGCAGATACATCCAGGAAAATCTGTTTGTTTGCCTTAAGGCTTTCCTTTCTATTTCACGTGCCTCAAGGGTTTCAGATAAGTGTTCACACTTCCAGTTCTACGAAGCTCTCAGGCACTGGACAGGGGACACAGACATTTGGGGAGGGTTAGATCTGTTCTCCTGAGGGATTTGTACTGTAGGATATAGCCTTGGCTACCAGCTGCAGCTGGGAAGGACACGGGTGGGCAAACTCTCCACAGCTCAGGTGGAGGTAGCTGCATGGAGCTTTGACTTCCACCTCCCTTCCTTTAGCTGAGCAGCCATCCAACAACATTTACAGCTGGAATGCAATACAGTCTAGCAGAGGGGAGCAGCACAGGCTGAGAGACCACCAAGAGACAAACATGGCCCAGAGCTTAGATCTGTGCTGCGCAACATGCAGAATTTGGTCCTCTCTGCAGCCCACAGCCTCTTACCTTCATGGTTGTAGAGGTGGTTGAACCAGAACTCCAAGGACCGGATACTGTAGGAAGGGAACACAGGCAGGGAAGAAGAGAAAAAGCAAAAATCAATTTGTCCCCTTCATCACTCCCATCAGCATGCACTGAGCACTGCCACCCAGCCTGTGAAGGAGCAAACCTGTTTGCTTTGCAATGTGGCATTGTGTAACTGTAATCCCTAACAGCCATGCTCCCAGCAAGTTTCCACACCACTTAGCTCCTATATAAAGAGCTTAGCTTTGCTGAGAAGTGCTCACATGGAAGTGGCAAATCAACTACAAACATGAAATCAAGCATGGCCAAAAATATGCTGGCAACCCGTGCCAGCAAAAGAAAGCTGGGCCAGCCTGGGTTGGTAGAGCAGGGCATAGATTGCTCCTAGGGGTCCCACAATATTTGGAGACCTTGGGGACTCCATCGCCAGTCTCAGAGGTCTTGCTCACATCTGCAGAGGAACAGGGAAGTACCGTCCTAACAGCACTCATCCCGTCACACGCAGAGACAGAACACCACTGACTTTTTCTAACACTCAGTGTAGCATTTACACTCCTTATCCAAACTAGAAGGCTCAGCCTTGAGTCCAGGGCAATTGGACCAGGGCAATTTCGCTTTCAGAGACTCATGCGCTGGGATTCACTGCAGCCCTAGGAAACAGTGTCACAGGGATTTTTGGGAGTAATATATGTATATGTTATGTCAATCCCTATATGAATCCTGACAGACAGACTCTTCCCACCTAGCATTTTGGGACCAGAATAAGCTGACAAAGTTCTTCAGTGGGCCAGCCCTTCTCAGTCCTGGCCTAATAGGGGCAGGTTTTGATCCCTCTGGTGTTCCCTGAAGCTTCTTCCTTCCCTCACCTACAGCTGGGAAGCTGCTTCTCAGGTTCCTTAAGCCTTTTCATTGGCAAATGTGCCTGCTTCCATTCAAGGAGCAGCACCTTCTGCCAGCCCTGAACAAAGACATGCAGTCAGCCCAAGGAGCCTGCTTACTTCAGGAGGCCGAAGATGAATGCGTTGAACCTCATGTTGTGGTTGGTGAGCTCCGTGTACTGGCTGATCTTGCTATAGAGGCTGTGCAGCAGCTTGGTAGAGGGGCCTGGTAAGAGAAGTGAAATGCTGGGATTACTTGTGGTCAGCAAAGCCAAAACAGCACCGCAGGAAGCAGCCTTCAAGCATAGCCAGAAGGTGTCTGAGCTCCCATGCCTACATGACCCTCCACTGGTCACCAAGATGAGTTTACTCCATTCCAACAGCGATACCCCACAGAGGAGATGGGTTGCAGTCTTTCTCAGGCTGTCACTCCAAAACTTTAGGAGAGTTTCAATGCATGAAGGTGCCCCAGGGACCTGCTTCCCACAGTTCAGAGACAATCATGGCCCTCAGCTCAGAATCGCCAGGCCAAAATAACATTGCAGTTGTTGGTTATAATTTGAAGTGTTTGTAATCACAGAGAGAACCCCAGAGCTGGAGATGTGCCACAAACAGGCTAGAAGGCTTCCCAGCCCTGGCTGTAGGCTCTTCATGATGCGGAAATCAGTGTGGGCCTGCCATCTGTAACCTCAGAAAGGAGTTCTGCTGGGCGGTAGCCACTGCCACAATCCAGGGTGCAGACTGGTACTAGCAGAGGGTGCAGGTGACATGGGCATACTTGAAAGCAGCAAATTTTCTTACAGATCAGGCTGGAGCACAGCTCTGCCTTACGCCTGCAGCTGTGCAAGGCTAAAGATAAAGGTTTAGAAACAACCCAGAAACTCAGGACGGCGGGGGAAGATATTTTTTGGGGGGGAGGGGGGTTTTCTCATTGCTAGGGCCTATTATAGGAGAATTTGGACCTTCCCCAGCACCTCCCAGCCACAGAACAGCAGTACCACAGAGCGACAGGCATTACTACACATCCTTCATACCTAGTTGGGTGGATGCCTCCACCACGCTCCAGGGGATGTTTCTCCTTTGGCCAATTATCATGTCTAGGACGTATGCCTTGAGCCCGTCGCTCAGGATGTCCCGGACAGCTGGGCACAGGTATTTCAGGATGAGATGTCCCACATTGGGGCTCACGGAGCTGTTCCCAAGTTTGGCCTAAGGGAGGAGAGGCAACAGTGAGAGGGTTGGTAATTGTTCTACATATTACAAACACATGCAAACATCCCAGGCCCACTTGCCTACTACAGTCACCTAGCTGGCAATACTCAGTCTATGATGAAGCTCAGCAGCTCCTAGAACAGGCAGGCTCTTCCTCTTCACCCCTGCTTCTTCATAAAACAATTCTGGGTTTCTCCTTGCAAGGTCTGGCCCAGGCGGAGATAAGACAACAGCTTGTGAAGAGAATATCCCAGCTTGGAAAGAGGATATTCCAGTTAGAAGGGATACCCAGTTCTCCTCATGGGTATACCAAGGCTGTCTTGCTGGAGGAAGAAAAGAGATGGGACTTCCTCTGCTGCCACAGAAGACTTTCATGTTGCTATTTTAGAAGCAGGAAGCAGCATATGACCTAGGAACTTCCAGCACAGAGGGGTTAAGGAACACTTAACTCAGTGACGAGCTGAGCTATAATTCCTGGGGATTACTATAAATAAACAGGATGAGGGGAAAATGGCTAGACAGAGCCCGGGCTGAAGTGAGGAGGCATGTAAGAGCCCAGCATCAGCAGAGAGGGACACATCCTGCTGCATACAGTCCTTGAGATGCCAAGGGTCAATCCAAAAGGGTCAGCCCTGGGCCTTACATATCATGTTGGTGGTCTGAGGCAGCTGGGCACAGATTTTACCAGCTGAGCTGGAATTACACTGGCCAGTTGGCATGAGTCCACATAGTCCTGAACTCAGACTGAACTTCTGGGTCAGGAATAATCCTGCCAGATCCATCAAGTGTGGGAGCATCATGTACGGGTGCTGCCTTTTGACAGGTGAATGCTCAGCCCTTGGCACTCTGACACACAAAGAAACCCCAGACCAAAACCATAGCATTGTCTGGCAAGTAAAGTAATGGGCAAATGTTGCAATTATTTCCCAAACCAAGACAGCAAGCACAGGAAATTCACAGTGAACTTTTCAAAAAGCTGTGGAAATCCAAACAGCTCAATTTACACTGCACAACAATCTCTGCCTCAGCAACAACTGTAATTAGAGGCAAATTACCCTGGGCTGTGAGATAAGACTGAATTGGCTTGGAATCTGTCCTAGTCAAGTTTCTCCTTTGGGATGGCACTCCAGGGGAAATTGTCATCTTCAAACAGTGTTACATTGCTGCCCTAGAGTCCCTGCAGCTGAAGGATACTACTCAGGTTCGAGAGGAGGCACCACAAACATGATGAGCATCACAGGACTGAAAACACTGTCTGGGTCAAACAAGCAAGCTTGCTCTGCTTGTGTTAGTCCAGAAATGAGCAATGAGGGGAGCACAAGCCAAAGACAGCCAAGGGCAATCAAGATGCACTCTGAAGCCAGTGAGTTTGTGGTAAAGGCCATAGGGAGAGACCACCTGCCCCAGATGGGCAATGACTAAAACAATTTTTTATCATTACAGAGTCCTGTCATACATCAAGGCACTGTACTGTGCCCTGCCACTAGTGCCAGAACACAATCACGAGACAGATGGAGAAAGGAGACATAACTCTTTACTATATGAGAAAAAAGAGCCATTGTACCACATCAGACCAGAGGTCCAGCTGGCCTGGTATTCCCTACCAGGTCGAGTGTATCATGCAAGTACATAAGAAACAGTCAAACTGGAGCAAACATATATAATGCTTCAATTTAATACTGCTGTCCCAGCTTATAACTAGGACTACCTAAGGTGGACATGATTCCTTTGTGTGTAGTAGGCGTAAATGAATTTCCCTTCCCTGTATTTTTCCAATTAAACCCACGTAATCTTTTGGCATCCCCAATATCATGCAGCAAGAACACATGCAGAAAGAACACATTTGTCTACTGCATGACATAACATCAGGTTTCTTTGTTTTGTTCTTGGTACTACTAGCTTCACTTGATGCCTCTTAGTTTTTGAACTGGAAAATAATGGAGAGGCAATATTTTTCCATCCTCTCTACATCACTGATGATGTCGAGCAGACATACTGAAAGCAAGACTTACCTTCACCCCTGGATCCCTGCTGGTTCCAAAGTGAGCCACAATCAGGTCAACAGCAGTGTTGATTGCCTTCACCAGACCTAGAGGGAAAGAGAATCAGAGCTGCACCAGGGGCTTCTAGGACAGACCCAGACCAAATGCTTCATGAAGAAATCAGGCAGGAGTATTTCCAGGTCACGTCAGCACATGTAGTCTCTCAGAGGACATGATCAGCTCATTCCTCGTCTCTGCCAGAAGCATGTAAAGTCTGTCCTAACTCCTCAGCAAACTTATCCCTGCTGGTTCCAACACTCACGCATCAGCCTGGCAGCCAGACAAGCTCTAGAAGTGGCTGAAGACATAAGTGGCTGATAAAACATCCTGTCAAATATTCCCAAGGGACATGGAACATCACCTCCATTGCACCATCCCATGGGAGCAGAAATGGGGTCTGAGGCAATGACAGGGCAGAAACCATGGCAAGCTATATAATGATGCTCGCTAAGAATCCAGTGGTGGGTAATCTGACATCTGCTCCAGCACAATGCAAGAACACAAGTGGAACAGAGAGGAAGGCTGCCCTCTAGGAATCACCAACACATAACTGATTAAGGGCATGGGGACCTTTCTGCACATCACTTGCCTCTGACATGACAGAGGCAGCTGCCACAACCCTGCCCCCAGGTCTGCGTCTGGGTCTGATCACTTTCTCTAACCCTTTGATATAAAGGGTGAGAGATTCCTTTCTCCCACCCTTCGATTTAATGGCTCCACCACATAGGACCCAACAGACCTTTAAAGTAAATCACACCGTCAGGGTAACACCTGTACCACCACACAGGTTCAGAGGTCTACCCTTTATACTGAGCCAGGGTGGCCACGTGCCCTGCCAACCTCCCATGCCTGCCTGCCCTCTTCACACATTCTTGTGGACTTAAAGCCCTTTCTCATCATACTTTCTGGGACAAGCAGCTCCTATATACTCTGTAGCATGTGGTGAGGGGCAGAGAACACGTGAACATGTGCAAATAGCTGGCAGTCCAGGGGGGGACATCTAGTTATGATGCTACAGCAGAGAAGAGCAGGCAAATAAACCATTATGTCTACAGAGATGAGGTGAGAGAGAGAAGCCTTATGCTGTGCTATGCCACATTCTCCTCCACTGCCACAAGAGACACATGGACTCACCCTTCTTCTGCAGCAAGTCGATAGAGATGGACTCCGTGTTGCCATCCGGGGAGAGGCAGAATTCAGCTGGGGGCTTCTCAGCTAGTGAGAAGTAGTCAGGGAAGAAGTCAGTGTACGTAAGCTGGAGTTGCCTCATGGACTGTCCTGCAGGGCCAAGACAGGACGGAGAAGGGTCAGCCCCAAAGCCTCTCCCACATTGTTTTTCTCAGAAGCAGGCTGCAACACCAGGAGTCTTCCCGTATCTCTGTCCAAGACTGGGACAGTAAAGCTATAGGCTTGCTTCTCTACCAGAAATGTTTTGCAACACGTTCAACCCTGCAGCTCACCCAACATCCAGCTCCAGCTTGGCTGGGGACCCACAGGCATTGGAAGATGCTGTGGGAGGTTCACCTGCATGGGCTGGTGCTAAAGAAAAACTCACTGCAGCAGATTCTCAGGGCTGCTGTGCAGGTGGCCCCAGCAGGGACGCAAGTGGGTCAAAAGAAGAGCAGACCGAGAATCCCTACTTGTCTCTCACAGGCATCGACAGGCAATAAGCAACATGCCTTCTGCCTGGCCCCTGGGATGGGCTCTGTTCCCATGGGGAGACTTCTACAGGAGTCCTGAGCGACAGCCCAACATCTAGCATGTGAGATGGGCAGCCACTGGGACACAGACATGAGATCTCCAAGGGGCACAACCCCCATGTAAGACATGAACTACAAGCTGGACACACGCCTGGAGCACTTGCTGAGGTTTGAGCTGGCCCTTCAGTCTGGCCCAGAGCCATACCTGACTGTTCTCAGCTCACGGGGAAGAAGGGAGGCTCCACGCGTTGTACCAACCAGTAAGGCAATTTTCACCTTCCTCTTGCACCCCTCAGCCCCACTGTGAGCAGACGCCTCTACCCTCCTGCTCAAAGCTGGCAGAGCAGTGATGAGGCCAGGCACAGCTGGGACATAGTACCTGAGCCCAAGGTCACCCCCAGACCCCCGGCAGAAGGGCGGTGCGCACCGTTCAGCTTGCAGTGGAAATTGTTGGTGTTGAGGGTGCCGGGGAACTCAAAGATGGGGTTCCCCCGGTTCAGCCGGGGCTCCTGCTGCCTCCTGTCTAGGCTGCCGGCTAAGCTGGGCAGCCCTGAAACGCGGTCCAGGCCCAGGGGGTTCCTCCGCCTGTACTCTCGCCACTTCAGTGCTTGAGGGGAGAGGTGGTTCGCTGCAACGCCGCAGGCAGCGTGCACCCGATGAGAGGAACACGAGCAGACAGGAGGACATGGAGGGCAAACGGGGAGAGAGGGATGAGAAGGGGGAAGAACAGAGAGAGAGACACAGCAAGTTAGTTGAAGGCCAGCAGCATTTCAGGACGTTAGCACATATACACAGGGGGAGGTGGAGGCCACAGCATGGCACAGCAGGGCACGAGCCCAAGCGGCCTGGTGGCTGCAGGCACAGGGGGAGCAGGTTTAGGGTGCCAGCACCCAGCATGGGGAGCTGTAGGATCAGCATCCCTCCCAGGAGACACTGTGTAGGAGCCAGGACTGGAGGGACATGCTCTTAGCGCACGACTTTCTTTTGCAGGCAGTGATCACAAGGGCTGCTGGGTGCTGCAGCACCCTGATGAAATTGTGGCTCAGATTGTTGCTGTGGGAAGGGAGGTGCTATACAGGGCAGCCACAGCGAGGGAGCCGGAGATGTTCCCCACCTGATGGATGGGTACCTACCATTCAGGGGCCGCCCTCCCATGCTGCTCAGGGGACCAGAGCTGCTGGTCTCACTGCCACTCCTCCAGCGGGGATCTGCATGGGCTCCACCTCGGCTCACGGGCACACCGCCCAGGGAAAGGGGCAGGAGGGACCCACTGTGGAGTCGGTACTCGGAGAGCGGTGGGCTTGGCTCCAGCGGTGCCTCCTTCTTGGGAACCAGCCTGGGGTTCTCCTTTTGCCTCAGGGCATCGGCTTTGGTGACTTGGGAGGGTTGCATGGCACTGACAGCAGGGGAAGACCTGGTAGGAAGCAGGTTGGCAGAGATGGGGCAGGACCTGCTCCTGGGAGGCTGGCTCTCTCCAGCTCTCTCTGCGGTGGGTGAGGAAGAGGAGTCCACGCTCTGAAAGAAAGGCACGTTGCATCGCACGGGAGAATAACTGCCCAGGGGGGACGGCCGGGTTGTCTCCGGGG
Source organism: Nettapus auritus (assembly GCA_011076525.1). Taxonomy (NCBI): domain Eukaryota; kingdom Metazoa; phylum Chordata; class Aves; order Anseriformes; family Anatidae; genus Nettapus; species Nettapus auritus. The sequence goes on along the minus strand of CM021797.1, from coordinate 9,965,290 downwards.
CTGGCTTCTTGATGCAGCCATCATTGAGGGAGGCAGCTCCATCCGCTGAGCGCTGGGTCAGCAGCGTGCTGTGGGCTTGGCTCCCCGCTGCCTGCTCCGCCAAGGTGGCAGAGGCCTGGGAATTGGAGATCTGCTGGCTGGCAGGCCGGTTGCTGGACAAGCTGTAGAGTTGAGAAAGGCTGGAGGCAAAGTGGCTGTGCAGAGCACGGGCCTTGGGTGGCTTGTTGAAGTGGTGCTGGAAAACAAAGGGCTGGATGGGCAGAGTCGTGGGACGCTGGTCCTTGCTGTAGCGCACCACAGGCTTGCTGTCTGTGCCACCACCTTCGGGGAGAGAAAGGGGGACAGCATGAGGAAGGGCAAAGGGACAATCATCGTGAGCTTTGTGGGTCACAGGCAAAGGGGAACATGCTCTCAGCTGTGGGAGGAAGAGGATGAGCTAGATACCAGGGACAAAAGCAAAGTGGTTCAAGTCTGAACCAGTTACACACATGAGCTGGCAGTGTAAGGACATGTAACTGCTGTAACTATTATCTCCCCAAGCACACAGCTCCCTTCCTCCCTCTCCCTGTACCAGCCCCAAGTGTTCTCAGTGAAATCAGACCCACAGCAGAGTTATAAGCTTCCAACCCTGGGAAAATGTTAGTCTGCCCCAGCAAATGATGGACAAGGATTTCCTAAGGGTGTGCACCAAGCTGATCTCTTCTGTGTGCATGCCTGCTGCTCCTGATGGGGCCACATCCCAAGGACACAGCCAAAAGGTGATCCACTGTGTGCACAGTGCACAACACGCCTGACCAAGCTGATCAGGTTCCTTGATTGCCACTCACACTGCACCCCAGCATGGCCTGGCAGGTCCTGGCTTGCATCCCTGTCACTCCTCCAGCCCACAGCAAATCCCAGGACGAAGATGCTGAGGGCCTGTAGGACCTCTCACAAGCAGACCCCCAATGTTACCTGCTCCCCATGGAGTATGCCAGCCCTCTTTCCCTATAGCTTGCCTTTAGCAGGGATTGTTTTCCCTCTGGTCCCTTATCAGACCGTCTAGGCTTGCATGTTGCTCTTGGTTGGAGATATGTAATGCCAATGTCAGTGTGGAAAGCAATTCAGGTTCTACAGGCTTTCCCACAGAGGCAGCTGGGGCAGTTACCCTGGTAATGGCCATGTGCTCCTCCAGAGGAACCTCTGCTGCAGGCCTATGCACTGTGGAAGAAATGGCCAGGATGCCACAGCAAACACACAGAGCTCCTCTAATCTCTGTAGGGCTCATACTGTAAGTGCTGGCAGAGACAGATCTCTGTGAGCCCTGCATCAAGCGGGGATTGTTGGCTATGCCACTTCCCTCCCCAGCTCTGCCCAATATGGATCCAAAAAAAAAGTCTAAAAAATGCCAGCGGTTCCCTTCCCTTTGTCTCCTGGGAACGTGGCTCTACGGAGCATCTGTAAATCTGTCTTAGGAGCTAAGGGCAGGTCACGGGCTGGGGGAATACAGTGCCCTGAAAGGGAGTCAGAATGAGACAATCCTCCAAGCTGCACAGACCCTGAGTGCTTATCCTCCCTTACATGACATTGGAGGTTTGCATAAAACCTCAGTTTCCTAAAGAAACAGAACAAGCCACTTGCACTGATCTGGATCTGCAATAAGCACGGCAGGGCTTTGTCCCAAAGACCAGCAGACCAGGAAACTGTGCAGGCTCTGGTCTCATTGCCATGTACATTCCTCTGCTGCTCCCCTCTAATCCCAAAAAGCTTTTCAGGTTACTTCTCCACTCTGCCTAGTTTGGCTCCTTACCGTCTGCTCGGGCTCTAACATCTCTTTGTCCGTGGCCACTGGCAGAGCTACCTGAGAAGCTGGCATCTGCCTCCGTCAGCAGGGAGAGAGAGGCTTGCTCACCTGCCCCATGCCCACTGGGGACGGTCTCAGTGGAGCCCGAGTCTTTGGTGGAGCACAAAGCCTGTCTGTCCCCAAGAGGGTGATTCAAGCAGAAGCCCTCGCAGCTCCGGTTCAGGCCGTGGACGAAGGGCATGGGTGGAAGACTCTGGCTGCGGCGAGCTCTTTCTTCAAGGAAGGTTGGGCAATCCCGCTGCGTCTCAGGGATAGGGGAGAACTCCAAGGAGGAATCGCCACTGGACCGGAGCGGTGGGGAGGTGCCATTCTTTTTCCTGCCTTTAGCAAGTTCGGCAAAAGATGTCACTCGCTTCGGGGGGGAACTCTGGATGGGTATCGCTGGGCTTTCACTCAGTTTGACCGGACAGCTCACCATGCGCTCCAGAGAGCCCAGCCTGCTGCTAGGACTCCTGTCCAGGTTCTGATCATAGCTCCTGGAGCGCTGCCGGCTTGTGTTGAGGTTAGGTGGCGACACGTTCACATAGACCTGGCCCTCAATCATGTTCTGCGTGGTTTCTCCCTTTGTCTCCTCTTCACTGCACTCCACATTGCTTTCTTCTTGTCTCAGGTCAGGCCTTCTAAAAAGATAGTATTCAGTGGGCTGGGCTGGGCTACCTTTGGTGTGGTCTTCCGAGCAGCTAGTTATGGAAGATCCTGCCGGGCTGGGGGATGATTGGGAAGACAAGTCACACGTGACTAATTTATAGTAATTCTGAGTAGCCACAACGAGCCGTGCTTGGCTCTGGAAGCAGGCAGTGAGGTCTGAGCTCTCTGAAGTGCAAGGCTCACAGTGGAGGTGATAGGAGTTGCAGTTAGCATCGAGGACAGGTGAGGAGGAGCGGTGACACTCACACGCCTTCCCTGAACTCTCTGGGTGATGCGACTCACATGACATCTTGGATTCTGTGGGTGATGAATGCAAATCCAGGTAAAAAGCTCCTGTGTCTGAGTGGCTGCAGAAGGAAGAGTCACAGGACAGGTTGGCTGAATTCAGGTTAGATCGAGAATGGCCGTTCATTTTGTTGTACAGAGCACTGAAATTCACCAGCACCCCATCGGAGCTGTTGCAGGAAGAGTCGCTGATGTAGCCCATCTGCTGGTCAATCACTTCAGACTGACTTGATGAACTGTAGCAGCGACAGCGATGGAGCTCGGAGCTGGAACAGCTGCACGTCCGGCTGTGCAGGGCATCCTGATTCCTCAGTGATTCACCCGTGTTTTGGTTCCACTCCTGGTCGCCACCATCAAAGGAGAAGCTGGAGGAGCTGCCGCGATGGCAGCTGCATTCATCCAGCTCCATGCGCTCGGTGGCCTGGTGGCACCGGTTCGCGTTGTTCCTCTTCTGGATGTCGTCGCTGCTGATTTTGTCCTCCTGCCCATCTACCACACCAGACCGGCTGGCCATGTTCCAGGATTTCACAATTTGGTTGGAGTCGTGGAGGTGGAAAGGAGGCAAGGCTAGCTCGTGCAGATGAAAGGGAGGTTTGCCAGCCACAAGGGAGTTGTGAAGGTGGAAAGATTTCTGACCCAAGTCATCCCCAAATATGCTGAGGTCTTCTCCCTCGTTCAGTAAGAAAGGGTTGTGTCGCTTGCTGGCACTAGGGACAATCAAGTCCCTTGCTTTGCCTTCTTTGTTGTCTGAGGCCTCTGCTGAGCTTTCGGAGGTCTGGAGAAAGCTGCTGTACACCAAGGAGTCGGTCTGTGAGAGGTCTCTCTCTGGAAGGGCAGAGGTCCGTGTAACACTGAGATCTGGCTGACAGAAGGGGTTGGTCCTTTTGTTCACGGAGCAGCACTGTCTGTCTGGGACCTGGCAGTGCACCAGGGGAATGTGATGGACAATCAGCGTCTCGCCAGTCAGCTTTGGTGGACTATCCATGGTGAGGAATGCTCTTCAGGACATCAGCTAAGTTGGTACTGCCCATGGGCAGGTAGGGCTGTGCATGACAGGCTGGTAGAACACTTCTCATGGAGGAGTTCAGATACCTAGAGAGAGACAAAAACACAAAAAAAGTCACTTCTTAGGAAAGGCAGTGAACATTTAAAGTATCTTTGGTTTGACTGAAGACTTCATGACCTAAACAGAGTGGCCCTTGTCAGAACAACTACCTGAGCAATCTTCTTCAGGAAAAGCATTACAATGGAAGACAAAACATGTCTCTCTCTCTCTGCACTCCAGGAACAATGCTTGTGCTTCCAGATGACCCCTCTCAAACTTACCTGGGGTAAATTATTTCACTCAAGTGGTCAAAGAACATCACAGGCTTTGTGTCAAATGAAAACCTCACTGCTGATGGCATTGCAGGCTCACTGGAAAGCAGGCACAGAGCACAGGGCATGAAATAAGGAGCTGCACTCTGATGAGGGCAATCCATCTTCTCACATTGGATTCAATGTCTTTACCCGCCTTTAGGTATCCTCAACATTCCTTTACAAACAAGACCCTTCACTGCACTGCAGCACTAAAGAGACAGAGGTCCGGGCACAAACTGGAAAGCAGGAACAGACTGGAACAGGAAAGCAGCAACAACCATCCTTCTCCAAAACCCAGGAGGCCCCATGAGGTCCTGACCTCTTTTAATGGTGCCCAGGGAGAGAGCCAAAGTACGCAACTATTTAAGCACACGAGGGCCTGTCTTGTGAAAAGGAGTAGATGACTCCATCAGAGAGGCCGTGGGGAGCAGCTGCTGATGGTTAAATAGGTGCCATGCAGCACGCTGCCTTCTGCAAACCTTTTGCTGATGGCTAAGCCTCACCTCAGGCTGGTTCCTCTTATGGTCCTGGGTGCTTGGTTCACAGACCCCTACTGCTCTGTCACTCTGCGTGTGACACTTACCTGCTTATCTGATTATTTACTGCATTTCACAACAGTGCTGCTGCAACAGCCCTTTTGCATCCCCTTCTGCGCTTCAGAGAAACCAATGCAGAGAAGTTGGGGGGTGGGGAGGGGGTGGGGGGAGCAGCTAGGGCACCAAAGAGATGGAGAAACCAGATAAAAACGGGTGATGCTGAAGGGAATTAGGGCTCTCATATATCAGTCCCTAGTTCTGAAATCCCCAGCCCAAACACCGTTGGTCAGCAACCCACAACCCACATCCCATCCAGGCATCCCCAGTGCGCCCGGTCACCACATGCTGTGATCTCTGGACACCAGGACCCTGGGTCTGCTGCCAACAGGAACCTTCAGACTCTAAAAAAGTGACTTTTATGGTATCTAAGTCTTTATTTACACCAGCCCAGTGTGTGTGACTATGGGTGGATAATGGATTTGGACCAGAGCCTCAAAGACACATGGGAGCCCAGAAAAGAAATTGAGAAATGTAGGATAAGTGAAGTCAGAGCAACAGTGTAAGCAATGAGACAGCTTTACAGGAAGATCAGGAGCTTCAGTTCTCCCAGCTTCACGGCATAAGAATAGCAATTAAAAAATGCTAAAATAAAGCTGATCAAAAGAACTACTTTCCTCCCACGCATAGTACAGATTCTTACTGAGACAGGAAGTGTTGGCAGAAAAAAAAATAGAAAGATGGAAACAGACCTGTTGTTTACAGTAAAAACCCAATGATGTAAAAGCTAATGCTAACGCTAGTGTTAGCAAGCTGACAAGCCTTGTGGATTAGGCTAGACCCTACCAGAGACCTACAGGAGGGTCACACACCCCCTCAACCTGCTTCTGCTGGGATGTTTCACCCAGGATTAGGTTCTGAAGTAGAGATGTCACCCGGACCACATCCAGTGGCTTGTCATGAGACTCTAAATTCCCCTTACCTATAGTGTTCTCATGCTTATATCACCCTTCGCTGCCCTTTCAGCCACTCCTCTGGCTCCTTTTCCACAGCCCTGCAGCGGCTGAAAGGCATGAGTTCGTTCTCAGTCCGGTTCCTGGGAGGAGATATCTCGCGGATTCCCACGACCACATTGTTCAAGAACCACCATCAGCCACAGCAGCTCCTGGCTCTGTGCCTGGCACACACACGCTGAAAGTGGTGTTCAACAGCTCGGGCAGTGTTCGTGCCCTGTTTTGAACCTTGTGCACTGTTGATGGTACTTGTAGCAGCAGGAGTCCCTATTTGTCCTGTCTCTCCCCCGGCACTGTGGGAAAAAGCCAGTCCTGGTCTCCCAGTGACTTCTTGCTCACTCAGGCCTCCCCTTCCCTCATTACTACCCTTACAGCTGGTTTTAATGCTTAGATAGCATCTCTCCGTATAGCTTTGCTGTATTTTGAGTGTTGCCACAATGCGACAGCCTGAAAGGCATCATTTTGAGGATCCAGATTATGACAAATCAAACAACTCATTGCTGAGGCACGGGGCCTCTGTTCCTTTGGAGGTGGTTGCTTGGATCACGGGCACCCATCTGCTGACAAGCCCTGCCAGCAGCACGTGCTTCACCTCGGTGCAGATGCTGCTGTGGGAGGACAAGGATTGCAGAGGCACACTTTGACATTTCACAGCAAAATGTCAAGGGAGCTCGCGCACTCCCAGCTGTCCCTCTGGCTGCAACACGCAGTGCTGCCCGGCTATTTGGTGTCGGTGGCAGCTGTGGTTCACCATCACAGATGCTGCAGCATCTCTGCCTGCACCTACACCCTGCTCCCAGCACGAGGCTCTGAGGTCCAATATCAAAGGGGGCATGCTGCCAGCTCCTGCTGGGAGCCATTCTGACAGCTTCCCTAGGGATATGTGTGATTTTTGTTTGTGCATCCTCCTGTCCCAGGGATGCAGCGAGGTTAGGCAGTGGCACTGCCAGCTCAGGGATTGCTCATTTCCCAACCCATTCTCCCTGGCTGTAGCATCTCTTGGCTCTTCCTCCTTGATTCTGGAAGACTGCAGAAGGATGCTCCCTCTTCTGTTTAGGGTATGGTAGGTTGAGATCTACACTAAAATCCAGCAAACAGAGTAGTTTCAGATTCTGCTGGCTTTGATCAGCTCTTTGTAAAGCCATCGCACCCCTTTGCATGGAGAGACTTCCAGAAGTAGGAATAGGCAGTCTGTACACAGACACTTTTAGCCAAATAGGTTAGTTCTTCTTATTTATCACTTGCAGTAGCACAGGCCCACAGAGTGCTGGAGCTTTCTCAGTCCTGTACACACAACAGCAAACACAGCACCACCCAGCAATGGAAAATGGAAAAGTGTGTCAGAGCAGCACGAGGCTGGGAGGGAAGCAAGGAGCACCGTGACTGTAGACACATCAGCAAAACAGCCATTTTGATTGCAAACATCAAAATTCTTCACCTGTTCCGTACTGACACAACCTGCTGCTAGAGGGGGAAGATGGGTTGTTTATTCAGTCAGCTCTTTCATGAGGTGCTTACAGGTTATCTGGGGAAGGTGAGGGTCAGACATCTCACTACCTGGGAATGCCTGGGGCCAGTCAAGGTCTGAGCACTACGTAGAGGCCTCCACCTCCCTCCTCTCTTCCACTCTCAAAGGCTGAGGACACTGCACTAATTTGAGGGCTGTTAGTGCAGCTCCTTGGCCTCTGAAGCACAGCTTCACTGTAACACTGCTGGGAAGGTGCAGGAGCCATCGGGGCCTTGCCTCCAAGTGCTGATGGTGAGGTGTGGTGGTCACAGACCTCCAGGCTTATCCTGCTGTTACCACTCTGGGCACACTTTCAGGGTTCCACTGCTGATTGCTTGATAGCCCGCTCTGCTCAACGCTGTCAGCTGCACGCAAAGCGTGGCTGGGCCCAGAAGACAGTGACCCAGCTTTTCTCACAAAATATAAAGCAATAGCAAGGGAGGCATGCAGAGATTTGAGAAATAAATGTGATTTAAATACAAAAAGACAAAGGAGGAAGAAGAGGCAGGAGCAAGATGATCAGAACTGTCAGCTGGAGGAGATGCGGGCTTTTTGGAGGCTGGCTTTTCTGAACAGATTACTGTTTCTACAAATCTCAGCCACTTCATCTACAAAATCAAATGCCCAATATAAACCTTTTACCTGTGATGGTTCTTGGTGCCTCTTTCTGAATGGCTATCATTTCAGTCATCATCATCTTCCTCACATGAACCAAGATCAAGCAAGTGACTCAAACGTGAAAGATGGAAAAACAGGGTTAAAAGCTGGGCATTTAGTTCCATAGATGAACTGGCAAAAATCATGTTGTATTGGAGCTGCTTGTTATTTCGGCATTGTTCTATGTGAATCCCACACTCCTGCAGAACATTTGCACTAACGCAGCTGAAGAAACCATAGAAATGCTGCAAAAAGCAGCACCTCTTGTGAGCTTGCAGCCACGGGCACAATACAGGTATCTTCTCATTGCTCCGTGCAAAGAGAGGGCTCCAGTTCATTCCCTGCAGGTTTACCTCTGGGCAAAAGGGCTGGGAAAAGAGCCCAAACCAAAAGTCACTCTCCAGTCACTCCGCAGGAGAAGCAGCATGGGGGTTCTCAGGGCTTGGGGCAGCAGCTCACTGATTGTGCCACCAGTTTCCAGGATCCCAGTAATGCAGCTCATCCCTGCCCGGGTTTTGTCAACCCCAAAGCTGCCAGAAAGCTCTGGTTGAAAGCACTGAATGGTTAAAAACAAAACAAAACAACTCAATAGGAAAATTCCAGTGAGCTGGAGGGCATTCAGGGAACAGCGTGATGAAGATGGAGCAAGGGGCACAGGGTGAATGGCCTGGGAACAGAACTGAACTATCCAAGTGAGTAAGAAGAGAATGGATTTGAGGACTTGGGAAGCCCATAAGCTGTAGTAGGGTGGGACTAGTTAATGGTATTTGGACATCTGATCATTTATTGCCGCTTAATACTATTCTGCCAAACTCATGCCTTCATTAAATGATTTAATAAATCATCCAGTATGTTTAATGAAAGAAAAGCTGCAAGAGGAAATAGCAGTTGTTCAACTCATCCTAAGCCTCCTTCTGCCCTTCCATCCCTCAAGGAACAGGGAGCAGAGTGAGGGTGGTCTGCCTGGTTCCAGGGTGAATATTGCAGCACCCAATGTTTACAGGGGACTACCACAAGATCAAAGGACTAGATAATTCTTAAATTTCTGCCTCAGGTCAGCCTGGTTCCTCTTGTGGTCTTGAGCAAGTTCCTGAAAAGACCACTTTCTTTTCCACAGCAAGGTGCTGCCTGGGCCAGAGATTTTGGCAGTGGTTTCCCGGACAGCCTGACTAAGTCCATTATTAATGTATCATTACATCCCAGAGCTATACAGGATTATGATGTGTTCAAAATGGAAACTGCAGCATGTGATGGTCAATCACAGCCCTGTGCACGTGACAGCAAGGAGCTGCTCAGGTCAGGGAAGAGAAGCTTGCCAGCAGAGATGACAGGGCGAGTGAGATGAAAGTAATAATAGGTAGTGCGTGCATGCCTAACGATGACACAACTAGGAAGAGCAAGTACTGCCTCCTAGTCAGAGGAAAAGAAGTCCCAGCTGTTTGGGGCATTTTGAGTTACAGAAGGCGTTAACAATAGCTCAAGCTGCACCTCCATACCAGCCACCACTGGACAGTGACTGTACCAGTTTCTCCCGTGTCTGTGCTCCCTTGCTCCGTGACTCACCGGCTGGCATGTGGCACTCAGCAGGAGCCACTTGCAGGCCATGACTCAGGGACATGGCCCGGGTGATCTGGGTTGGAATCTGCTCCTCCTCCTCCTCCTCCAGCCGTCCTCTGCCCCAGCCCCCACCACATATGCTCCTAATTACCATATGCAAATCTGCAGAGGAGAAAGAGACTCTGATGTTAATATCTCACTGAAATTGCTGCTGAATTAAACTCCAAGCACAGTAAATCCTTTCTTATCACAGACGCTGTAGTGGCAGCAGCAGGAGGAGGGACTGCATTTCCATAGCATCTTTCAGCCTGAGCACTCTGAGAGCATATCTAAGATTGTGCAAGAACAGAAATTACACAATTCCTTCCTGAACTATGGATCCAGCTGGGTTCTGGTGGCTGGCTGCTACATGAGTCCCAAAGTCCTCAAGAACCCATGCTGAAAAGAAAAAAAATCCTATAAGCAAATTAAATTACTGGGAAGAATCAGTAGCTCAGATGTCAGGCTGAACTCCTCCTTGGCTGCAGTTTCTCCAGGCCACAAAGCAGGGCTGTGACTATCAGCTGGCTACTTTGTGAATATGCTCTTTGTACAGACACAACCAACTGAGGACCATGTTTGCGGCTTCATGGATCAAAGCTGGTTCCCTGACTTGTGCCTGGAGGCATACAAGATGGCAAAGCTGTTCCCAACACCTCTGTTATATGGCTAATGCAACTGTGAGCAAGCAGCTGTCCTTGCTCAGGTGTGTGCTGCAGGGGTGAAGGCTCCCGAGATCACAGCAAGAGGCAGAGAGGGCACAGATGCTCTATATGGGTGGGAATATTGTCATCATTCGAGATTTCAGGGGTTGCTGGGGATGTGAAGCATCCCTAGAATTAATAGGTCACAAATCTCTCCCACTGGGCCCTCAGGACTTTCCTAACATTTCCTGGAAGATGGCTTCAGACAGCTTGGCTTTGCTCAGACTGGCAAAAAGAGAGGTCCTGCTTATCCAAAGGTTATGTGAGGATAATTTCAGAAGTTTCATCTGCACAAAGAAAGCAAATGAGGACAGCTCCATCTCAAGTTGGATCTATAGATCCCCTGTCACCTTCGTGACTCGGGGAAAAGAGATGAGCTAAGCCCTAAAAGGGACAAAGAAGGCCTGTCTTCACAGGAAATAAGATTTTACTGCAGCACAGGTCAGCACGTACATACTCACAAGCCACTCCATGGCTGCATGACTTCATTAGTATTTGCTCTCTATCCAGACTGGGATGGCAACCTTTTTCTGTCAAGACCATGGCTGGCAGGAATCACAGCTGCAAAGCAAGCACGAACCCCTACTGCAAGCCAAAAGTATCAGCGACCACAGATGAAAATACGAGAAATAAGGAGCTCAGTCATAAGAGAGCTCAGTTAAAGAGGCTGTGAAATTGTGTTTACTGTCTGTTTAGCCCAGAGCTCCACGTATATACGTATCACTTGGTATCAAGTGAAAAACAACCATTTCTGGGACAGCAGATTGCAGATGTACAACCTAGATGTATAATATCACTTTATAGATGTTGCAGGACAGCAAAAGCAGAATTGGCAGCAAACATGGATAAGGTATTCAGCTGAAATTGAAGAAAAAACAAACAAACACAAGGAACACGTTCTTGAAACAACTGAAGTACTACCACCACAATCCACCAAAAATAAAAGAGTCAGAGATGTCAAAAAGCCTTTATGGGATAATTTTCAGACCTGAACACAGTGGTGGTATAATGGTTTGTTACAGCAGCCATGTGAACAAAAGCAATGCAGGTACGGTGTTACCTCGCAGTGATGGGCATCAGTTCTGCCAGCTATCCAGAATACCTGCGTTTGCAGAGCTTTATTATTTTTAAATTATGCAATTGTACAAGGAATTTAGTACATACTGTGTGCAACCGGATCAGAAGCCCCAAAAGCAAACACAAACAGAAAAACATCCCAGCAGCAGACTGGTTTTATTAGATGTTCCTCCACACACTGCAAATCTAAGTGGTTTTTCAAACAGCAGCTATGTCCAACATCTGACTCCTGCCAAGACTGCAGAAAACTTTAACCCTTCCCAGCTCTCAGCACATATTGAGACCATGCAAGATTAGAAACTGCTCTTTGCCCTACACAGCAGGACTTGATGTGACCTCCCTGCCCAAAACAAGTCTACCAAGAATGCTGTTTTCTTTTTCCAAGAACTAAAAATCTAGGGCAACTGTTGCCACTAGCTCAGAAACAGAGGGAGGAAAGAGAAGCCATGGACAGATGAACATATTTAGCCTTCATGGATCAACAGCCTCAGGGAATTTTTTAATTTCAGCATGGGAGCACAGAAGTTTGTGGACTGAATCAGATGGCCAGTACAGCCCAGTCTGCTGGCAGCAGTGTTCAGAGGCTCAGCATGAAGTGTAATAACCCCAAAGTGGGCAAACAAGTGACTGGCTGTTCCATTTTCCCCCTTCAGACATGGGCAGCCTCCACTTGAGAATGCTTCATGCCAGAAGAAGGTTTCATAACCCCTCCACAAACAGCTAGGTGCCCTTACAATCATAATGCTACACATTCTTGACATCCCTGATAGTGTCCATTTCTTTTCTGAACCTTTGGACCCTGTAACATCCTGAATCGTTGAGCTCCATAAGCAATGACATGCCACAGTGATAGCTGTCAGTCGGTCCTTTTGAATTTACCAACATTTACCTTCATTACTTGTCCTTGTGTTAGGGCAGGGAGAGCATTATATTTCCTGCTGCATTTGCCACCACTCTGAGCAGTCCCAAGCCGTTTTCATCCTGCTCGCATACCAGAGCTGTCCCCATCCCGACACCCGTCTCTCTCCACTTGTGTATGTGTTTGCACGGCGGCGAGGCAGCGCTCAGAGGATCTGGATGAAACTGCAGCATTAATTTACATAACAGAATATTTTCCATGCACCAGAACTAACAAAAGGCAAGCCAGAACCTTAATAAAATACTTATGAAGCCGACCAGGCTCTACTAATGATTACAAATACTTTTCTTCTGAGAGGGGAAACTTATCCCTCAGCAGGGGCTGGCAACTCACACCAAACTCGGCTTGTAAAGCTCCGGCTGGGACAGTGATCAGCTGCCCTGAGTGAGACATTTATTTTAGGATAATGCTCCAGAAGACAGCTCATGTGCTAATTAGGCTCGGAATGACTGGGCTCAACAGAGCATTAAGGGTCTAACTAACTAAATCTGATAACCCTGGATTAACCAAGGTCTTCTGCTAAGGAAAGTCTTGCTGGGCTGCCGGGGATGCATAGACCTATAGTACTGGAGAAGAAGGGAGAGCAAACAGAGATGATCCTTGGCTCTGTACTGGATGAGCAGGTCAACGTTCCTGGGGATGCACCAGAGGGATGACCACTCTGCTTTAACTCACTTCAAGCACATTCAAGAGGGTAGAGGAGACTCCTCAAGATGGTAAGCTCACAGGCCTTACTATACAGGACATGCTCACATTCGGAAATCTTTGTTGAAGCTGTTGTGTCCTTTTTGTACCAGAAGTCTCAGAGAAGAAGAAGTATCTACATCACGTGGAGAGGAAGAATTTGTCCCTCCTAAGCCCTTACACTGAGATAGGGCTCAACTCAACCAGGATGTTTCAAAACTCTGCAACTTCTGTTCTGAACATGCACTATAAATACACTGGCTAGTCTTTGTTATTCACACAAATGCCAAGCCGCTTGGGAATATTGCTGGGCTTTGAATTTAACAGCAAGATTCACGGACTAATTAATCACAGTATGTGAAAATTATTCCTATTATTAGTTTCAAATAATCCTCCTTAATTCTCTGGAATACTTTGACGTTACAAGCTGGGCAGCACATCAATCACTATCTTCTTTCTCTAGACCATTAATTATTTCATATTACGAATCCTAGTTTCCCATTTCACACAAATAATTCCAGTTTCTTCAGTCTCTCCACTTATGAAAGTTTTCCAGGACTTTTTTCATATTCCTGGGCAGTTTCTCAGTTCCCACCAGGTCTGTAGTCATCCTTCTGAGCCGGGGTGACTAATTCATTGCACACACTTTCCCAGTCAGTGGTGTGATGCCCTCTGCTTTATGTATCAACATTAAAATACTCCGTATGATAATTTTCCATTCCTTTTCTTATGTACTTTAACACATAAATAAAGAAGTTCATTAGTAAAGTTCCTCATGGCCAGCATGACATCAAAAGCATGGCTTTTGGTAGTTCAAAGCCAGGTAATTTGGAACCTGGCAAAGTATACTGTTGTAGCTATCCTTGTTACACTCTTATACCACTTACTTAAGTCAGCATCAAGCTCAAAAACGCCATGCTTACAAAAAGACTGGCACAGAAGAAACCAAGGGCTTT
>CM021797.1:9922988-9951409 GCA_011076525.1 Nettapus auritus | reverse complement strand
AACACTGGCACATGAAACCACAGGGGTTTTTTTTTTTTTTTTTTTTTTTTTTACAAATATACATTCTCTGAGGAAAGGAGTTTGTTTTCACTGCCTCTGGAGTGTGATGTGTAGGGGTTTTGCACCCTCAGCTTCCATAAATACTTGGGGTAGGTGTGTGGGGAGTTTTACCTGTCTTCATGCAAATTCTCTTTGTGGGCCCTCAAGAGATAACAGGGTCCTCAACAGCTGGTTAAGGTCTGGGCTTAAAGACATTTTGTCTGGTGAAATTTGCTTATTTAATCCGCGAGGTCTGGTGGCCTGCCTCCATGAAAGAAGATTCTCCTTCTGCTTTTATCAGCAGGCCAAGAGATTTTTGTGGTTTTTCTTTTTTAACCTCAACTTGTGCCAAGGGGAAAGCAGGCAACAAGACAGGAGACCAATAGGATATCTGTGGAACATCCTCTGGTAAAGAGAGGAATCACCCCTCTGCACCAGGACAAATACAAACAAGTTGCTTCAGTTAAAAGTATTTCTACGCCCTGCAAAACCAAACCATGTCAGCAGCACGAAGCCTGGGAGGGGTCAGTTACAGAGATGGAGGCTCTTTTGGGGGTCTGGAAAGGTTTTCCAGTCTGAAGCACGGAGAACAGATACCCCAAAGGGTGAATGACTGCTATTGGTGTCTCAGCAAGATACGGTCAAAAGTATGCTGAATGATTTGTGATGAGAGTGTTGCCATCTTTATGTGATAACCGCCATCATGCCCGCTGCTTGTCGGTGCTGGGACATACCTGTTTCTGACAGTTCCTTCTCTCCTCCCGTTATTGTGCCATGAAGTGGCTGGCCCTACTGTCCTGGGGGATAAAGACCTCTATGGATGTCTGAGGTCTCTCTGTGCTCACTGCGGCCTCACCTTTCCTCTCCGAAGACCTCCCTGAAAGGCAGGGAAAAGAGGAAACAGAGAAGGAAAGCAAGTGGGAAAAAGAAGGCTGTCAGGCTTACAGACACAAGAAGTAGTCACCACCTTCAGAGTGCATTATACATCCAATAATTATAAATAGCAAGTGTCTGCAGAAATGAAAACGAGGCATATGACATGGAGCTGAGGCAAGACATCTGAGTAAGGAAGATGCTCCCCTCAATGGCCATCTCAAGCACTATGACCTGCAGCTGGAGGATAACTCTTAGCAGTAGGTTAAGTAAGATGCCACTGAATGTGGACTAAAGAGAACATTTTGTTGGCAAAATAGAAAATGACTAAGTGCAGATGCCTGCTGAAACCCACTTGCTGTTCTTCTGAAGGGTCAGGCTAAAATCACTGCTCATGATAAGCCATATTCAGGCAAGAAATCCCTTAAGAGTGACTACAACTGCTCACGTGCTAGCAAGCGGTGATGGGGTAGCCACAGCAAGCCAGACCTAAGGGCAGATGTGTTGCTCCTGCCGTGGATCATGAGGAATGAGGCAAAGCCAGGGAAGATACTCAGGGTGGTCCAGCAATATATTGGGACCAGAGATATGAATTATTTACACCTCCACTGGATCTTCCTATACGTGGGCTTACGACTTTATCTGTTGAGTTACTGGGAAAGGTCTGAAGGTTGGTCTACCAGGGAAAAAATGCAGTGCAAGCAGGCACTGGAAATAGCCTCACAAAGAATAACAAATTTCCCCAGCACAATGGTCCAGATGGGTTGTTTTCCCTGCCGAGAAGGACATCTGTGAGGACAGCTATGCTATCTGAGCTACAGAGAACACACGTGGCAAGAATCACAATGCCTGTGTCCCTGCTCTTTGCCATGGGAGCCCTAGAGGGGGACCAAAAGAAGGTGCCTTAATAAGCAATTTAAGTGAATTTGAAGTACCACGTGAAAGGAGGCTAAGTAGGCAAGTGATTGCTCCTCCATCAATGTGTGCAGAGCAGAATGGAGAAAAACCTGCCCACTGAAAGCATTTAGGTCACACGTCTCCAGAAGTAATTGCAGTTGGTGCCAGTTCACCCATAATCAGGTAATCAGGTGTGGCTCTGGAATTAAAACAAACCAGTGAGATTAGCCTAACGATGCAGGGACCATGGACTCCCTGCTCCCTTCAAGAGCAGCACCTGAACAGCCCATTCCCTGGGGGCCTGGAGGAGTTGAGTGATGATCTAATTGGTGTCAAATCAAGTCTGTATTAGCCAACACTCAGGAACACAAGATTTTCCCAGAGTTGACTGCATCATGGTTAAGCAACTCATCAGTTCAAACATCATATAGATAACTTGAGTTCTTGTACCCCTAAAATCAAAATCCTGAAACAGTACGGTTTTATTTTTTTTTCTTTCTTTGCACAGCTATGCAGGAATGTTCTTGAGCAAAGAGAGCCACAGATGCACAGGTGAGTCTCTTGTGCATCTGGGAACCAGCGGGAAGGCAGACTTTCCCAGTCCAGTACCCATCCTTTGTCCTTGTGTCCCACCCCTTCCCAAGAACACAGCACACTCTAGTCTGGGTCTCCTACCCACATTGCAGCTCAGAGAAGCTCATTTGCAAGAGTTAAAACCACAGTCCTTTTTTTTTTCCCTATCTAGATGACCACCTGAACTCATCTTTGTGTTTCTTCAAGCTCCCCCCACCTGGCAGCTCTACCTATTGGTCTGTTTATCAATTTCAAGAGCTTTTGGGAACAAAGGCTCTTTCTTACACTGCTCTGCGTGGCACCAGGAGCACTCAGCCCTGACCTCCACACTGCATTTTCTTGATGTGAATACTTCGTGAACAAAACTGCCCACGGCACAAATGCCACTGCCACCAAACCACCGGCAGCCTTGCCCAGTGAGAAAAATTTGCATGTGTCTGATAGACAGAGAAAAAAACATTATCTGCACATTCCTGAGGTTACAACACAACTGTGGTGGGGAGAGGAAAATTTCGGGGACAAGCCTGCTCTTGCTCTCCTCTTAACAGGTGTGTCCCTGCTTTGACCCACTTCTTTCAGAAAATGAATGCTAAAATAATTTTTGTCAAGAGAGAAAACTGGAGCAGAATCAGGGACTAGAGCCATTTTGACAGCCCATTACTTTCTCTTTGGAGACTAACCAACTTCCAGATGAATGCTGCGGCACGCAGGGAGCCTGCTCAGCAGATAACACAACAAATCCCTGCTAAGGCTGGTTACCAACACAGCTGTCATTGATCATTGCTATGGATTTCACCCCCTGCCAGCCAAGCTCCCTCAGCTCCTCCAAGCCGTATCCTGCAGCCTTTTGCATAGCTCTGGCACTGGGTGGCCTTCTGTCTCTTTTGGACCCACAGACCAGACTGCCAGAAGCTCTTTATCCACATCAGGATTCTTTGCACAAAGCAGCAAAGGTAGCAGACAAGTGAGCTTTCCCACTTTCAACGTGATTTTAATAGTTACCACAAATACAGGGACAATTTTTCTCGTTCCAATGTGATTCCACAGCTGACAGGGAGGCATCTCCATCTCAGATCCTCAGTGTCTTACCCACACACACAGATCTCCACCTCTCTCACTTTTTCTTTGCGTTTCTTGTGTTTAATCAGTACCCGGGTGCATGAGGACCTTGCCCATTGAGATGAGTTACTGCCCAGAGTCTATGGTACAGAAATGACTTCGGACTGAGTATCTCAAGCTGATCCAGTTTACATTAAACAGAAGAGTAAAAAGGAAGCAGCTCTGTGATGATACCTTTTTAGTTTTTAAAGAGCAGATCTTTGGAATACCAGGCAAAACAGTTATAAAGCCAACGAGAACAAAGAGCTCAGGGAATTATTTCAGAAAAGACTTTGAATGTACATCGTAAGTAAAAAAACATCTGGAATCACCCAGCAAGGTGAGGAAATTAGAAGAACAGGGCTGCTGACCAAACTGAATGAATAATCACACCGAAAAGGATATTACAGTCAAGGAGGGACTTCATCTTTGATACTGTTTTGGCATGAAGAAGAACATGGAAGCTGCATCAATGACGGGTTAGACAATACAGGGAAAAGAGGGTGCCGAGAAGGAAATGAGCATTTGAAGTGGAAACAAATCCAAGGAGATTAATGCACTCCAGTCAGAAAGGACGAGATATTTTTGATCCCAAAACAATGAAAAAATCATTGCACGATCACAGCTAACAACAGAGCTTTTGATAAAAACACCCATGAGAAAAAAGAAGAGAGAAAGGAGCTGAAGCCGGGTGGCTGGCAAATAACAAAGGTAAAGCATGTACCTATTCTGAAAGAGGAAGGGAAGTGACCCACGTGAGATCTATCGACCTGCCCTTAATACTACATAAAGCTTTCAGAAAACATTGGCGAAGAATAATGAGACTGGAAAATAAATGAAAAATGGGGCAAAACACAACATGGGGTTGCTAAGGCTGGGTTACTGTCTGGCTATCAGGAATAACAGAGTGAGACGTTGTCTCACAAGAAGCATCAGACTGCAAGAAAATTAACACCTCTGGCACAGAGAAATTGTTCCTTGCTTGCTATCAGAGTCTCAGACACCCTGACAGGCAGCAGTGGAGCCATGGGCAGGCCATTTCTGAGTCTGCTGCATACTCTCCTAGGCATCTGCACTCTGTGCAATGCAAGTGCAGGGCCTTGGACCCCGGGAACCAGCTGCACTTCATCCCTCCATTTTGCATCAAGGCGGTGAAGAATCACAGAATCACAGAATCACAGAATTTCTAGGTTGGAAGAGACCTCAAGGTCATCGAGTCCAACCTCTGACCTAACACTAACAGTCTCCACTAAACCATATCCCTAAGCTCTACATCTAAATGTCTTTTAAAGACCTCCAGGGATGGTGACTCCACCACTTCCCTGGGCAGCCCGTTCCAATGTCTAACAACCCTTTCGGTAAAGAAGTTTTTCCTAATATCCAACCTAAACCTCCCCTGGCGCAACTTAAGCCCATTCCCCCTCGTCCTGTCACCAGGCACGTCGGAGAACAGACCAACCCCCACCTCGCTACAGGCTCCTTTCAGGTACCTGTAGAGAGCGATAAGACACACAGCAGCAATTTTATCTCCCTGCTGCAAATCAGTTCAGCCAGCTCCAGTCACCAGAAGCTCTTGTCCATCTTTTAGGCTCAGGCATCTAAGGGCAGAGATTATCTGTGCACTCTCACAGCTTAACAGATGTTCTTGTAAGAGTGGCACCTACCCGCTAGGCACAGCCTGCACGTCCTGAGGAGTGTTCCCTCCCATGCAGCAAAGCAGGCTGCACCTCCTCCTTTTTATTCTGTTATGCAAATGTGGTAAACAGACCGTACACAATTTTTCTTACACAGCATGACACAAGTGTGTGTATCCTGCAGTGATCTGTCTTGTTGCATGACCTGTCCTCTGGCCCACGATGCACCTATGAATGCCCACGTGCTGTTCTTGCCCCCAGCACCCTCCTGCAAGAGGCTGCTCTGCAGCACCACCTCCATAGCATAAACATGTTCCAGGAGCACGTCTCCCTCTTCTCACAACACCAGGAGCACATCCCACTGCCCACTTCCATCAAGCTTATGGTGATGGAAGCCTGGGGACATAGAAAGGGGAATGGAGAGGGGTGGAGAGGGAGCAACTGCAGCACGAAATGGTTCCTTCATACAACTGCTGCAGAAAAGGCTGTGCTGAGGATCGCACCTATCTCGACAAACCAGGTGGGGATGCACACAGGGAACACAGTGAGAGAGGCTGGAGAATGATGCTACAAACAACATATTTACATTCCCTGACCATGAACACAAATTTCCTCACATGTGCCCTGTGTGTCTCTGACCCACAAGTTTCTGTTCCTCTAGCTCTGCAATGCTCCTCACCTCTGCCTTTTCCGCTCCAAGGTTCCTCTATAGCTCTGTCAAACACTCACCGCTTTATCTACATGATCCCTACCATCCTGTGGCTCTTGACAGGCCTAAAGATGGTTTATCTGAACTATTCTTGGGACATTTCAATGCTAAGCTGCCTCAAGCACTCTGCCAAGCTGGCACACTGCAGAAGGGTTTTGTGAAGAGGTTGGACATGCCAAGATCACTCATTAGCAGCACTGGTAGACAAGGCTCTAGGTGTTTGGAGGTTAAAAAATAAATAAATGCAGAAGATCTCTATACTCCTCCACACACCCTTACAACACCCCTCAGTCCAGTCCCTGTATGATCTGTTTCTCAATAGCCAATGTTAATGTAACTTCCATTAACACCACATTCCTCCCAAACACCTGCAATTGCAACCTCACATGCTCAGCATTTTCTATGACCCCAAGTTATTGAATCTTCTGTTTGCATATTTACTTACATTGCTACATTCCCATGTATACATTCCCCTACAGCCATGTCACTGCATCACAGATACCCAAATCATCGCTCTCTACCTTTGCCTTATTGTTCTGACTGTCATCCTGATCAATCCATATCTCTTTCCCACATAAATCCTTCTCTTTGTTCAAGCCCTTCTCCTTTTGCATGTGCAGCAGCAATTTGATGGAAGGATTTGTGCAGGGGGTGGGGGAGGGAAAAGAAGGAGGAAGGCAGGGAGGAGGGAAAAGATGGATTTGGTTTTAACAGAACCATGTAATTAAGCTCTAGTAACTGGTACCCAGCCCAGACCACTCATCTCAGTAATTAAAAATAGCAATTCCTCCATTCTGAGATAACCTTTCTCATCTGATTGGCAAAAAGAGGCAGGGAGAAAGCATTCATTTACACAGCCAGCACAGACACACCCTGGGCAACACAAAGGATTCCAGCCTGCACAGATCCCCATGTCTCATTTTTTAGAAGAGCAAGGTTTTACCTGCCACACTATTTTATCCTAATACCTCTTGAGCAATTGATTTACTAGTGTTAAAAAAAAGAAAGAAAGATTTTTTTATTCAAAAGCCAAAAGCCATAATGACAGCAGCCCTTCCTGCGCTCGCGTCCTTTGTTTCTGTCTTTTCATGGAAGCGCTGTCTGTCAAAACAGCTTTTGAGCTGCACAGCAGCATCACCGCCGGGGATGCACAGAGAGCGTGACAGCTCGTGGGACCACAACAATCCGTGTGGGCTCGGCTGTCATGGCAGACACAATGGAGAGCTGTGCGACTGCACCAAGAGAGCACTGTTGGGGAGAAATGCGGATCGCCTCTGCACAACCAGCCCCGGACGTGACAACCGCTATTTCATAGCCACAATGGACAAACACGCATTCTGCACAGCAATACTAGCCTCTTCACTCCCTTGCATAATTATAATCACGACAGCTCCAAAGCAACGCAGCCTCCGAACAGACAAAGCAATCCTAAAATCTTTAAGCTTCATTGGGTAGCTGGCAATCTCTGCAGAAACAAGCCAGCCGCTTCACAGGACAATGAATGGTCTGAAAACCATCAGTAAGGCAAACGCCCACCCCGCTCATTTCTCCATCTCACCTTTCCACAGATCCTCTGCTCCCCGTCTCCTCTCCCTGCACACGCTCCGCTCCGGCAGCGCTGAGCAGTCTGATTCCAGCGGGCTCCGTGCTCTTTCACCAGGATGCTGTAGGAAACACAGAGTCAATTATTTTTTTTTTTGTTACAGCTGCATCCCTGGCAATGCAGAGGGTCTGCGCAATCACATCTCCAATGCTCCTGCTGCTGCTGCTGTGACGTTGCTGCGTGTGAAGGAGCAAGCATGCCCACAGCACAGCCACTCTGGCTTGCAATCAGTCCCTGTGGGACCTCAGACAAGGGAGGGCATAGGAGGGAGCAGAGAAGGAGAGGAAGGGAGAGAACAAATCAGGCTGGAAGATGGAGGATTGATTCTTACAGGGACTGGGAATTCAGGAAGGCAGCAGGAGGAGAAGCATAAAATCAAAGCCTATGTGATAGGACAGAGCTGAAGCATCTTATTAGGTGATGAGCTTGGGTTTCAGATGCTGTGTGACTGCAAGCTGTCTGATCTCTTCTGGCTTTGTAAATGAAAGCAAAAAGAACCAGACTGCTGTGTTCTTACAATTGATAATGGCAGCCAGAGCCCTTGGCGATAAAACACTCATCTGCAAAGGAACACAAGGGAGGAGGAGGAGGATGGGAGGACTTAAAACTGAAAGATCAGGAAAACTACAAGAAGCTTCTTGAAGCTTCTTTTACATTTCTGCAGTGTATTGTCTTAGAGAGCTTCACCAACAGAACCTATACAGTGTTCCTGAAAGGCGGTCACCCCCAGAGTGAAATGCAGCCACAAGCACCTTGACCAGTGTCAAATACCTCACAGTGACAGGATGTCTGAAGTTCAAGCTGTCACAAGGAATCTCAAGCCAAGATCCCAGCAACTATTAATCAGAGCTTATGATTACAGTGCTGCCCACAACCTGGGATAAAATCTGGCATGTCCACAAAGCTACCCACAGCAGACCCTCCTTCCTGAAACAAAGCATTGCCACCTGCAAAAGGCCAGGCTCTCCTGTTATCCCAGGACTACATTAAAGGATTTTTTCATCCCTTCCTTTCACCAAAGGCAGCCACAACCTGCTCCATATGCAAGTCAATGCAGCTTCTTATGAGGCACAGGAGGGACACATGTGGCTCCTTTAGGGTTTCTCTTTTGGATAGAACCTGGAGCCCTCTCCTTCCTCTCCAGTGTAGAATTTTATTTTTTTATTTTTTATTTTTTTGTCTCATATGGGCATAACCACACATCCCATATACCCAGATGTGCCCTAGGCTGTTTCAGGGGAGGTAATCCCAGCACTGGAGCAGCTCCCGTGAGGGAGCCATCCTGGAGGGACATCAACGCCTCCACCACTGCTCCCAGAGCTGCTGCCCTGTGCTCAGCAGAGCTCACAAAGCTGAGCATCTGTGGAGGAAGAGGCTCCACGTCCACAAGCTAAAACCCACCTCCGAAATAGAGGGGACAGGCAGGTCAGAGAACAGCTAAAAATGTCACAAGGATGCACAGGGCAAAGAAAGGAAGAACCGTCACAGGCCTGACTACTTTTTGCTCTATGCCATGATGCACTCAAAGAGACAACCAAATAAAACAAATAAAACAAGGCAACACAGAATTTTGCAGAAGCTTCTGCCCCTGGAGAGGTGGATGTAAAAAGCTATGCCAGAAAGACCCACTGAGACCCGTCCTGCTGTGCTGTCAGCGCCAACCAAGGCAGGCGCCGCGGGCCCACTCAGCCGGGACGGGGAGGAAGGAGGTGGCCAGGCCAAGCCGCGAGCTCGGAGCAAAACAAGGGACGCTTGTTACCCAGGAGACTTGTTCCCACAGCAGAGAGGAGAATGGAAACTATGTCGGTGCCGTCCCCAGTCCTCTGCGGGCCTTGCCAGCGCTGAGGGAGGCAGCAGAAATGCTGGCAGGCTGAGAGCTTGCCCGGCTCATTGTCCCCACCACGGGACACCGGCACTGACCGACTGACCACCACGAATGCCTCCCTCGAGGGGCAGATCTGCACGCCAAGGCTGATGGAGTTTGGGGCTGTTTTGTTAAAAAAAAAATAATAATAATAATAATTTAAAAAAAATGAGGCAGTAATGCAGCAGGCAAGGGACTCCCTTGGAAACATGACTTTTCAACTGTTCCCCAATATAAAAAACTGTGCCCTCCTTCCCATCGTGGTTATTCAGTTCAGCACTTTCCCTATGCTCGCATGGCCTCAGATAGGCCTCTGGCTTATCAAGAAACATTAGTCTTATTACCTTTATGCATCTCTGATATGGGGCAGGGGTTTTGCCATCTCACCTCATTCCCCCTTGCTCCAAAGGTATGAGAAGTGAATGCATGATGCCTTCTTCCACCCATGAACTCGAAATGAGGAGACACATCCCCTTCCCAGTGCTGTGCTGCGGCAGAGCTCCCTTTAAGGGGAGCCCCGTGTGCTCCACTCATGCTGGGCACGACCCACATGTACCTGCAGCACTTTGTTCTCCTGACAGCAATCGGGACATGAACAGAATGCCACGGGGAAAAAAAAAAATAATAAAAAAAAAATGCCCAGCTCAATTCTGCTTTGGCAGAAGGCTTCATCTGCCTTCAAGTACTGTGCAGGAATCAGTCACTAAGTCCAGCACACCCCCACGTGCTAACAGGAAGAAACCTTCCCACTTTCACTGCAATTTCACAGCAAAAGCTATGAGGACATGCCCAGGCCACAGCTTTTGGCTCATCATGACCTCATTTGTAGCACAGCCAAAGGAGGGAAAGACATTACTGCTCTTTCCCAGATGCTGGACCATCCATGAGTATCCAAGAGCAGCTCACTGACTTTCCACCTTGCTCAATGTGGCAGAAATTTTAATCCCTGAGACAAGGCAACCCCATCCACCACCATTCCAGACATTTCAGGAATGCCAGAGAGAGGGATGTAGGTCAAAGCTGAACCAACAGTACGGTCCTTCTCACCTGGAGCAAGGAGCAACAGAGCACACAGGCCATCAGGAAAGCAGGGGGTGCTGCAAACTTTATAAAAATCCTCAAAAAGGAAAAGAAAAAAAAAAAGAAAAAAAAGAAAAAAAGAAATAACTCCTCATCCTTGCAAGCCGTGTTCTTTGAGGTCAAAGAACATTTCTCTCTCAAACACAGAGATCAATACAGGCTAATCGTTACCAATGTGCACTTGGCAATTTTTCTGTTCGTTGTGAAGTGGGAACAAATACAGGAGTTCTTGAATGACAGGTCAAAAATCCAACCAGACTGGGGAAAGCACATGGTAGTATCATGCCAATGCCTGACCTCTCAGTCCCCACATTCTCCCCAGAGGGTCACCTATCGATCCCTGTTGAGCCTGCCTTCATAGAATCACGGAATCATAGTATCATAGTATCATAGAATCACAGTATCACAGAATCATTAAGATTGGAAAAGACCTCAAAACATCTGGTCCAACCATCCCCCTACCACCACTGTCACCCACTAAACCATGTCCCTAAGCACCACGTCCAACCTTTCCTTAAACACCCCCAGGGATGGTGATGCCACCACCTCCCTAGGCAACCCGTTCCAGTGCCTGGCCACTCTTTCTGAGAAGAAATGTCTCCTCATTTCCAACCTGAACCTCCTCTGGCGCAACTTGAGGCCGTTCCCTCTAGTCCTACCACTGGTTATCTGAGAGAAGAGGCCAATCCCCAGCTCTCCACAGCCTCCTTTCAGGTTGTTGTAGAGAGCAATGGGGTATCCCTTTCAGAACAGGTCTCAGGACAGAGGCACATGAGCCTGTGGGGCTGTGCAGGTCACAAACACATCTCTAACAGCAGTATTCACCAGGCACCCACCCCATGGTGGTCTTGCACCTGCAAGACCTGCCTATCGCCCAGAACAGCAGTAGTGATTTCTTCAGGGCTAGCAACCCCAGGCAGAGTCACCCCTCACAGTCACACAAATAAGAAGTTGTCTTGAAATGAGAAGATTGTTGCTGCTTTTTACCACCCCCCCCCCAAATGAACATTTCTTGTTGTTTGCTAACCACTGTCTAACATAATTAATTTCCAAATTCACTTCTCTGATGTTTAAAAACCTTCTCTAAATTTCTGGCTTGTGTTTATGCATGTGTCACTCACCCCTATTCACTCCTGTTCCAAAAATGATCTTTAACGTCAGCATTTATACAGACTGTGTTTAAAGTTACATTATCCCATTTCTTTAATCACTTTGCATTTGATAGGCTCTCCATGCTTTGATCATAATAACACTTCTCTGGACATGACCCTGTTTAAATACAGCCTTCAGAGTGTGATGGAAAATGCTGACAATCTTCCAAGCCAGATCTCACCATGCCTTAAAATACAAAAATGTCCCTATTCTCTGGTACAAATAATTTTCTAATATGTCACAGTGGATGACATTTATCTTTCCCTGGCTGCTCACAGTTATCCTGAAGGTCACTGATAGACCCTGGGTTTTTCTCCATCTCTCTCACTTTCCCCAGTGAGCTCCTAGCTGGAGCTGAACTTTTTGTTCATTTCTCATGCACACAACCATGCAATTTTGAACTATCCAGTTCCCATTTGTATTATTCCTTAAGGTCATCCCAGCTCTTCCTGCTGAATAACCATGAGCTGCTTCTGAATTGATGAGGCTTCTTGACTCTGTGTTTAGGAAACACCATCAGCAATATTACTTTTCAGTGCTCAGAGCATTATTTCACGATCAAATAGCTTTCATTTCAAGGCTATTCTGTATCAACAACTTCCCTTCAGACCAGTAGTTCCTCTTTCAACATTCTGGTTACTCTTCCTTTAGCTCGTTTGCTGCTCATTACCTCTCAGCAAAGGGCATTATTGACTGAAGAAGTCAGAAGTCCACATGGGTTCAATGGGAACCAGGACATGCACTTGAGAGATCCATTTCAGGTTACTAAACAGATAAAATACAACAGACTTACCAAATCCCTGGGAAAAAAAAAAAAAAAAAAAAAAAAAAAAAAAAAGACTGCTTGCCTTGCTCTCACTCATCCCTAGCTGACCACCTGCAACCTCTTTGGGAAATAAATACCGGGCTAGGTGGATTCTTCATCCGAATCACTATAGTGATTTCCTTCTTCCTTGTACTAAGGTTGAATCTTTCCTAATGTTAGCGGCTGCTGCCTTACTGCCCAGGAATGGAGAAGTCACAAGCTCCATAAAAAGTCACAACTAACAGATAGGGCTAGCTCTGGCATGGCTCCCACTGGGCTGGGCTGAGTTCCACATACCTCAACAATACTGAGATGGCTACGGGAAATCCAAATCCAGCCCACAACCAGCTTCTCTGTCTCCAGTCCCTGGAAGCTCAGGATTCCAGTATGCTAGTACTGTTCCTCCAGGAAAGAGATACTATCAACATTTTACGTGCGGGAGACTGGGGCAAGAAGGAGATATGAATCCTTGGAAAGCTGTGGGAAAGGAAGAATTGATCCAAGAATGCCAGTGCCCGTCTTTCAGCCCTAATACTCAGCTCTCCCCATACAGGAGCACAAAGAAATAGCTGTACATTTTTAGACTTAAAAATCAGGACAGAAACAGCAGAACAGTTCCTGAATTGCTGTCTGTAGTCTCAGCTTCAGTCTGATAAACAAAGCTCAAAAGGCTGTACCGTAAACTGTAAATTAAAGCAAAACCTGGATGTAACTGATGCAGCTTGAGATTTCAAAGCGCCTGAAGCAGGAGCTGAGCTGTATCAGCAACCCTATTTCTTCAAGCACTCACTCAAATATTGATGATACACTGACTGGGAATAAAAACTCTTTCACCAATCAAAACATTGGCAAAGAAATAGAAGGGGTATTGTTACCAAAAAAAGATACACCTTCTAATCTGGCAATCAACCACTTGATCTGAGCAGCCCATGTTAACAACAGATACGAAGGTGTTACTGGTTTCACTTCTGTTAAAATCAGTTTTCAAAAATAGGAAAAATCCTGTCTCTACAGCACAATTTACCTAAAGCATTTTAACTAATACATGTTCACCATGAACTATGAGTTCCCCACTGCCATGAAGAACATTCTAATTTCCAACGTAATATGTTGAAGCTGTCTGGCACACACAGTTCTGCTATTCATTGCTTCATATTCTGACCACAAATAAAAATTGTGTACTTCCAGCTAACCAGCTGAGAAGCTGCAGGGCTGAGCCGAATCTGTGCAGCCCTGAGATGGTTTGCTGTCCGCACACTAAGCACAACCAGAGACTGTTGCATACACAGCAAGCATTGCTCAAGAAAGGTGGCTGCTTCTGGTTCCCATGATGTACACCAAAGTGACATTTCCTTCCCTCTGCAGGGGAATCGCCTGGCTGTCTCCAAGTGAGGGTGGCTGCGCTGCAAAAAAGCCTCTGCTCAGAGGCTGTAAA
The DNA here is from genome assembly GCA_011076525.1 of Nettapus auritus. Taxonomy (NCBI): domain Eukaryota; kingdom Metazoa; phylum Chordata; class Aves; order Anseriformes; family Anatidae; genus Nettapus; species Nettapus auritus. Next base: position 9,937,647 of record CM021797.1, on the reverse strand, counting down.
TGGGTGGGACGTAGCACGGCAAACAGGAAAGGGTCAAACAGGAAAGGAGAGAAACGTCACTGTTGGACACAAGAGAAGCCACATCCAAGAATAGAAAAAGCCTCCTGTTTTAGTACTGAGTCATAAATATTCCAGTTTTCCAAGGCAACAGCAAGTATGAAGTTTGCTCTGGATTTCACACAGAAAACCCACACTCGCCTCCCTCCGCGCATGCCTGCGCACTTCTCTGCCATCGCTGCTCAGAGCAACAACAAAAGCCAAGCACGGAGAGCTGTCAGCTCACCACAAAGCGTTCCAGCCGACCTCCCCACTCTCAAACACTCCCACCTTTACCATGAAACCCAGGGAGCACACAGCTACCAGCTGATCTATTAGAGATGCATGATATTAATTATGTTTTTTTATACTGCTTTTTTTTTTTCTTAAGGTTATACATTTATCACCCAAACTGGACATGCAGCGCTGCTCTGAAGTGAAACCTGCCCCAGCTTGCTATGTTTTAATGCTAAATAAAGCAATCCTTAAATAACTGGCACTTCTGCAAAGCACTCTCTGATTAGAAGAGGCCATTGAAGGTACACCCAAAAACCATCCCTCAGCAGCAGCCCGGCAGCACATGAGTGTCAGATTATAAGACACCAGTGCCACACAGAAGACTGCATGTGTTTATGGACACCCACATCCCAGTAGGTGCTTAGAAAAGCTGCAAAGGGGAGAGGAAACAAAACAGTTAAGGGAGAGCCATTGAAAACGTCTGCTAAAAGGCCCATGTACTGCGGGCTTATAACTAAATCCTGGAGACTCAGTCCACCTCTTGGGCTTTTAACCTGCTGTCTCTGAAATGGAGTGGTCGTCTCTTAATCTTCGTCTGTACCATCTGTTAGCTGAAGGGAAAAGGTCTGTACATAAACAGCAAATGGACATAAATTATAATCATTACCATGACACCTCACACAGCACAGACTGCACATCCTCACCCATAATCATCATGCATGACCTGCTCATTCAGAAGGGATTTGTGGTTACCATAGATCACAGGCTGAACTTGAGTAATAGTGGCATTTTGCTTTGAAGCAGACAAACAATAAGTCCGGCTGTGTGAACAGGCATGCCATACACAAGACATGGAATAATCCTTCCTCTCTACCCAACGTTGGTATGTGCCCCAGCTTTCCACCAGCCTGGCAAAAATATAGACAAACTGGTGACAGTTCAAAGACAGTAACAAAAAACCAGAAAGGAGTAAAATGCAAAGCAAGTGGGTTAGCTGTCTGTAGAAAACCAGAAAACATTAAAGCAGTTCTGAAATGTGTAAAAGGCTGCTGCCAAAAACAAGTTAATAAGACATTCTCCACATCCCAGGGCAACAGGAATAGGCTGCCTGACGGGCAGCGAAGGAAGTTCAGGTTAAAATCAGGTATGACAGATAAAACATTCATTATTCCACCAAAAAAAACAAAAAAAAACAAACAAAAAAAAAAAAAACAAAAAAAAAACCACAGCAGTCAGGAGATAAGGCTGGTTTTCTTCATACTATGCATGGTTCTGTCTGTTTTAGAAGCTCTTTGCTTTACTTATTTAGAGGTAGGCATTCCTGTTGGTTTTCATAAGCCCTTAGCATGAGAAATTGGACAGGTTTTTTTGTCTGGGTTTGCTGACAAAGGAACACCCAACTCGTGATCTTGGCCAACTCTGTGTGCCACAGCATTAGGGGAAACTGAAGAAGGGAAGGGGCTGGACAGCAAAGACATGGTATGTAGCAGTGATGTCCCAGTCCCTGGGAGTTTCTCAAGAGAGATTAGATGAAGATACATGAGGAATGGCATAGTCTGAGTAAACTATGCCTGGGTTAGGAAGATGTAATTGCATGACTTCTGGAGGTCGTATTCTCATATGATTTCTGTTTGACTCAGAGGACCAGGAAGACTCTAATGCAGGATTAAAAGCCTAGAGCGGTTTATTCAGGTAGAATACCTGGAGAAAGAGAAATACACTTCTGGAAAGACATGCAAGCCTACAGGTGAAGACTGAGAGTGGAAAAACATCCCATGCCAGCTGATCCAGTATCTATTAAAAACATACTCGAGATTGTTTTTTCTAAATGGAATATGTTCAATACCAGCTTTCAGCCAGTGCATTCATCCTTGTTTCATCCACCACAGTGAAGAGACATTGCTCATGAATTTGGTCTTGTTGAAGGTGACCCTTGACTACAGCTGATAACCCTCCTAACTTTCTCTTTGGTGATTATGACTTCTTCCCATCTAATAGCGTAGGCTGTACCAGACTGTCAGTCAGCTGCCCTGCAGGTCTCCGTGTCAGGTCAGCCCGTGATTAAACAACCCTTTGGCTTTATGTGCTTACAGGTATATGCTTAATCAGGACAAAGTCTAATCTGCAGCATCTAGCTGCAGTGTGGCCAGTTGTGCAAGGTCTGCCTCCTCTGCACACATGTTCTACCCAGCAGGCAGCCATCCTTGTGCAGACAGGCACACGAGCACACAGAGCCAGACCTGGGAGGTATGTGTCCATGCACAGCAGTTCTGCTCAGGATGGAAAAAGACCCACGGCAAAGGAAATGCTACAAAGATAAAGGGGATTCATGCGTGGGAGGCAATCCTGACGTGCTCTTTAAAATAGAAAGGAAAAGCTCGTAGACGCAAAGCCTGGGCTCACACAGTGCCCGTGACCTGGTGCCAGTGACAAAGCTGCTCACAGGAGACTCCTGACAAACTCATCGATTTTGACTGCAGTGGACAGACAGAAATAGGGTTCAAGCCTCAGGTGAGGTAGACTAAAGACACAGCACGTGGTGCTCTTTGATGCGCCCCATGAATATATCTAAGCACCTCAGGAACTGCTGGGAACTGTGGTGTGGTACTCTGGCACCTCACAGAAACACATCAGCAAACAGCCAGCAAAGAGGTGCTTCAAGATGGCAAACAAGGTCTTGTGTCCCCATGCATCCCAGATGCATTCCAGCCATGGGAACAAGAGCATAGCAGGGTGGAAAGAGCGCTGAAAGTGCCCTCAGGAGCTCCATAATGATAATACACAGGGCCTTGGCTCAGACCTAATAGTAAACAGCAATGATGATGAATCAGAGACCTCATATATTGGCTGGACATGGGAGAGGAGGAGGAAGGAGCAGAGGAATAGAAGGATGTCCCTGATTGAAGGTTAGCTCAGAGCACAAGAGCAGGTTATTCTGCCTCACAATATCTAGAAAAAAAAAAAAAAAAAAAAAAAAAAGAGGAAGACGCTTTTCATCTCTGTAATGTTTTTCCACCTTGGGACAATCCTGAAGTCTGTACTTTCAGTGCACTCCATCAAATGCAACCCTTTCAACACATAGCAAGGAAAAGAGAAGCCCAGCTAAGTGGCCAGAAGGGGAGGAGAGCAAGCAAGGGCTGGGCACGGTAGATAAGACAGCCAAAGCCAAACCACAAGCAGCTGCTGTGCTCTCACTAGTGCTCAGTGCAATGGCTGGGCACCATGTTCTAGCAGGACCCTTCCTCCATCCCTTGGAACATCTGCCACGATGAGTATTCCCACATCAGAAGAGGTGAAGCATGGAGTGACAAGTAGCAGTTGTGACCTTTTCAGCAGGTTTTGCACACCTGCTGCTTTCACAGCAATTTTCCGTATCAGCTTAAAATAAACCCAGTCCTTCAGAAAGTAATGTATTTAGAGATTGCAGAAGTATCTGGCCCTTCCTCTTCAAAGCTAAAACTAGCACAGATGTATCTGGAGATACAAATACGGAGGCCAAGGAGTTATCAGGAGGGATTCACGCCATAGTTCTGTTTCAGACACCGAAAAAGAATTGTGGTCTCCCTGCCCATGACACCGCTGCCTTCAAATCAGAGCAGATAGCTGAGACCAAGCACTGCACCATGCCTGCAGCTAGGTGATGTTTCAGCTCTTTTCCTCTTCTTCCATGCAGAAGCCTCCACATATTAAGCCACATCCCAGCAGTGGAGGCTGCAGTCCCACAGGTATAACTTCTCCTACAGCCCATATTAGACCAGCAGAGCTACAACGCCCATCTACAAGACTGAGCATCTCTGATTTCTGATGGGGCTCCTCTAAGCATGAGCCAAGGTGCATTTCTAGGAGCTCTGGGCTCCATACACAAGGATGCAGTGGGGTCTGCTGCTCTGGCCCACGTGGCCTGAAAACAGGAAAGAAAGTGATGCTCCAGCAGCCTGAGAGCAGGAGAATTACATACCTAGGACAGGGTCTGAACATCAACAGCGAAAACCCAGCCCGAGGGTAACAAACTGCAGCTCTCAGCTCCCTAGTGGGACAGGGCAGCCTGCACAGCTTACACAGCCCCAGGAGCACAGCTCCAGCATCCCTGCAGTCTCTGCAGAGGGATCTGGTTTCCAGTTACAGGCACCAACCAGCCCATTAAAAGGGAAGAAATTCTGCAATTACTTTTTGTGGTTATATGGATAGCAAGGATGTCCAGAGCTATAGATGTTAATTCAGTATCCAGACATAATTCAACATAATTTAATATGCCTTCCACAACTAAACCTATCTCCAGCTCAGGATAAACCTAACGCAGGGCCAGAACGTCTACATATGCCATTGCTATGGCACAAGACATTGGAGGAACAGCTAGATCTGGCCAGTGGCAGGGACCTGGCAGCAGGTTAAAGCCCAGGTTAACCCCTCCTGGCATTTCCTGGCATTGTGCCTCCCATTAGACCCAGAGATAATGCACAGGACATGCAGGGAAAGCTCAGTAGCAAATAGCCTAATTAGAAGTGCAAGTCTCACATCCTCTTGGGGAACAGCAGATCTGTTGAATGTCAGCATCCTCTCTGGTCAGTGGGACAGTGAGGACAGGGAAGCAGCAAGACCCCCTCTGCTGCACCCACCCAGGAGCTAGGGCTCTCTATGAAGAGCCCCAAAACACCACCCCTGAACTGACGCCAGTGTTTGGGCAGGGCTTAGCGTTATTTTTAACACTTGTGCACATACCTCTTTGGATGAATCCTGGGAAAAGCTTGTCACCAAAATAGTATGCTGTGGGCACTATTTATACACCCACTGGCAGCAGAGCAGGGTGCGCTAAGGAGGGAAGGCTGGAAGACCCCCCCCTTCCCTCCTCAATGCTTAGGAACTGGGGATGCAGGGGGCCCAAAAAAAAAACCCTAAAGCCCCAACCCTAAAAACCCTTACAGCCCTAACCCTACAACCCTTGCAACCCTAACCCTAACCCTTTGTTACTCGGGTCAGTCCTCAGAAGGAAAGCATCACCTGCAGAAGGCCCCCAGGGACAACAGCAGCCTCAGGCCTTTCCGTAGCAAAGCACATCACCTTCAGGGACTGAAGGAAAAAGGAGATACCCTTCTGAGACTATTCAGAGAAAGGAAGCTCTTCCCTTGTCTAATTTTATAGGGTTATTCCAGAAGAGTAACTTCTCTCATGCTATTTCCATGCCTACTGAAATTCCTTCGTCTTTCTTTTCTGTGAGTCTCTTCTCCCTCTGCCCTTCTCCCAGGACACATCCAGACTGCTCCCTACTTCCAAAGTGACCCTACTGTCACCTGGAGAAGCAGGTGACATGACTTGTAGGAAATGCACAGGGTGCTGCACAGGAAGAGAGAAGAGAGACAGGGCATCATGAGCATCAGATCATGAGCACCATGCTGGAGCAGAAAGGGAGACAGGGTTTGATTTTCCAGTGTACAGGTAAAAACAAGATGGATGTACGCATTTTGTTCCCATGTAGCAGCATACTGCCTGTTCATCGGAGCCACAGCAGAATATAGAAACAAACCAGCTATGCACTATTCATTGACACACTCTCTCCAGGTGGGACAGGACTGATCACACCCCTGTTAGCAGAACAACTGGAAGGGATCTGCTCCTACCTTGCCAGACACAATCTCCCCAGATGGCAGGCTCAGCTCGCTGTGGCTAGGAGTCGAGCACAGCAGCAACTGCATGAGAGCAGCAGGAGGAACACAGCACGCAGAGCCAGCGATCATCCAAAGCAAACCCAGCTTGTTCCCGCGCTGTCCTGGGGATCAGTGAGCCCGGATGGGAGAAAACTCCGCAGGCAGCCCGCCCTGCTGCCGCAGGATGGCAGGGCACGGTGACAAGGTGCTTCTTCCAGATGGGAGCTGGCTCCAGCCACCAGTCACCTGCCTGTCCTTGGGGGCAGCGGTGCCAGGGTGCTCGTCTCACTCCCTGAGCATGTGGGCAGGAGAGACGAGCGAGGGCTGCGGGCTGACGGCCATGCAAGAGCCGGATTGCTAATGAAAGCCCCAGTGTAAATACAGATGCCCTCTGGAGAGGACTATGGCAGCAATGCAGCTCGTGTTACAGAGAGCCATTTAGAGCAAGCTCAGAAAGAAGGCAGTGTGATGAGGCTGTGCCGCCGAGTCCACAGCCTGCCTGCTCCTGCAGTGGGGTGGGAGGGCAGCTGCTGGACGTGGGGATGCCCAGCTCCAAGCTCCTACAACTCCAGGCACAGCAACTGCTAGTAGGAATGCAGTTTTCCACCCTACACCCAACACGAGATACTCCAGCCCCACACCTCCATGGCACAGGCTGCTCCAGCGGCACATCATGGCTGGGAAGAGAAGCATTGCTCCATCCGTGTGTGTGTGAGGCCAGCTCATGGGGCAGCAGTCCGCCCTCACCGTCCATCTCCCCATGCACAGGGATTTACCATCAGGTCACTGGGATTTACCCTCTCTCCCCAGTTCACTGCCTCCGGCACCTCCTGCCAGGATTCTTCTTTTCCCTCCTGTTTCAGGGTAATTTATCAATTTGGACCAGTTAAGGAAGATGTGGAGGATAAGGACCAGATCAGCAAAGAAGCAATGTGTCAAGGGGTTTGGGGGCTTTGCTTTTTGTCCCTGCAGCTGGAACCAGCAGTAGAGGGGTTCAGCAGGTTTCAGCTACCGCCCACTAAAAGGTCTCAGCAAGAGGCTGAGAAGGAACTGCTTCAGGGTGCATACCACAGCGGGCACAGCCTATTTTCAGTACGCCTGATGCCAGACAGGCATACAGCACACATCAGTGACCTCTGGGAGCAACGAGTGACAAAGAACAGGGAGCCCATAGAGTTCGGTAGCAACTGACGTGTATACTGTAGAGGCTGGGGAGATCTCCTCCGAAAAAAATACCATCTAGTCTCAAAAGAAAAAGGTTGAGAACAGCTGACTTAGGTCAGTCACATCGGTGATTACTGTTAACCTAGCTTTAAGGAGGGCTCAGGGACCCCAGTGTAACAGGTCTATGTCCTGATGATGCCTACAAGCATGGTCCAGCCAGCCAGGCATTAAGCCAGCCCAAACTACTCCCTATTGATGAGAGCAGCATGGCTGCATCACTTGTTGTCTCCTGTCCCCAGAAAACAGGGGAAAGACAGTTGTTGGGGTTAAAACTTCTTGCTCCACACCTGCTGATATCCCTTCCCCAGGCTCCAGTGAGCAAGGTGCTTTGTGCTTTTCCCCTCCATGGTGCAGTCTCCACCACGGCACAGCCCAGCTATGCTTGGGATGGGATGCTCCCCAGCTCTGGGATGCTCTTGCACAAAAATAAAGGGAAAACTTCCCAATGTAACAACAGTAAATCTGGTGCCAGGTGCCAATCCCCAAGTCTGTCTGAAACAAAATGCAGCCAGGACTGGGTCTCCAAGGACCTGTTCATCAGTAGCGGCCCCACAGAGAGACTGCCTCTCCAAACATGATGAGCCTTCATGATTTATTCCTGCACAGTGACAGACTGGTTCACTGCTAAGCAAGACAACACCGAAGCCATGTCCTCTACCAAGCAGCTTCTGCAGCCAAATTGGTCTCAGCCAGGGAATGGCTAACCAGTGGATAACCCCAAACAGTCTTAAAACCATTCACAACAACCCAGGATCAAATAAAGCAGCTGAGAGTGTTTAGATCAAGGCTGCAAGAAGCCTTACAGCACTGACAGAAACTGAGTCCTGCTCAGGCCCAAGTGAGAGCCCTGCAGCATCCACAGCCTGCCACGAGCACCGACCTTGGCTGGGGAGCACTGGCAGCAAGCTCTCCCCTTTGCCTTAAGGAAAGCAATACCCATGGAAGATGTGGCTTAGGAATCTGCACAGCCTGGCCTTGTTTTGCCTTGGAAGCTGCTCCTTCCCGCAAGCACTGCTCCACCTCGGTCTGACCCGCTGCCCAAGGTTGTGGGAGGAATCCAGACACTACCGGAGAGGACAGGCACAGTCAGCATCGCTTCACGGGAGTTTACTTTCCCAGCTCTGTCTGTGTAAGACCTCAAGCAGACCACCACCCCGTCCCGTGCCTCAGTTTCCCCACCTGTGAAACAAGCACCATAACACTTACCAAGCTTCTGCAGCTGTTGTGAAGTTAAGTTCATTACGGGACGCTTGCAGCCTGGAAATAGTTACAAGCATTCTGCAAAGCTCATTTTCCACCCATAAAGCAGGCTCCTCATGGCCTTCGCAGGAGCCCACGCCACTGCTCTCAGCTTCCTTCGCCCTCACCACAGCATGTAGGCAGCAAAGATCCCCATCGGCCCCAAAAGCAGGAGCTGGGGTGCCTCTCCCAGCTGTGCCCAGGCCATCTGCCAGGCAGGAATGCCGCGCATCAGCTGAGGGCTGGACGAGAGCTGTCAAGGCAGCGGAAGGGCTGGGGCTGCACCATGCTGGAATTCCAGCAACGCGCAAACACCCGGCCGCCCGCCCCAGGAACGACTCCTCCCTGCCCCAGACCAGGCTGAATCACTGGAAATACCAAAACAATGATGAGGTCACGTTCCCCGAGCAAGGAACTGGAGCCAGATATAGAGGCAGGGAGAAGCATGCTAAAAAGGGACTCGATGTACAGGCTGGAGGCTCTGGCAGACAGGCACCCCAGGCATTTGTCTCGTTTAAAAACAGCTTGAGGCTGCCAAGAGGATTTTTTTTTTCTCTCTCTCTGCAGGGAGCAGGGAGCTGGGCAACGCTACAGGGGCTTTAAACTCTTTATGTGGCCCACTGAAAGAGGCACAAACGTTGGAGTGCATAGATTTGCATTCAGCTCTTTACAAGAATAAGGCAGAAGTAAAATTATGACTCAGTTCCATGTCCAGCATTCCCCAAATCTCCGTCTTGCTGTAATGCCAGGCTCAAGCTCCAGCAGCTAAAAATCCACCTGCAGCAAGCTGAACGGCAGACCAAAATTGCATGACCATTACTGTCTGGTTGCTTTTGCTACAGCCTCAGCCAGCTTCCACAGAAACAAAACATTGGCTTGGTAGATTTTCAGTGGGGTGAGCAGCAAATAACAGCAGCTCCTGCTAGTGCTCCTAAAAGGAGCATCTCAGGCATTCTGCCATCAGCAAATAGACTTTTCAAAGCAGCGCATTTCCAGCCCTTCCCAGCTCTCAGTGGAGGGAGGCTGGAGATATTTGCTACTGAGATGGTGGAGGAAATTACAACACGGAACTTGGAAAAGATGGAGGAATACACAACAAGCATGCTCTTTGCCCTTTCTGTAGGGTTAGATATTTGGATGGATAACACAAACAGCCAGCACTATATGAAGAAGAGGCTGGAAGAGTCCAGATTTTGTTCCATCAGGACGTAAATCGGATCCTAACCGGAGGCCCAGGGGAGCAGAGAGAGGAGCCAACACCTCGCTCCTCTGCTGGCTGGGCAGCAGTGGCTGGCTGAGCTGGTGTGCTCTCTGCAGCAGCCACAGCCGTGCCTGGCACACTGCTGTGCCTGCACCAGTCTCTTCCACATGCAAGTGCTTTCAGATTTGCTAAAAAAAAAAAAAGAAAGATATTAGAAAATTTGCAGCGTGAGGTTCCTTCCCCAGGAGGAGGAAGGGAGGGAAGAAACCAAGGCAGAGATGCAGCAGTCACAGTGCAGTGATGGAGTGTTTTATCCCCTGCTTGGACATAACTCATTGTGGCATCCTCTCGGAGAAGCATCTCTCCGGGGACATCAGCTCGGCTTGGCTGAGACACGAGCATTACCAAATCCATCCCAGCCCCTTCTGTGGCAAAAGCACTGCTATGCTGCAGGGCAAACTGAGACCTATGCGGCCCCCCAGGCAAAAGGCTGGGGGTTTTGCTGCCACCACCTCCTCCAGCCAAAGGCACCAGGACTCCCACCACCCCAGCCAGAAATCACTCCTCCGCCTCTGCCTTCCCTGCAGAGCAGTGACAGAGGAAAGGAGTGACAGGAAAAGGCACAGACAGGCGTTGCCTTTCCTCTGGTAAACTGGAGACCACGGTGGAGCGGGGCAGACTGGCTCCTAGCCTGACGGAGACAGCAGAGGACTGCAGCAGGTGGCACAGAAGGTATTTCTAACAGCCTGTGCTGCCCTATCTCAGTGGGACAGCCCACCGTGGCCTGCTGTGGAGCTTTGCGTGGGACAGCTCTGATGCTAACCGCTGGTTCATGCTCTGCTCCGACCCTCCCAGATTCTCACCCCATCACAGACACCTGATGGATACACCACAGGCTTTGCCAGGCAGAAACTCAAAGCCGTGTGTGTGGCAGCACAACTGTGACAGCAGTAGGATGGCCGCACTCCACATCCCAGCACACCAAATCCATGCTCACACGCTGCCATCTGAACCATGTTTTGCCCTGGCACATGTGGGGATCTGGGTGCAGTTTGAACCAGCCACTGTGACACCAGCCAACAAGAAGTTCTTCTTGCAAAGGACACCAATGAGTCACCCATGAGATAAGCTACACTAATGCTTACGCAGTTTTTTGAGCAGAATATTTTGAAATCTCAAAGCAATTGTCTTAGCAGACAGGCTGACGGCATCCTTAGGCTGTGTCCTCCAAAACCAGCCTTTACAGCCCAGGCAGAGATAGTGGTGTCAGCGGAGCATTTGCGAGGGCTGTCCATGGCACAAGATGGTTCAGACAGATCTTGAGGACACACGCTGCCCTCCCTGGCTCCTCTGAAGACTCAGTAGGAAGTGCAGAGCCCAGCCCAAGGTGTAAGGGCTGTAAAGATGCTCAATACATACCAACCCCAGGCACATCAGACACAAGATATGGAAACCAATATTCCCAGTCCAGGCAAGCACACACAAGAATGGGAAGACGGGAGAAACTGTGGGCTTTGGATGAGAAGCAGCTATCACAAGCAAAATCCCAACCGGGCTCCAGAATCAGCGGACACAGACCTATACTCAGGAAACACCCTTGCATGTATCCTTTGGTGAAGAACTGGGAATTAAGCATTCAGCAGAAGGCAGGTTGCATGAGGCCAAGCAGAACTGGGGGAAGCAGCCTCCCCAAACACCTGGGAGGGGCAGAGCAAGCAGAAAAAACTCCTCCCAGCCAAGCTTCCCCTGAAGTGCTCCAAGTCGAGCTGGCAAACCCACAGGATCTGCTGCCTGGCCCAGCTTCAGCAGAACTAACCACAGGAAACAACATCAGGCAGCTACATCTACACATGGTAACTTAATTTCATTGATTCCGCAGAGATACCCTTGCCACAGCAGCTTGATGGAGTGGGGAAAGGCTGCAGGAAGCACCTCATCTACCCCCAAAACATTTTGTCTGCAATCCCAGCGGAGAGATAGAAGTTTTAGCAAACCATAAGCCCTGCGAGCGGGCTGGGTTATTACATTGTGCAGCTTGAAAAGAGCAGACATGCTGCTCCCTGCACACCTGCTCTGCCAGCCCACTTGATCTGCAGCACAACCCAGCCACTGCAGAGCAAAAAGCAGAAGGAGCCAGGCACCCTGCGCAGCCAAAGGTGTCAGACAGCATCTGCTGCCCCAGCAAAAACTGAACCAGAAGCAGAACTGCAGGCGCTGGCAGCCACAAACCAGGCTCACACCTTTTGAATATTAAATGTTCCCTTAACCACGGCCCGCAGGCTGCTGAGGACTCATTAGCCAGCAGGTAAGAAAGCCTCTAGGTGTTGCCGAGCCCCAAGGATGCAAAACCACTGCTCAGTGAAAGGCCAGCAGGCAGGGACCTGGCCCAGCAGCCTCTCTGAAGCACATCATCTGGGAGACTGTCAGACTCCGTTTCTTAAACATGAGGCTACAAATTAGTTTTCTAAATACAGACCTGCACTCTGCATGGAATGAATGGCCTGATGGGGGGGTAGCACTCTGCTCAAGCTGACACAAGGACTTCAGTTTAAGATTCAGGGCAGCTGCTGTCTCCCTGAGTCACCTTGCTCTGCACACTGCCTGTGGAACAAGACAGCGCTGATGATCCCCACCTCTCAGGAGAGACATAAGGCTCAAAGATCCCAGGACCTCTGTCATAAATCCCAAAGCTAAGGGAGGCGAACGGGGGTTTGTGCAAAAAGCCAGGCTTCTTTTATTAAGTGCCTAGTGTGTTGTGGAAGCAGGATGCAGCCAGCAGCAGTACCATTGGCCTTCCCTCAGGACACAGCACTGGGATCAGACGGACATCTGCGGTGCCGTGCATGGGGTGGCCAGGGGTGACAGCACCTCCAGGTCTGGCATGCAGGTTGGGGACCACCTGCCCTCGCAGTGCAGACCTCCAGCTCTGCAGCACTGCCTTCCTGGGGGCACCAAGAGCTGCCCCCGGAGCCAAAACTGACAGAGGTCCTGCCACGAGGCAGCAGTAGGAAGATTTGTTTTCGTAATTCAGAAAAAGCCTGGCCCTGCTCCGATTTCCCGCAGTATCTCGTGGTGCTGGGAGGGCGTGGAAGAGGCCGGGTCCATTTATATCCCAAGCATCTGGCAGAGGGCTCGGCCCTGCACCGAAAGGCTCGGCGCAGCAACTCCATCCAGCACGAGCAGGGAGATGGGGGGACGAGAACCATTTCCCTTCATGCTGGGAGCCATAGGGGAGAGTATGCTCCTTCACAGCACCAGCCAGAGAAAAAAACATCTACTTCTGGGTGAATTATAAAAAGTAGGGCAGCAGCAGGATAGCTTTGGGAAAAATGAGCAGCAGCTGAGCTACAGCTACGGCCAGCGGTGTTCTTGGATCAAGCCTGCTCAGAACGGCTCTGTACCCTTCTGAGCCCTCTGCCACAGCCACTTCAGGAACCCAGTCCAGGGCACCGAAACCTGCTCCTGGGCAGGGGTCTGAGGCTGGGAACTTGCCATTTACTAGGAGGAATGAGGGCTCCCTCACCCCAGCATGTTCACCATGTCCAAAACATCATCAGGTGCAGATAAAGCCCTTACCAGGCTCATGGAGAAGCCCCTGAGGACATCAGTTTAAAGCATGCACAGACTTACGCTATGATGACTGCAGCTCCTTCCCACATTATCAGACATGAGGCAGCAAGAGACAAGAATTATTTATTTACCTAATACCTCGACTTCATCCAGCCACTCAGGAACTCTGGGTGCTGGGTACCCAAGACGGATGGATGCACAGGAACATGGCCTTACCAGGGGCCTCTGTCCACAGCACCAAGTCCTGAGGCTGTCCCAAACGGGCGTCCCTCTGCCACTGCATCCCAGATTAAATCTCCCCACAGAGGCAACAGCATGGACTGGAGCCAGCGTTCTTCCCTTTGCAATAAACAACATGCTGGCTAAGTCAGAACAAGAAGATTTATATCTGTTCAAAAAGTATGTGCTGAAGGAAAGGTGCATTTTCAAGCTTCATTCTCCCCATGTCCTGTGGTATTAGTTTGCCTGAGTGAGAGCTTTGCTGCAAGTAGAGCTGGATAACTATGCGTATCGACAGCAAAGCTCAGAATAATGACCACTAACTGCCCGGAGGATTGCAGAGATGATGTGGACATAAGAAAAGCAAATGCAGGCTTGACAAGGCAGTGAACCATCAGCACAACTGTACAGGCACTGGTGATGGGAGCATCTTGCAAAACAAATCTGGTCATCTGCATTTAAAAATGATAAACTCAAATGAACAGGTGCATAAAGGGCCTGGGGGAAACAGAAAACCTATCAAACAAGAAGAAACTTAAGAGCCTGGCTTGTTTAGCCTAGCCAAATGTAGGCAGAGAGCGTATAGGATTGCTCTCTAAATATATCACAGGAGACAAACAAAACTGCTGAAGCAAAAGGATAATGCTGGCACAACAACAAGAGAATAAATGTGCTGTGAACACATTTAGGTTGAAAATGAGAGGGAGAAAAAAATTAAGCATCTGAAGAGGAAGCCTTCCAGCTTCCATCTGGCACAGCTGTTTTTTTAGGATGAATTTTGTCAGTGCTCTGAAGGGGTTACAGGACACAGCACCTCTGCCCAAAGGTACCCACAATGTCCCTTATGTGCCCGGCTTTGTTCACAGCTGGGAATTAGCAGAGGTCACTGTTCAGAGGGCTCCCTTCTTGTGACACTCCTTGCTGAGAATCACACCCACAAGAGATCCCAGGGCCAGCACGTGGCACTCCCTCACCCTCCCGTGCCACAAGAGCCGCTTATGATTAATGACTTCCAGGCTACAGGTCAGTGCAAGAGCCTTGTGTGGATGCACATGGACGAGGTGAGAGCCTCCAGGAGCCCAGCAGGAGCTACCTAAAGCACCCTGCAGGTATCTCACCGATATTTCACTGCGATATTCCACCGTCACATTCTAGTGGTGGGGAGAGGAGATGCTGTGCTGTGCCCCCCCACCTCTGCTGCTGTATACAAGAAGTAACCGTATCGCTCGCTGGTTAGCATCCAAGCATTGTCTTTCCTGACCCCAAAACTGGGGGGGGGGGGGGGGGGGCC
>CM021797.1:9829878-9922588 GCA_011076525.1 Nettapus auritus | reverse complement strand
CCCCCCCCCCCAGCCCCCCCAGCCGTGACCGCCCCCGGGGCAGCTCCGGGGGGAGGCTCCGTCCCGGGGATCCTCGCCCTAAAGGTTGGGGCTTCAGCAGGGTGAAGCAAGCGGCTTAAAGACCCCTACCCAGTCCCTCCCCTGCCAGCGCTTTCAGCTGCTTTGGTGATCTGCAAGAGTGTAAAATTGCGAGAGCGTCCTGCTCGGAGAAAATCCGGCTGCAGAAGGAGATCAAATCTGGCCTGTGCGGCTGCACTGGCAGCAAAAGATCAGGAAAAAAAGTCCACGATGAGACCTCTGGTAAGAACACCCTTCCTGGGTAGCAGAGAAGTTCGGAAAGTGCAGCTCCAGCACCACCACTGCCCGCAGGGCTTTTCCTAGCGTCTTGCTGCTCTGAGTTGTCCCCTGCAGCTTCCTTGCTTTCCCGATCGTTCCCCGAGCCATGACACCACATTAAAAGCACTGTCATCTCAGATCCGTCCTCCCACAGCCCATCCCGCCACTTTAGCAGACCCAGGAACAACCTACGTGTGTGGTTATAATCACCTCCGATCAATTAGCAGGCTGGCAACAAATCAATCATCCCAATATTCTCTTTTTATTAAAAAAAAAAAAAAAAAAATTTTACAAAATCAGGAGCAATGTAGGACACACATCACTGCCAGCTGATATGTCGCAAATGTCGATCTGGTCAAACCACTGATATAGTTGTAGTGGAACAAGATCCCCAACAGATCCACCAGCCCCTGCACGTCCTATGCAGCCTTTGTAAATAAATCCCCATCAGCCAGAAGGTGCTTTGTATGTAAACCTTTGTGACAAGAGTGACACAGTCTCAGAGTTTCCTTGCTCTCAACAAAAGCTCTGCCTCTGCTGCTCAGCATTAAAAGCTGCTGCATGACGTGCTGGGAACAGGTTTGATAGGGCTCCCAGTCCACACGCCAGGCTGGGTGTTGCAGGGACGTCTGCTTACCTGCACACACTCTCCTCACTCTCCTTTTCCTCTAGCACTGGAGATGCTGACTGTGAAAGACATCATCCTAACCAGAAAGCCACAATTGCTTCTGCAAAGGTGAAGCACCAACTATCACAGCAGTTTCCTTAGGCTCTCACTTTATTTAGATATCCCCTTGCAGGGGAGATAACTGGATTAGAATTTGCTCCTTCCCTAGCAAGCAGCTCCTGCCTGATGAAGTCTGGATCCAGTCCCAGCTCTAGTTTGCACTGCCTATGCTGAAATTTAATACTGCAGTTTGCAAGGAGCCTCCCAGAGCAGCAGGTGCAACAGACTTTTTTGTTTTTATACATTCTTCATCAGGCAGGAGTTTTAATCTGTGCTGAGTTAAACACAGGGAGATGAAACCTTCTATTAGGGCTTAAACAATTTTATACTGTAACTGCTGAAACTGGGACCACAGGCAGTAAGGTGTTGTTGTATGTAGATCCAATGAAGTGGGGACGTTGCTGGCCTCTTGCCATCACAGTCTGCCTCCACTGATAGCTCAGAGACTTAAGGCACAGAGCTCCCACTAAATACCAGATGGTTGGTGTGCAAAAATTCTAATTCCATACTAGGGAAGAATCTAAATTTGTATAAAGGAGATGAGAAAATACAACAGCCAAAGCTGCTTAGTCCTCTACACCAAAAATAAAAATTAAAAAAATAAAAAAATATCCCCATTTAGACAGCTCAGCAGTGCTGAGGGACGGATCCTCATGCTGCCACACTTGCCTTCCACCCAGTAACCCTGCTGGTTATGGTATTGGTGTTAAAAACCCATGAGCAAATCCCAGCGTCTAGAGATCACCACCAATTCACCAGGTCCCTCTGCTGGCAGTCATACTGATAGGATTTTGTGGAGCCTTCTGCTCTCTGCAGCTAGTGATTGATGGATGAGCCTTTCCCAAACCAAATATCAGCCGGCACAGAGAAACTCAGCAGAGGCCCTCACTAAGATCCTCTGAAACTTGACCACACCACACAGTAGGGTGGGTGAGAAGACAACCAGGTCACGCTTCATCTGTTACTCACGGCACCAGCAGAGTAAAGGGCAGGACAACCCATGCCAGCAGTGAAACAGCATCTTAGCCTCTTATATTTCTTGCATGATTTCCATCCAGTCAAACACTGCATGTGCCTCAGTCTGTTATGGTGGGAAGTTCACCTGGCGCTGGAGGCTCACATGAGCCCTAGCCATGATACGGGCTTCTCCGTGCTGGATTTTATGGCTTGATCTATATGGGTGCCTGAACTTCTTTTGCCCTTCTATTTTAAGTCTAAATGAAATGGCTAGTGCCCAGCTACAAAACCTGAGATGGCTGTGAGGACAAAGGTCTTTTGCAACAAGAGCAGATTTGCATTGCAGACAAGATGGGGCAAACTGATGAATGCCAAGTCCTTGTCCATTGACCAACTAGGAACGTCTCTGAGCTTGCACTCTTGGCTGCATATGCAGGAAGAGAGTGGTTTTGGGGCACTGGCCTCTTTTTGAGAAACAGAATTAACCGTTGGATTGGAAGGAGGTTACTTCAAACTCATCCCTTCCAAAGTGCTTCTGTACAAAATAGTCAAAAGGTTACAGAATTACACAAATTACAGAGACTGTCAATCTGGGGGTTGTGTGTCTGGACCTAAGGCACACCTGGGGTCAATGCTGTTACGCCAGTAATAAGGCCCAGAGTGGATTCATGACAGACCTAAAGGCACATGATTGAGAAGGACATTGCCAATTCAGCCTTTTCCTCAGCCTGGACGTCACTTTGCTCTGAGGTATGTAAGGGGAGAAAAAAGTAGCGTTATAAACAATCTCAGGGAGCCTCCCAGAGCATAATCTCACACCAGGAAGGCCTTCCGAGATACCACACAGTGTCTTTGCTTCCCCCTGCCCCTCCTTCCCCAGGAGCAGGACACATCTTTGGAAGAGGAGCTGAATCCAGAGAGTGCATGTGGGAGAAAGGAAAGGCCCAAGCCCTTGCTTTGGTAGCCAGGAGGGCAGAGCTCTGGGCAGCCATGGGCTCGGTGCTTTGCAGGCAGCACAGCCTCCTCTCCCAACAGCCCTTTTTGGTTCGCTTTGGTTGGTTTGGGTTCTTATAGTCCCTTGTGTTTATGTTTGTCACTATTGGGTGAAAATGTTCCCGTTGTGGCAAAAGGCGATTTTGGCCTCATGTTTCTCCCGGACATGATGAGTGCCCCGAAGCCGTGCTGGTGGGAGAAGGCATAGCCGGAGCGGCGCGTGCTGGTCCGACGCAGGCGTCTCTTGGGTGAGGGTGGAGGCGGCCTCTTTTTGGCTTCTTTGATCTTGAGCAGGACCTGAAATCAGAAAATAAGATGGAACAAATGCATCGTTGTTCAAAAGCACAGCAAAAGAGGAGTGAAGAAAGGGAGGAAAAAGCAGGGGTTCAAAGCCAAAAAATGATTGACAAAGCAGGAGGATGGCAGGATGGGTTGCAGAGCAGAAACTGAACTTGCAGCACAGGGTGGCATCCTGGTAAAAGGAAAAACAAATCTTGTTCTAAAAGGCATTGCTGGGAGTGTCATCTGTAACACATGGGTGGAGATGATTTCAGCATATTGTTCCTTACAGCTCTCTGAGGCCTCAGTTGGGGTATTGCTGCAGCTTTTTTAAACACTTCAGTCAAGTAATCCAAAATGTGAAAGTCAATACAACAATAGTAGAAAGTCCAGAAAACAAGATTTATAAGGGAATGTCAAAACATTGGCTTTCTTAATGCAGAAAACAGACTACTACAGGGGATCTCTAATATACAAAATCTTTTTATGATGAGAATGATGATTGATAGACTCTCATATCCCTTGGCAGAAGGGAGAAACATGATGCAATTTATTTGCAGGTAGGAGGCTCTCTGTTCCCACATGGCCACCAACGTGAATTTTCTGAAGAAAATTATTTGAGATTTTTCTCACAACCAAGATCTTCTGCTGACAGGCATCTATTCAGAACTGGGCTGTCAGAGGCAGGAGGACAACGCTGAATGCCAGTGGCTCAGGATAATCCCCAGATGCCCAGCCTCTCTCCATCGTCCCTGGGACAATGCTGTAGGTACTTGGCTCTCTAAGTGCCAAGCCTGTATTTAAGTTCCTCTTATGCTGCCAGTTGGGGATCTCTATATGGAAGGAAAACCAAACAACCCTCTCCTGTGACAGTTAATTTCCCAGAGGAAGGAAAAAATAAAGTGATTTTGCACTAGAGGTGCTCACCCAATGGACAGAAGCTGGGAGTCTGGGCCATAGCTACGTCAAGCTTCTACTCAGCTGAAGAGTAAATTCATCCAATTTTTGTACATCTGAATTTCCTCTGTGTCCTGAGGACTTTCCTACCTAGCAATCTTCTCTAGGAGCTACCTACCCCTCTCCAAGGGCCAAGCATTCCTTTTCACTCCTTCTCCAACAGCCCTGGAGCACGTGGGGAACTCTGCAGATATCCCAGAGATGACCAAGGAGACCTCTGAGGAGCATGCCCTCGAGGCTCTGCTCAGAGACACTCGTGCCTTGCAGCCAAGTGCAGGAAGAGGAAGGAAGCACGAGGTGGCAGCAGCATTTAGGAGATGCTCGCGTTTGAGGGGAAGCCTGGGGAGCTGTGGTGATGCTGATCTTGTGCAGGGGGTCATTCGCTGTAGTGAGTGGTGTTCTCTGCTCAGTCCATCTCTCCCAGCTTCTCCTTGCCCTATTGGCCTCACCCTTAAATTCTGGGGCATGGGAGGGCAGCTGGTTTCAGAGGGGGACAAATAACCACTGGCTACAAATGAAGTAGATTCTGAAGAAAAAAAAAAAAAAAAAAAAAAAAAAAAAAAAAAATGAACAGCAAACATGAATGCCTGGGTGGAGAGCAAAGGGCTGTGCTCTGCCAGGCTAAAAATTGTGCGGCAGGACTGAAATACACCGCTCCTTTGCCACCAAGCCCCACCACTTAAACCCTGCACCTAAAAATAGTGCTGCTGCCTTGCTCCAGTGCAACCCAATCCACATCTAAACAATCTCTGCCTCGCTCCCAGCTGCAGATGGTTTGAGCTGTGCCAAAACCCAAATTCAGTCCTCCTTCTCAAGGGACTAGAAGCCAGACAGACGGCAGCACTTGCACCTGCAGGAACATACACTCTGAGCAATGCCAGCCCCCTGCAGTATGGCTCTGCAGTAAGCTTAGCTGGTAGTAAGAGGGTTTATGGTTAACTAAAATATCCCCTTACTTTGTCACTGGCAGTTGGCCTTAGCTGAGCTTTCAGGAATCGAAAGCCAACCACAGGCAGCACACAGAGGGCGATGCTGAGGAAGATTGCTAGCCACACGTTGGGTTGGCTGAGGGTGTTTCGAGACGTACCTGAAAAACAAACACACAGTTAAAAACGTAGGAGTAGTGCCTTTTACCATCATTATTTTTAACATCATAATTCAATCACTATGACACCAAACTACTTGGCAAACGGACCAAAATATAAAGTAGACAGCTTCTCCAACAGTGACATCAGCTTGCTGCAGAGAGGACAGCAATATCATTATCACTGTCTGAGACAGGAATGCAATGTTCAGACTCAACTGCAGCCACTCAGAGAGACAAGATGTCAGGATGTGTGCTTTATTTCTTTACAAAGAGTCAAATAATTGCAAAAGACTGATGTAAATGTTCAAGAGACCTTCAGCAGCAGTCAAGCCCTTTCACCTTTTGCCAGGATGCCAGTGCCAAAGGAATAATACTCTTTTACTTTGGAATAATACTCTTTCACTTTGCAGCAGCATTTCCTAAAGCCCATGGACTCTTCCCAATATCTGATGGGATCACAGTCTTTTATGAGAGCAGTGTGCGTTGCTCTGGATGTGCACAGGCAGCAAGACCTAAAAGGTCTTTGTGCAGAGCATCTGACATGTGGTGGCGTGATACTGCCATGTTCTTTGAAACCAAAGTGCTGGCTTCTGGTTCCTCCAAAACCTAAAGGAATGTAGGATAGAGCAAACAGCCTGCAAAACCCTCATTACGGGGTTTAATGATGCTGTTGGCAGTAAAGTTGCTGAGTGTTTTCTTTTCACTTGGCCAAATTCTGCTGTATTACAACTCCACTGAAATTAAACAAGTTGACTGAGTCTAGACTAGAAACAGTTTCCTTACACATGACTTCAGACTGAGACCTTATTAAGTAGCACTCAGCATTATGGCTAACTTGACCTCGGTAGTGCCAACAGAGCAGCAGATAGAGATATCCCTAGCAAGTGAATTACCAGCTGTCTTTGGAAACTGAAAAGCCACTCTGCCTTCTCTCACTCAGCACTTTTGATACTAAAAGCTATCTTACAGTGGATATGATCATCTGCTTGGAAAATACATCACAACAATTGATTGCAACATTGCAACCTCAGATATTTTTAAAATGGACAAGCACCTTCATATTGCAGTAAAGATGGGAAGAACAGGTCTTGGCTTAAAATTCATCCAGAAATAAAAGCATTGATTACTACACCAACCCAAGACTTGAAACAAATGTTTTAGGATTTCAGGAATAGAGTCTCATAACAATGCTGCATCAACATTGGGTATGGATTCACAGAGCTATTAAAAACATCTAAATTACTTTGCTAAGCTTGCATCTTCCTCCTGGTCAAGGTCTCAAGAGACAGACTCATTTTTATGGTATCTTTTACTTTTTGCACATGTGTAGAGACTTCATATGAAGTACTCCAAAGATTTGGTCATCACTGTTATTTCTTTTTTCTTGGACATTTGTCATTCAAGTTGGATGAAGGCTCACCATAGTCACATGGTATTTTCTCATATTTAAATGGATGTTTGTATTTCTATGCCTTCCTATACCAACATGTCAACTTATTTACGAAAGGACACACATCCTTCTGCAAACAAAATGCTTCCAGATATCTGTAAGAATTGGACATCTGGAAACACTGTAAATGTGTAGCAGAAAACATTCCAGCCAGCTCAGCAAATTTATTTAAAGTATCAGTACTCTGGCTGTGTGTGAATGTGCATGCTTATGCAAGGAAGTGAACATGGTACATATTCACATGGATGGATGGGATTCAAAATAAGCATTCCCATCAGCCTTCAGAAATGTCCTGGCATTTCTTGTAGAAAAGGCAATCAATATATTCTGTAGCATGTTGTTGTCTTCAGAGAGGCAATAACACATACTAGAAATACTTGACAGAGTTAAGCTGAGTGCAATCCAGTTTTGTCCAAGAGCTTACCAACAAAAGGAAATGAGGCTGTGAAGATCAGGTACATGCCGTCACTATACATAGTGAAGGTGATAGCAAAGTAAACAGAAAGGCTGCCCCAGATGAAGAACTGGTTCACAACTGTCCAGTACGACGTGTCCAAGCCAATCTGAAAAAGACAGCAATACAGAAGTCGTCAGTGCCTTAATTATTTAGCAGATTTACTTTGAACACCACCAGAGATCTTGTCCTTCACTTTGTACCACTGCCCTCAAGAGTGTTATTCATTCAAGACTCAAGAAATACCAACCCACAGATCATAGGGTACTGGAAGCGCATTCCAGGCAAGAATTATTACATTTGCCCTGTTCTTGCCCTCTTTTCAAGGATTCACTGGTGGCCAGTACTGGAGACAGGATACTCTCATCAATGGAGCCACACTTCTGTCCCCAGCCCAAGATGTGATCTTGCACTGAAAGTTGGCAGAAGGAGCCTACATGACCTCAGACAGCAGAAACTGTTAGCTAGGGAAGTGTGATCAATTTGCTTTTGTTTTGAGAAATTTCACTCATCACTCCACCTGAAATTTGTACCTCCTTCCAAATCATAGCTATTTCTTCCAGCAAGTGTAGTTCTAGCATCTGCAACATGCATGGGGTCTCACCATGGCCCTATAAGTAACTGCCTGATAGCAGACAGACACTCCTATACTTCAAACCAATCCCATAAAACTGGAATGAGTCCTTTTTTACTCCTAGCCTTAACTGTTTTGTCTGCTGTGTCATGAAGCTTCCCAAGGCAAGGATTGTCTTCTTGTGACCATGATCTTTCATAACAGACAAATCTGCTGTTCTTACCAAGGAGAATAATCTGGTGTCAAGACTCATTTTTGCAGCAATTCAAGATGCAGCAGCAAATACAATGCCATCAGAATCCCAAGTGTCCCTCCAAATGCTGCCTTCATAAAACAGTAACTGATTCCTAAAAACTTTCCCAAGAATGCCTTACCTGTACAGACACCACGATCAGTAAGCAGGTCTGGGCCATCAGTGCAAAGGACTGGTAGTCAGCAATGGCTTTCCCATCACTTCTCATTGTATTGTACATGGCCCCATAGGGGATAAAGAATAGAATGAGAGAACTGTAGATCCCTTGCAACATGCACTTGACAAACACTATTTTGTTAAAATAGAGGTTCTGCTGGCCAGGCACATACAGCTGAGGAAACAGCAAGCTCCAACGATCATCCACATCCTGAAAGTAGAGAGGAGAGGATCAGATTTGCTGGCACCCACCCAACAGACCACACAAGATCACTTAAGGCTGTCATGTCCTTGTGATGTGTATTTCCATGAGAAAAGGCCTTGCACACAATTCATTCAGTTGTGCTGACTAGCGTGCTGCATCCCAAGGTCACCTGGACGCATTTTCCATACTGAATTTCACCTTTCTTGTGCTGAGAAATTTGACTAGTGTAAGTATTGCAAAAAAAAAAAAAAAAAAAAAAAAAATGTATGTTTCATCTTAATCAGACTGCAGGACCTGTTCTCCTAAGAGTTTCCTGGAATTTCAGGGATAGAAAATTCCTTCATTGCTGCATTTCTGTTGAGGTAAAAATGGTATGTGGAATTACTGCAGGAAGACCTCCATCAGAAAGGCTGAACCTGGAACACCTGGCTGAGAAGATCTACAGAGTTCTTCATCATTTGTTATTTTGTGTGATGACTAGAAAAACATTTGTCTGGCTTCAGGAAAAGACCTGGTAAGATGTGACTCCTTCATGGGAGTGTTGCAATGCCAGCTTTTATTGTAGTCAATAGCCTAACCCAAAAATATCACCATGCACTGAAACCCTCGGGCCAGATCAGGATAATATATAATCTCCCTTATATGTCCTTTTTTTTTGTGCTCTCAGTTCTCACTGGCAAGAAACTATTTGAGGGGCTATCACAATAATTAGCCAAAAAGTTGGCTGCTTTTGCTTCATGGAACCAACTCAAAGTACCCAGAGACAAGCAGTGATTAAAACAGTACCTGATCAAAGAGGCTCATTCCTAGCACCGGGAGGGAGGTGTAAACCAAATTGTAAAGCGTAATGAACCACTCGTCATAGACAGTCTGAAGAGAAAATACAGAGCATGGAGTTAGCAGAAGGCTGCTTTTTCCTTCTCTTCAAAAGAATATACAAATATAAAAGGAATCTGTCTCCCTTCAGATCTTCAAAAGCTGCCTGGACATGATTTGGGCAACCTGCTGTAGATCATCCTGCTTGACCAGGGGAATTGGAGCAAATGCTTTGCTTTTCTTACAAGCCACTGAAGCATGCAGGTGATCTGGGGTTAAATTGATTACTTTAAATGTTATAAGGCAATTATGGATCTTACACAGATCTGCACCAAACTGGTCAGGTTCCGAGTAATCTGCATCATTGTTTGATATCTGTCGTCAGTACTTCCAAAAATCCCAGGAGGCACCTATGCTCTTTATAAGGCACCTAAATATCTTCAGGCATCTGTCATTTACCAGCAGTACAATGTCTGCTTTATACTCTTACAGTCTGAAGACAGATCTGTGTGCCTTACAGTGACATGGGGGGAAATGGGTTGGTTTATTTCCATTTAAAATATTTTCAGATATTTTGCTTGAAAATGCTAGACATAACATAAGAAAACAGCTGACCTACCTGTGCAGAGAAGCCAGAGAAGAATCCATACCAGAAATGCACTAATGTGAAGGCAAAATTCTTATAGAAGAAGTATTTGAGGAATTTGCACATGCGGATGTAGGACCAGCGGCCGTGGACTAAGAGCAGGCGCTGCAGGTAGCGGAACTGTGCGAATGAGAAGTCACTGGACAAGACCGCCTGCATCCCCTCTTGGCCACTGATACCAACCCCGATGTGGGCAGCTGCAACAAGGTTATTGGTCATGTCAGTACAGTGAGGGTTTGGGTAATCCCAATGTTTAAAGGAATTCCCCTAATTGAGACACTGTGTTAACTCCTTCCCAGCCCTTATTAAAAAAAAAAAAATCATATGTAAAGATATTTGGGAAAAAATAATAATTGGGGGGCACTAATTATTTCAGCAGCATTATGATTTTAGATGTGTTGACACATTTTCAATAACTGGCTTGTATTATCTGAATGGAATGACACCTTCAGTGGCAATTCATGTTTTCTTTCTTGATGTTTTCCAATAGCACAAATCATTGCTGCTGTTAGAAATTAAAAGTATTTTTTCATATTGTCATATGAATTGTATTTACATGCAAGCATATACTTCCTTAAAACATCATTCCAGACAAGCAAAACCTTTAAGCTGTCAAACCCCTTATAGATTTCTCAGACACAGTGGTACAAGGCAGACTGTAGCCTTTTTACATTTCTTGGGCTTTATTAGTTCAATCAAATAATTAGATAGAAGAGTCATGTCTCTTTTAATAGCAACTTGGGTTTATTAAACATGGACATAAGTTTAATGTGACAGCTAATTATATAGCTTTAACTAATGAGGACAATCTTGATGGCTGAAGGTTGGTGAGATTCAGAGGTTTCCATGGAACAGTGAGTTGATAAAATCCCAAAGTCCCAACCCTCTTGTAGTGGAAGGGTTAGTTTCTAATTATCCTGTATGTTTTAACTTGCTTTTCTTATCCTTTCTTCACTCTCTGCCTGACTTATCTCCCTTGAAGCTCCCTACTTAGCCTTTTCTTTCTTAATTAAATGGCTCCAGTTAATCAATTCTTGCAAATTAACACAAGGAAGATTGGCAATAGGCCCTTCTGAATAATCTTAATTTAATTATACATAGTTAGAGGATCTCTTTCATAAAGTCACTGAGGTAATGCAGCATCAAATGATGCTCAGACATGAAGGGGCCTAGGGGCCTGTGTTTTATAGCACAAGGGAGATAACTGACAAAGGACCGCATCACACGGCAATGTTAAAAAAACCCTGGATCATTATACAGACTATTTACAAGCATTATGATTTTCTTTCTCCCTGGCAGTTAGGTCCTGTCTAAAACAAGCTTTTTTTTTGTTCTTTGTATTACCATTGTGATGATGGCCATACGGGGAAGACTTGTTGTTCCCCAGTGGGCTTTTGTTTATTCTGAAGGTAAAAGCCAAGAAACCTGGGACAAAACCACTTGATATCACGATGGGATCATACAGAGGCCCCTCAGAGATGCACTGCTGATGCCAAGCCAGTTAGCAAACACAACATCGAGTCAGTTTGCTGGGGCATGCTGTCTGTCAGACATTACTCACTTTTGATCATGCTAACATCATTGGCACCATCTCCGATGGCCAGGGTCACCGCTTTCTTGTACTTCTTCACCAGCTCTACCACCTGGGCCTTCTGCAGCGGAGTGACCCGGCAACAGATCACCACTTTGCACATGCAGGCAGTTCGCACCAGTTCCAGCTCCAGGTTTTCTTCCAGCGCGTAGGCCTGAGAAGAAAGGACAAAGATGGTACCTAGCAGTTTGTGACACACTGGCAGCAGCCAGTGGCCTGGCAAAGAGGATGCACTCGGAGGAAAATGAGACCTAAGCTTGGTTTTGCATTCAGCACAAGGAAGGTATGAGACACCTGAAAGTTCTCCCAGGCCAGGCTGATGCAGTAGGTGTTTTTCTCATCAAAATGCCCATTGCATCTCACTGCGGTAAGTAAGTACCAATACACCCAGGAGCCTGGACCTTGGAAACATCACACAACAGCACAACAGCCATTCTGGCTGAAGCATCCTGACTGTGCAGCAGAAGAGGGAGCACTGCATTCAGGCAGCTGCTACTGGGCCTGAGCTAGCCCTGCCGATCTCCACGCCTTTGCTCATACTTCTTGGTTTATTTGTTAAGCTCTGCCTGCCAGATCTGTGATATAAATAGAACAGATTTCAATCTGGGACTACTTAAGGAAAGAAAAATGCACACAGAAGAGCTTTAGCTCAGGTAAGCATAAGAAATCAAAACACAAAACCAGAGCAAATGTAACTTTGCTCTGAGTGCTGACTTTTTAAATCAGTCAGCCACATTATTTCTATTCAGGAAACATACAGCTAATTGGATGCCTGGTTACCCCTCCAGCTCTGCATGAGAAGGAGCAGTCTTAGTTTTTTGTAGTTCTTTCAAATTGTGTTTTTTGGCTCCATTCTTTGTTTATGTCTCTTTTCAGTAGACATTCATGGAAGGAATCTACACAACTTTCTCTTCCTTAGAGCCATCACAGCAGGCCCACTTCCCTTTCAGTGTAAGGCGGACCATCCTTTGGCCTGATGTCTTTTTTTCTTAAAGCCAAGAGCTGTGAGTCACCAGTGCTTCTGCTTCCCTCCCATTAGTGGTGGGCAGGGAACAAGAAACCTTTAACTGGTTTTAGGGCACATGCCAGTCACTGCAGCTAGGGACACAGCATCCTGACCGCACAGCACCAGCAAATCACCACATAGAAACTGTATTAATGGTACGGCATGCAGATCAACTAGCTGTATGATGATGCCATTGCAGATGCTGCTGTGCTCTGCTCTTTCTCTCTGTTTCAGCAAGACCATGTCTACACAGTTCCAGTATTCTCTAGGCTCACAGACTTAATGCTCTCACTTTTTCCCCATGTTTTCCAGATCACACATTATCTTACAGTTTTCTTTGTACTTTCTCTAGTTGGCCTACATTTTTCTCAAAATAAAGAGTAACTTGAATTATTTCAGCTAAGATTTTACAGATGCCAAATGGAGCAGGAGGATTTCTTCCTAAGTCTTACAAGTCTTAGGATCATACATACGTACTTTTCTATGTGTTTACTTGGTTATGTGAAAGTGGAGAACAATGCATTTTTTCTCACTGGAACTACATTTTCCATTTTTTCAAAGTATTTCTCCAATATTTCATAATTATTTTCAAATCTAATTTTGAACTCTTTCTCATCCCTGCAGTTCCTCCCAGCTTGGTGTTATCTGCAGATTTAAGAAGCTTGCTCTCTTTGTAGGCAGTTAATTAAAACACTAAATATTGAATAGATGTGAGATTGCCCCCCGTAGACACCACTTAGCTGTTGTTTCAGACCTACAGTAGACCCTTATGAGCCATACTGCCAAACAGTCTTGCATTTGTCACGTAAAAATTTCATCTAGGCCATATTACTTCAGTTTGCTTGGAACAACATCATGGGAGAGAGCATCAAACAATTTATTAGTCTGCGATATACACTCTATCTATTATCAGATATATTTAGTAGAATACGTTCTTGGCACACTCAAAATCCATGTTTGATGTTATCTTCTTGGGGCATTCACAGAGTGTCTGATTATTCTTCTAGTATATTTCTGAAAAGGACAATCTTTATTGCTCCTGTTCACTGAACATCAGGATCAGCTTTTCCCTGTTCCAGTCTTCTGAAACCTTGCACATCATCTTTGATGTCTCAGATAACAACTAGAGCTAATCTTCAATTGGAGTGGGGGTGGGAGGGAGGGGGGAGCAGCCCTCTATGGCTTAATTTTTAAAGCATTTTCAGATTTCCAACATATTCTAACTTATTAAGTTCCTAAGAATGACTTTGAACCTTCCTTACCAGGCTGTGACCATTGATGACCAGACCATACACCCCATTTGCCTGCTCATCAGGTAGCAGCTTTGTTTTTTTGGACGATTTTTCAAACTGAATGTTGATTTCATCACTGTCCAGAAAGGACTCTGGCTTCATCTTTTTCCTTGCATCCCTAAAAAAAAATAAAAATAATAATAATAATAATTAAAATCTTGTAAAGATATATGCTTTACTAAATCAACTTTATGAAAATAGAAATCTTATGCTTCCCTTTGTTAACGTAGTTCAATTTTCCCGGTATCCCTACCACAACATGAATGGTTTAGTTGCAGCTGTTTGTGCATATCAGCCACATGCTTCTGAAACTCTAGCAAGTGTTTGCTAAACTTGTGCTGCTACAGGTCAAACAACTCATCAGAATGTCACAAAGGACAGTATCCCAAAGGGATCCCAATTTTCCATGCATGTTGCAGACAACCACCTACTTCAACTGAAAAGGACAGAAAAACTTCCCAGTTTTCCACCTATACCTAAGAACTTGTGTCTTCTGAGGAGGCTATGAAGGAAATCAGGCTTCCTGCTAGAAAAGAACATATCCAAGCAAAGAATTGTAATGTGGATGAACAGTAGAGTAACAGAATAGATCAAGCCTGGAGCCAAAGGCTTTGTGGCTCCAGATCATTTCTCCAGTGCCAATTGATGCTGCCTGCCTGAGTCTGCTGTCTTATTCATTTATATAGATTTGGCCTCTTAGAACAAGAAGTTTCAGAGTTTATCCTCACAAGAGATTTCTACACATTTCACTCCCTGAAATGAGCTACACCAGGTAAACAAACAAACAAACAAAAAATAAAATAACACAACATACTGCCCTGTTCCACTGTAAGTGCAGAGTAATGAAGCTGTGCATTTCAGCCATTTACCTGAGTTCATTAAGTACATCATCAGATGTGCTGCCTTCAATAACGAAAACATCTGCCATGTCATCATTCAGCAAGTTGCAGGAGTAACCAATATTCATTGCTGTCTCTGAGAAAGATAAATCAGGAAGATGACACATCTGAGTACCCCAAATCCACCAACAGTCTCTGTGGACTTTTTGCACCCATTACAAGAGCTCACATTCTCACTCCAAAGGGCTTGCAGCCTTTCAGAGCCAACAGTTTAATACAGCTAGACAAGTCACCCTGATGGACATAGCAGCAAATCTCTCCATATCAGGCTTCACAAAGCAATAGAAAAAAAAATAATTCTACTAAAATAAAAAAGCTCAAAAGACCCTTCAGTATGCATACCTGGAGCTACCAAGATGTTTCTTGTTGATTCCAAAAAAAATAAAAAAAAAATAAAAAATCAAGATACTTAGCTTTCCTTCCCCTCCCCCTTCCAAAAAAAAGCCAAACCATAGCTCTGAAGAATAATATCAAGACATTTTGTTTAGAATATTCAGGGGGGATGGGGGAGTGGGAAGTATTTTGGTATTTCATAAGCAAAACTATTTCATTCCGAACATGAAATAATGAGACACTTCATTTTTCTCAAAAATTCTCTGCTCGTTTTTTTGGATGAAGTGATTTACAATTACTTTTGGTCTCCTGGAAATACCATTGTTTCAGCAAGTTTGCTATTTCTGAAAAAAAAAAAAAAAATTAAATCACTGGATTCTATTCACAATTCTTTCCAATTTAATGCCTTTTCCAGAAGCTTACATTTCCTGCATTTCCATTCTGGAATATGAATGCCAGGACCACATTAAAACAGAACTAAGATCAACATGAGCATTAAAGTTCCTGGAAACTGGGACCAAATTTTTTCAAGCCTTCTTCACCGGGACAGTCGACTGTACTAAAGTGACATCTTTTCACAGCATAAGACAGAGACTACAGGATCCTCATTGTCACCTTTCCAATGGCAACAGATGCTGTTGTCAAACCGCTTTCAGCTTCAGGACAGGAATTAGGAATAGGCACCAGCTACAGTTATCTGATCTAATTCCAGTTAGCTGGACTTTCGTCTAGCTGGCAATGAAGCAAAGCCCTGTAAATTTATCATCTGTGCAGTTTTTCAAAGGAAAGATAATGACAACATGGGTCCTAGGAGAATCATCCCACCAGTGAAAGAGAAGGGAACCATCCAGAGCTGTAGCCCCTTTACCTTGCTTGTCTCCGGTGAGAACCCATATCTTAATGTGGGCTTTGGCAAGAGTCTCGATTGTCTGCGGGACCCCATCTTGTAACTTGTCCTCAATTGCTGTGGCACCTAGCAGCTTAACAGAAGAAAAAACAGGGAGCTGGTAAGTATTCTCATTGTGAGTAAGGGATACAGCATTAAACCTCTATATAGTTACTCAAGCACAAATGAAATCCAGGAATAAGGTTGCATTGACTTTCATTATTCCTCAGGAAATTCACTGTATGAGTAGAGCCCTGATCCTGCAAATGTTTTGTTGTGTAATTCCCCACACTCAGCTGGATCATGAACACCCCTGAAATTAATTGCCACATGTTTGCACACCTACAGGTCCATGTTCTTCCACATGTCGCCTTCACAGCAGATAGAGATGTAACACAGGGATGAAGACAGATGGGGATTCCTGTCCCCAAACCCCCATATGCATCCTCTAACGTGGAGCTTACTCCCAGCCATATACTGCAACTGGCTGCTTTTTCTCCACCCATCCCCACCCCTACTCCACGCTGCCACGCAACACTAAACCACAGACTGCTCAGGACAAAAACCTTCGTAATTTCAAAGTTACTGCTTTCTCTGCATTTTGGAGATACTTGGTGGATTTAACCTGTTGCCAAAGAGACATGAAGGTTTCACTGCTAGGTCAGATTTAGGCAGCATCTGCTACTACAACCTCCTGATGCTGGGAGACTAAATTCAAGGGCTGGCTTTAAGAACAAGATCTGTTTTGTGTTTCCTGGGATGTTCATCATTCCTCAGCTATGAGTGTTTTAATGCACACAGAAATTCTAAGTAAATTTTCTGTAGGCCTTTGAAAACCATACAATCCACGTTTTGCAGCAGTAGTCCCTGGTCCAGCTAGTGAGAGCTTAAATGCTTGTAAGCATACAAGGCCCCCTCCTGGAGTACCTGCTCATCACTGGCAGCCTGAGTCTGACTTGGAAGCCCAGAGATGAGCACTGATGTCAAAAGTACTCAGGAACACAGACTAAGAGCTTGCATTCCCAAATCCATTGTCCTTAATTTTTAGGCTGATCAATGCTAAATAGTATGTTTACTACTATTCCCTGAATATAACCATGATCCCTCCCTATTCCCCCTTGCTGTCCTTAAATCTTTACTCACTCTAAGGACCCCAGCAGGGGTCTGCTACACATAGGGACTTCTGCTCTTGACATCAGCCAGACTGTGACACTTGGCAGCCTTCTGTGCCTACACAAGACTCCTGTGCTGACTCTGGCCTTTGCATCCATTCTCTGGCACTCCTACACCCACTCTCTGTCCCTCCCTGCAGCACCTTCTGGAAGTAAAATCATTCCCATACAGGGTGCAGAGAAGGCTGTGGTGTAAACTGTTTCCTTCCAAACTGTGCCTCTTCCTCCTATGAGCCAGTGACCTCTTCTCTACTCAGGCCATGAGCTTCATAACCCGTACGTGCAAAGCAGCTGTCTCCTTGACCTCCTGAACCCCCATATCTTTCCTGCTTTGGACATGACCCACACAGTGTTTGCACGAAGTATTCTCTGGACTGCAGGATTAGCATTTCCCACTGCTGAGACTGGGAGGGCAGCAGGCTCTGCCCCATGGACTATGCAAATTCCAGAGGTCAGCTGCGTCTAGGCTCACATGTCCTTCTTCCCAGGCCCTGCTGGCATCCTGAGCATACCACTAATGGAAGGAGCAACAGTGCAGCTCCCCAGCTTTCCAAGATCTCAGGAAAGCATTGCTGTGAGTGCAAAAGCTGAATTCTTCCTCTCAGATCCCACACATCCTTTTCATTCATTATTCATGGCTGTAAAACACAGGCAAACCCCAGGGCTGTAACAACACTTGTGGAGAAAAGAATGACTTGAAGATCACAAGTTTAGTCCTATTTCAGAGTGACACAAACATCTTCATGGACATCATCCCCCCATCCCACCCAAGGCTGCAAGAACGAAGATGACACTCTCTGAAATGAAGGGGATCCAGGGGATTATTGCCTGCCATTTCAAACGGAGGAAAATAAATAGATCAGCCATTTGCACACACAAAGGATGGCTATGAAATATTTGTGTCTCTGTCAGCTTCCTTAAGCTCTGCTATGTCACTGCATCATGAGAAAGCTACTCTGACACCCACGTGAGTTAAAATAACACCATTCCCAGGCGCTGGTGGCTGACACCCCGGATACTGGCTCCTCACGGGGTGCCAGCAAAAGCCCAGCACTGCCATATTTCAAACCACTCCCGTCACACAACCCACCGAGCTGTTTGCAGCCCAGTGTTTACTGAAATCACACTGAGCTGTTTGTTCTCAAACCACTATCCTGGCTGCCTTCATCAGAGCCTGGCCCAGATTCTGTGAAATACCAACCATTAGATCTTTTTCGATCTCTTCATATATCTCAGACAATTTATCTTCCCGTCCTTCCAAGGCAGTGCTTGCTTCGTGGTGACGCTTGATCCAGTCCTGAAAGTATTCTTCATCCAAGTTTTTATAGGCCACGACCAGTGTCCTCAAACCTTCCCCAGCAAACTCCTGCGAGACAGTGGTGAGGCAGAATAAGCCGAAGGAGAACAGACTCCTTGCTCTGGTTTACAAAAGACTCTCTGAAAGCAAACAGCTATTTGTGAAAACTTGTTACCTAATGTCTGCAGAGGAAAGGTGAAAAAAACACACCTTAGACCACAAACCTCAGGGTGCTTTTTAAAAACTAGTTCCAGGTCACTTTTACATCCTTACAAAGAACAAATTCAAAAGGCCTCTCTTACATTATGGGTCTAAAACTTTACATCAATGAGGCAGTTGTTTGCTAGGTTCACATTTCTCAACATGAGGTTCAGAATAGTAAGACCTAAATAAAACACGCCAAACTCTGCCTTGAGTTTCAGAGCTGCACTCAGCTTGCTCCGGGGCTGACCTAAATGTGCAGGGTGAGCACAGTCACTCATGACATCTCTCCAAGTCCTTGTAAGTGTGCTTTCTGTAGATGTACAACTGACAGTACATTTCTCAGCGTTTGACAGTAAAATTCTGTGTTTGGTGGAATAACTGAGACCCCTCTCTGCAAACTGAGGCTTCCCCCCATAACAGGACACTCGCTTTCTTTCTCCTTTGGGAGTCCAAAAGAGCAGATCTGAAGTAAAGGTGCATCGGGTACAGGCCACATCCACAGCTCATCTCCCTGTGCTCTGACCTCTCCTTCACACACAATGTTCTCCAGCTCCCCCAGGCAGTGAGCAGGGATGTTTGTGCTATTGCTCAACCTCCCTGGCAAATCTTTCTGTTACCTCATGCTCTGCTCCGTACCAGCAGGAGCTGGCATCACAAGAGGGAGTAAATGTTGGCCAGGGTATTCATCTCTCACCACATTTTACTCTACACCAACAATAAATAAAAGCCATGAGGTTTGAATGCTACATTTTCAATGCTGCCCAGGCAATAAACCCATATATGATCTGGAGGAAGGGAAGGGAAGTGAGACTCCCATAGAATCACAGAATGGTTTGGGTTGGAAGGAACCTTAAAAAAACATCTAATTCCAACCCCCTGCCCTGGACAGGAACACCCCCCACCATCTCAGGCTGCCCAAAGCCCCATCCAGCCTGGCCTTGGGCACTTCCAAGGATGGGGCATCCACAGCTGTGCCCCAGCCCTGCTCAATCCCTTCTGACTGCAGATTTGGGTTATATTCAAGAAGGTAAAAGGCTCTTTTTACAGTAATCAGTAAAAGACTCCTTTTACTGATTACCTGAATTATTTCAGTAAAAGCATGCCTGCATATTCTGGGCTCTGGCATTGTACAATAACAGCAGAATTGGATGGCATTTAGCTGCCAAAACATATATAGTTCTTTTTCAGGTGTTTCCCGTATCCTGCCTGGCTTGCACTTCCTACTCCATAGTAATGCAGCTCTTCTTAAAGTCTTCCATTGTATTTGATATTCACATCCAGACGTTCTGGGTAACCTAGTACAGTTCAAATGGTACTGGTGATAGCTGATTTGATACCTAAAGCTTTAGAAATTAATTTCCCTCTTAATCCCCCATGAAATATACATATACCTATATGTATATTTGCTGTTTGGTTGCTGCTTCTGAAATCTGGTTTTTGTCTCAATACAAATTATGTTTCCATACTTGGAGAAAAGGCAACCATCAAATGAAGATTTGCAGTGCAGAAGAAAACACTTACATTCAGATGTTCAGTGGTCTCCTCCTTGAGAGAATCACAGGATGGATGAAGCAGTTCGTAAAGAATGGTATCAGCTCCCTTGCAGTATAAAGTCAAGTCCCCTTCGGGACTCCGCACTATAAGGAAGAAGAGAGAAATTCAACAGATACCAAACTGAAGCTCTCAAGATTCATAGAACCTGCATCAAAACAAAGGTTTTCAGATATATCCAAACTCTCGCAAGTGATGGCAAACTCCCAGGAATCAAGATGAGCTTTGCTTAGTACAGAAAATAGTGCAACTACTGTCAGCCTTAGTGGTTGCAGCACAGGCACCTACACCCAGCTTGCACTGGTCTGAGCAGATGCTTTGTTAGACTTAGTGGTTCCTACAAGCAGATCTTCAGGCAGGATATCTGCATTCAAAAGTGAAGAACAACTTGTTCTTGGGGTACTGGCTCTGCTGCCAGTAAAGGCACTTAAAAGCCTGAAAAGCCATGAAAGAAAGGAGCGAAAGGAACATACCGATAACTGACATTCGCTTGCGGACATTGTTGAAATCGAGAATAGCCAGCAGTTTGTAGATTTTTGTTTCTCCCATTTCCACAACAGTGATGGTCTCTGGTGTGCGGGCCCGGAACACAAATCCGAAGTTTCTGGCAGCAGTGACAAGAGCTCCCTCATCAGGAGACTGGGCCTGATACACCAAGTTACCTGACGTGCAAGAAAAAGAAAATTACGTGGCTTCTACTTTGTTTCTGAGATTAACAAATATAAAGTCAAAAAAATGTTTGTAGCAGTTATCTATGTGTGGAACAGAGAAGGAACTGGGCAAGCCGACTGCCAATACAGTAAAAGCAGCAGCACCGGCAGTTTGTGCACGTGAGGTTTGGTGGTGGCAGTAATGTCATCTCCACCACAGAAACTCATGGGGAGTAGAGGCTCTGGTCCTTTCTGCTCCAATGTGGCAACTCCAAAAACACTAATTTATGTGTCGCCATACTACAGAAAATCACCAGGGAACCGACAGGAGCAGTAGGAGTTTCTATGGAGAAGAAGACAAACTGTGGTGGTGCAAGGTGAACAGAACCACTCAATCTGGTACCTTTAACAGTCCTCACCTTCTTTCTTCTCTTCTGGCATTACCGTGTGACAAAGTGAGAGCAGGCGGAAGAACCTGTGGGTTGGGACATCACTCAGCTTCACAGCTTCGACCAGGCTGTGGTCATAGAAGGCAAACTTTGGGTCGGCTAACGGGTTGTAGGAGAAATCAACCTTCTCTGTGTTCTGCAAAAACATGGCTTTGTGTTATTTGTAGAGCTCTCAGATGGCTGCCCACTGATGCCTGCCTATGACAGTCCCCCTCTCTTCCTTACATTTACAGAGGTCCCTCTCCCGCGGGGCTGTTCATGACAAAGACTGATCAATCTGAGTAAGTGGGAAGTCTCAAAAGCTACTGAGTTAAAGCAGAGGGCAGGCACTTGAGGTGCCTTTCAGAGCAGCACTGAGGCTGGTAATCTGATTATCCAAAAAGATGCCTCGCTGTACCAAAACAAATGTTCCTACAGGATCCCTGCTAAAGAAATGCCTGCCTTCAAAACACTGCTGCTTGGAGGTATCATCCTCCTGATTTCAATAGTTGTCCAGGACAGGGGTGTATGGAGGCTGAATTCAAAAGGCTCTGTTCCCCACCCTATTCTCCCAAAGCAAGAAAAAGCCCTGATATGGAAAAAGATGACAGACAAGTGATGTAAAGGTTCAGCTCCACAGGCACCGCCCTTATTGTCCAAAAACAAGGAGTCCCAAGCAGAGGGGAACATAGTGGAGAAACAGCCAGAAGCTCAAAGCATGAAGTGTTAAGGAGGAATGCAATGCCGAGCCTGCCCGGGATGATCCCGACTCCCGCCCCATCCCAGTGAGCTCAGAGTTTCCAGGATGGGAGTCATCCATCCTTCTGACCTGCTCCAGCTGACATTCAGCACTTGCCACAGGATCACAGCCCCCCCACCTACACTGATTTGCGCAACAAGGCCTGGACACTCCAACTCTATGACTATGTGGGCAGCGTCCTTTTAACCTGCAGGACTCTGCTCTATCTTGTATCACGGGCAGGAGGAGCTGCTGGCTGGTGAATTGGCAGGAGACCAGCGTCTCTCCCCCACCAAGCCATCCCTTTGCATGTTGCTGCTGAAGCGAGGGCAGCCTGGTGCGACAGCGCTCAGTACAAGCAGCCAATTTCAGTGCGTAGTTTTAAAGTGCCTGGAAATGAATCACTGGAATGAGGAGTGGGATTTTCGTCATCGTTTTGCCATTTGTTACTTGGATCACTGCTTGCAGTTTTCAGACATTTTAAGCAGTGAAATCCAAGATGCAGGTTTGTGCCTACAAGCAGAGGCTGGATAGAAATGGAGAAGTCACTCATTTTCACACTTTCCAGTGTCCAGACATAGGGGAAATCGACAGTGACCTTGTTATGCATATGAGCTGAACTCACTGATTCCCAGCCAGAACTTTAATTCACTGCCAAGGATAACAAAATTCATCAGCGTCCAAGTTTCCAACCAATATCAATGGCCAAGTGTTCAGAGGAACTGTGCATGCAGTAGGATGTCATGTGAAGCTGAAGGAACAGTAGATACTCAGGCTGCCCACCCTGCAAATTCAAAGCAGCCTTACTGGAAGGGAATGTAACTCTGACAAGTCTCTGATGTCCACAAGAACACACCTCCCTGCAGTCAGGATCAAGAGGAACATGAACGTGAATATGTCTGAGTGGGATTTGTCTACTGGCACATATGCAGGCAGGTTCAAAGAAAGCAGAGATTCTGATAGCACTTGAGCACTTACCTCAGTTATTTCTATCCTTTGCCCAGACATGTCATACACATCACCTGCAAGCAAGAAAGACTGAGGTTATAGCCATAAACTTCAGATAAGAGGTCTCTGAGCTTCTCTACAATAAATAAATAAATAAATAGATAACATGTTTTGAAGCTAGTA
The DNA here is from genome assembly GCA_011076525.1 of Nettapus auritus. Lineage (NCBI taxonomy): Eukaryota > Metazoa > Chordata > Aves > Anseriformes > Anatidae > Nettapus > Nettapus auritus. The sequence continues at coordinate 9,899,519 of CM021797.1, read as the reverse complement.
TAAAATTAAAAAGTTTTGGTAACACAAATATTGAGATGGGGACTGGGAACTGATAGTTCATATCAGTCAGATCCTATGTCAATCCATGATAAAATCCAAAGACTGACAGATGCTGAAAACAAAAAGCAGTTGCCATAAAGATGACTGGCATTTGGGTAAAGAATTGGTTTCTGCCCAGAAGGGACATAGTGCTAGGAGAGTGTTTTCAGGGTATGACTTCTCTTGTGCCTCTCTTTCAGAATGGGAGACAAAATCCAACTCCAGGATTATATTGGGTTTGTAGCAGTTCCTGGACAACCAAAGAGAAGTTGACAAAGCCCCTTCTTCAAATGCTTGGGTAGCAAGGCTACTGCATTCATTTTCCCTGAACTGATGATCTAGTCACAGAAATTAATGGCATCTCATCCTCAGTGAATGGAGTTTCACTACTGAAGTAGTTGAATCCCACTGTGAACTGTAACCAAAAGGCAATTAGACATCTCCTCCTCAATGAGGAACCTAAGCCTCCATAGCCTCCTTCCTGGCAGCTGGACCAATTCATTCTTTCTTCTGGCATGGCTTTCAAGAATGCCACGAGTGTAAAATCCAAAGTATTCTGGAGAATCAGCTAGGCATTTAGAAAAAAAATAGGCAGTAGCCTGTCTGCATTCTTTCCACTTATTTCCTGTTCATTTCTTGAACACACATCCTATGTCTATGTTAACATTGGTGACATCCACTTCAGAAAAATAAACTACAGGTTATATGAATAAACAGACTGAAATTTTTCAAACTGTTTAGCAGCACCATATCTGGTCAGCATAACAGTACTGTTACAGACGTTGTGTTGCCCAAATACAGACAAAGCAAGATTTAAAGGAAGAAGCAACTCTTTTAATTAGACCAAAAGGCTGCACTGAGAAAAGAAAGACAAGCTTTCTGGCACATCAGTCCATCAGCAGGTCTGATACAGGCAAAACAACATCCATCTCCAAATAGGATGTGACTAATTTCTCTGGGGGAATGTAATGATGTTAATCAATTAGTCAGTTTGTGAATGATTAGCACCTCGTGAGGAGGGTGAAGAAAATTGCCTGGGGCTGTACAATGAAGGAGCCTGTTATGTCAATGATTATTAGGATCTAACAATGATACCAACTTTTCCAACTCCCTACAAACTTTTCTTTCTTCTGGCATGTCAAGTGAGCTAGGACTGCAGATGAATGACTGTGCCATTGACTAGGCACTGATTGAAGGTTAAGCATCCTGAAAAGGATTTGGAAAACCACTGCTCATAATGGGCAAAATTACTGAATGGGAAATGGGAGACGTAGCAGTATAAGTAGCTGACAAGATACAGACAGCACCATGAGGAGTGGCTGATTTCACAAGCAGATAATAGGTAATCACATGAAAAACACCTGAACCCTGCATATAGCTGGAAGGGAGGACTGAGGACGTTTGGGGGAGTTGAGTTTTTCAGGGTTAGTAATAGCTGGGTAACCATATCAATAATAATACCATGAAAGGCTGAGATCACGTAGGTAGTGATACCAGAAAAAAGAACACATTTGGGTACAGACGCAGTAAAACTGGGGTCAATGAGGGAAAAAGTAATAAGGTACAGGTTCTTTGGTTGGGTGGATACTGGGGCAGGAAAAGGGAGGTAAAGGGGTAGCAAGAAGGGGAAGCAAAGAATAGGAAAATGATATTAAGGTATTTAAATAATGTAATGTCTAAGCTGTCCAGGTGTATCTGATAGACAGCCCAGCACTTGATACCACAGCTTCTTATAAAACACTCTCTTCTGGATATCATATTTAGTTTCTCTCAACCAAGAGGTGTAAAACCCAGAGAATAAGACAAATGGATAATATACCGTAGGATTTGCCATTGATGGAGCACTTGTTGAAACACATGATGTTCTGAGTGAGGGTCCCTGTTTTGTCTGAGAAGATGTACTTGATCTGCCCCAGCTCTTCATTGAGTGTAGTGGTACGGGCCTGGGCAGGCGTGTCATTTGGTGGGTAATACATTTTGCGGTCCCAGTCAATGTAGAAACTGTTACCCAAGCGTATAATCTCTACACTGGTAAAACAAAAGAGAAGGCAATGGAATATTTATTAGTTTAAAGGACAAGATCTTTATCTTCAGCTACCACCAGCAACCGCAGCTAGAAGACAACTTTCATAGAATCATAGAATCATAGAATAACCCCAGTTGGAAGGGACCCATAAGGATCATCAAGTCCAACTCCTCGCACTGCACAGGTCTACCCAAAATTTTAGACCGTGTGACCATGCACAGTCCAAACATTTCTTAAACTTTGAAGGCAAGGACAGGGTGTATGCATCATGTTGTCCTTAAGTGGCCTGTTGTAAGCAAAGCTGAAGCAAGCCTCACTTATAGTAAATTCATTTCCTTTATTTATAAAACAACTTCTTATATTTGAGAAGTTTCAGCAGTACACGGGAAATTTCAAAAATGTGATGCTTTCTTTCAGCCTGCACTTGCTTCAGTTGAGGCTATCTTTTTGTGACAGAAGTCCTTAGGCTGGGCAATGAGTTAAGAAAATCACCACAATATCATTTTAACCCAGACTACCCCAATGCTACATTAATCCTACTGTGAACAAGTGGCAGTCGTTCATGCAGGGCAGGCAAGAGTCATCGGACTGAAAAGCGAGGCAGCAGCAGCAGGGTGTTTCCTTTTGTGCAGTTTAGGGAATGCTTTCAGTGAGATTTGGGGCTGATCTGCTCTGTGATGCCCCAGGGATGAATGCAAACAACCCAGACCATGAGAACAAGTGAGTCTCTGTGTAACTCAATACAATCATCGAGCAGTATCAGCTCACAGACAGCATGAATTTCCACTTTGCTGCTGGTTTGACACACTGGGAAGGAATGGGATTAATCCCTCATATTTACCAACACAAAAGAGTCTTAGAATGCAACTTCCGACCCTGCAGCTCTGAGTGTAACTCCTCACCCTCCCAGCAGCTAAGGAAAACAGCAGCAGCAGCAGTTAAGAGCTGTCCTTTGCAGTTTGACATTGCAAACTTTTCACAAATGTTCTCTGTGAATCACACAGCACAGGTTTGCTCCGCAGTCAGTAGCAATTTTTCCTGAAGAGTTGGGTTCAGTGATAAACTATACCAGCCTGGTCAGTCTACACCACAACCTCAAGGTTTTGGAGGCAACTCGTCCACAACTCCTACCCTTTAACCCTGCTTGCCTATCTGCAACAACCAACACAGCACTGTGTTCTCTGGGAAGTGCTGGAGCTGACTGTGTTCATGAAGCACCAAGCAGTGAGATCCTCAGCCTAATTACACCTACTTAATCCACACCTCACCTGAGCCTTCAAGCCACCTTGAAGAACATGCTATTCACTTTGGTGGGCAATGCAAATGGGAGAGAGCAAGAAGCTACCAGTAGCAGGCTTCCAGTCTCACTCCCATAGCCTTATACCTCTCCTTCAAATGCAAAGTCATCCTCTGCTCTTCCAGGGCTCACTGCTGTCTCAGCTCCAGCCCTGACAAAGACATCTGAAGCCAGCAGAAAGCAGAGAAGCAAAGCTCCAGTCTTTTGTAGAGTTACATATTGAAGTCTTTGTAGGCCCTTTCAAATAATTTATGGACATGGAGAGAAAAAGAGAGGGTCTCACTGAAAAAGACAACATGTTTTTAACCCCCTGTCCTTTTAAAATGACACAGGGCTTGTTGAGACCCACAAAAAAACAGTGACTATGAGATGTCTTCATTAGATGTCAGCAGCATAGACAGCTGGCCTTGGCTGTGTGGGATCATCCACAATGGGGTTGCATTTATGTCCAGGAAAAATTCTGCTCCCAGATAAAGCAAAAGCTAGAACTCTCTTAAGGTGAAACATAAAAGCAGGTTCTGGCACGTACCTAACGTAGAGTGAAATCGGCACCACTGTGTTTAGAATGATCACGTATGACCAGAACATGAGGAAGCCGGAGTAGGAGGCAGAGTTGACACCCTCTGCCCAGGGCAGATAGACTTGGAAGTTGTAGCCCTTATCAGACTCCCAGATGCCATTTCCAATGGCTAGGATAAGACACATCAGTGCTAAAAATCCAAAGATCTGGAAAAAAAAAAAAAAAAAAGAAACTGCATATTAGAAATGGAATTTGTTATGTACAGGTTAATTGGATGACCCTAATCAAAAGGGGTTGGACAGCTTGCATCACTAAGGAAGGCTCCTAGGAGTGAAGGAGGAAAACAGACAAAAATATGACACTTTGTCTCAAAGATGCCACTACATAGTGCAGAGTCTAGCAATTTGGGGCTTTAAGTAGAGAGTAGAGTAATTTTAAGTAGAGATCTAAAACAGGCTACTCATGGGCAGCTGGCTGCAGAACATCAGATCTCATTAGAGGTGAATTGAGCTGCTGCTCTTCAAATATCTGGCTGCATGTTTGGGAATAGAAACTCCCTGGAGGACTTCTCTAACTGTTAGCCAGATGTGCCATAGTTTCCTCACCATTGCTGAAAAATTAATAAAGATAATTTGTAATGCAGGAAATCCAGCACTGTGCAGGCTGGAATTCAGCACTGGATACCCTTCTGATGGTTAAAGGAGAGTTAATCACTGACTTAGAACTAATGGTTGCCTTGGTACCTGCCATCACAATCTGATTACATTTCATTTGAGCAAACAGAAAGCAACAGAAACCAGTGAGGTGTATCCTTCTACTTTAGGGAGGCCTATTTTGTGAAGCCTAAAGCAACCAGGGGAACAGCAACTGGGAAGAAAACTCCAAAGTGGGACACCTCAGTGAAAATGGGGACTTGCTCAGTAACACAATTTCATAGACATAAAAGCATGTTGTTGTGTTTTTTGTTATTGTTGTTAAACAAGATAAGAACACAGCAATACAATTACTTGGAAAAGAATAAAAAGAGAAGGGGAAGAGGGAAAGCTAGTAGAAATGAATATGAACTGCAAAGAATTACAGACCTTGTGACTATCTAATGGTGATGCAAATACCAACAGTAAACTCATTAATAGAGTTGTGGAAAAGGCAGACATTCGGCAGATGTTCCTCCATGAATGATGGAGGAATGAAGCAGAAGGATGTATCTATCCTATGTGATATGGCAGATGGAAAAGTCAGTATACCTACTGTGACAAGGAACAATATGTGTCTCTACCTGCTAATAATAAGGATTTTCAAATCAGTGGGTCCAAGTAATTTAAAGCTGAAAGCTTGAAGGGACTGAGAAATTATCTTAAAAAAATGAAGTTAATTTTTAACAATGCTTTAAAACTGTGAAGCTCCACCATACTGAAAATCTATTAACATAATTACAGTATTTCAAAGGTTGAAATGGTGACTGTGGGAAAGATAAACAGAAGTTAGAATGACATCATTCCTAGAAAAATGATAATAAAAACAATTCTGTTGATATCAACTTCTCCAAATATTTGCCTTAAAACATCTACCATCCTAATAGAAATGTGAAGATCTGGAATCAACAGGCTGCACAACAGCACAATTAAAAATATCTTGCAACTATGGTCATTAGTTCATTTTTAGTAATTATAATAATTAGTCATTAGAGGAAATATCAGTACACTGGGCCATTATGTACAAAGCCACTCAGCAATAACCACATTACAACAGTAACCAACTATTTTTGAAAAAATACTTGTGGTACAACTGTAGAAACATTGCTGGTATAGCAGATGTTTGTATTGCTGAGGTAACCTATGATGGGGAGGGTGATACTTTATGGTATGATTTGAATCACTTGGTTAAAGGTTCATGTCCAACCACCTTGAGTTTTAATACCTAGAAGATGGTAAACGGGGACTTCTGTAAATAGAGGAACTGGGCTGAGTTTCAGGAGGCACATTTATTTCCCACAACAGTAGTAGTTTTTCTGAGCAATTGTGGGAAGCCCAATAAATTACCCCACTGGTGAAATGCAGACAATATTGCTTGCTAGTAAGGAATGTGGTGTGGTGTTTATAAACCTCTGTGGCCAGTGCTAAAAACAGACTTCATTTTGAGCTGTTGTAATCACGATGATCTAAGGATATGTGAGAGGCATGACCCAGGAACAGGTTATGTCCTTTGTTAAACCAATAGATGGAGAAAACAGATGAGACCATTCATTTTTAGAGGTATTTCACTTGGTCAAGAAAAAGATTTGACTTCTCTCTGCAGACCTTGTCTGTTATAAAATAAATGAATTAGAAAAGGCACCTGGTTCTTTTATCCTATTGCCGTACCCTGAGTGATTCCTCATTGCCCCGCAGGTTAAAATTTGTCAGTTTGTCAACATAAATCTATCTAGGGAATTCAGTGTACAATTTAGTAACAGACATACATGTGGGGCAAGACAGACGAACTCTCCTGTAATACTGCAGCTCGTGTCTACTACTGCATTTGCTTTATGACTTTATTTTGCTTTATGTCCATTTTGCGTGACAATGCTCTTGTCCCTAACAGCTCGATTGGTGTGCAGTCCTCACACTTACACAAAGACCACTAACATGCTGTTTGCTTTCAGAGAAACATGAAAGACCGAGCCGTTAGCAGTGGCCCCGGAGATCAATTTCTCTACAGAGAAACAACTGTGTGTAGGGTGTTGTAATCATTGCCGCAGCTCTGCAAGAGAAGGATGTGAATAAACCTGATCACAGACCAGGGACACTTCCTACCATCAGCAGCCTCCCTCTCAGGGACCTGCCTGTGCAGAGATGGATCCTCTGCAGGACTGAGTCAGACTTTTGGAAGGAGGAGCTGACTTCAGATAGACATTTGCTTTCAGACAGAGAATTAAAACAGTCTCGGTTTCTTTGCTGGCACTTTGAGTTCTGCTCCGGGATTTTAAGCAATAAGGCATTTAGTGATGAAGCAGACAACTATATTTCCCTGAAAATGTGCCTCCCAAGACCTGCAAAAAAAAAAGTAAGTTTTGGAGGAAAAACCATTTCTGGCTCTGGCAGTAGTGGCCCTGGCCGAGGAATATTCACGTCTTTCCCCAAGAAATGCTGTGTTCATCTCCTGCTGTTTTCTGCCCTGTGCTGCCAAAGAGCCTTGCAGAGAGAAATGCTCCCAAACATGAACAAACAGCGATGGTTTCCATCTGGAAAGGTTTATTCCCAATTAACCCCTGTAGGGACAGACCAGGATCAATGCTGAACCAGGTCTCCCTTGGCATGCCCTGCCAAAAACTGATTTGTTCCTGAAGTTTTATGGACAATTAAACACAAAATAGCTTTGCCAGTGTTAACGTGGAACAAGTTTCATTAAGCTAAAAAGCTAAAATAAGCTATTTATAGCAAGCTCTGGCTGCTTGTATTTCCAAACTCAAGAGAGCAATATAGTGCCTCTTTTTATGACTGCGCTTTGCAACCTTTGACCACCCAAATTGTTGGAAGGACCCGATGCCACATCCCCTTCAGTGTGCCAAGAGCCTGTTTCTTGCGTTAGGGCAGAGCTGTACTTAGACACCAAAATGTTAGGTGCCTTAAAAATGCATAAAGGAGAAAAACACATGCTTGGCCCCAACAGTGCCCCAGAACCCAGGCAGAGGCTGATGCAATCCACTGCAACTTGCTCTTTTTTTTCCTTTTTTTTTTTTTTTTTTCATTTTTTTTTTTTGATGGAGCCAAGAAGTAAATCTGTCTTGCTCGCATTGATGAAGAGAGGCCAAACAGTCTGAAAGATCTGGGTGGGACCCTTGACTTGTGAAAGAACTTTTGGCAAACCTTCACTGAATGCTAAATTCTGAGTTCTCTGCACAGTTTTTCTCTGCTCCATTTCTTTGCTCTTTGGATCCCCGACATCTCTGTTCCCTACTGCTTTCCAGATGTAGCAGAGCACCTTTAAAAACATGAAGTTTTTCAGAAACCTGCAAGTTCTGGAAGTTAGATGCCCCAACCTTGCTTGGTTTTGCTGTCCCCTAAAGTTCAAGGAAAGAAAACAAGCTGATGATGATAGGCAAGAATTTTGCTTGGCAGAGATTGGTGTTACTAAGTCAAGGGAGTGTCCTCACTGTACACTGAGCAAGGACTCCAGAGGGCCTGAAGGCGACCCTGGAGTGGCTCTCTGTGCTGTGGCATTGCTTTATAGCCCATATACACATTCAGATGTGCAGGACACAGCTTCATAGCTCTGGTAGTCAGCCTAACCACTGCTCTTCTGGTGCAATTTCAGTCTCATAGGCACAACCTGCTCTGCCCAGCAACGACTCCCATGCTGGGACCCAACTAAAGAGCTTTTGGGATTCTGACAGAAAAACAAAAGGACAGGGTCTAGGATGAATTGGAGATGTTTGTGCTATGAAGCAAAAAATCACGGAGGGCAGAGAGAGCCCAGAACAGCCCTGCACAGGCTTTGCCCTGGGCTGTGGTAGGCAGGATGCTGTTGGACACCTTGAGCTCTGTCTTCCCCAGGGCTTACTCCAGTACCATGGGATGGACCTGGCCCCCAGCCTTGCTGCCAGGGTGGGGTGGAGAGCAGGAGGGAAGGGCAGGAGGGAAGAAGAGGAAACACATGGCAGTGATGGATGACCACAGGAGCTAACAGACTTCTCCAGTGTCACAAATTGAACGCAGTTCAGCATGCATGAAAAAGCATGACATGATTGCATCTGAAGGAAAATAAATCCTTGAAACTAAATAGCTTTTCTTCAAACAGCATTGAGTAAAGCACCATCAGAATGCATGCCTCTGAAGAACAGCAGTAACAACCAGAACGGTCCCTTCCCTGTGCAGCTTTGAACTCAAGCAGTAAAATCTTGGGGGAGTCTGCAAAAGAATTACTACCTCTGCCTGGAAGTGTTTGGCATTTGTTACAACTATTGCCTAGCGTAAACCTCAGCTTAGATCTGTTTTATCATCTGTGGAGAGTGCCTGTAATATAAGATTAGCATTCTCAAATTTGCCAGCTGCTAAAAACTGGGTATTAACAGGACTACGTCTAACTTTTTACCCTAATGTGATAAGACAAAAGCTGGCATCATGTAAATTAACAAGCTCAATTACCAAGTCCTATGCAGATATCAAAGATGCCAAGAAATCAGGAAGAAGAGAGAGAAGTGCTAATGTTTATATAAATATATAAAATGAAAAATTACTAGGGAAAAAGGCATTTGTGGGCTTCAAAGAGATTCTCACCAAAAAAAAAAAAAAAAAAAAAAAGTAAAGCAAGTGAGAGCACAGCAAATGAAAAGCTCATAAGAAAGGTTCTTAACATTGTCAATGTAATGGCCTTGCTTTGCAAGATGGGTTCATAGAGGCGCTACAGGACTCAATCTGCTAGTACATTTCTACAGAATTTTTCTTTTTATCACGATTCACTTCTGATACTCCCTCATTTGTGTGGACAAAGAGGTGGAGCATCTGGAAATGATGAACACATCTGAAGAAATTAAGCTAAACTAATCAGACTTACCATCAACACAAGGACATTCATGAGCCGATCAATGCTTGTCCTCTTAAAAGTTGTTTTTCCACTGTTCTGCATTAGTTTGGTGTCTGGCCCTGGAGATGAAACAAGTTCATGAATTTTAGAAAGGAAGCTTAGCAGTTCTAAAGCCAGTTCCCTCTGAGGCCTCACTGTGCGCTACAGCAAAAATACCCATCACAGCTTTCTGGAAGGTAAGTACATACAGTTTACGGTGCTAGTGGGAAATTTAGGCAGAAAAAGGTTAAGTCTCTTCCCTTAGATTATATGGAAAGAGTCACATAAAGCCATTAATTCTGTATTTTGATCCATTCTCTTTTTTCAGCAGTCAGTCCTCCCTTTCAGGTTGAATTACTTTTCACAGAATACCTGATACTGCTTTGTTATTAGTGACATGTTATACTTTGTCTCATATGTCTACAGCACTATAGAAACAATAGAAGGTGTATGCTTGTAAAAAGCATAGATCTCATAGTCTAAAATAATATCATTGATGGCCCTGATATTCCAATATGGGTTGAAGTCATATAGAAATGCTGTGGAATTTTTAATTGGATATTCTTAAGACTGGGAAATTTTGAACAAGTCTGGGGAGAGAGACTCCTATTGAACCAACATGGGTTACTAATGGCAGATTTAATTCAGATTTAATTCTGAAGTGTTTTCATATTGAGTGACAAAGACTTTTCTCATATACTTTGCTGCATGTTTTTCAGAAATAAGAGCTTACTTCTGCTAACAAAAACATTTAATTAGGATCAAATGGAATGTTAAATCATTTGCAACCCAGTTTTCTCTTATAGACCAATGTTAAAAATTTCAGGTTAAAATCCCCTACAGTATGCAAAATTCCTAGCCTAGATTTAAACTAAGGGATTGCATGTATTGTTTTGCCTTTTTTCGTTTTAGCAGTTAGAAACTTATTTTCCAAAGAGGAAAATATTTGGTTCATTTGTTACTAGTGTGATATGCTCCTGTGCTAAATCTTTAGTGCTCTGCAATTCACCTGTCAGTTTTTCTACCCACCAGCATAAATAACGAGACCAAAGCACCACTCTGTGTTCCTAATAGTACAGCCCCTCAGCAACATCTTCTCATTGTCCAGGGCATACTTCTCTCCTCGAAGAGTAAGAGTTCCTGTGAACTTATCCAGCTTGTTATTTGGTGCCTCACACTTAACTTCACCTGTTTAAGAAAAAGAAAAAAAAAAAAAAAAAAGCTGGTAAAAATCTTTGTAACCTAGACATATGTTGATCAATACTGCATTCTCACGTGATCTCCAGACAGGGAATATTATACAGTAATAATAGATTATATCTGCAGTTCCCTGCTGACCCTGTTATGTCCATCCTTTATCCTACATTTACTGATGTTTTGAGATATTGCTCCAACTCATATTTTGTCATAATCCAATGGGCCACAACAAATTTGGATTTATCTTAGATTTTTGGAAATGTCAATTTTTTACTAGTAGAGTCCAAAACAAAGTTTCCACTCCTTTTATGTGCGTGAAAAGAAGTACTGAACAAGCAACATACTTCTAATCCTTTTACAGCAAGTTCATCATGGTAGGATGTCACTGGATAATTTTGGATAACAGTGCTGACCTCACGTAATTCCTATTCCATTTTCTTTAAAACTGCAGGAACCCAAGTAAGAAAATCATTGCCTGAAGGCTGCAAGAGAGTAATTAATTGAAGTGTCTTTGTTCACTGTTTTTAATTTCATCTACCTTATACCTTAAAGTCCCTCTGGCACTTGAAAAAAGATGCTACTGTCTTTGTCCATGTAGCTGACACTGTAAGTGATTGAAGAACCTGTTTCCATTTCCACACTTATTTCTTATAACAAAACACGTTCACATAAAACTCTAAATACAGATACTTCAGTATAAAATTATTTAAGTCAACATTTGCACCCAACATCTGAAGATTCAAAGCAGTCCTGCAGATGTATTGGAAAGGACTGGAAAATACAAATACACCTTGCTGAAAGGGATTCCAAGATTTCTGTCTGTTCAGTTAATCAGTAGGAATATTTAAGTTATTTTGATCACAATCTGCAAATATCTACTTAAGGACCAACATTTGCAGAGAATACAACTCTCCCAGCTGTTCTCAGACACAAACACACTCAGCTCAAGAGGTTGGAAGCAAAATCCAGAGAAGTGCAAAAAAAAATACAGCTTTAAGTATCGTGGTAATCTCCACCACTGAAAATTTTAAATTCAGGAATGGATGTTCTTTTCAGAGAAAAGTAGCTCTACTGTAGTGCAGATAAATAATCAAATTTGAAAGATGAAGCAATTAGGAAATTCAGTGACACATGTGACATCAGAGTTGATGACGCTTATCTTCTGTTTTATCATCTAGTTGATCCAAGAACAATCAGACCTGTCCTCCTTAAATTGCAAAAAAACTTGCAGTAACCACACCTGTGTCAGGACAGCCCTGGCAACACTCTAAAAGCATAATGAAAAGAGAGGCTTTGCAGTGTAAGCTGAAACACAGCACAATGAGACTGGTGAACCAAAACCAGGGCATGATCTGTCACTAGGAAGACTGTGCCTCTCACACTACCATTGGGACATGCCTTGAGTACCTCGTGCGTTAGCATCTGAATCTGCTTTCCAGTAAGTGGGTGGGTCTGATATTTGGACATCAGAACATATCCACTCAAATTAGTCTGACCACAAAAAAGTGAGAAGCTTGAGAAATTCACACAGTGCACCTGCCCCAATGACTCTGAAAGAAGCTGTGCCCCCTGTCTCGTTCTTCCATTAACAGCAGGTTAATCTGAATGCATTTCACCTGAAAGAGTTAAATACTGCGAAGTCTACATGTGATAAGTAGTAGGTAAGAGAAAAAATATTGTTTCCTTTCTTGTCTCCCTGTTCCCCATATCAAATCAAGTTAATCATTCTGCAAGCATCTTCCTTATCTGAACCATCGCAACAACAACAAACATCGTAACGCACTGTAAGCATTCCACTGAGTGCCTCTATTAGCTGCTCAACCCTTCCCTCTCTTCCTCTCTTAAGAAATAATTAGATAAAGAATTACATAAATATTTAAATACTTTCACAGAGATAAGCTAGGGAAATGCAGTGTTGGGTCTGATTCCAGGCACTCTTCCCAGTATTCTTCCAAATATAAATCATCCTGGGAAACATTTTATTCGTTTTAGTATTGCAAAGAGGCCACTTTTATATGCAGTATAACCAAAATAGAGATGTAAAGGACAAATAAATATTTGATAGAGGACATTTAATTTCCAAATGATTTTGAAACATTGTTTTTTAATTATGCAGTATCAAGAATGCAGTATCTTTAGATAAGCATTATACCGAAAATACTTGAAAAATGTTTTAAGATTAAGATTTTGCTTACAAATTGATACACACTGCAGCCTCCTCAGGAAGACGGTTAAGACATGCAACCTTGACTATTAACTTAGAACATCTAGCTGCACCCGCAAAAGCATATTTCTCAAGACCTAAAGCACTCAGAACCACAGCCTTCACTTTGGAGAAGTCCCAATGTACTGAGCCATTGCTGAGCTGAGACCACACACAATATTTCACAAAACCTCAACATTGAAAGCTAAAGAAAAGCCTTTGGATGGTACCACCAGAGACTGTTTAAGCTACGCTAACTCTCTGCCACATCACCACCATTTTTCCTGGAATCATTATTTCAAAGAGTTGGTTTTTTTTTGTTTGTTTGTTTTTTAATTATTTTTCCTCTTTATTGAAAAGCACTTCCTGAGATCCTACAGTCCTTGAGAAATTCCAAGGACAGCAGCACTCACTCCACCCCTTTCCATACTGACTCTTCCCATAATCCTCTCCTCCTATTGAAGCCAGCAGGGCTCTGTGAAGTTTGACAGACACCCTTTGGTCTGTTCCCCCATCTTCTCTCTGCGGAGGGATGATGTGTGAACACGGGGTATTCTGTTTGCAGTAGGTTTGGCTCCTTTTTCCTATATATGTGCTGTTACATATTTGAGATAAAAAACTGTGTGAAGAAAGGACGTCTTGCCTGTTAAGCACATCTGCACTTCTGGTCCATAAATAGCTTAAAATGCAGTCTGTTGGGGGCATCAATAGAGGAAAGAAATTGATACAAGTTAATTTTCTATGTAGACTCACCATTGAACTCTGTCAGTTTCTGAAGATCTTCTCCAAGCTCAGCAGTGACTGTCAGTGCCTGCTTCACCTTGAGGTTTGTTTCACTGTAATAAATTACATAAGGCATAAAGGACTGAATCCAGCACTCCCTGAAAGTCCTCCTTCTATTCTTGAGGACTGTATTCTTCCCTAGACATCTGATGGACCATGCCATTTCATCCCAACTCCCTGAGCAGCTTGCTCTCTATCCTGCCACTCATACCACAGAATCCCCAGGTACTTGAGCATGTAGGAGAGCTTTGGATCTTCTCCTATAGTATTCCAGTCCTGAAGTGCACTGAAGTCCTGGGACTAGATAGCTGGGGAGGTGAGTGGAGATGCAACACCAAAGAGGCATTTCATTTGTCCAAGGCATCTTAAAAGTTTTCCCTGGCATTTGCATGTACCAGAACTATGGGCTCATTTTCAGGAGAAAGCAGGAGAAAATCTAGAGGGCTGCATGTAGGGTCTGAGGCAACCAGGTCACCTCAATCTCTCTGGTCTTACTTGGTCACCAAAGCAACACCAAAGTCTACAGCTGATGTTAACTCTGGGCAATGTAGTAATGCAAACTGGGTCATAACGATGAGGCCAGCTCCAATTTATGCTAACTAATACAAATAAGCTGCAACCCTCTGACTTGTGGCCAGTTGTGCCCTGAAGTAAGTGACATTTGGACCAACTAGGCCCTTGCAGCATCCAGGGCCACCCCACAAGATCTGGCCTTGCTCTGGCAGCAGTGACTGTCCCCCAGGAGCAGGAAGGCTTGCTTACCCGTCCAGTTCGGCCGTCTCAATGTAGGTCAGGCTGTGCGGCTCGCTGCTCGACAGTAACAGCAGATCGGCCTGAACACAAACAAACAGGCTGGGCATGAGTTATGGGCAGAGGCAGTGCTATGCTGCCTGCGGTTTCTGAGCACTGCAGCTATCTGGGGCAGTTGTCATCCCTGCTGACTATTCTGCTTGTGAGTGATGGGCAGTAAGAGCAATTATGGAGACTAACTGGGAGCAGGATGCAGAGAAACTGTACTCACCGTCACAAAGTTGTTGTTTTCTAGTTTTATTATATCCCCAACTTGGACATTCATCCATTTTTCATCCTTCAACCTGCAAGAGAACTCCCAGTAAGTAGGCACATAGAGCAAATACCACTTATGAATGTAGGGTACTCTGCTCTGCTCCAAGGTGTACGTCTCATCAGACCTTGGGCTGATGGTAAATTGAAGCAGGGTCTGCCGCTGTATGGCCTGGTCCATGGTAGGCTAAGGGACTACACAAAAAGCACTGTCCTGTCCAGGTTCTTCCTTCCTTCTCCTAAAGAGCCACAGTGTCTCAGAAAAAAACTCTCCCCATCTGCAATGGCCTTCACAGCACAAAGATGTACAGGCACCCAACTAAGCGGCAAGCACCAGCGTAAGTCATGATAGCTGTGCATGAAAATCCTAGAGGGTAAAGCTATCACGATATATCAAAACAGGACTGGGTATTCAAGCTGGAGTTCACCTCAGTCCTCAGTGTCAGTCAGATTTGGAGCAAGACCTGTTTTTTGTTGTTGTTGTTTTTTGTTGTTGTTGTTGTTTTAATGAAGAACATAAGCACGTTTCTATTTTAATATGTGTTCACTAGACACAGTAACTAATAGACAGTAAACTAAGAAACTGGCTTACTTAGCAGAAAGCACAAAAAGTATGTTCCTATTCTTCAGTTTCCAGTTATATTTTTAACTGTACAATCATCTGTTGGAGTTTACACAATATACTACTATCTATAGTACAGGAAAAAAAAAAATCACCAGAAACTTCACAGCTGTCTACATCTGTGTCCTAAGGCTGCTGGACTCCATGGAGCTGCAAGCAAATAGCACATCTGTCTGCTACAACAGCCAAAGCCCCTGCTATTACTTCTGAAGAAAAAGAACAGTGCTAAGCAGTACCATATCCAAGACACATTTGAAATGTTTTGAGTACTTTTAAGTCTGAGGCACTATGCACATAAGTAAACACAAAGTATTACAACACGAATGAGGAAGCTAGCTGTACTTTTTTATTTAAAATCACTTGTTGCTAATGTCTAGTTTTGCTTAGCATTGAAATAAATGCTATGAACACAGGCAGGGAGATAGCCTTCATTGTCATTTCCAAGGTAAAGAGTAAAATATTATAATACTCCCAAAGTCGCACTTATTTAAACAGACGTATATATACAACCAGGAAAATAAATAGTTTAATTTCTGCCTGTGCAGGATCACAGCCATAATGTCTGCACTGCTTGTGTATTGGGTTCTTTAAGCAGTCACATAATCCAGAACCGCACCGCAATTTAACAGGTTGAAAGACAATTCCATTTAAAATTGTTTAATGATCTTTGGGAATCAAAAAGGGGAAAAAAAAATTAAATGCTCTTCCCAGTGGTACACGTTCAGCCAAAATTACAGCAAAAGAAAAAGGACTTACATGCCATTGATCAGGACCTGGACTGGGCGGTTGTTGACGTGTTTGTCGCTTTTGTGTCGATTCTGAAAATTTGATCATCACGTTAAAGGGCATTTCCAGGAAACCAAGCATACAATAGCCGTAGGCAGTTCGTTAACATTTTAGGTTTTCACCCAGCTGGCTGAATGGGTATGGCAGATTAGACACAACTGAGTCATAGTTTAGCCCACGTTCAGCTAGTAAGACAGGACTGCAGAGAGCAGCAGTCACTGCAGTCACTCAAGGAGGGCAGGGCCTTATGTGCCTCTTAGCACAGTCCTCATTCAAGTGCCATTGGTTCTGCCCATCACAGATTCATAAACTAGGCACCCAGAGAAACCCACCCCTCTGCTCTGATATGGGAAGTGGTCAGAGGTGTTCTAGATGAACAGAGGTGCTCCCTGGGGAAGCACCTCACCATCTCTGACCTGTCCACATGCAAAGCTGCACCGAGTCTCCACTGAGCACCAAACTTATTTTACTGAAGGAAGAAAATCAGATGTTAAATTCAGTTCTGGCCAAGCATCACTCCATGAAGTTGATGGAGCTTTGACTCTGTTGGGAGCAGATTTGGGGCAAAGTTGGGCAAGCATGAAAAATTACACACAGGTTGTATGCTTACTTTCCTAGGAGACTCTCCTGCATTGGGGCTCCTCTGGCAGAGGATGAGTTGTCTGAAGTGGAAGTCTAAAATCAGATCTCTGTGCATGCATTTAGGCATATGCATTGGTTACCACATTTTCCAGCATGCTGAGCAGTTCCGATAAAGTCGATGGAGCTGCTGAGCTGTTCAGCAATTAGGAAACCCTGTCTCCCTTTCAGATAATGAGCTATAAATTTGGGGATCTAATCTCAGACCTCCTCTTGGCCGGAGATCAGTTCTTCAACTGCCCTCCGCTGGCTGTATTTATTTTAAATGGTTTGCTTTAGTCATTGTGCTGAAGAATGATGAGCAAACTCCAAAGTACACGACAGCAATACAGATCTTACAAAATCGTCGATGGCATCCTTGACTCCTGATACGGCCAGCACCAACACAAGAGGAACCACTGTTGTAAACCAGGCCAGCGAGGAAATTTGAGGAATCAGCTGTAGGAAGAAGAGATCTCGGATGAGAATTTTTTTTTGGCCTTTTCATCAGCTGGAAACAAAACACCGTTTTCTGTGGATGCTGCACACAACTTTTTCTACAATATCTGAATACAAAATAAAGACAGAAATGTAGCTCTGTCACTTACATGTGACCACACAAACATGGGAGAGCCAAGGAACCCATGCTTTGCTCACAAACCAAGCTGTAGCTTAGGATATAAACAGGTGCTATCAGGAAATGCAATGGGTTTCTCTTTATTTGTAACTTTGGGATCACAAAGTCCACAGTGGATTTTTCTGGAGGCACTGACATGGGCAAGCCTGGACCCAGAGTCATCTGATAAAGGCCTGCTGCGCAGAGCCTTCAATGCTTCAAATACTTCAAAAGAATCATAGGATCGTTTAGGTTGGAAAAGACCTCTAAGATCATCAAGTCCAACCGTTAACCTAGCACTGCTAAGTCTAACACTGAACCACATCGCTCTCACTGCATCCATCAGAGTGGATTTGAGCAGTGTTAACTCCATGGGCATGGTTAAATTGACATTTACGGCACCAAAGCAGTTGCTTATGGAGAGGTGCCCCTTGGGATTGCTCCTTCCATTGCACTGACACAACCCAGATCCTACGTGCATCACCAAATCCAGCCAGAAGGAATGACGTTTAGGGACCTGCAGGGCCCCACGCAGCTGTGGAGGCTGCAGAGCCACAAAACTGCTTCCTTCCCACCTAACTGGGAAGATGCGCATCCTTCTGGGCTGTGCCCATGGCATGGGGAGGCACAGTCCCCACAGCCTGCCCATCACAGCCTCTCCTTCCAGTGCTACAGGGATAGAGTGAGCCAGCAGAAGAGGCAAAAAATAAAATAATAAAATAAAATAAAAATGAAATGAAATAAAATAAAATAAAATAAAATAAAATAAAATAAAATAAAATAAATGGGGGTATAGGGAGATACAAAAGACTAATAGTTGCCCTCTTCAACCTAATTGGATGAAGGCAGCAGAAAAAACACTATGCTTTTGTTAACAGTCACTCCTAGGTGGCTCAGAAAAAGACACAGCTGAATAATTTAAGGCAAATAGCTTGAAATACTGTAAATTTGATAGACAAACAGCTAGAGTGCAGTACAACAACACAGGAACAGTGCTGTCAGCTTAGCTTAAAAGGCACTTTTACTATAAGCTAGTTTCTTGGAAAATATATGTGGGCTGAAATTTCCCAAATTCATTCCCTGTAAATAAGCACAGAAGATTATATATAATTTGGTACAAGCTGAGCAAAATTATGCCTATGCAGTCTTGAGTTGAGAGTCTATAAAAGATCATTTGAAAAAGGTAATTTTGAAAACTCGTGTGCACTGAAATGATCAGATTTAAAATATAATTACTGACACAATCAAAATTGTACCAGTTGTTTCTGTATTTATTAATTTATTTATTTTGGATAATGTGTATTCCAGTATGACTCAGCAATGACAGACCACACAGCATTTTTCCATATTATAGCAAAGGGCAAAGGGGCAGAAAGGGGCAATTTCTCTGGCGTGTCCAGCTCTCAGATATGGTAACAGCATCATCATTGGCCATGAGCAAAGTGCAGCTTGATGCCACTAGGACCCACAGGGTTTCGGTGGTGTTGCCACTGTCTGGCACGCTCCATGTTAGGCTCCTTCTTCACCCTGCTGGGCAGGGAGCAGCAATATTCAGCTTTATGCAAACGAGCTACAATCCTCAGCCTCCCTGATGTTAACTCCTTCCTTCCCAGGGAAACTGTACTGGTTGCAAATTTGTCCTTCCTCATGCTGTTACCTTTGGGGAAGTCAACGCAGTATAAAAATTTGCCTTTAAACCTTTTATACTACCAAAGGAATAAGCAATGTAAATCCAGGGACAGGCAGGAGCACTCATGTAGACACAAAGGAGAAAGAGGGCAGGGCATGAAAAATTTATACAATTTGCTGAAAAGTGCCATTAATATTTTTCTTTCTTATTTTTTCTTTCATCCAAAGGTAAGAGAGGATTTTTTTTTTTTTTCTCCCCTACTTTCTATCTACTTTAAGGTTTTACTAAGATGATAATTCTTAACAGGGAAATAGGTTGCACTTTATTACAACTATCAACACATAGCCAGGCTTTGATAACAGACAATGCACTCTATTAGAAAGAGCACAGCACAGTGAGTTCATACCTGCAAAATCAGCAAGAAAAGAAAGTAAGCGTTGGCTATTCGCTGGAACTGTTCAAACAGGTTGAGAGGCAGGAAAGTGAAGAAGTTGTATTTCGATGTTTTAATTGAATTGTTCTGTAGGGGAAAAAAAAAGGCAAATAAATAGGATTGGTAAAACAGGAAACGAAATTACAGCACAACCCATTTCAACTGTGTTTTTACTTGCTTATATTTAGCAATAGCATTGTTTTCAGCAGCAGCTCAAAAATCATTTCCTTTTCCCCATACAGTCATGCCGAGTCTGGGTAAACAGAGAATTCCTCACGGAATTGATGAAAACATGATGCTCAGCTTATGCCAGTGCAGTCACAGGTGGGTGCAGGCCAGAGACACATTGTCCTTTTATTATTCTTTCCACTTAAAAGATGCACAAACAGAATTGAAAAAATAAAAAAATAACTGGAGCACAAGCCAGATATTTTGTTGTTAGAATCTACAAAATAGTTAGAAAACACATGCGAGGCCACTTATCTATAACTTGTCCTGAGACTTCACAGAAGCAGTTGCTGGAGCTATAGGTCTGCCCAGGGGGAGAGCCTGGCATTATGGCCTGTAGCTGATTCAGCAGCCTGGAGAGGTGACTGGTTTCTATTCCACAGGGATCACTTGAACGTGGCGTTGTGCAAACAGCCACTAATGCAGGAAATCACCATTTCACTAAGCAAGCTGTAGCTTTGTTCCCTATTTCCAGTTTCTTTTTCTAATTACAGACAGCCCCTCCAGCCACAAGCAATGGCTGGTCCTCCCTCTATCTTCTTCAAAACAGAGAAAGACACGAGCTCAGTATTACAGCACAGGGTATTTTCTTCCCTGAAGATCAGAGCTCTCTGGTCTCTTTCTTGCCACCATGCTCATCAGCTAGGGCTGTCCCAAATTCCTAGAAGTTTTAGCTCAGGTCTGCCTGTGCTTTGTAGTGCTCTTTGGAGCTGCCCAGCATACTAGCTGCCAGAGCAACACCTCTCCACACCTCTCAGCAGCATGGTAGCAGCAAGTGCTATTTACACAACCCTGCACAGTAGCGGTGCTCAGGGCTGTGGTAGCAATGTGAGATCCTGGGCTGAGTGCCCAGCATCAACCCAGAGGTTTACTCTTTTCAAGCCTAACACTCTGTTGGAGTATCAACAGGACAAAGGGTTGTCCTGTAGTGCTGTAGTGTTGTAGTGTTGTGCCCGAGGGCACAACAAAGTACAAAGGGACACATTGAGCAAAGGAGGAGGCACAACATGAGCCCAGAGTCTCAACACCAAAGACAGAAAGAGCTACACATGGCTGGGCAAGCAAGTGTGACCCACAGGTTTGTTCCTCAGCTTGACTAGAATTTTGACAACTATTTTTCCCAGCACTGCAGGGAAATGGCAAACACTTTCCTCCCCTTGGCATTGAGGTGTGCTGGATTTTCCTTTTATATGAAGTTTATTACTCATTCATCCAGGGTTAGTCCTGGAAGCATGTATGCCATTTGTTGCCAGCATATCTAAAATTTTTCTCAGGGAAGCTCTCTAGAAAGCTCTCTCATCACTGTGGATGTGGTCTACCTTGACTTTAGTAAGGCATTTGACACCGTTCCCCACAGCATCCTCCTCAGGAAACTGGCTGCTCATGGCTTGGACTGGCGCACGCTTCATTGGGTTAAGAGCTGGCTGGGTGGCCGGGCCCAGAGAGTCTTAGTGAATGGAGCCAGATCCAGTTGGAGGCTGGTCACTAGTGGAGTCCCCCAGGGCTCGGTACTGGGGCCAGTCCTCTTTAACATCTTAATCGATGATCTGGATGAGGGGATCGAGTGCATCCTCAGTAAGTTTGCAGACGACACCAAGTTAGGTCTGTTAGCTGCCTGGCAGAGAAGGACCTGGGTGTTTTGGTTGACAGTCGGCTGAATATGAGCCAGCAGTGTGCTCAGGCGGCCAAGAAGGCCAACAGCATCCTGGCTTGCATAAGAAACAGCGTGGCCAGCAGGTCCAGGGAAGTGATTGTCCCCCTGTACTCGGCTCTGGTGAGGCCGCACCTCGAGTACTGTGTTCAGTTTTGGGCCCCTCACTACAAGAAGGACATGGAGGTGCTTGAGCGAGTCCAGAGAAGGGCTACGAAGCTGGTGAAGGGTCTGGAGAACAAGTCTTACGAGGAGCGGCTGAGGGAGCTGGGACTATTTAGCCTGGAGAAGAGGAGGCTCAGGGGCGACCTTATCGCACTCTACAGGTACCTTAAAGGAGGCTGTAGCGAGGTGGCGGTTGGTCTGTTCTCCCATGTGCCTGGTGACAGGACAAGGGGGAACGGGTTTAAGTTGCATCAGGGGAGGTTTAGATTGGATATTAGGAAAAACTTCTTTACTGAACGAGTTGTTAGTCACTGGAACAGGGTGCCCAGGGAAGTGGTTGAGTCACCATCCCTGGAGGTCTTTAAAAGACGTTTAGATGTAGAGCTTAGGGATATGGTTTAGTGGAAGATTTGTTAGTGTTAGGTCAGAGGTTGGACTCGGTGATCTTGTAGATCTCTTCCAACCTAGACTATTCTGTGATTCTGTGGTTCTGTGATTCTGTGAAAAAAGCCTATTAAACCCCTCCAAGGAAACCTAGTGTAACAGCACACACAAAGGTTTATATTGCACAGTGCATGTTCATCCAGGAGTAAATTTGCTGGTTCATTTGAAGAGCAAATGACAACCACACTGGCAGCTATAATGGTGACATTAATACGTACATTAATATAGGACCTCTACTTCTAAACTGACTCACATCAGCATGTTTCCACTGTTAAACCAGTTATTTATCATCATCGCCATCAAGTGTGCAAGGGGGAAGCAATTCAATTTTATGCAGTTATTAGATTTCTGGCTACATCCAGACACAAAGTACAGCAAAACTCTTCGGCTCCAACTTCATGTTTTATCCTTTTGTACAAGCCAATGAATAATCCTCTAAAAGAGCAGAGGTGGAAACGCCCTTCATGGAAGAGGTAGCCAAATCCTCTGGTTGGAGGAAAAAATAGATGATTATCAGCGATCATCATATGAGAAAATATTGCCTGTCTCCTGGCACCATGTAGCCAACACTGGGTGTGGCTAACTCTGCCTGTGATCTAGATATCATGACATCTTGTTAAATTTGGTTAATTTCAGAATTCCTCAGCACGGGATATGTACTGCATACAGGCTCTATGTATGCTGCTAAAACAAAAGCAACAGAATAGTAGCATCCTCTGCAAACACAAAATTCAGAGAATTGAATGATTCTGTTGACAAGTCTGTGTCCAACAGAGTCTGGCAGATTATATTTAACAAAATTTGGATCTAAAGATGTCCAACAACCCTACAAAAAAAGAAAAAAAAAAATCACTGCCACTTATTTAAAAAAGAGAAGACAGTAGCTACAGGAAAAAGTACGAAGAGGGGACTTGACCTTCATGCATCACCAGATTTCAGAGGGTCATATAGATGGGAAAAACTAATCTGTAAACACAAAGTTTAAAGGACTTCGCCTGCAAAAATCACAAACGTGGGTAGGAAAAGAATGGGAGTGGTTAATTTCAATTCCTGCTTTCTATTTCTGTCCATTAATTACGTCAAGAAAACCAACGAATGAACCAGAGACATTCAATTTGTTTCCTATTGCCATTAGGCATATTAAAATGCCTGAACATAACAGCTTCCACATGCTTAATTACACAGATCTGAACATCCAGTGTTTTCTCCACAGCAGTTGGAAGATAATGATGTTTGTCATGTGCTATTTTGGGGACTTTGGGACACTGCAGACCTCAGGATGAGGACAGGTAATATCACAGTGGAGCTGCTCACTATTTCAAAATCTGTAACTAAAACCTAACACTAGAAGAATTCCCCATAATCACTATAAAGATTTCTAATTCAACAACTAACTTGTTCATGGCCTTCAAGGGCTAAGGGGACATAAGATGATAGAAACAAACTAGGAAAAGCATCAGCCGTTCCAGCTGAAGGCTCTGCAGCCCCATCCAAGAATAGAGCTGAAGCTCCGTGTGAGAGACCATTCACATTTTCTTGCAGTACTCCAGGGTTGTGTGCTTTGACAGCTTTGGGTCTCTGTTATAGGGAAGCCTTGGCTGGGCTCCACTCTGCATCTTACCCTGTTCCATGATGCCTAATACCACTCATTCACAGATGTTCCTGACTCTGGGATGGGAGTTACAGGCACCAGGGGCACCACAATGTGTTAAACAGTCCATACACAACCATCATTTTAAGAGAAATGCTTCTAGTACATCATTCTCCTTACCTCCTCCATGCTCTGCCTTCGGTGAGGGAGACCCCCATGTGGGACAAGCAATGAAGAGGAAAAACCTTTGAAGCAACAATTAAGTATGAAGAGGCCTTTCAGGAACTCCTTGTTCCATGGCAGAATCACAAAAATCAAACTTCCAAGACAAGCAGCTCCATGGGCCCAGCACAAAGTCCCTCGTTATGCCCTAGACTTTGAGGTTTACCTTGGACAGCCCCACCATGGACCTGTGTCCCTAAGGGCCATCATGGACCTGGTTACCCAGCCCCAGGCTCTCAGGACGTGAAGCTTGATATGAGAGCAACGTCGACCCGTGGGCGAGGGATTAGTCTCATCTGCTCTTTTCAAGGGCTACATTTGCACCTCCTGGAGGTGCGACTCCACTGCAACTCTGTCCCTAAGAATAGCGTTCACAGCACCACGGTTACACGAGTCCAGATCTGGTGGATGAGCTGTTACTTCGGGGGTGTTTTCAGATGCCTGCCTCTGACGTCAGGCTGCGGGCAAGCACTTGGCAGATGGCTTCTACCTGTGTTCACAGAGCAAACACAAAGTTGTCTCCTTGAAATAAGAGACACTGCGGATTTGTGGTCATATTGCAGCGGCTAAAGGGGGATACTTAGAAAAGGCAGGGTATGGCAGGGCATTGTCCTTCTGAGTTTGTACCCCTGACTCAGTCCTATATGAGTTTCTAGCAGCTGGACAACATAGCCCAAAGCAAATCTTAGAGAAAACTTGGATGTCCATCAGGAAGGTGTGCCACAACACCTGCTAATTCACTGGCACCCATGTAGCACAAGGTATACAGACTGGCAAAGCAGCTGAGAAACACAAATGGCCTTCCCAGGTGCTCTGATAAAGCCTTGCAAGGAGATGGCAGGAGGGCGATTCAGTGGCATGTTGTCCACCTGCAGTAGCGCAGTTTGGAAGCATGCGGCTGCCATATGCAGATATGTGACCATAGTCCTGAGCATGTGCTCAAGAACATGTTTAATAAATCCATGGAACAGAGCATGTGGTGCCACTGAGGCTTTGTTTTCATAGGCAGTACAGGATAGCCAGTTGAGATCTGGTTTAAGCCTAGAAAGTTCGCTGCCTCATTCCCAAAAGTGGGCAGCAGCCCCAGCTTAACATGACTGAGAAAGGGCCACTGGAAGGCGATGGGGTTTACCTGGTGTCTGAAAAGATCTCATCCTGACTCTCGGAAGAAAAAAGTTGGCCTAACACCAGAAATGACCAAATGATCAAGCCACATGCCTTGTTTTTTTCTCCTCTTTTTTTTTTTTTCTTTTTTTTTTTTTAACAGCTTTGGAAATTTCTTACATATGCAACACCTTGACCCCCTTTGACTCTTGCAGCTAATAATAGAGTTCCAGTATCTAATCACACGTTCAGTATTCCAAGAAAATCTCTAGGAAAATGCACTCACTGGGTTGTGTTTTCCTTCCTTCTGCCTGCAGCCACCCTGTTATAGAGCTGTTAGTCACAGTCACATCACTGTGGTGAGTGTGCTCGTTGTAGTGGTGCAGAGGTATGCATGGAGGTGGCATGGCTTGCCAAGCCTACTGAGCCCTGCCTCCCAGATGGACCTTGGACTTATGGTGTGGTGTTGCTGTCAGTCCTGTCTCTGGATCATCTCCCACTGCTCCTGTCTGGGCTTTCTAAAATGGACCTTGGACCTAGATCATTACTTCACCTTGACTGGGACTACAGTATAGACCCTGCAGCCTGCCCTGTCCCCTGACAATGTGCTGCAGGTCCATGTCCTGGTCAGGGAGGACACTGCCTGCACCGGGGTCACCCCCAGTTCCCAGCTCATCCCCTCTCACAGGGCTGCTCTGGGACAGCACCCCAGAGGCTCTTTGGACAGATCCAGCCAATGCCTTCCTAAATGCAGAAAGAGCAGTGCAGGTCACTGCTGCAGGCACTCCTTCAGGAGCCGCTGAGACCGCTTTGCACGTGATCAGAAGTCACTCCCTTTGACCTCTCGCATGACAAAGGTGGGAAACATTTGCAGGTTCGGGATGGGATCAGAAGCAGCCGTTGTTACCTTCCTGACCACATACCAGCAAGGTCCCTGAGGATAACCCTCTGGGCATCCTCAGACTGAAGCATGCAAGCACAGGAGGTGGAGCAGTCTGAGCCCACTGCCCCAGCTCCTTCCTCTCCCATGGAATTTCAAAGAAATAACTCAGCTGCCACTCCAGCCCAGGCTAATGTGTGTTGGCCATCGGAAGTTATATACATCCCCCCTATTTCACTGGAGAATTCATTAGGTGACCAGGGGAAACAAAAAGAGTGCAAGCAGCCCCCTTGCTGCTGGCCCTGCAGAAAGGATGCTGGTTTGACCCCAGATCCTGAACCAAGATGAAACTTGTCATTGACTCATGGGCCCTGCATTTCCTCTCCTATTGTCTGCAAGCCAATTTCAAAGTTGTTTTTGCAGCCCTTCATGACGTCCCGGTGCAGCTGTGCTGAATTCCAATGTGAAAGCGAAGAAATAAAAGGGAGTTGGAATCAAAGCAAACATTAAAACCCTTCAGAAGAGATTTTGCTCTCCAGAGTTTCCATGGACAGAGAGGTGCAAGGCTGACCCACCACGGTGGGTCTGTGCTGATGTGTTCCCCACTATGGTGGTGCTGGGGTCAGTGCAGCCAGGCTGAATCACCTCAGACAGGAATCATGATAAATCCACTTAAATCTCACTGGAACACACCTGGTACCCCGCTTTTCACTTCATTTTGATCATTACACAGGCAAATCTACAGAAGCCAGGAAGGATCTGTCTGCCCGAGGTGTGAATAAATACAGGATTAAGACTTGACTTTTCAATTTTGCAGACCCGTATTGAGTCCATTTCTGTGCTGCACTAAGTGCCTTTGCATGTCACTTGTTCACGCTTCATTTCTGACTCATTCCAAACTAATTTTGTGAACTGGTGGGCAGCACGTACCTTCACACTCAGCCCTTCCAGTTAACTGCACAGCACTTTGTTCTAAAGTTTGGTTTATTTTTTTTAAGCTACTGTGTTCTTGCTGTGCAGGATAAGGACAAGGATGGGGCTGCACCAGTCTGAGAGCTCGAGTTTCAGCTTCAGTCTTAACAGCAAGTGCAAATAAGTCCTGACCTACCCAAGTACTAACAGGGCCACTGCTAGAAGCTGCTACCCTTAATCATAGCAAAACTCATCGGAAGGCATGTAAGAGGCATCACCAGGTAAGAAACACTTCCCTTGCCCCTCTCTCAGCCTCCATTCACACAGATCAATGAGACCACACCAGTCTTCCATCTCACTGTAGAACATGCTTCATAGCACTCTGCAGGGACAGGACTTCAGGTCCTCCTCTGAAACTGTCCCTCTGCCTCTGTGTTAATGGGATTTCTACCACATGTAGCTCCTATCCTCTCCTTTAACCATCAGCTTCCCGCACTGCCCAACCCCTTGTGTTGTTTTTTGATGAGCTCAGGGAGTGAAGCTTGCCCTCTGGATCCTCCTGCAGGTCCAGGTGTGATCTGGACGTGCCCTTGCATGAATTGGCAAGTGCTGCCTTCCACAGTGCATCGCATTCCTGCAAAGCTGGTTTGAGAGTATTCAGGAGTCTTGCTTCACATCAGGAGGCCCAACCTCCAGAGCTGATGGCACCCCCCATACACAGTAGATTTTTTTTTTTCCTATTTTTATTTCTCCCCATTTCTTCCTCCACAGATATCCCGTAGACTTTGCACCATGAAGAGAAGATAACCATAACCGACCCGGGGCCAGCACACCCTCTCCAGCTGCACATGCCCACTTCCCTGTTCTCACCGAGGAGACAAAGCAGCTCTGTACCTTTGATACATGCCTACACAAAAGAAACTCTCTTTTTA
Source organism: Nettapus auritus (assembly GCA_011076525.1). Classification (NCBI taxonomy): domain Eukaryota; kingdom Metazoa; phylum Chordata; class Aves; order Anseriformes; family Anatidae; genus Nettapus; species Nettapus auritus. The sequence goes on along the minus strand of CM021797.1, from coordinate 9,872,017 downwards.
GTGAAAGGCCCAAACCTGTGTGCCAGCTGTGACATACAGCCTGGCTGCAGCAGCACAGCAATACACTACACTTCTGTTTGCATTTCCCTTTCTTCTCCTTGCTGACCTTTCTCAGCAGCTGCCTCACCCTGAAGAAACATTTACTGCCTCACCTAGCTTTGTTACAAGAACCTGTTCTATAGGTTTTATGGCTTACATGGCCTTAAGTTACCAAGTAAAATAAACCCCATCCCTGTGGCTTTCACTGTATAAAACCCTTTCTAAGCCTTGTCATATTGCTGTTTCCTTCTAGTTTCTGCCCAATATCCCTTATACTCAAGTGCAGTAACTCAGCACAACCTCCCTTCTGTCTTGAGAGAAGACAAGGCTCCTGGGCACAAGGACAAGGGTCCTCACCATGGGACTGAGAGTTAGAGGGCTTCTCTTCTGCTCCTGGCCCCTCTTATCATCCTGCCCACATGTGCAGATTCTCCTGGCATGAAGAGGTGAGTGCCACCATGAAACAAGGAGAGCGCAAACACGTCTGTGGTTCTTGCATACAGAGGTCAGATTAAACACATACAAGTGCGAACACATCTTGAGGAGGGAGGACCTGAGCTCCAGCAGACAGAAATTACTCCATCCACAAAATGCCAGAATGCTGAGAGCCAATTGAGCCTAACAGCTGCCGGGCCTGAGCACCCCACAGCAGGGTCTGGAGTCTGGACCATCTTGGTCCTTCCTGCTGGACCACAACCTTGTGCTCAGCAGCGTGACCCCACAGCAATCATAGAAATCTGAATCTGGAAGGGGCCCGGATTTGACCCTTCTGATGGACTACAGCACTGGTAGAGCACCATTCATATGCCAAAGCAAGGGGTGCTTCTTCTCTCTTCTGAGCATTTCCAGATGTGACCAGAAATTCACAGGATGGGACCTAAACGAACTTATAAGCATGGTTAGTAACTATCACCATGGCAATGTGACTTTATTAAATGGAACTTTTGTCAAGACTCATTGGAAATAAGCAGCCCAGGACATGATGTTCAGCCCTGTACAGTATCAGCAGTGCTTGCATCACCACAAAGCTTTTCAGTACCTCACCGCCCACCCACCTACCTACTCAGGATTTGGCTCTTTCTGGACAGTTTTCTAAAATTTCTAAGCCTCAGTCTACAGTGGACTCCAGACATCATGAGCCATAGCTGACTAAAAGGGGTAGGATTACTGAAACTTGCAGCCAAGGTTTAACAGATTATATTGAGCTGGATTTTTGGCTGCCTGTGTTTTCACACCTAATTAATAGACTCTTATGGAAACTCTCCAGAGCTCTCACAGTCCTCACCTTGATTTTTGTTATTTGCAAATCCTTAGGCATGTAAGCAATCAGCTGGGAAACAGTGACATGCAGTTAGCTTTATGAATGGCTTTTCACAAAAAAATGACTCGGCTCCAGAAGAGTTGCTTGCTCTCTCTGCCCTGACATCATCGTGCATCTCCCTCTTGCTTCCCTGTCCCACTGCTGGCCATAGTCCCTTTGCAATCATCCCATGAAAGATCCAAAATCCACACATTGAGGCAATGCCCACCCCAGCACTTTAACAGCAGGTTCTATGCAAATCAAATGCACTTTCCCAGTCCTAAATCACCAGGCTTGATAAAGCATTCGTGCTGCATAGTCCTTTACATAAACTGACTACAACACATTTCATATTCAGGATACATGCAGCAGCTCTGTGCCTAGGAAGTCTCTAACCTGTGTAGTTCATGGATAAAAGGTGATGATCAAAAACCATCCAGTTCATGTTCCAACAGATCAGCTACATTAGAGATCTTAAGTCAAACCTGTGGCAAGTCAAAATTTCTATCTCACAAGGAATCACACTATTCTGAAATGTTGAGTTTTTCCAGTTATGAAATTACCAAGCAAACATCCGGAATGTTCCTAAAACAAAACACGATTCAAAGGAGCTCCTGAGTAAAGCTGAAGGATGAATTTCACCTTTGGAATTCAGACATGCAGAGGACAAAAATTCACAGAATTCATTTCAGTATCAGTTAGCAGCTGCAAATGTGTTGATTGCCCAACCAAGGAAGGAGGTGACCCTGCAGGCAGTCAGTACAGGTCTACCAGCTGGGCCAGCCCTCCTTTGCACAAAGGGACAGCAAATGGCCCCCATCTCTGGAAATCAAGCTGAGAAAACCAGAGCCTGGCAGACCTGGGTGAGAGCCAGCCCATGCCATGGTGCTCCTTGGAAGCACAGATTTCATGGTATAACATTAGCCCAACAAGGCTGCTAAGGAGCTGGAAATAAAAGCTGGCAGGAAGCCACAAAGGCCAGACTCAAAACCTTCCTGACAGAGAGGATTTCGCTGTGAGAGCTGAGGAACTGACACATTTCCTTTCATGTTTTACTTTAAATGAAGCCACATTTCCAACAGAAATCTCCCCCCAGGTTCCGTTATTGAAAGACCTTGGAGCCTGATCCTGCAAACATTTGGCTCACAAATAATTTTCTGGAAGTGTAGAAAGCCACTGCATTGTGCTCCTCCAGCATTAGACCTCCTTCAACTGCCCATTCTCAGGGCTTACTCCAAAGACAGAGCTGCCTGTGGGTGACTCAGCAATGAACAATCTTTCTGACGTGCTCCTTGGCACATCTGTCCTCCCCATCTCTCCACAAGGCATAGCAACAAGCATCGCCTGGGTCTTTCTGAGAAGCCCAGGGAATTAATCCTCTTCTCTGAGTGTAGGCTCAAACCCATTGCTTGCAGAGTCACAGCTAGTATTCACTCATGTCATGCCCTTGAAACACTGAAATGAACACGAAGGGAGAGCGTCTTGTGGTGTGAAGACAAGAAGCAGATGCAGCAGCATCTGTCACTGCATCTGTACAGAGCAACATATGCTGGTTACTTACAGCATATTCAAACTGGAGGTTAAAATCCCGTTTGTTTGCTTGAAGGTGTCTCTCTTCCTCTGCAAAGAAGAAGAAACACATCAGACGTGTTTGAAGGTAGGCAGAATCAATACAGGCATGAATGAAGCATCAGAAACAAGCGAGCAGAGCTGTTGAAAGGTAATGTGACTGGGAATCTGTTCTCTGTGCTGAATGCCCCATGTCAGGGAATTGGAGATGCTGGTGGCACTGATAAAGCAGTGGTTTAACAGGTTGTTCACATTCTCTTGGGCAGGAATCACCGTTCAACTAGTGCTGATCAATATCCCTGCCCTGCGTCATCTCCTCCCCTTGAAGCCTCTGGAGCTGTTGCCATGAGCCTACTGTTAGTGCCCTTCCCCCAGTACAAATGCACATCCTAGCATCATCCCACCACAGCTATCCTGAAATGAAAAAATACTGGAAGGGGTTTCAAGAGGTCACCAAATCTACCCTCTACCCCAAGGGATGGTCATGGCTGTCACTCTCAGTAAATGCCCTAAAACGTTGCAGTGATGGCTATTGTTTTGACTGCCTCTTCCAGGACTGCAACGTCCTTCCCAGGGGGAAAGTTTTTTTCCCACTAACATAAAACTCATTATTTCAAATTATACAAATTGTATCTTGTCCTGGGATGATCAAAGGTGCTTTTTCTCCTTCGCGTCATTTCCTTGTGTGACTTGCCAAGGACACAGAGCCCAGATGACTTCATTATATAGCACAGGCTGCTAAGCCTTGCTGTAGTTTACTTTTGGGAAGAAAAGGCAACTCATTTCTTTAGTCACTTCTTAACATGTTGATCTCTCAGAAGTGGCATCATTCTTGATGCTCTCCAGTGGGCTTCCCAGCTCGTTCACCTCATTCTGGAAGTACAGCACCCAAAAAGAGCACCCTAGTTTGCAGCTGTGGCTTACCAAAGCTGAAAGGAGTACAAAGAACAATCCAACTGTCTTAGTGACAACAAATATTTAAATGGAAAATCTCCTAGAAGTAATTTAAAATAATATCCTTTTGCACCACGAGCACTTGGATGACAGTCTGCCAGAATAAAATCCATTTTGGCAGATCCTTTCTGGCAGAGCTGACGGCTCATCAGGCAATACAAGTCTTTCATTTGTCCTTATTGAACTGCATCCAATTTTTTTTTTTTTTCAGACTATGTCTCCTTCTAGTCAATTCTAATCCTATCTTTTGGTGTGCTTGTAGTTCCTGCCAGGGTGGTGCCATATGCAGATTTACTAAGTGTGTGCTTTATTCTGCCAGACAAGATGGAAAATACAATACTGAATACCAGATCCAGGATACATCCATGATGACTCTCAAGTTTGATTACCAGTCATTGATAACTACTCTCAGTGTATTTTTTCTGAAAAAAAAATAATAATAATAATAATAATAATAAAGTTTGGCACTCACTCTACAGTGATTTTATCTTGAGCATCTCTCTCCATTTTACTTGTAAAAGCGTTAAAGTGACAGCCAGGACACATAACAGCTATCTAAGGCTTTTTCACTAGCCCTCAGGCTACCACTAACATGGAATTAATTTGGGTTTGATGCAGTTTTTCTGGACTGCTGGCTGTTAATTATGTCTTCCCCCACACACTTCTAGTTACTTTGAAGTGGTTTGTTTGACTCTTCCAACCTTTACCCAAGAAGTGAAGCCTATATATCTATAAATCACTCAGCTTTTCTTCTTTCCTTGTTTCAAGGTAGGTGCTATGCTTGTTCTTTTCCCAGTCTTATGAACCTTGCCTGTCCATGCTCCAGAAACTCCCAAGGCAGCATTGCTCCAGGCCAGTTTCTTCACTCCACTGAACCATTCCTTCTCTATTCCAGCCCCAAACCTCTCCCTTTCTCCTCTGTTGATGGCAACCAATGTATGAGATGCCTGATTAAAGAAAATATATATATCAGATTTCTTAGCATGATTTGCTGAGCTTTTTTAACAGTATAGCAGACATAAACCTTCTTTGATCTTCCACTTTCTAAAAGGGTTGCTGGAACCTGGAGAACCCAGTCTTTACAGAACAAATTTTATTGTCCTTTACATCCTCACTAACTCTTTCTCACTTTGGGCATTTGCCAAAGAGTTTGTGCTGGATAAAACAACCTGCTGTGTTCTTTCTAGAGGCATCCTGCTTCTGTCCGGGGTGACTGAACAGCTTGCGATTTCACCACTTCATTCACTTTTCCGAGCCTCTCTGAAACATGATAGCTTACACTCCTGACCTTAATATCAAATATCAAAGGAAATGACCGTTCTGTTTAATTCTCCCCCATCCCACATTTCCTTCCCATGAGATATGGGTTACCATTTCTTCATATTTATCAAAGACTCCATTGCTGAACATCATTTTAAACACTTTGCTTTTGTCACTTTTTCCCAAGAATCATGCTATCATTTTAGCATCATTCCTATTCATACCACCTTCTGTGCTCACATGCTCAGCCAACTCCTCCCTCTTGAAGGGAATCAGTTATGGAACAACCTCCTCTTGACCTCTAAAAAAAATTCCCACCTCTGCACCAAAAGGTCATGCCAGCTCACCCCCCGAGCAAGGCAAATATGTCGTGTTCCCCTCTGCTCCTTCCCAGCTCTGAGTCTGCGTAATTGGAATTCCTCATTTACCACCATGCCCTATCTTTCAGAAAATTAGATTAACATCTCACAAGTACTGCCCTTCTTGGTGTGCTATGTCTGTGTTCCTTACCCGTGCGTATCATTACTCAGAGATCTGGGATTTGCTCATCTCTTTCTCCACACTGGACCTCAGAGCACATGAACATACATGGAAAACATCTCATCCCCTGCCACCTCTGTTACCCTTCCAGAATAAGCTTTATTCTTTTCTATTAATATTCCAGCCTCATGAGTTCCAGCACGTGTCTATTATACCTATTAAATGATGTATTAAGACATCTAGTTCTTCCTGTTTATTCAGTCTTGCATTAGCAAGTGCCTAAGCTATTCAGGGCATTGAACTGCTGCTATCCTTCCTCCTTTCCCTCCAGTAACCCTATAAATGACACTGTTTCCTTCATTTTTAAGCCCTTTTGCAGATCACCAGTGTTTGTCTCTGCCTATGGGCTGTTTTTATCAAGCCCTCTAATTTAAGGCCTCTTTACTACATTAGCAGGTAAATGTGCTTTTCCTTTTCTTCAGCAACATCTAGCTGTGTCAAACATTTTCAAAACATCTCCCATCTGTCCTGACTGGGTGATTCAGATCAACACAGAGACTTCATTTGAGATCCTGAAAATGCTTAATCTTGAACTACTTTCCTCAGACATATTTCTCTGCTTTTATAACAGGAAAAACAATGTGCAGGGAGATCAGAGTAACTTGTCCAGAGTTCCAGAGGAAAGCAGAAGTAGGACTCCAGTGGACCATGCTAGCATGGCTTCACTTATTATATTATTTCCCCTTTCAGGAATTTTCTTGAGAGTAACTGCTGTTATCAACATAGATGAGAGATAAAAGTACTTGTTAAAACCAGGTCTGCCCAGCTGCTGCCCCAGACAGATCTAGAGAAACCCGTGATGGGCAGAGGCACAAGTACATCCAGAACTGCTACTCTGTGCTGGAGCCCTGTGGGTATTTACTCCCATCCCAGGACACAAGTGATGGCACATGGCAGAGCCTTGGGATCCCCCAGAAGCTACTGAGAGGTTCTTCTGTTCCTGATGACAAACTCTTTCTCATAGGCAGGGCAGTCCCTTCCATACAGCCAGGGAAGCAGCTCTTGAGGACAGTGCCTTGGGGCAGGTTTTCTCAGACCAACCCATGTCTGAAGTCCTCAGATAGCCATAAGCCATAAGTTCAACTGACTGGAAAGCCTCTGGCTGGCTATAGGACATCCACCTTGAGTACCAGGACCTTTTGGAGACCATAGATCTCACCTTCTGGAGACCGTAGCTCTCAGCAGCCATCAGCCCTCTCAGAGGCAGTGTCCCTAAAGGCTAAGACAGAAGGCCAGCTTCTAGCAGCAAGATATTTATCTTCCTTTCTGGACAACAGCCAACACCTTTGCTAAAGCAAGAACAAATTGCAAAGGGTTCCTCGTCCAACAACACTGGCGAGCAGAACTTTCTCCCCTTATCTGCCCTGAAGGAGAACCACCACAGACCACAGGCACAAGACAACACTGCCTTGGTGGTTTTATTTTGTGCCAACAGAGGGGCACTGCTATCTCCTTTGTGCTGCTATCTCCTAAACCACCCATTTATCTTATTTTTCTGAAACTGTCTGGGCAGAAATGAAGTCTCTTGGATGATCATTGTAAATAAAAAGGTAGAGAAACTCTAACATTAACCCAACTATTCCTGGAAACTACAGCTCAGAGTATTTTGGCTGTAGATGCAAGCACACATGTCTTATCATGTGCTGTTAATTCTAGAAGCACTGAGCAAAAAGGGAGGGGAAAACTGAAAAGCTATCGGAAGAGAAGTTTTTCATTCCTTGAAACTTTAAAAAAAAATCTTATCTCTAAGCAACTTGTATTAAACTTTCTGCTTCTGCAAAATGCAGTCACAAATCACTGGAAAGAAGGAATGGGATTTGTGCTCCAAGTTATCATTTCACTGCCACTGCAAACTATTTTAAATTATTCATCAGTGGAAACTCAGTATACATAACTATGGCTTCATGCCCAGTTCTTGGTCTAACCACTGAGCCCAAGTCACTGGGAAAGTGGCTGTTTTCTCAGGCAGACAGATTTAGGATCTAAACCAGAGAATAACATCTGGATTTAATAACATTAAACCCATGCCAAAAATCATCTATAAATGTAACTGGCCAGCCCACCAGCCTTCTCCGTTTCGGCCTGTTGCACGGAAAAGTCCTGCAAAAGGTTAGATTCAAGATCTGGTCAGAGAGCCTGGAAATTTTCTGCTGGTTTATGCTAAGGAGCATGTGCCAAGAGCAGTGCTTTAAACAGGCCATTGGAAAAGGTTTGTAGAGACTAGGTCTTGTGGCTCCGAGGAGCAGGAGGTTAAGATCTGCCTGGTTTTGCCAAGTCATATACAAACTAGGGCCTGATACCTCATGCATGAAACAAACACAGTCCAGCTAGGGGAGTGCCGGGGTAACCGAGCCTGACAACAGAGCTGAAACAACACAAACTCTGTAAAAAATAAATAAAAAAAAATCTCTGCTCCACCCTTTAAACAAGTGGCCTCAAAAGCACGAACATTGTGCTGGATCAGCTGCACACACTGGCATCCTGGAGTTGGGCTCTTCTCAGCTTGCCTTGCAGAGGGGCTTTTAGCAAAGCTGTTAACCTTACCAGTGCCAACCTGTAAAAGCAGCAGCACTGTTATGCTATGCCCAAAGGCATCTGACCTTCCTGAGATGGTCCTTCGGGCAGCAGTAATTCAGGCCTCCCCACAACAGGTTATAAGCAGTCTTAGAACACCTCCACCAGCTGCAGCACATTTTTTATTTCAGATCTCATGATGGCCTTTCTTCTACCATATCTCCTCTCTCCTACACTGCTGTGGGCCCTGCTGTGGGGCACTTCATTTTTCCTGGTGTGATCCAGTTTTCAGTTTCACCTCTCAGTAATGGCACAAGTGCTACCTGGCATGCAGCACCCAGGAGATGACCTGTCTCTTACAGGCAGAGCATCCCTAGCCCTTATTTCTGGACTTTGATGGACTGTTACTCCACATGCACAATTAACTGAAACCTGCCGTGGTGCCTTGACACCTCTGTCCTCCCCCTCAAAAAAAAAAAAAAAAAAAAAAAAAAAGAAAGTACAGTGGCCATTAAAAAGCAACTCCATGGGAGAGAGCAAATCATTACACTAGTATTAGGTAAGTAAAATTGCTGCTGCTAGAGAGGTTACTAGGCAAGCTATTAGCCAAATTCTCCTTTCACCTTGAAGCAATAATTGCTCCTTTTTGAGAAAGGACACACACAGGAGGGTTCCCAGTTTGCAGGCACTGTACCAGAGCAGAGTCCCCACAGCTGGGCTAAAGAGAGCAGGATTATTTTGCACAGTATATATAATATAATTTCAAATTCATAACATAGCTGTGCCTTGCTGGGTTCAGAGCTGCACGAATTGAGCTCTACCCAAAACCAAAGCCAGGGATCTTCATCCAGCAAGCCCAGTGCTTTAATGGGGATCAGGGAGGGCATGGGGGAAGGGAAGAGCTGGGTGATGGGTCTGAGCCTCACGGTCTACAATATCTAACTCATTAAGATGGCCTGGGATACAGGCAGAAACGGAACCCTCGTTACCTGAAAGTCAGCCTGGCACTGTGAGCTACCCGGTGGCACAAAACCAAAGCCCATCCCTGGCTGGAAATGCAGCCAGAGTCAGCCACGGCGCAGCCAGCGTGCATGTGGTTGGAGGAGAGGTGAGAACCAGGTAGGACAGAAATGGGAAAGGTGAGGATTACAGCCTAGCCCTGCCCAGAGCAGGCACAAGCCCAGCGGTACGGCAAACAAAGGCAATTTTTATTATTGACTCACAGGAGGGGCTCTCAAGGACTCTGTGTTGTAAAAACGCATGTTTTTGAAGTGCAGATGTCCCTTCCCCTGCGGAGCCCCTGTGGCTGGAGGTGATACATACTGGCAAACCCATGCATTTTCATTTCTGAAATGGGCTAGCTTGTACTGAGTGTGAGGGATTTAATTTAAAAATCCTGAAGCAAGACCATTCAGATAGACCAATATAAACGGATTTAGCCTATTCCTGCCTGCCTGCTCTTCCATTATTAAATGAAGATCTTCTTTATCATATCTTTTTGCCTCAGAAGAACTGGAATCTTCCTTCCTCCTGAGGAAATTAAATGTAAGAAACACACTTTTGTGTTCATGGACTCTGTTTTTGTGCCTGGTACTGAGTTCAGCCTGCTGCCAGCACTAAGAAAATGCTATAAATTTTTGCCAGCACAGGTAAAACATTTCATATGCTCCTGGACGAAGTATTAATGCAAGACTAATTTTTTACTGGCATTGCCAACATAGGGCCCACTTAAGAGATATGCTATTTCTATTTTCTTATGGGAAATGCAAGATCTGAAAGTAAAAATTTTTGAGGGTGAAAAGGAATTATTTCTGCCTCAAGACCAGTAAATGTTTAACATGATGCTAAAGTTCAATATTAGATCCTGGCCTTTCTTAGAAGCAGTATTTGATATTACCACCATAAGGAGAGAGAAAACAAGAAGAAAGGGCTCCAAAAAGATGCCTCGGTTTGTCCAGCATGTACCAGACTTGTGGCCAAACAGGACTTGAGGGAAATAGGCCTGGAAGAGGTGCTGGATAACCTTATACCAGAAAGTTCTCCCTCTTGAGTTTTTCTGGGATGTGACAGAGACTGCCTTGCCTCTCTCTTCCTCCATCTCCTGTGATAATACCAGCTCTGGTTCATCCTTCCCTTCCTCCTCCCTGCAATGTCTCACCCACCTGCCTTGGCTCTGGGCAAGGGCTGGGGCTCACCTGCTCTCAGGAATGCCTTGCAACAGATTATTTCTCAAGAAGCATCTGCATCATTTCACATTTGTTTTCAGCCTACTTCAGAAGGATAAATAACCATTTTCAAATATTTCAGCTGAAATGAATAGCTTTAATTTCGGATATATATATAACTTCTTATTTTTATTTATTTATTTATTTATTTATTTATTTTAATAATAGTTCAAAATAATTTGACCAATATCAGCATGCCAAATAAAGCAGATGTATTAGTCATTTATTTTTATTTTGAAAAAGTAGTCTACCAGTGACTGGCTGGCACATATTATATCCTTTACTAGAAAACAGTATCTCCTAGACATGCTGGTAATACCACAGCTTGACACAATTGCACATGCTGTTAATAACAGCCATGCACAGTTGATAGGAAGTGATGTAAATTCATAAAAATAAATACAGCTCTGAAACGAACTTTGGGAAGTTTTACAATTCACAGTTATTTTCCTAATGGGAAATTAAGTCAAAATAAATATATTTTCCATACTCAGCGCCTGCTGTGGTGAGGTGTTTCCTACTGGAGCTGAATGGGAGTCCCAAAGGCCAGCCAAGCTTCAGGTTCTTGGGCTGCCTTCTCTGCAGGGAGCTGCTCACCCCTGCTAAGCTCTGCCCAGAGCCTGGTGCTCAAAACCCACCTGTGCTGAAGAGCAGGCTGACCCCAGCATCAAGAAGGAAAGACCAGTGCAGCTTTCCCAAAGCCCTGTCTCGATTTATGCCCCTCCTCTTCCTCTCACAGCCCCTAGGCCTGGCTTATGGAGGCAAAGGTGCAGAAATGACTTGCCTTCAAATTGAGAAGCACTGCTTGGTGTAAACCAAGAAATGAATGTAGACCATGTAACTTGCCTAGTTAAACTGGACTTATCCTGAAAACACTCTCCTAATTTAGTTTGTACATGGAAACAGCCATGTCTTGCCAAGGAGAAGCAGCAGAGTATCCGTGCTCCTCATGGGAGGAACCCTGGATTTCAGCAGGTGATGCCTGAGATAATCCATTCCGTCCTGTGAAAGTCACCGGAGGCCTGTGCTAGGGGTGTAAGGCTGGTTGTCACCTAGCTTTGGTTTGGGAATGGAAAACAGGCCTTTCCTTGGGTAGCTCTGTCCTGAGACTCCTCCAAAAGAGGACTAAAGACTCCTCCAAATACAAAGGCTCCATACTAAACAGTTGCATTAAAATAGCACCTCAACCCTTAACTCTAGTAAAACATTCTCAAAGAGCTATCATAGCTCCTTCATTCTGGGGACTGCAAGGCAAAAGAATTAAAAAACAAAAGGGAGGAAAGAGGTCTTTTAATTCCCTGTTATGGAAGCTCCTCATTTCCTGATCACTCCAGTCTCCCTTATCCTCCTCTGAACTTCTTCCAGCCTGAATTCATTTGTTTTGAACTGGTGATCTAAAGCACATAAGATTTGAAGGTAAATGATCTTTCCCTATAAAGTATGTTTCTTTATATCTAGGAAGAAATAAGTCTCTTAGACACTTGATTGAAGATGGACTGAACACTGCTCTGCTAAAACCCAGACACAAGGCCAAGAAAATCACTGATTTTTCCTAATAGAGCAACATAATCTTTTGATAATCAGAACTACCTCCCTGCAAGTGCAGATGCCCTGGGTAGACAGAGGCTCAGAGACAAAGGCTGTGCTATCTCATCTCCAAAGCCAAGAAGGAGAAAGACCTCAAGTCTGGCAGAGATCCTTCCCTGGGAGCAGTCACCACATCCACTTATAAGACTATCAGAGCAGCAAATGGCTGGCCCCATCCTAACCCCAGGGCTCACAGACTGCCCTGTGCCAGGGAGGGGGAACAGCAGCTGCAAAAATAAACCCTTAATAAACCCTTGGGAAAATGCTATTGAGTATCCTGAGCTCAGAGAGGCTGGGGAAAAAAAGTATTTTTCATGTAAAAAGATGAGTATGGCACTAATCTCTTCATTCATCTCATAGAAGGAGGAATGCCCTGGAAAGGCAAGGTAAAAAGTTTCCCTCTTTGCAGCATCTGCTGACATGGGTCCCTGACCAGAGATCACACCCTCATCCCAGGGATGGAGTGATAAATCACAGGATTTGATTCTCTTACCCCTGCTGCAAAGGCCTGGTCCTGATGGAGATGCATGTTTAGGGACTGCAGGGACCTGGCCCACTGCAAGGACACATGAGTAGCATCCTTGGGTCTTCTTCCTAGAAGACATCTTTAGGCAGATTTCTGCTGTAAGGCTTGGTGAGGACCATGATGTGCAGGGCAGCTGCTCCCTGTCTCCACACCCGTTTGGTTCAGGGTCTGTCTTGGGATGCCAAGTGGAGCTCACAGGGAGGGAGTTGCACAGGCTTTGGTTTCTGTTCCAGGGCTGTGGCTCCTGGGCTGCTCTCAGCTTGCATCTCTGTGTTTTGCCCTTCTTCCTACCCCTCATTAAAGGGAATACCTTGGCCATTGCAATTAACACATTTCATCATCAAAAGACTGCATCAGACCACCACATAAATTTCTTCTAGCTTATTTTATAAACTGCTTGGGCTGCATTTTATAAGCTGCTTGCTATGCATTGCTCTTCCGCACTCCCTGCAGGAGATCCACCTAGAAAGGACACCAAAAGCCCGACCATCAGAGCATACAAACTTTGCAGCTTGTTCTGTTTCAGATGTCCTCCTGTTCACTGGCACACAATCTGCAGCACTTCCCCAGGGCAGTATGAAATGAAGGAAAAGCAAAAAAAGTGCGTCTTCCTCTGCCTGCTCCGTAGGTGTAGGACATGCTCCCAAGCATGGGCTCGTGCTTGTATTGAATTTACATTCCTTATGTTTTCACCAGTGGCAATGGTATTACCAAACCTCACTCACCTTTCAATTTCTTCTTTCCAAATTTTAATCCAAATAGAGACATCCCCAAGCTTTATTTTAGTCCAACTCCATGGAATTTCTGCAAGACAAAAGAAAAGGTGGTTCACAATGTGGGTTTCTAGCCCCACAGCACAACACAATGCCACTCATACACAAAGTTCTGGTGTGTTTAAAATGATAAACCATCTCAGGTGTGCAAGTTGCACTGAATCAGTGTGCTACCTTACATTGGGCATTTTGATCTGTTCATCTCCTGACATGGCACAGAGAAGGGACCAGGGATGGAGAGTCTAAAAGGAACATTCCTGCTACTTTGGCCCTATATGAAAAGGAGAAATACCCCCACTGGGCTTGGCACCTTCGGTGCAGAGGAACTGGGTGGCTACCCAGCAAGACCAGACTCCCTAAGGAGGAGGAAGCAGTGGGAAGCACTGGTTTCCTGTACATCTGCTGGTGCTCAGCGTGTGCTGCCTCATGCTGCTAGCCGTGGCTGGTCACCCTTGTGTTTGGGGTGGACCAAGCTGTATGGCTCTGAACAAAACTTCTCCCCTGCTTGCTGCAAGCCTCCTGGCACAAAACCAGGCACCAGCAATGCTTTAAGGGACATGCAGAGGAACTGAGCCTTCAAAAAGTTGCATCAAAGTCTGTTGGTAATGAAACTGTTGGTGTTCCAAGCATCAGACTGTTTGAAGGAGTTTAATGGTTATGTGTGATAACAACCTGAAAGACCCACGAGCATCGGAAAAGCCAGCACTGCTCAGCATCCCTGAATCAACATGAATGCTGTATCATTGCTTAATAGGACAGTGGGGCCACAGTGAGATATTTGAGGGAATTGTGATTTATCCAAAGCAAATATTCTAGATGACAGAATGATTTTTTTTCCACTTTGACACTGCTCATTTTTCATGAAGAAAAATTTAAAGTTCTGGATAGAGAACACACACACACACACACAAAAAAAAAAAAAAAAAAAAAAAAGTTCCCAATGACTTGCAAACACGTCACACCAACCGAGACAAAACACACCAACTACTCCTCTCTACTTTTAAAGCAGCACTTATTTAAAATCCCATCCTATCTGTGCCAGAGCAAGAAGACATGTATAGCAGATAACATGCCTTATTTTGAAAATATGCAGTTATGAACGCAGCGCCTGCCACTGCCTAAATTCACTCCTGATACGTCACTGTTCTGTGATGGAAAGGATGTTAAGGAAAACCCTGCAGCCATTGCACCTGCTGCTCTGAGCAGATATTCCAGCCTGTGATTTCTGTGCATATAAAACCATACTATGATTCTATGGATGGGGCTCTGGGCAACCTGATCTAGTGGGATGTATCCCTGCCCTGGTCAGGGAGGGGTGCAACTGGGTGATCCTGAAGGTCCCTTCCTACCCCACAAACTGGGGCTTCCTAGAGCACCGTGAGCTGCAGAGCTGATAGTCAATGGCCCTCTCATGAGGCTGCAAAACGTTGTCTGGCTGTGAGTATTTGATACAGGTACACTGCTGAACTCTGACTTTGCTGTATTTGCCAAGCATTACAGAAAGATTATCCGTAAGTAACAAATCTCCGCCACCTGTGTGCTCAATTGACAAGGGAAATAATTTCAGCAGAGGAAAAAATAAAAAATAAAAATAGGGTATTTATATATAGGGAAGCAGAGAATAGAAAGCGGCTATCAGCCTTCTTGCAGCAGAAATAGCATGAAACAGCCAATGGAGTTCAGATCAGGTCTGCATCTTGTAAACAAACACCTGAACCTTCCTTCAGCTCTGACACGTGGGTTTTATTAATTACTGTGATTTTTAAGTCACCAGTTTCAGGCATGACCTCAGTGTGACAACAAGACTGCAACAATACACTAATTTGTCATGGAGGGCATCTTTAATTCCTTCAGTTTCTTGGTGCATTTGATTAGGATTGCAGTCATTGAGCATCTTTGCTCAGCAGGATCTTTAAGTTACCATCGTGAGCAGAATGATACAGCACAAATATCCCTACAGGGATATTTTCATTCCCATGAAACGTTGTCTTTTAGGGCCAACACAGTGGTAATTTTGCTCTATCCATCTGTACCAATTAGATTTCCCTTGCGTTGTTTCCATCACACAGATTTATTACAGCTGCTTGTTTAGCTAAAGCCCAGGAGTTATGAACCCAAGCTGACCTGATCCTCTGTGCAAAACTCAGTTCCTGGCTTGCCCTAACCACAATGCCACTTGAGAATGTGTCAGTACACAATGGGCACACACGCAATGCCACTGAGGGCACGACACACCCCTATTGTGCGAAGGTGCACCCTTTATTTTCATTCTATTACAAATAATCTTACTTTGCTTCTTTGTTACTGACTCACACGTCTAATCCCCATGCTCCTTCACGTAGCAAACTTCACACTGGCTGTAGTGTGCCTGTCTGCTAACAGCCTGCTTCATGCCAGCACTCCTCAACACCTGCAGGTGCCTGTTGGCAGTCCCAGAGGTCACTGGACTTCTGCTACAAACATGAAAACAAACCTAAGCAAATGCCCATGGTGTTATCCCTTGTGGTGGTGCTCCAGGTCCTGCTCCTGGTGGTGTTAGCTGTCACTACTTGTGCAGCAAGACAGATTCTCTCTCCTGACCCTAGGTCTGCCTTTTAGTCCCAGGTCTTTTTCTTGGGGCTCCCAATCCAACCTGCAGGCTCCAAGAACTTCCCACCTGTATCTATCAACAATCTCCCCCAGGCTATAAATATATATATATATATATATATATTTACATATATATATATATATTGCCATGTTCTAATTGTAATCATAATTCACATCCCTGTTCACTTTTCTTTATGTCTCTACTTTTTTTTTTTTTTTTTTTTTCTTTTTTTTTTTTCATATTTGACATTCGGTTTCCCTTTCAAAATTGTAACAATGGCTCTTCAGACTCTCACTGCTCACGTGCATTGCTTTGGTTTAATTCCCCTTCATACTTTCTGGAAAAATGATGTTTCTCTTATGTTTCATTTTTATGTGGTGCAAAGTACTTCTCAAATTTTGGTGAGGCACTTTCTCAGCCTCCTATTCCTGAGTTACTCAAAAACCCAAAAAGCATATGAAAACCTTCTCTAGTCAGAAGAAAGACAATTTCCTGCCATTTTGCCTGGCACCAGCTTTTTCAGATGCAAAGTGAAATACTCCTTAAATCTCCTCAAGTTGTCTTCCACTGTCTGTGTCAGCCCTGGCTGGCTTTTTTGCTGCTCCATTTTCTATTTGATTATTTTCTTTCACTTCTGTTTACTCCAGGTACCCCATGCTCAGTGATGAACCTGGGCCCACAGTAGTTGAGAGAGATCTTCATTAATCACTCAGGTCCAGCTCTGCGCCCTAGCAGGACACGTTACTTCCCTTTGTTTCTATAGCAAATAAGAGTATTTAAAACTCCAATTCCCACTTCCTGATTTGTAGAGATTCATAAGCTACAAGTAAATTACCACTTCTCACTACAGAAGGCTTTTGTACCTGCAGTGCTCTACAAACCAACTAGCTATGGCTTACACTTCTGTAAAGACTATCCACCTGCTTTTTGGCTGCTGACAGCTCAGCTGTGGGTCTCTGAACACTTTAAAATCCATGGTGAGAGAAGCTACTGGGATTGGGCTTGAGCAGGGAGGGGATGCTTTCTCATAAACCAAGCTCAGACTATATAATGCCTGGGAGATGAGAGCCAGAATCCAGACTTGGCTCACAAATGCAGCTGCAGCGCTCCTCCTGCATAAGAGGCAGGTGGACACGTGGGATTTGCAGGGACCACAACCTTATCCAAAACCATGGATCTCTGAAGGGGATTTACCAATCGAGCAAGGGCTGTGCATGCAGTCTGGAGGTGGAAGGAGGCATCTCCTGCATCCATGGCAAGGAGTGGAAAAATAAGGAAAGACATGGCACAACTGTGATGAATGGAGAACAGATGTTCCAGATGGAAAATATGGCTGGTTTCTTGGCCCTATTTCTCCGGGTGTGGCTACACAATACATCAGATTCGATGATAAATATGAACTAGGAAATACTTGGTGCTTCTGCTCCCATCACCTTGCTCCCAGACTCTGTGAAATGATCCATGCTAAATACAATAATTTTTGGAATGGTTATTTTAATCCAGATCATGGGGTGTGGTTGAGTACAGGCTGAAATTCCTGCCCAAGCAGTGGCTTTGGCAGATCAGAGGGGGCAATAAATTGTGCTCTAATACTAGCATGTACCCAGAGTCTAGGAAAGGGAGGCAGGAGAACAAGATTTTTCCAATCAGTTTTGCCACCATGCATAGTGTGTTATGTATGCATTCTAAATAACTGAAATAGCCCCATCCAGGTAAAAATTTAGAATGCATGCCATGCCTTCATTCACCAACTTGTCATGTAAGGTCAGATTTTGCACTTGAACACTGTAAGTTTTTGTGTTATTGTTTGTTTTTATCTGTATTTAGCTGATCTGACAACCACAAATATCCACAGGTCTTAGATTTTTTTTTCCTTATGCTAAAATGCTGAATATCACACACAAAATCCAACAGCTCAGTATATGACAAGGTACATCCCAAGCACAGGGCTTTGTGACAGGCAGGGTTCAAGACCACTCATGCTGCCAAGTGCTCGTGGTGGAGCAGTGCTGTTAAACACCACGAGATGAACCAAACCCAAGTCCCCAGGTTTTGAATACACATGACCATAAACTAGATTTGGAGGCACAACTGGGAAAATACAGAAGGTTTAAAATACATTAGGTCCCCAAACTCCCTGTTTGTTTGTTTTGTTTTGTTTGTTTGTTTTGTTTTGTTTTGTTTTTTCCATGCCCGAGTTGTGCACCTGCTAAGGGGGTGCACAGCATTGGGCAGTAAACCAGGAGGTCACCTTCCATGCTGGGTATCACAGAGAAGGACACAGGGTTGGTGCAACACCTGCTAATGCTCTGGGAAGAGCAACGCAGAGGCCTGGCATGCTTGGCATGGAGCGGCCTCATAATGTGCCACGTAAAGCCATGTTTGTAAAGGGCCTCCTTTAAAGGCTTGCTGTGTTAACCCTCTCAGACAAATTGCTCAAATTTTGGTTCCAAAGAGTATGATGTGTTCGCTTTCCCCTTTCTAAAGGGAACACTAAAATTTCAGCTTTTAGAAATAATCAGCACTAATCCTCTTTAACATCAATACACGTTATTATCTATATTTCTACACCTCTCCTTACATCCCCTCACGTTTGAACACTATAAAAACAAAACAGGGAGCACCACGTCTCATACTACTCCCTGCTCTGGCTATGGGAAATGCCGAAGGCAAGTTGCAGAGCAGGCAACTGAAATGTTTGTTTTTAATCCCAGAATAGCGCTCTTTTAGGGCTGAAATGGGACTGGCCTGAATTCAACCATGAATAAGTTTAAGAAACTAAAAATGGTCACTCTTGCCCTCAGGGCTCACAGCAGAAACAGTGGCTTGGGTTTAAATCTACTCACTTACTGCAAGGATTTTGAAAGGATCCCTGAAAATTCCTCAGCTCATTAAATACCTGAAGTGGTGTCTGGGATGAGGTGAGTTAGGTGTTTTTGGGTTCAGTTCCCAGCCATACATATAGAAACCCACAAAACTGTGTGCACAGACCAGAGTGCTGCTACCCCCTCCGCTCAAACACGCCAACACAATTAGCCGTAATTGCCGGGAAGCAGCCTTGGTCTGTTATCTGCCACGTTTTAAAGCGACGATCCAATATCCTCCATCTGTCTTCATTAAAACACTCCTTACACTGACACCCGAGCAGCCAAAAGCTGCTTTCTGGCCCTCTGGGTGCAGCGCTCGAGTTACGGTGGGCAGCCGAGCGGAGGGCTGGGGACCCCTTCTCCCCCCGCAGCCACCCAAACAAAGCAGCTTCCCCACACAGCCACTGCCGCAGAGCTCCGCTTGCTCCACCCAGAAGTCGACAGTCTGGGTGAAAAACCTCAGCCCAAAGCACTCCGATTAAGCTTTGCAAAGCACCCCGGGTGGCAAAAACTCAAGCTTTCTGCCCCAAAAGCTGACAGAGGGAACAGGCAAGTCGAAGGGAAACGCTCAACCTTACCCTTGAAGGCTTGCAAAAGTCACACCAACAAAGTTGCTGCCCTCCATAGCACTCGCACACGCTCCTCTGGTCTCATTCACACGCAGCTCTGTCCCCTCCCGGGACCAGCAACTCGGCTCATAGTCGCGGTGAGGACATTCATCTAAGCAAGCAAAAGCTTCCTGACGCTGCCGGGCATTGTGGGCTCGCCTCCCACCCCACAGGACCCGGAGCAGACCCACTCTGCCATGCAAAGTCCCAGTAACTAAAACTTACTCCAAGTTCCCTACTTCTTACTTCAGTCACTGGGCTTGGCACCTTGCCAAATCCTTTTTTTTTTTTTTTTTTTTTTTTTAAATTCTGTTTCCTGTAGATACGGAGAGTGTAGCGGCTCCCTTAAAAATAAAATGCCCGGCACAACGTGCTGTGAAAGACCACGGTAGCAGAAGCGTGGAGCACGGAGGGATGGGGCACCCTGTGTGACTCCAGAGATGACCGCTGGTCTCCTCACCTACCTCCTGTCAGTGCAGAAACCTTCAAACCACGAGGGTAAAAGGGTCCAGCGTATCAAATTGCCTTAAAAAAAGGATGAGCTTGGTAAGGGATCCATCTCCCAGCAGCAGCCCCTCTCCGTAACACCGAAGCCAGTCAGGGTTCCTAACACCCAGAGAAACCGTCCTACAAGCCGATCCCAAGGCTCCACCTCATCCACTTTCCAACAGTTGTGAGCAGCAAAACTCTGCAGGGAGAAAACCTCATAAAGCATGATTGCATAACTCAACCACAGGGCTTCCTCCAGCCCGTCAGAGGATCTCCTTGGCGCCGAAACATCAGGGTTTGCTCATCCCTGGCAGTGTGACCTCCCCATGGCCTCTGGGACATGCATGTGGCCTAGTCACTGTCTGGGGACCCTCCTCACCCTCAGCAGCCTCCCAACCTTGTTCCCCTCCCACCATGAAAAACATCAATGTTTTTCCCCCAGTTACAGGGCCACTCACAAGACAGTGCCCCCCTAGGTGCCAGAACCAACCATGTCCACTGCAAAGACCAAAACCAGGCCAACGGCAATGTTAATCTGTCTTCCTGCTTCCCTACACCTGTGGACTGCAATTATTCTGCAATCACCCTAAGATGTGTCAACAGTAGTGTCTGCCAGAAACGTGCCAGTTCATGGCAGACAGCAAGAGAAAGTTTAACTTAAAAGATTTCTACATGTATCTCTGTCTCCATTTCTTCCTTCATCTAATGTGTTTTCCCACTGGATTTATGTAAGTACTGCTAGAATTAATTTCAATCCTACCCGCAAATACTCGAATGCATTAATCAGACAATTAATTATAGTAAAATGAGAGTCAAAGGTTTGACAAAAAGTATTTTCTGGAAGGTGAAATTTTCTGAAGTCCTGCCATGAAGAAAATCTATGGAAGGCCCAGGATGTTGCACCAGCAGTGCTCCAGTGGTCACAGAAGGATGAGTGCAAAGTGGCAATGAGCAAAATTAACAATTTCTGAAGGAAAAGCAAGAGCCTGTACCACTCTGCACTGAGGGGTTATCCCATCTCCTGTGGCATTGACTCCAGGGTTATTCTTCCAAGTTATACCTATTTTAGACAATGTTCATTTAATGAAATTCCTAATTCCAACAAAAAGGATCTATACAAACAGCCACTGTGGGATGTGGTACAGGACTGATCTCCTCCAGACTCAGGACATTTTCAGATGATTTTGAATTGAAAATCATCTAACTCAAAAAGGAATTTCCCCTGCACTAGCCATTTCTCATGTTCTCACCACCCACAACCCATCTCAACAGCAACAGCCACAAGTATCACATTTTTTCCTGCAATCAAAAGAACAAGGATCTGGATTAATTTGGCTGTCCTATATATTTGGAGAATCCCTTGTTCTTGCTTCATTCTTTAGTTTTATTCCTTTTAGATTCAGAACTTGTCATATTTTTTTCTTCATTTTAAGTTGTTAGCTAAGTTCCCCATTACTGCCACTTTCTTTGCCGCTCTCTTTATATGAGCTTGTTACCACATTGACCTTGGCCACAGTTGTTGCTTCCTTTCTAGAGATAGGTTCATCTCCTTCCTTTAACATGAGAGTAGACTCAACCACAAAACCAGCTGGCCTTGAGGCTTGTTGTTTAGAGTTCAAAATAGCTAAAAATTAGGTAGGATGTTTTGTTCTTCATGATTTTTCTTGGCACTGAAATCCACTTTATTCACATTGGCAATGATTTTTTTCCCCTCTGCTATATGCTCCCCATGTGCTTCAATGGGCCTGCTCATGTAAGACAAGTTCAACACATGCAGAAGCACTCAGAAAAGCAGGAGTCACTCTGTATCAACCCATCTCTGAGATCTCTTGTCCTTGCCCTACACTTTGGTCCCTGCGAAACATCTTCCCAACACCCACACCATTTCCTCCTTTGCCCATTTCTGAACGTATCATGGAGGGATGCAGCCTGCAAAGTAAGTTGTCTGGATTTCGTTATCTATGTATACAAACTCTGGGTGTTTGAGCTCCCAATGCAGTCAGTGTGGTTTGGGCAGAAGTTCAGCTGGCCAGCTACAGAAAGGCAGCAGCAAGTTCGCTGTGAGCCACTGATGAGGGAAAGAGAAGTTCATTCTGCTGCCTTTCCAGGAAAGGAGAGCAAGCGGCTCCAAACCACAGTTCTTCATCTTTGTAGCCCTCCACTTTCCAAGCTGCCCACTAGTCACAGATGGCTGGCATAGAGCAGGATGGATTTACATTCATGCCATGAAGAACTTATTTCGGCACCATAGCAGGGAGAAAGATTTCCAGTCACTCAACCTGTGCTGGATTTCAGCTACAATCAAGGTGCAAAGCTGAGGACGACTTAGTGATGTTGATACTTAAGGGATGCCTTCTTCTGGGCCAGATCCTATGTTCCACCAAACAGCAAAGCTGAGAGAGCAGTTGCCCTTACCTGGAAAACACACGACTCAGACATTCCTGTTGAGTTAGAAAGGTTTTGAACAGCTAAATATGCCCCTGAGCAACCAGAGAAGATAACTGGAGGAGAAAGAACCAGGAGGGAAACACACCCTAGAACATCGTACAGAACAGATGAACTAAATGCTAGGCCTCAGGAGAAGCCCTCTCTATGTAATGCAATATTTAAGGCTACTTTCAACCTATCTACATTTCCTACTATCCTATATAGTTCAAAACGGGCACTGATGAGCTTTGTTTTCCATTACTGTCTTGTAATTCTGGTCTTGCCCAAACTGCAAGGTGTGAAGCTTAGCCTGCTCCACTATGGCTGGTATCTCTCACAGCAGAGCCAAGGTGGGCTCCCCCCACACCCCAAACCACGGAAATGTCCAGGGATCATTTCCCCCCAGCCCCATCTCCAGCTCCAAAAACAACATGAGCTTTGCCCATACTAATCGTGGGAGTCACAACTCCAGAAAAGCCTTTCTACATGGTGCCAAAGGGCTTCCTCACAAACCCCCAAGGGTCAGCCCTAGAGGACTGACTGTCCTCCCACAGCCTGTGCTTTCCTACCCATTCCTGACCACCCCTGACCAGCAAGGAGGTCCTTGGGTAGGGGGGGAATAAGGAACAAACCTCATTCTGGGGTCCACCGGCCTATCTGTTGTTGTCATGAGCACCTGCAAAGGCTGCAAGGGTTAAGACAGGCATCTTATCCCAAATAGCCTCACTGAAAGACTTACAATCTTGTTCCTATTGAAAGTCAGGTGTAGGATACACAAACATAGTACTGATAGAAACTGATAGAATATTGATGCCCACCCCTTGAATGAAAAACACAGTGTAGGAAGAACCTGTAATGTGCAATTTGCAGACTGCTAGAAAACAAAAAACACCAGGGCAATGACAAAGTGAAGAATGAAAGACCAAAGCACCTATGTTGTCACACGTAAGGAAAGGTGTAGTGTAGTGACAATGTCGTTGGTCCCTACAGAGGGAGTAGCAGATTAAAACTGTCCAGATTGGAGAGCAGAAAATCCTAGATGTTCCTGCTTTCATGACCAGTCTGTGGAAGGAAAATAAAATGGGATCAGGAAGGCAGTCTTACAAAGTGACAAGTTACTGCACAGCTCTCCTTGCCCATTGGGACCTACCCAGCCACATTCATTTAACTGCTCTGCCAACGAACTGATAAAAGTTCTGACAAACTGGTAGAAATTCAGCATAGCTCTGTTTGAAGGAATGCTCTGGATTGCTATGCGCACACACAGCTCCTTGGGTGCGATCTGAAGGCTGGGGCACAGCCTCAGCACAGCAGGGTCACACAGCAATATTCCCACACCTCACTGATTATTCCAGCACTTGGGTGCTGTAAGGCATGCCCAATGGAAATGGTCAGAAAATAGTTTCAGTGGGTGTGTGCAGGATAACATGACTCGTACTGATCAGGATTCAGTGGAGGGCCACTTACCTGCAGCAGGGAAAGAAGGGTGCATGGGGGGAATTTCCCTTTCTCCATCAGACCCCTGTCCCAGTACTCTTAGCCTTTAACAAACAATGATCCTCTGGGGAAATTCATGAGAAATCCACAAAGGTGGAGCCTTTTGCCTTTGAATGGAAAGCAGCAGCTTGGGCTGATGACTATTTATCTCATTTTCCCAGCACTAACACCAGCTAATATGATACATTCTTGACATTTTAAAACAGAAATTAAAACAGTCTCTTTCTTTCTCCCCCTTCACAGCCATAAGGAGATAGAGCAGAGGTGAAAAACTTCTGGTCAAAGAATGTTTATATGGGTTCAGTTGTTCATATTGCATTGAAGAGGAGATAAAATCTGCATTCAGTTCTGCAGGGAATGAGGCCCAAGATCAACCCGTCCCTGAGGTCCAGTTCCTACCAGATTTGGTATCTTGCAATTACAAACTCCTCCTGGCCAACAGTTTCATTGTCCTGGTTGGGAAGGGGCTGCTGCAAGGGTGGAAGTCTTGCAGGGGCCTGAAACACCTACTGTGATCCTATTAGGGGATTTGGAGCACACTGAAATCAGTGGGAGCTGATGGAGATACACCTGGCACAGGACTGTGATCTTGGGCTATAAATTTGCGTCTCTTTACTTGCTGGTGACACAGCACATGCCCAATTGCATGGGGAGAGCACAGGGATTAATTAGCAGCAGCCCCAGATGTGTCCACGCTGCTTTTAGCACGCATTTCCTAATCACCTTCAGTGAACTAAGTGGAATCCCGGGGGGAAGGGGGAGGAGGACGGAGACTGGGAGGTCTTGTTAAAAGCTAATCATGCCTACATGAATAGAAAAATCAATAGCTGAGGGCAAAGCATCAGCCCAGCCTGTTAGAGCCTCAGATTAAAGTGCCCTTTGTAACATGGGTATTACACAAGACCTCCTGCTGATATTTGCAAGGCAGTGGCTGCCTCAAACACACGTGCTCTATCTGGTGGCACTTCAGAGACCGTCACATGCATGCTCCTCAGACACATCAAAAAAAAAAACAAAACCCACAGCTCATACCACTGAGGAATTAGGATACCCCCCGGTGGGACCCTGTGCTTGATCACACAGAGGGAATCCAACCCATGCAGGGTTAGCAAAAAGCCTGGGTATTTTGGAGTCTTCCCAAGAGCTGTGCTTAGGGGAAAAATGGGTGGCACTCTGGGGAGAAACAGCACTTTTCGTACAGTGTGACACGACCCCAAGGGCAACATAATGGCTATGCAACTTTTAGTCTCCTCTGGTCTCCCAGAGATGCTCTGGCCCTCATTGAGCTCAGCCCAGGTACTGTCTATAACCTCTGCTGCAGTGGGACAGTGAGCACCCGTGCCTAACGTGCTTATAGAGATCACAGGAGGGAGGCAAGGGCTGCAGTAGCTCTGCACTTTTTTTTTTCCAGCCTGTAATCATAGGGCAAACCGAGATGCAGCATCCACTGCTCTGCTCAGGCTGTTCCACACTGCAGTGCAGCTCTGTCCCCCAGTCCCCCATTGTCACTTCCCTGGGTTTCTGTACTGTGTGCCTGAAGGGGGTGGGAGGTTTCAGGATCCTCTGGGGGCAGATAGCTTCTGCATGCCCTGCAGCATCACCCCCTTTCTCAACCCCTCAAGGTTAGCTTTATGCATTGCTCTGACACTCAATCATCCTTTTCATGGAAAATTCAGGTGGCACCACGAGAGGATTCCTTTAAAGATCATGTCACATTCATAATGTTCATAAACTGTATCAATAGCTCCCAATTAAATGTACCATGTGTAGGTACATCTGTACTGTCTCTTTTCCAGGTTACGATCACATACATCCTGCCAAGAAAAACACTGAGGCAACCTGCTGCCTTGTGTGAAATTCTCCCTAGCATCAACGATCTTTTATACATCTTATGTTATCATTTTCTACATTACATCTTCATTATGCTAGCAATGACATCTGAGACTGAATTATTTCTTGTCCTGTCCTGTCTCAAATTCTGTGAGCTCTGAGAAGCAAGGAAACCTCTGACATGTGGTCACAACAGAGTCAGGAAAAACAAACAAACAAACAAACAAACAAAAATCTTATTAAACAAGAATTGGCTCCCATCTGAAACACCAAATTTTAGCTAATGACCCAAAGATCTAAAATGGCTGCTGTCATATATTATCCTGGCATAAAAATAATAATAATAATAATAACATACAAAAACAAACAAACTAACTAACTAACAAAACAAAAACAAAAACACCATGTTGATTTTCCTGTAGATTTCCCCGAAGAAACTGTATGGTATTTTTATCAACAGCTTGATCTTCAAATGCAACACCACCTTTGCAGTAAATAAGCAGCACACAACTACGGCTGTGCCAGCAAGGCCACAGCATAGGCATGCCAGAGCCTGGCACTGGCAGCCTTTGCTTTTATTCAGCGCAGCTTGTTTCATGTTATATTGTTCCCTCCTGTGCTTTCCAGGTGTTTAATAGAAACACATGTTCCTCGGCACTCAGACAGATGAGAACAAAGGCCTGCATTATTCTCACCTCTGTGTTTAAGCAGTGAATTCCCGCTAACTTGAATGGAAGTTATACATGCAAATCCCTCTGCAGCCATATGAAAGGAGAGGAATAATCTAATGGGTGCGCAGGGCCTTCAGGGTGTGATTGCAGATTTAAGCTATTCTCCCAAAAACTCTACAGCAATTTACAAAAAAACTGGATGGGGACAACACAGTGAAAAAAATCAGGGACTGGGGTGCACACCTGCGGGTGCTGAGGGTACAGCTCTTGCTTAAGGCTGTGTCCATTGCTCCTGTTGGGGTGTGATGCAGCATCACAGAAAACCTTTATATTAAAGGGGATAAATGGAAAGGGAGGTATTTAAGAGAGGTATTTATTATTAAGAGAGGCAGGTATTTAAATTAACCCCCCTATTCCCAGGGTTACGATTTTTCACACCACGTTTGGTTTTCACATGCTGCTCACAGAATGAAACTAGTTGTGGACCCCATAAGAAGAGGGGCATTTGCTGTTTCTGATAGTGATCAAGGCTGTACCAGTATATCTCCAGAAGGCAAACGATCTGCAGCCTGAAGCTAGGAATGTGCTAATGAAGGCATACAGCAGAAAACTTAATCAAAGACTTGGAGAGACGAAAGGGAATTGAGTAAGGTATCAGCAGTAAGATGCAGAAATGAATGTCTAGTCAGGGGAAATAAAAGGAGTTTTCTTAACACAGAAATAAACAGCAACAACAAAAACACAAGCCAGTACAAAACAAACAAACAAACAAACAACAACAACAAACCACCAGAGTCCTCTGGCTTGGTGTGACACAGAAAGAAAAGCTCAACCTTTGCACTGAGAGAGATAATCTTCAGATTACCCCAACAGGACTTTCCAACTTAAAATAATAGAGGTGGAAGCTGCTTTTAGGTCAGTGCAGCTAATGAGAAGTAGTACTCCTATGCATAATCTTCAGGGTGTGTTGTTATTTTAGCCTCTTTTTGTGCCATGCTCCATTATTTCCAATTCAGTGGTTTTTTGTTTTGTTTTTTAACTTCCTCACAACCTTGACTTCTGGCAAGCGACAAAGCGCTCCTCATCCATGCAGGACGTGGCAGATCCCAAGGGCTGAGCTCTGCAGTGCCCTGCCCATTGACCGGCTCCAGATGAGGAGGGTACTGGTACCCTCAGCATCCTGCTTAGGCTGGTTCAACAGCTGTTATTGCAAGGCTTGCATAAAGAAGCATCTTCTAAGGACTGGTGATATCTGGACACGTTCCCGGGCATGAAGCAAAGTGCTAGAAAACACATGTAATCCCTAAAGACCTTTGCAACAATGGTGTAATCAGAACAGAATTAATGCCCTGTGTGGGTAAAATGCGGGTTGTAATTTCTCTTAGAAAGAGCAAGATTGGATTAGCTTTGGGGAAGAGAGTGGTACAGAGATGCAAATAGCTCAGACAAAGGTCTGAGTGTTTCTTTGGATGTCATCTGCTGATCAGGGAGTGTCTGCCCAGAAAGGCACTGACATAAATTTTCTTCTGCAGTCAGTCTGCTATTTTGGACATGGGAGGAAATGTAGCATAAAACACAAAGAGGCCAGACAAAGGCAGTTTCCCAAACAAATTTTTGGATCATATCTGGGAAAAGAGTTACACTGCTCCAGGAAAAAAAAAGAAACTTTGTAAACCAAAAAAGGAGCAATACACATTAGCCTGCCCAGCCGTCTTGTAGCACAGCTTTACAGCAAGGGCTAACCAGAAAGGTTCCAGAGAATGACGATCTCTGGCAAACAGACAGAGTCAAAAGTAGTGTCTGGCCACCAGCTGTAGCTGGGAAACCTGTTATGTGGCAAAGTACTGGGTAGGATGTCTATACCTTGAGACTGCCAAAAATGTGTGTGATGTGAGGCAAGCATGCTAGGGAGGCATGAAATTTAAATAGACCAAGGTGTATATTGCTTCATTAATCAACATCTGGGATGGCACTGTAGGATTGATCCCAACTATATATTATATATAGTTCCAAAAATGTTACGTCTGAAGTATTTACACAATGCATCTGTTGCTCAGAACAGCTCCACAACAGACCCCAGTGTTCAAAGACTGGAAAGCAGGCACAAAAGGTATTTTGCACTGGACCTATGTGGTGTCTACTGACCCGTTTATAGTTGTGGTTGCTGCTGCTGCATTTGAAAATCCACAGGCTGCCTCCAGCATTTACCATTAATTAGGGGTGGAAAGATTTGAATGAACAGTTTCTTGGAGGCTGGCTTCAGTCTGCAGCTCATCTTACAAGTGTCCTACAACTATGATCAGGTCTGTCCATTTTTGGTACATGTTTCTAGTCCTCTGTTTGTTACTGAAAAAAGAAGGGGCCTCCCTAGAGCCTCTTACAAGCGTCTGAAGGAAAACAAAACAAAACAAAACAAAAAAAAGGCACTGAGGTAGAGTAGAGTAGAGTAGAATAGAACAGAAACAGAACAGAAATTAATAGAATAGAATAGAACAGAAATTTAGAACAGAATAGAATAGAATAGAACAGAAATTTAGAATAGAATAGAATAGAATAGAATAGAATAGAATAGAATAGAATAGAATAGAATAGAATGGAATGGAATAGAATAGAATAGAATAGAATGGAATGGAATGGAATGGAATGGAATAGAATAGAATAGAATAGAATAGAATAGAATAGAATAGAATAGAATAGAATAGAATAGAATAGAATAGAATAGAATAGAATAGAATAGAATAGAATAGAATAGAATAGAATAGAATAGTTGAATTGGAAGGGACCTAAAAAGATCAAGTCCAACTGCCCAACCACTTCAGGGCTAAACAAAGGGAGCTGTGAAGACAAGGTAGCAAAAGTAAGACGATACAAGTTAAGAGGGTGTTAATCAGGGTAGCTATAGCTTACAGCCTTGCAAATAAACATAAGTCATCACCATTTTCTGTTCGTATGACAGTTTCTAGAAGTTACAACTACTCAGGAGGAGACACATGCCTGTCTGGATGACTTTGTTATGAGGGAGCAACCTTCA
This sequence comes from Nettapus auritus, assembly GCA_011076525.1. Classification (NCBI taxonomy): domain Eukaryota; kingdom Metazoa; phylum Chordata; class Aves; order Anseriformes; family Anatidae; genus Nettapus; species Nettapus auritus. The sequence continues at coordinate 9,842,720 of CM021797.1, read as the reverse complement.
GAAGATGGGGAAAGTAGGAAGCATGTCAGCCATCCCACCCCCATGGGGAGCTGGAGACTTTGGGAAAAAACAGTCAGAGACAGAGCTTGCCTCCATGTCCAAAAGGGCACTGCACCACAAACAGAAGGGTCTAGAAGATAATAGCAGGGAGAGCGATCCTAATCAGGATACAACACGGCAGCCTGTTGAAACAAACCCTAAGTTAAGCAAAATCATTATTCTCACTCCCCTCATGGCTGTATCCATATCTTTTGTACTGTTATAAAGCCACCAGTACAGATTTAAGATGGAAAAGTAAACTAAATCTTATTTGTCCAAGAAGTGAAATGGTTGGTGGATAAAGTGTTGGCAACATTCCTTACAAAAACAGCAGTATAAATTGCACAAAACACCAACTCTTATCAAAGGGCAGGGAAAAGAAAGTGAAGGTCTCGATGTTTAACGAGTGGGTAATCCAGGTGGTCACAGAAACCACAACCCGTAGTAGCTACAAGTCCCAGTAAACTCAGGATAACGAACAATGGAGCAGGAAGGAAGCAATGGATGAAAGCATAATGCTGAATTACCTATGGATGGTGGCAGGGCACAGAGGCCCCAGGATTGTGTCAGGGAAAGTGAAAAGGAGCCTTGTTCATCTACAGGTTGCACTTATTGGCCTTGTCTGCAGGGCACGTGCCCAGTCTTGACCTTGGATTCACCACTGTGTTTCCCAGCCTTGGTGGAAGACTCTCTCACTGCTGTTCACCATACGAGGAAAAGCAAAGATCATGATCTTGCATTTCCTCCTAACAATGATCCTGCTCAGGATACAGCTTTGGAAACACTGAAAAACTACACAATTCAACTTCTGAGATGGAAAATTCATTTTCATATCTAAAAATATAGTTAAATACATACATCCAGTAGCTACAGACACTAGAGTAGAACTCATCTCTTTGAGCCCTAAAATGTTAACATGTCCTGGGGACTCAGGTGGCTTTTCACCATCACCATTACATCATGCTACACACATAGAAGAATCTACTCCTGCTCCTCCTGGAGCCAATGCTGAGCACACGCAAACATTAAGGGGTCCTAGGCTGGACTCACAAATGTAAGGGACTGGACACTTCTCCAGACTAAGCACTGTTACACCAATTGCATGGAAAGTGTGCCACCAACAAGCACACAGAAGTTTCTCCGATGTGGTGATGAACCTTCCAATGACGCTGGAAGCAGGTTTCCAGTCTGACTTGAAGTCAGTTACTCTCCCAGCAAAGAGTATGCTCTACTTTGATACCAGCAAATTAACGTGCTCCTTTCCTTTCAGTATCTTTTTTGCTTAAGCCCAGAATAGTGACTTTTAGTAATGCTAAAATGTATGTAGGTTGTGAATATCCTAACAACTAGAACCAAAGCTAAAGTGCAGCAAGTAACACATTTGACTAAAGAGAGAGCCACAGAGAGCTTTTATCACCAAGAAAAACAAGGCATTCACTCAAAAGGAAGTAAACAGCTTCTCCTGTAATGTGAACCACAGGATATTTTGCTCTGATGGTTTGCAGCTGAGTTACAAAGATATAAAGAGTGCCTCTATCACTGATAGTATGGTCTTAACCTTTCCTTTTAATATTATTTTTGAAATAAATTATAATTTGCAGAGATTTACATAAAGGTTAGTGCAGCAAGTTAATTTTAGCATAAAAAAGTCCTCTGCCTTGTGAACTCATTTAGCAAATCTCATGCAGGCTTCTGTTGGACTTTTGCTTGTGTCAGGATACCCAAATTATCATGTATTTACAAGCAGAGAGAGACAAGCAATGCTGTGTAGTGAAAATACATGGCTAGAGTGTGTTAATGCTGGGCTAAAAGTCAAATCAGTATTTGATATGGGGGAAAGATGGAAGATATCCTATATCAGACAAGACAGGATTCTGGGGGACAAGTGGCCATTTTTTCCTGTAGTTCAGAAGAAATTTTGGATGTGTTTCATCTAACCAGATCTTCACATTCATAGTCTCTGGGTGTCTACCAGTTGGCCTTCTAGGCTTACACCCTCCACTTTTAAAGGCAGGAGACTATTTATCACTTACTGTACAACAGGCCAGAAAATGACGCTCATGAATTGACTCATCTCCCACTCTGAGCTAGAGCACATCTTCTCTGGAGCCAGTTACAATAAAAAAACCTTTCCTGATGGAGGCAAGATGTTCCCATTTTTCATGTCTTCACTGTTAAACTAGAATGCAGTTGCCATCAGCAAGGACAACACTGAGCACATTTTAGGTATAGGCACACAGAGGAGAAGAGGTCTGGATCTCCCTTCAGGGAGGCAGAAGAGGGGCCTAGATCCAAAGCCAGGAAAATGAACGCGTGCTTCCCCATTGCCATTGGAAAGCTTTGTTAAAACCTCACTTCAGTGGTCCCAGATCCCTCTCCTTTTGTGTGTCGTTCACACAGTAAAGCTGGCACTGCATAAAGAAAATTTAGACACACGACCTGTTCTTCTCCAGACCCAGCATTTACAGATGCAGAAAAGTCCAGTATGCAAAAGAAGAAAAAAAAAAAAAAAAAAAAATACACAGCAAAAAAACCTGAAAACCAGACACGTATTCAAGGCTTTACTTCTCTTCCAGAAGAAGAAATTGGCCTACCTGGCTGTTCTGTGTCGTCTTTTCTATCTGTAGCTGTTTGCCAAGACAGGCAGAAGGATTGTTTTCAGCACCACGTAAAAAAGCTGCAGCTTCTTTTAAAAACCCTAGAGGATTATTCAGCAGAGCATGCCAGGCTTCTCACCTGCAGAGCTGCGAAGCTCGCTAGGGAGCACCACGCTTTCCAGGTTCTGGAGGTAAACTCGCACAGGGACAGGCTGAATGTGATCCAGGAGTTACAGGATGTCTCGGTGTGCTTCGTATACTCGGGAACGGCTGCAAGAGAAAAGGCAAAGTTCCCGAAGCTGTGGGTGGAACATGGCACTGCGTTGCACTGAGTAAATAAAAAGCAATTGATCCTTGGACTTGGGTATGACATCAGGTATTAAAAAAGGCTTATACCATAGGCAGGACTCCATATTTCATTTGCGAGTAATGTGACCTTAAAACCCTGCTTGTGCCCATTGCTTCAGCCAAAGCAGTAGCCAGAGACGTGAACAAGACATTGTGCTCAACTTTCTGCAGCCAGTAGACTTATTTTCTTTTCACAGCTTGAGTTTTTCAAATATGAAGAAGCATGTTTTTTCTCAAAGGCCAGACATTTCAGTACCTCCCATAAGGACTTACAAAATGTATGTAACTTCCGAGGCATAACCAAGTATTTGGGGGGTTTATAGCACTGAGAATGACTGGATCCTGATGCAGGCTTCTGGCTGCCATGCTTATGCTAACAAAGCACAGAGGTTCAACTTCTGACACACAATTATTTACTTCAGTGCCCTATTTATTCTTAAAAATAATAATAATAATTTAAAAAAAAGCAACAAAAATAATTCTGAAGTAGAAAAGAGACAGAGCTAGTCTAGAAAAATCACTTAAGCACAAATGGGATAGGGTGTAATATGAACACTTAAGATTAAAAAAAATTATAAACTAAGTGGCATTTATCAAACTATACCAGCATTGCAGATTTTCCTGCAATTTCCTGCAAAACATACCCCCAGTGCTAACTCACAAGCTTTGATTTGCTCCTGTGGGCTGTTTTTCCACCTACGTTTAGGGCTGATGACATCTTCTGTCTGAAAAATTCAGAATTAGTGTCAGGTTTAAATGCATTAAAAAAAAAAAAAAAATTGTTGACAAACGTTGCAACACACTAAATTATTGACATAGAAATCTTCTTAAAAAGTACTTCATGTTTCCTTAACCATGATGTCTCTTTTGTTGGGATTTTTTTGTACATGGTTCGTTCCCAGCTAATGAAGAGACTTGTCTGTACCACTACTCTTCATACCTTTCTTCCAATAATTTGGTTTTCAGTGCAGCAGATAGGATTACAAACATGGCAGCAAAAGCTTACTGCTTTATTTAACGTTCTCCCAGCAGATAATGGGCCATGGTTATGACTAATAGGTTCATACAAGCATTGAAAGCAGGAAGGATAGCAAACTGAGCAAACAGTGAAATGAGGCTCAAATCCATCCTCACACCTGTGACAGATTCTGGGCAAGTCATTTGTTACTGCTTTAACTTCTATTTTCTTATTCATAAAAGGCAATAATAATTCTTTACTTCCTCAAGAGATCAAGTAGGAGGCATCAAGGACTTCGAGGCATTTAGAAACGCACCAATGACATCTCAGTGTGTGAGAAATATTAATCCTCTCAGAGGTAAAAAGAGCATAAGTTATCCCAAAGTCCTGGTAAAAAAAAAAAAAAAAAAAAAAAAAAAATCTTTTTGTTTGTTTGTTTGTTTTTAAAAAAATTGGGGACTCTTCACCCTCTCTGGGAGGTAGAAGTGAATAAGCTTTTTTCTGCTCACTTTCAGGTTCTAGCAACACACGCTGTCTAACAACACACTATTTTTTAAACAGAAAAATGGTTTCTAGAGGGAAAAAAAGAAAGAGAGAGAGAAAGAGCGATGCCACAATACAGCAGGATTCAGTTAATATCAATACTAACATGCTGTCCTCTGCTGCTAGCATTTTGCCACCAAGCAGTGCGGCTCTGAGTCTGCATGCTGGTAGGAAGACTTTTACACAGCGTTCACAGTCAGTCTTGGAGGATATGCAAAATTACAATTCTTTCCTGTCTGTGCTGTTTTGGTCACTAAAGTAAAAATAACTTCAAATTAACAATGGCTAATAATTTAGAACTAAAACTACAGCTTGAGATTAAAGCTTTCACTGCATGAGAACTCCTTTTGTTTGGAGTTAAAAAGCTACTGTTTAAGAATGATGCAATATTTCAGGGGGAAAGAAAGACATAATGCTGCCTAATGGAAAATCATTTTGCAAGAACTGCATGCACAATTTGCTCTTCCCTTTACCTCCTTCTCTCTTCCCCAAAGCTTTCTTGCAGAGGAATGCTTCCAAAAGTTGTTCTTTTCCCTTCACAAAATACAACATAGAAGGGAACTTTTCCTATCTTCTAGTTCTCTCTAGGTTCTAGACCATATGTGAGATTACTAGCCGATCTCTTTTGTCCTTTGTGAATACACAGTCTTTTGTAGAGAGCTACTGAAAGTGTTTCTCCCTGCTGAAGTTCTGCTTTGGAAACCTCTCATATTGTGGCTTCCTCCTGTGGCTGTAGTGTGCTGGGAAAGGGATGTGGCAAAGGACAGACCTCTAGCGATTTCTCACGGTGGTTCCAGCAATGGTTCCACCAACCTTCCCGGAATGAGAAAGTTCAGAATAGCACTGGTAGATGAAGCAGAAGAAAACGAGGTTTGGTGCTCCTGCAGATCCAAGCAAGAAGGACAAGACCACTCTAACCAGTGACTGGTCCTAAAACACAGATGCATCCATCGGCTGTGTGATTTCACCCAATATTTTGGACAAGGGCCAGCCCTACTTCATTCTCTAAGGCCTGCCATGCAGGCCACAAAGACAATGCAGTTTGTTAGTAACACATAACTGAGTGTCTAAGAACATGTACTAGTTGAGTGTGAAGAGAAATGGGCACTTTGAGTTAAGGACACCTTAGTTCAGAGCTGTTGGGTACAAATCTCCCTGCGAACAATGTGGTTATGCCACAAACCGCTAGTGCAGTTTCATGAAACATTGCCTTCAACATGAAAACTACCTCCAGAAGTTCCCATTTGACCCCTTCCCCAGACTGGGAGCTGAGTTAGAGAAAAAAATAATAATTTAAAAAAAAAGAAAAAAGAAAAAAGAAAAAGAAAAAAGAAAAAAGTAAAAGAAAAATGTGCATGTTTGCATTTTCAATCATGTTGTTTTCCTTATCTGCCTCTCTGCCGCAGGCATTAAGACAATGTCAGCACAATACAAACAGTGACAACAGAGCTTTTCAGCAGCTGAGTTCAAAACCTGGTCGCACAAAGACTTGTGTTGGCACAGCCCATGGGATAGTGAACTGTGATGCAAGGGTCTAGGTGAGGTCAACTTCTTAGCTAGCTGTTTTACGGCTGTAGCCTGTGTCTCTTGGAAGAATGTAGAGGCCATGTGTGAAGCCACATGGCAATAATATCAGCTAAAAAGTCACCCATGGGTGCCTAAGATATGGGCCAGAGGGTGGATGTTACGGAAATGAGGGGAGATGGGAACTTCTGCTGTTGAATATTCAGCTTGACTGTTTACTGAGAACCCAATCTTGTGAAGTGTATTTGCAACAAGGCAGCTTTAACTTGTCTTCAAAGACATGATCCAAGTCTCTGGAGGGAACTCCCATGTATATTCAAGACAGCTACCCAAACTCACTCGCAGAATTTAAAAGTCTTCTACAAAGAAATGTGCCAGCAGATGCTTCCTGACATTTAATGCTAAACACTCTCTAATGAGGCTATAAACAGCCCTTCACTCCAAAACATATGAAGGAGTAGCACAAGACCCCAGGGAGGGAGAACTCTGCAGAAATGCTGCTATTGTTCCTGATTAGGATTCAGGCAGGCCTCTCTGGCATTGTTAATTCCGCCTTGATTTGTTCTAAGGCATGTGTCAGATGTTTGTTGCACAAACAGACTCCCTGGTGCTTGCACCAAGATCAAAAATAAGAATAAGACATGCAATTAAAGAAAGTGTCACAATCTGAGTCTGAAAGAAGCCCATGTCTGTGTAATCGTTACAGCCCACTGCTGTCCTGGGAGCTTCTGACCATAGTTTCCATTTTCACTTTTGCAATAGTGTGGTTGTCACCTTCCAGTGAATTTCAGGAAGATTTCTGCACCTACTTCCCTTTGGCTGCTGTGAAAAATCTCAGTTTCCCAGCAGTTTGTTAGAATACCAATGACGAGACCTTCGAAGTGATAATTCCTGAGCCTTCTGGAGAAACGGGAAGTTTCGATCATGGCTAAGTACCCACAGAGAAAACTTCCAGTCCTCTGAACTATCCTATTAGCAGTAAAAAGTAGAGAACATTACAATAAAAGAACATTAAAAGGCAAAAGAGACATCTTTATAAAATATCAGCTAAGGAATAGTAACAGAAAAAAGCCCTGTTCTCAACAGGGGAGAAGCTCAGGTCATATTGTTAGAGGTGTGCCAAGGCTTGTGCAAGCTTTATGATCAGGTTCACCTTCACTTTTCCTGTGACTGAAATTGCCATCATTAACGCAATCGATAGCATCACTAACGTTACAGAACTTTGAACTTACAACAGGATAATATATCGGACTTTCACCCCAAGCACCTAGCCTTGTGCGAGCAACTAAAAGATCACAAAATGTGCATTAAACTTAAATACACAGGCACTCTTGCAACTAAAAACATTTAAAACATTATTATACGTGATCACTGACTTCTGTCTAGCGTTGTTCATCCTGAATTAGAGCTTAAGAATGTTAAAAAAAATATCCTAATATCACTGTAATTACAATAAGGTTCATTAAAAGCAACATGGTGCATAAGTGATGAAAATTTTTATCCCCCAAAATGTGCAGCTCTGGCTTAATGCTGGGGAGGGCAGGAATGTGAGAGCACAGAGGCTGCTCAGGCAGGGTAAGAGGTGCACAGAGCTGATTCCCTTGCTCTCAAGGGGTCAGCTCCACCTTGAAGGGGTTTTGCTGATGAGAACAGGCTGACACACAGCGATATCCATGCCAGCAGAGGAGAAAATTCGGCAAAGGAATTCCAGAAACCTACTGGTTGCTGGGTGTTTCATAAAGGTTTAGGCTCTTGGTTAGTTCCAGTGACGCTACAGGGGCCTTTGTACTGAGGCTGCCGAAATTCTGGAAGAGATTTTGAGAGGGCAAATTAAGTAGAAATTATGTTTTGCTGGGATTTTTCACACATTCCCATGTTTTTCTGAACAGCTGAATAGTTTCCCCTCTTCTCTGGGGACACTGAGTTGAGCCATTGTCACAGATACACCTGAAAGCCTCTGTTCTCCTCAGCAACAATATTTAGGTTTTTAAAAAGAGGTGTCTGACAAATAAGAAAAGGAGGAAAAAATTTAACAATGACGCACCCAAGGGCAGTTTAAATACGCAGGAGAACAAGTTAAAAAATAATAATAATAATAAAAAAGAATATTTTGTTAGCATTGTTTCCTCATTTCCCTACAGGTTTTTGGTGTTCCTGATTATGTTCCTTGCATGCTGGGGACGCTGTTGAAAGATGCAAATTCAAAGCCAATGTGAAGACTCCTGTGATATCCCCTAGCTACCAAAATAAACCTCTGGTTTAGCTTTGCAAAATCAAGCTTCCTGCTCTCTCCCATCTCCTCTCAATAAAAGATAAAGGCTTGACTTAATAGGTGCCCTACTTACCTAAGGCTTTGATCTCTTGCAACTCTCCGCTAACAGGAGTTGGAAATGATTTCTGAAGGAGCCTCAGCGCGTGTGAATTCACAACCCAGAGAGTCGCTTCGCTTTCCAAGAGGGCTGGCTTTAGAACTGCATCACTTCAAAGGAAAGAGGGGAGCTGTTTTCCCTGTACCGCTCCATTTTCCCTCTCCGCTGCCTCTGGACGCTGTCAGCCGTGGCACCTGCGATGTTTCTCAGGACAGGCCCCACGCTGAACTTCTCTGAACCATATCCAGGGAGGAAAATATGCTCAGGAGAGCCTTTGGTTTTCTTAGCAGCCCCAAAGATGGGACAGGGCAGCAGCATCCTCCTACCCCAGCCCCACCTGCATCCCCCCTGCAGCAGGAGCAGGCTGGTGTGACACAGGGGACAGTTTGTGCCCACCCTGATCTAACTGGGGGACTTTGCCGTCACCAGCCCTCAGCCACACACGATATTTTGAGCGTTTGTATTCCCCCTCACCCCCCACACCATCCACATTTAGCTGCTGTGTCCGGTTCACAAAGGTGACACCAAAACCAGGCACCTGGGAGCGTTTCCAAATCTCCAGCACAACCCACGGCTGCGCTCCAATCCCTGCCCTGCTGGGTCGTGCCTAATACATTAGCTCTCTCCACCAGGTGTCATGCCATGTCTCCTTCTGGGAGGAAACTTGACTAAATGCTGGTTCACCATGGGGATGCTCCAAGTGTCCACTTAGACCAAGGCATGGTCTGGGCAATGGGAGTATGACGGAGTTCTCCATGTGCCACCACGCACCCAGGACAGCCAGACTGCCACGTGGACAGAGCTGTGTTTCCAGTTATGCCTTCAGTCCAAGTGGTTGATTTAATGCCTAACAGTCAACACAGGGATACATGCTGTGCTTGCACAGCTCACACCTCCACTGCTTTCCCAAAGAGGCAGGAAAGTCAGCTTGCCCCATAGCATGAAAATTAACCAGTCCGGGTCGTTTTCCAGTGTTAATGCTGTTTTAACAATAACCTGCTATATGCAGTAAGGCTCTACCATCCTGTTCAAGGTACTTTCCATTAAAACCTTCTCTGTAAAGTACATTTAGTTTGGAACCTAATAGGAAACAGCATTCAGCACGGAAAATACCTGGCTGGTACAGCTCTGCGGCTCACCTGCCAGTTGTCCTCGATCTAAAAGGAACCAAAGGCTTTCTTCCCAGATGATCATTTCTCCTGATTTTTGTCATGTCTCACAAGCCTTTGTTCCAAGGCCTCTATAAAGAACTCTTTGTGCTGTATTTGAGCAGTAGCTGTGCCAGACCCAGCCCCTAACAAAAATAATACGATTAACCTGGCACAGAGAGCCCTGGGGTGGCGCGGGGCCAGCAGAGCTATGCTTGCAGGATCTCATCCCCGTATTTCTGCACGGCAGCCGATTGCACAGCATCACTCTGCCCAGAGTAGGGCCTGTAACAGAGGTAAGCACTTACACAAGTGGTGAAGGAGTGTTGGTACAGCAAGCACGTGGGAAATCTGCTCATGCTGCTGCACTGCAGGTAAAAGGAGGATGGCTCCTACGCTGTTTGACAAGCAAATTTTGTCCTCACTAAATACTTTATGTCAGAATTTTACAATGTTCAGTTCTGTAAAACAGTCCATTACAGAGTTGCTCCACTCCTGCTTCACTCACGTGAAAAGTATGAGGGGGCTGCAGAACCAGAGCCTGTATTCTGGCTAAGCAAACTCACCAAAAAAACTACACAAGGCTGCTAGCACTGTTTCTGCTACAGAGGTAAATTGTCTTCTTGTTTGTTTGTTTGTTTGTTTTTGATTGTTCTAGGACTAGATATTGCATTTTCTTCATTATTTACTATGTTAGTAATAGGAAAAGAAATCCCTGAAGATTCAGGGGTATTGTTTTTAGTAGGGGAAATATATTTATAGGATTAAGAACTGGCTAGGTATAAAAGAGAAGGTGGTAAGGTCCCATAACCTTTAGGAGATGAAAAAAAATCTCTGTCCTCAAAGGGCTGGCCCATTACTTACCACAAACAGGTAAAATTGATTGAGAGACTCCAACAGGCAAGGCCATTTCATGAAAAAGGAAAATCTTGTGTATTTGAGAAAGATGTAGCAAACAGACTTTTAAAAGAGAAAATTTGTGCTACCCACAGCCCACGGAGGGTGGACTATTAATTGTTAATCCATCTCTGGTGCTTCACAGGAAAGGTTGGAGAAGGAAAGAGATACATTTTGGTTTAGCTTATCTCTAAGCAGCTGTTCAGTGGGATGGAGAGGGGAGAACTCTGCCTGGTCCTTCCAGGAGACTCCTGAAAGAAGGAAGCATAGGAGTTGGCGATGGTTTGTGAATTTGGCATTTCTTCAATCTTTGGTTTTGAACCCAATTCCAAGATAACTGTCTGGGTCCGTGTGGGTTCGTTGCAACAACTAATATTTTTCTGTTAAATCTAGAGCTAGGCAACCCACTCAAATCTCCCATCTTCTCTTGCTGTCACCACCGGACCTCCTGTCATGAGTCTGCAATCAAGTAAGAACCAGGGGCTGGAAGCCTCAAAACAACAAAGCTGACATCAGAAAACTGAACATGTCCAAACTGCTAACCAATAGAGCAAAAAAAACCAAGGGTTGATATCCATTTCTCAGTGTTTCAGCAAGAAAGGGCATATTGCTCTGGGGGAAGCAACAGGCATATCCAACGTTATTGAACCCAAAGCAGAGTTTACTGGGTGATGCACCATGGCCTGTGCAATGCAGTAGGTGAAACCAAATGACCGACCTACTGGCTCTTCCCTGGCTCTACTGCCACAGATGTTAAGAATATTGCAGTCATTATTGCTTTGGTGAAGTACAGGAAAATCCATAACAGTCTGTAGCAAACAGGGCAGATGGTGGGGTTGCAAACTACAAGAGAGCCAAAGGACTCCTCTGCACTGAAGTAGATGGCGTTTCATTGCTTGAGAGGATTGCTTTTTAAACAGATGCTCGTGATGCTTTCCACTGAATCATGGTTTTCTGACAATCTTTTGAAACCAAATTGCATGACTCAGATGAATCCTATAGTATGTACAAAATTGGTTACAGCATTAGCACTTAGTTTACTGATGCTCATCATATTGGGATAATGGTGTTTTCCAGAACAGATGAGAGCTACACTGGCTTGGGAATGGCCCCAGACAGGCACTAGAGACTGAACACGAGAGCTGTCAAGAAGCAAAACACGTTTCTTTCTCTCCCATCTCACCAGCCCACATCACTCAGAGAAAATTGGAAGTGGGATATTCTCAAGCCACATTCTTCTCTTGTCCCCCTACTCTTTTTCCCTGATTGCTACAGCTACTCCAGGTAGCACAGACAAAGCCTGAAGATTTTCTCAATAGCAGAAGTGAGAGATTCAACATGGACAGAGGCACAACTCGCCTTGACTGCCCGGACAAGGAGTGGTAAGTTACGAAATGCAGGAGAAAAACAGTAAATGACTTTTCAAGGACAGAGAAGAAAAAAGATTCTTCCCACCCAAAGTTCCTCAGCCTTCATCTTGTTTGCTCTTATTTTTAATGAAAAAGGGCATTTGCTGGCATCACTACATCTAAGGATTTTAAGGGTTTTTTATTGGCTATCGAGGTGTCTTTTTTATTATGGAAAGGCTGGAAATGGATTAAGAGGAAGGGGTGATCACTGAGTGCTGTGACAACATTTATCAGGAGACTTTTGGGAAGCATGGCTTATGAGCATGGAAATCGGTGTTTCTGCTGATGTGACAACACAGAAACGTTGAAAGAGGGTTTAACACTTGAGCTTGTAAGTGGAAGAGGTTTGCTACATCATCCCAGGGGTGTGAAAGATTTCTTATATTTCTCATTTTTCAGGACTGCCCCCAGAAAATAAAATAAAATAAAATAAAAAATGCACTGTCAAATGTCCTACAGATCTCTAAATCTAAACTTCCCCCAACAGAGCTTTTACTTTCTTTTCTTTTCCTACTAAACTTGTCATTTTTGGAGAATTGATTTCATGGGATGCAGCACTAACCAGGTGACTGGAGCCTTTGTACTTGGTTCATTCAGGGAGTAATGGCAAGGGTTTTGTTGGTCTGGACTCCAGCTACATGAACTAAAAATTCTCCAGCTGTTTTTCCTCATTCCAGTTTCTAGACTGAACTACAAGCTCCCCCTGCAGAAAAACATGCAGGGATTGCTCATGAAGCATTATGGTCAGTTTAAAAAGAAATAAAGAGGAAAAAAAAAAAGTGCTTTGGTGGAAGCACATAAAGTGGCTCCTACAGCTGTTGTACAATAGTTTCACACCAACTGTGGTCTCAGGCTTCTGCAGTTGAACATTTTGCTTCTTCCAATGGGGGTGAAAAGGGGTAAGAAAAAAAAAGGCGTGAGGGTATCTATGTCTGAGGGCGTGGTGGGTTTTTATCTTACTTTTTTTTAAAAAAAAAAAAAAAGCTGGTTTAGGTTAAAAAAAAAAAAAA
>CM021797.1:9696878-9829778 GCA_011076525.1 Nettapus auritus | reverse complement strand
AAAAAAACCTCGGTCACCATTGTGAGTGTTTATTGCATCCATGATGGTCATCCTCTGAAACTTCCTCCTCTGATGAAACAGATGACCTGACCTAGGCTTGACTCCAGGCAGGCACATAAAAATAATTCCAAATAAGGCTCTGCAGCCTGACAAACTGCCGTGCTTGAGAGCAGGATAAACTGACCATGTTTAGCAGCAACTTAGATTAAAGGCAGCTTTCTGACTTCATCACCTCTTGCACTGTGATACGCCTCTGCGAGCTGTGACTAGGAGGGAGGTTAATCTTAGCAAACATATTTCTTCTGCTTCTGAAGATGCAGACAGAAAAGGCTTACTTTGGTAGGCTTGATTAACACCACGGGATAACAAAATGGGTCTTAGGAAAGAGAATCTCAGGAAAAAGAAGGACGCACAGCGGGCACTGCGACTGCTGCTTTGTCTACAAAATTTATTCAAATGTACATCCCCTTACGTTGGTGCACAGCGTTGATATTCTCACTTATCTGAATTACAGCCAATAGATGGAAATCTTTTTGGCTGACAGTTGTCATTATAGGAGACCAGCAGTTCAGTGATTGGTGAACAGCTGCTATTAATAATGGCATTACCAGATGCGACAGCTGACAGATTTTTGTCACCACAAAATCACGATGATGATAAAAGGAGGTGTTATTCTGGGTTTGCTTCCAAAAAGCAGTGAAAACGCTAAAAAGAGCAATTCACAGAAGCACTATAAGCCCACAGAATAAGTAATTTAAACCATAAATGCAGGGAGAAATAATGGTTTGTAAGGGTTTTAATCTCTGAAGAAAACAAACCAAACAACAACAACAACAGCAACAACAACAACAACAAAAACTACGCAGGTATTTAAAATTGAGTAGAGATCAATAAGAAATGGTTAAATTGCATCTGAGCTAATCTTGCCAAGGGAGCAGAGAAAATGTAAAGGTTCTTCGAGGCACAGAGATTGAGATAACAGAGGAAGGAGGAGGTGCTATGTACTTTTTCATGGCAGAAATTGAAGCTGGATCTTTGGTCTCAAAGGGAAATCATCACTGGGCTGGAAGAAGTCTTTGACGGTTTTTAAGGAGCACTGCAGGGCTGCCACCACCCCGAGTGCTCGAGGGCGAGATGAGCATCTCCAGATAAAAGCTTCGGTCTCTGAGTATTCTGAATCTTATCTGATAGTCCTTGAAATGTCAATATGTTTACATTAATTATCACATTGTGTTGTATTGTACTAAAATAAATAGTGCTATGCTTCCAGACTTCTGCTTGTCATCTACAGGCTGCCAGAAACAATCACTCTTCCTTCCGGATGCAAAAGTGCTCTGTTTTTTCCTTTTCCTCCAGTGTATTCTGCACTGCACAAAGGGTGCTAAGGAACCATCTCTAGTGCCTCACGACCTTGCCCTTGCTCAGCAATAGGCAGGATGGATGGCATGGGCTTCCCCAGGTCAGACTAATCCCACGGCCTGGAATTAGGCACTGCTCACGTCTGACTTGGACACGTTTAGGAGTGAGGAGCTTGCTAAGGTGGTTGTGGTGCTATCTTGCTCTCCAATACCTGTCTTGCTGTCTTGCTCTCTCCTTGTAGCTTCACTGTGGTTCCTTGAGATTTCGAGGTTGCTGGAGGATTCCTGTGTTGTTCTGGTCTGAGGGGGAGCAGGGTGGATGTTCCCGTTCCTCTTCTGGGTCTAAAGGCTTGTTTCATGGTCTTGGTTGACCGAAGGACAGGCTGCAAGTGAACCCTGTAGTCCCTTCTGTCACATGCTCTTTTTCAGGAAGGGGAAGGTCAAGAACAGTCAGACGAAAAAAATCCCACAAAAGAAGAACTCTGCCTCCAGGGACTGCCCATCAGAAAGAAACTGCCTGAAACAGAGCAAGGAAATAGAAACTACTGCGTTATGGTAGCTGAAAGCTCAAGAGGGCTTAAGCACCTCCAGTTCCTTGGGATGCATCATTTCCAGGAGAATCTGAGAAAAATGAAATGTGGAACTGGAGGTCTGGCAGCCTCCGGGGTCATTTCATCGGTGAAGGCGGAGGTTCTGCGTGGGAGAATAACACACAAAGTGTATAATGCATCTCAGTGGGGAAACAGCCCAAGTGAATTCCAGCTTCTCAAGTTGATCTGAACAAATGTGCAGTGCTTTAGGAAATGTCTTGAAGGAAAGAATAACAAAAGCCAAGATGGGAAGTGAGACAAAAGGTAACGTGGGTTTGACAAAAGTAGAACATGCGGTCTGACTTGACCTTTTCTCTGATATATGATTTCCTAGCTCTAACCTGCCAAAGGTGTGCATTGCTGGTAGCTGGCTTCATTGATTCTGAAATGCCTTGGGAACTGCTTGCAGGACTCCAGAGAGGCTGGAGTTAGTGAAAGAACTCATAGGTGACATAAAGGAAATAGGCTGAGCAATATGAGAAGCTCATGAAGGCAGGGAGGGATAATGAGTTGTTTTTAAAGCTAGGGGAAAAAAGTGACGCTTAGAAAGGCTGCATATTAGAGCAGATGCAAACAAACTATGCGCAGATGATTGCAAAATGGAGAGCACTTCTTACAAGCAGAAACTTCGCCATCTCTGCTAAGCTGGACAGAAGCTATGCTATCAAAGCATCAAGAGCTAGGAAAGAAACACTAAAACACACTGTGGAGCAAGAACAAGTATTTCTGGATTGGCCATAAATCACTAAGAGAGCAACTGTGAAGATTCCCAGATATTGGAGAACTGAAGTTCTGAAGAATCCTCCAGACATAGCTGAATCCTCGTCCCCATTCCCAGTTTGGAAAAGGATCTCGTGGGGTTATGCCACAATCGCGAGGGAGGGCTCAGACCCACAGTGTGTGTTCAACCAAGTACTAGGGACTACCACCAGCCTCATTAGCTGTACTGAACATGTTCACAGGTCTTACTTGTATGGAACTACAGTCTGGACTTCCTCCAGTGCCACTACGTTGCCTCCTCCCTCCGTGCTGCTACCCAGAAACTGGAATATGGAATCCTGCCCCTGAAATGCCCACGATATACTTGGTATGTCCTAGCCTCTCCCCAGCGCCTCCCATCCTCCTCCCACCTCCTTGCCTTCATCCATCAGCTTGCTAATCTCTTCCAGGAAGACTGATAAAATGCCTTCCCCACCTCTGCCCTTAGGTCTCCACTCTCACATCACTCACCCAGAAACACAATGTCCTTTCCTGTAAGGCCATTCCATCCCCATCATGTGTCACAAGCACGCACCAATCCCTTTGAGTCCGACGTTACACCTCCAACTATTTTTACGACTGTGTGTCACAGTCCTGAGTCGGTCACAGCTTTACAAGGCAGTTTCCTGAAGATCAAAAGTCTGTTAATCCAAAAGCCAGGCTTGCTCGCTTTCTATTCATGGAGAATGATCTAATATTTCCAAATAATGGTTGGGAATAAAAAGATCATTAATAGTTCTCCGCCATCCACTGAAACTCTGCAGGGTGGCTGGATGCTGTTCTGGTCCTCATGTTCCTGACCCTCGCAGATCAGAAATGACTCACGTAAATGGAAAAAGATTCAAAGACGGGCAGCAAGGATTATCAGAGGTTTGGGAAACTGAATAAACTGGGACACCGCAGCCTCCAAAAGCAGTGACCAGGGGGTGGGGTGTGATACACACCTACAGTAAGGTTGCCCCAGTAAGGGTGGGTAGGACCAACACTGAAACATCTTTTTGGGCAAAAGAATGGAGGGCATCAGATTAAATTAGTTGGAACCCTTTCAACACAAAAGGTACGTCTTCAGACAACAGCCTGCAAATCCATGGAATTCATTTTCAGGATTTAAAAGATGGGAACAGGAAAAGGACAGCTTAGGACTTACTAAAAAGTCATGGACTCAGAAACATCCCAAGCTAAACACTGCCAGCGCCTTAAAGTGCATCATTGGTTTACCTTGTTCTTACTCTTCTCTGGCCAGCTGCTTGTTATCACTCTTGGAGGCACAATTTGTGCGAGATGGACTCGGTCTGAAATCAAACTGCTGTTCCCACAGATTCAGCAAAAACCAGAGGTAAGCACGGACAGACCAGCAGCAGATTTCCCCCACGTGCCTCCAGCATCCAGCTCATCTCTCACCCCTTTCCTGTCCCTTTTGAAGTTGGTGTTGCGACACTCCGCGGACTCCTGCTGCAATCTGTGGCACGTTACCACTACTGGTGCTTGTCAACCTTGTCATGACGTTTCCATCCCAGGTACATCAGCAATTTTTTAATACATAAACATATTATTTAATATGTATCCCTTTACATATTGCTATATGAATATTATGTAAATGAAATAATTATCCTATTATGGTTATATGAAATATATTTATCCATTTAATATATTTATTGCATATATGCAATTTTTTTTACACACACAATGTATTGTCTACATCCAACTGTCATTTTGGGGAGCGTTCAGATGGAGTGAAGGGAGCCATGTGCACAACACCCTGTTATTGCCACAAGTACAGGAGAAAAGTCTGAGTGGTTGCAGCTCAAGTCTGCATGATTTTTCAGGCAGAACAAAAATCTGAAAGCATCAAGAATGAACGTAGTCCCAGGAAACAATGCAAGAAGGGCAGTTTCAGACAAACACGTTACAAAAGCAACACTTAAGGAAACTGATTCTGCGATTAAGAAGTTCACAAACTTGCTTTGCAGGACCAGCGCCAGACTGGTGGATAAGCGATATCTTCAGGAGCCTTGGATTCCCAGCTCTGTTAAAACCAGCCAAACCTCTTGCCCTGCCCAGGCCTCTTCCCCCTGGATACAGGCAGTGCTTTTCCTTTGAATAGCTCTTTATTGCTTTCTCTCCACTGTAGTGCTCCCTGTGGCAGCGACCGGTGAACATACCAATGAGTTGGAAATTTGTGTCCATCCAACTGTATTGGAGTAGGGCTTTGAAGTCGTGCTTTAAACAGCACGTCACGTGCAGCAACATCAAATCCAGTAACTTCCCCCCATGATGAAGCTAGAAACAGAAAAGCAGCTACATGCTGGGCCATTAGGTAGCTGAGCTACATGTAGTTGCATTGCTAAGCATGTTACCCAAGGAAAGTATCTCAAAACACAAAAACTGAGGCCTGCATCATCAAGAAATGTGAATCTCTGAGTTACTTGAGCTTGTCTGCTTGAAATTGGCAGCATCCCCAAAAAAATGAGAGGGAGTAATTTACTTGACAACAAGAAGGTTTATTCTTTCAACATCATCTACACAGTATTAATGCTCATATCAGGCAGAAAGCTATGAATCAAATACATCATTGTTCTTCACATGTTATCGTAAAGTACCGCACTGCCTGCCTGAGTCTTTCCATTTAGCACCGTCAGGAGGCTACCTGAGTACAAAGGAAACTTGACTTAAAGGCAAGAAAGGAAAACAAAAGGAAATAGGTTATTCTCTATGCTTTCCTGCGATTTCTCAGTGCTCTATCAGAAGCCAAGAACTTGAGGAAAAGATGTCAAAGACAGAGGCACTCCACCATGGAGAAAGAGGGAATTGTGTAACTCATACCCCATGCTGGGCATCTACAGTACTAAAGAAAAAACTACATACTAAATGAGAGTAATTTGCAAAGATGCAGTAGCGATTCTAACCTACAGGATTTAGCAAATCCAATTACAGTTACACTTCAGTAGACAACTCCAAATGCTGCTAAAAGAGTTTATTAAAGACTGAGCTAACAGTTCTTGTAACAATGGCACGTACAGCGATTCAAAATCATGACAAATAGCGTGAAGTTTTGAAGAGCATTATTGTAAATACACCATGGACAAGAACAAAGCAGATGTGCAGTCTCTGAACTCTATGAGCAGGCCCATTAAATACAGTAGTCATATCATACAGCTGTACAAGTGTCAGAGAAAATAGAAAATAAAATACAAAAAAAGTCATTCAATACACAGTCCTTGAATTTATTGACAGTTTACAGTACTTTGTGGGCAAGGACTGGCTCATTCCAGCTGCACTTTCCAGAGTACAAGGGCAGCTGGAAATACCAAAAAGCCCCATAACAAAGAAAAAAATAATAAAAAAAACATACTTCAGTTACAATCACTACTACAAACCTTCCTGTTTATGAAATTTCAGTCAGAAATTCTGAGATCCCCATAATCAGAACAGTGTTTTATTTTTCAAGAAAACAAAACCAGGATGCTTCTTCAAGATAGTGCAAAAATATATTCAATGGTATAATTAGATCACAGATTAATGACAATCAACGTGGATCAAACTGCGGCATGGCCAACAGCAGCTTCAAGAGCAGAACCAAATGAACCTGCTGCCCCTTCACCAGCACTCAAGAGCGAGTGCTTGCAGAGGGAGAATGTATTGTTTTCTCCCAAATGAGCCATCATGTCTGGTTTCATAGTGAGGAATGGTCTCAGCTACTTAAGTTAACAAAATGCTACAGGAAAATTGCAAGTATTAAATTATTTAAAAAAACACCACACACATACACAACTAACAAAAGAATATTGAAGTGGAAAAAGAATATAGCAGCCATATTATTTGCCATGGCTCTAACATTGTTCCCTTCCTTACCACGTCGGTCACAGCAGTCAAAGTGTGACTTGTGGAGTTCAGCAGCTTACAGCACCCCCATGGTGATGCAGGATTCCCAGCAGCACACAGGGATTTATATTCTCCGAGACACACCATCTAGATCCAATGGCAGGGCAGCTGCAGTCTGCTCCTCGTGTGTTGTCTTAGCAGCTTTTTGCTGTAAGATCTTAAGCCTCTCTGCACTTGTTCCGCTGGTGATGCCCATGCTCACAGCAGCACATCCGTGGTCATACATTTATTTGGGGTGCATCTTCAGAGCAATTTGCTGCTGCTGTTTTAAGCAGACACTGAGGTGTCACATTGAGACACTGGTGTAATCTCTGTGCAAGAACATCCTTTGGCAGCTCCGCAGTGCATAAATTCAATGCTTTGCCAAAACGCCACATCATTCTTCTTCTCCCAATTTCCATACAGTTGGTTTGTTTCATAGTGTGATTGTGTAGAGCCTTTTTAACATCTGCCAGCTTCAGAGGATAAAATCACAGTGCTGCATATCAACAAAACCCAGCATACCCAGCCTGCAATATAAAATAATTTAATATACACAAAGCAGAATTTGCATCTTAAATAAGAAGAGATTGTCTCATTCTCTATGGTGTTTTACCCAGCTACTAAAAAATAAATAATTCACATCAGACTGATGGATTGTTTCCTGTACAGCACACGTGCGCTATCAGAGCTGACAAAGACAACATGAAAAAAAACTTTTGTAATTAGTAAAAGAGAATTGTTGAACACTTGCACATATTGGCACAAGGCAGAAGAGAAAAGGGAACATTACACAGCTGAGCTCAGGTGCCTTCCTCTGTGGAACGCGACTCAGATTTCAACTTCACAAATTCCCTGGCAACCTCATCATTGGTTCTTTGAGAGAGAATCCTCAGGACTGTAAGTCCAGTCTCATCCATGTGAATCCTGCGCCCAAGAGGGCACCAGCAAGCACAGCTTCCTTTGTCCACTATGTCTCTGAGCTGCATCACTGCTATCCCCAGTACCCGATCCTCTCGAGCAAAGCAGTAGTCCTTCACACAGACTTGGAGCTCGTAAGCGTCAGGACCATCCTCATTCCCCAGTATGCTGAAAAACATACATGAGTTTACTTACAGCTTCTCAGAATATATCAATACCTTTAAAACAAACAAACAAGAAGTGTCAGCAGCTGAGAAGAGTGCTAGATGAGATCTACAAAACTCCAGACGGAGAAGTAAAACATACGGTGTATGCACATTTTTGCTGTTTCGCAGTTGATAAAGACAACCTGGCTATTCAGAAAGAGAAAAGAAACGACCCTTTCCAAGTTGTGTGCGTGTGTTAAACTGTGAAATGAACAGAGCACAGAACATTAAAGCCATGCTAATAGATTTTCAACTCTGACAACTTTAAACATTTCTGCTCCTGCTAAGTATTGCTTCATTTCAGTAATTAATATTTTAAAAAGATGAAGTCTTTGTTAAAGATTCAAAACCTTGCATTAAAGCAAGAGCTAACAGAAATACATCCCCAACCTTTTTGATGTTTCTAAAGCTAAAAGACAAAGAAAAAAAAGGGCACAAAGATCTCTTCATTTGGAGGAAGTCTGCCTTTTTCCACATCAAAGGAAAATTATGTGGCCGGTTCCTCTACCCTGAGAAATTTACAGTCTTTTTGCTGGTCACCTCTTCTTTTATTCAGAGACTCACAGAGTGGTCAAGGTTGGACGGGACCTCTGGAAATCCAATTCCCCTGCTCAAGCAGGGCCCCCTAGACTTACTCATTTTTACTGTACAGCTGGGAGAAGACTAACTTGTGGCTCCCTTTGTTGAGCCTTTCAAGAAGGAAGATGTCTTTGTAATAATGAAAGTCAAATAAGAAGAGATCAATACTCAGCCTTGAGAAAGGCTAAAACTGCTACCACATCCAAGGGTTGTAACCTTGGAAACAAAGACGCACAAGTTCACAGAATGTGTCCTACAAGTTGAGTTGGGATAAAAAACACCCAGATTAAAAAAAAAAAAAAAAAAAAAGCATAATGAACTTTTAGCCTCAACTCTATCAACAACAGATACAAAGCTCATTAAAATAATGGAGCATGGTAAAATATGCTGACAGCACACAAATGCTTTTCTGAAAGTGGCCAAAAGTGGCTTGTATAGAACAAGTATCAGCATTCCACCCAAAGCAACAACTCCTATAATCTAGCTTTTTCTGCCAAGACATCAAACACTGGGCCAAGCTGCTGGTTCAAGTACTCCTTTGGGTCCTGAGCAGTCTGTTTGTGAACACTGGAAAAAAAACTATCTGTCCTCTGCATCTAAACTTGCCAGATCAGATCCTCAGGCTATTTTTCACACTTACAAGTGAAATGTTTCATTGTATTTGGGAGCCCAGTTGTTGCTCTTTGACTTTGTAGTGAACTTCCTCTTCTTGTCACTTTGATGGGGCCCAATCATGGTGATTTCAACGAATGGACGGAACATGCCAGATGTCTGCCACTTCAGGTCGTTGGCTGCCACAACTGGAAAAGAGAGTCACAACCTGCTTTACAATACAAGCTCATTTGTTCCCATTGCTCTGGACACCCTTCCGCTCTGATGTCCTTCCAGTTCTTTGTTTCAGAGGACCAACTCCAACCCAAAACACGCAAACCTCCCGACACATTATGGGCAGGATTATTTTGTAGTACGAACATGGGTTTAGTTTTGTTTTTATGTTGTTTTTCTCATTTGTTTTTTGCTCCTGTTTAAGTTCTGTAAAGGGAATCTAATGCTTAGGACATCACTTTGCTCTTGTCATATGCAGAGTCAAGACAAACAGGTATTTACGCAGCTCTGCCAGTTTGGTGCTTAATTCTAGATCAGCTGCGGAGTGAGAAAAAACAAGGCATTCTGGGGGCTGATTTTGAAGTCTGTTGAAAAGAAAAATGAGACTGCAGGTAAAACAAACAAAGCATATGAGCTGTGGGTGGTTTCAGAAACCACAATTATTAGCTCTTTAATTCTCATTCTCTCTCAGGTCATTGCGGGAAAACAGACTGAAGCATAGAAAATAGCTGTAAAAGTCAGCTTTTGCATTGCAGTATAGATTTATCCAGGAGAAGAGAGGCCTGGAGAGCTGTTTATATGTATCTTCAGAGGAAATTAAAGTAGTTAAATATGCTGTATTCAAGCAAAGGAGACGAAGGAGGAAGAGGAAGCCTGAGACGAATCACTGCTTTGGTTATTTTCAGAGCAGCTCTTTGGGGATCAATTTGGCCTTCAGGATAGAGGAGAGGAGACACTGAACTCTTCCTGGCTCTGCGATTTCTTGGTTTACACTGAGCAATTTTGCAACATCACTCCGTCATGCTGCTGTGTTCTCTGCAGCACAAGCTAAACTGTGGGGTCTGGTGAGAGCCATCATCTGATTTTTGTTTACTTCATGTATCGCTGCCAATAAACAACAGGACTGTACATTGCCATGTCGTTCACTGGCCTGGACAAGATCACTTACTGTTCCTCTACACGTTTCTGATGTGAAACCAAAAAACAATTTTGGATTCACATCCCGCATATTCGCACAGAAATATAACGACTTCCAACTGGAAATTTGCCTTGCTCCCATCACAAAGCCTGAGCACAACACACGCTTTGTCCTACCTTTCACTGTGACCTTGTGTTCACCAGTTCCTGGATGGGTGTACAGGTCGATCTGTATGGACACTTCTCCCACAGGATCATCTACACCAGAGCCTGTTGGAAGAAAATTGACACCCCCCGTGCACACACAGATTATTGCTTAGTGGCATCCATCTTTGCCATATGGCCTCAGCAGACAATAGCATCTTCACAGGACACCTTCCATAGCTGGCTTTTCAGTCAGCACTGATAATATTAACAACACACTTGCATGCCCAACAAGCATAAACACTAACTTTTTTTTCCACTCCACCATAAGAATGACATCCTATTGAAAATACCAGTAAGAATTTTAAAGGAATTTAAGCTACCTAAAACTCGACAGTGGACCCTCAGAGAAAAAGGATTTTTCCAGAGGTTCCTTCCAAGCAATTATAAACGCATGCAGGCATTCCAGTGGTGTGCATCAGCATTCCCACCAGCCCATGGAAGTAAGGACAAAAATTAAAAAATACAAACCACAACCAAAAAAAAAAAAACAAAAAAAAAACAACAAAACACAGAGGTAGTTTAGGGAAGAAAAAAAAAGATGTTAGTGATTTGCACTGAGCCATAGTGCAGTCTCACCCTCCAAGAATGTCTCCATGCTGTACATCACATCAAAGCTGTCATCCTGACTGCCCCCACCTGTTTCCCTTCGGAAGATAATGAGAATCCCTTAACTGTTGTACTCCAAAGGGGATAAGAAAGAAGCATCCAACTAGCATACTCATTTCTCTTCATCAAATAGGCAGGGAGAAAACAAAATGTAGTTTTCACAGAAGAAAATGTAACTTTATAACAGCAGGAGAACATCACATGAACCTTACAATTCTTGTGTGATGATGTTTTCAACATTTTCACTTTTAATCATAATTATCATGCAATATGGGGAAAAGACATTTATCTGGGTAGAAAAATCAAGATGTCATGTAAATCACAGAAGAAGACTGCTTTGCAAAATGAAAATTAAGTTCTTTGATAAGATAGAGAGATTGATTTTACTTTCTCTTTGATAACTGTCTGATCTGAGGTTGACAATTAGCAATGCGGTTGTAATTGGGATACCTACAGGGTAATTGGATACCTAAGAAGAGCAGCGTTATTTTGTTAATTTTGAGGCTGAGATGCATTATGAAGTGAAAGAATGGGTGTGTTTGATTGAAATTCAAGATAAGGAGCTTGAAGGATATCATTAAACAAACATTTTGATTAGATAGATCTAACATGTCAACTTTTACAAGAACAGTCTGCAGGCAGCAAAAACATTAATTTAAGAAAACAGGAGGTTGAGAGCTAATCTGTGCAATTCTCTGAAGAGAATTACTTGGCACAGAAGAACTGTAGGCAGTGAAAGTCACACTAATATAGGAGTAAAAGTATCTGCGCAAACATAACAATCTCAATTCATCATCTTAGGGGTAGGTTCTCATTCCTGACCTGAGCACAACAGACAGCCTGTAGGCTGCAACATTTGTACATCATCTTGAGTGTACTGTTTTACCCTCACTCAGTAGGGATGTGTTCCCTCTTTTCTGTATCTAAGTATAGAGCTTTAAAATCAGTAGGCTTAATTATTGACCTGATCCATCTGATGGTGCAGGCCTATCACTCCTGCTGTCAGCATTTTCTGTGGGAACAGACGAGGTTACCAGCAGTATATATATGCACAACAACTTTATCAGGTTGAACAATCTAATAAACATCAGCTGCCAAACACATAGGTTTTCATTTTACTGATCTTTAGTGGAATGAATGGGTTATGAATGAGATACTGATGTGTCAGAGGAGTCTCAGCAAACCCATGAGGGAGGCAAAATTTAGATTGTTTTTTTTTCTTCTACCTTCACTCTCATTTTTTTACAGCAAGAACTTGTTCTATTGACTGATATGTTTACAGAGACAAAGAAGTTACTTAACAAATATCTGTAAACAGCCAGTGAAAATATTCTGACCACGTACAACTGTATACGTACACATGCCTGCACGTTTAGTGGCAAGCAGATTTAGATCTAGATGTGAAAGCTTCATTGGTGTTTTGATACTGGAAGGTGAAACTGCAGAACTGAGCTCGTGCAATGTCTTACAAACATATTTCACCTAGACAACAAAAAGACTTCAGACAGCAGAAAATAAATTGAGAGATGAAACACAACAAGACTTAACTTAGGGTTCTTCTAAACACCCAGACTTTTGGCTACCCTTCAAGACAGATGGTTCAAGCTCGGCCCCAGGTTTGAATGCATATCATACATTACCATGTATTACAGTAGCCCAGCTCTGCAGACTACAAGCATGCAAGTCTAAGACTTGAAATAGCAATTCACAGCAATAAAGGGTAGGGAAACAAGTCCATAGCATCTCTCAAAATACAATCCGTTTTCAAGACAGCTTTCATATCCCATAAATAAATCTCAAGCTTCAGGACAGGCTCTCAGGCAGGGTACAGACTCCCACACCGTGCAACCCATGGCTCTGTCTGTGGGATGCAAGCATTCTGTGAAAGTTCACTTCTACAGGGAGCTACAGGGAATGGGTCTCTGGAAAAGGTTTCTGAGCACGGGCAAGATGACTTCAAAAGCAAGGCAGTTGGCTAATGTTGTTATGGTAACAACATTAGTCTCGAACATACCCTTATCAGGAAGAACGTCCTCATTAGCGGTAAACCTAATACCTTTCCCATCATGCACTAAGACATGAATTCAAAAGGCAAGAAGCAAGCAGGACAGAGAGAGAAGAGTGTGAATTACAATGCAATTAGTGGCATCACTTAAACAAATGCAAGACAAATATTCTAGCTCTTCACAGACAAAATATCCTCTTAGATCTGCAGTACCAGCCCCAAGTCTGCAAGTAAGGGATTGTCTGGGATAAAACAATAACAGAATCTGTGCTGGCACAACTCAGCTGCAAGCTCTGATCCAACTTTGCGGAACAAATGTTTAACAGCACTGTGCCACAGATGCCTGCTCAGTAAGATAGATAACTCACAAACTGGAAGGTGCAACTATTGAGCGATGAAGTAGGAGAGGCAAACATTCAGCACTTAAACAGCTTTGCATGCAGCTATTTCCTCCCATAGGCTTGCGGGAAGCTTGACTTAGGCAAAGGGAAAACATCAGTCAGAAAGAGCTCTATAAAGCAATTGTCAGCTGAAAATACTCGTGCTGGGTATTCTGTCCCTCCAATGCATATGCAGATCTCCAAACTATTCTACCAACTGTGGTTACTCAGAAACATGTACAAGCAACGTCCTTTTCTAGCCCCTATCTCAGGAGCAAGTCGTGCTTTTCTCCGAGATATCCCATCACTGACATTACAGATATTATTAGGTGGTGTAGCTCCAGTCCTTTGTTCCCCAAACAGGGCCCCAAACTCTCAAGCCTAGTAATGTAGATGATGCTGATTTGGACCAGCTCACCATGCCCGGTACCTGTCCCTCAAAATAGATCAGACAAGCCACAGACGTCATCAGTCAGCTGTGTGACATAACTGGTGGCTTTGTAATGCATGCATCTTATATACCAAAGCCAGAGCTCATTCTGTTTCTTTAAAAAAGAAAATAAAACAAATACACACTCTTCTGGAGCAACTCTGTACACTCCTACTGCTCTCAGATTACACTCAATTCTCTTTGTATAGCTGCTAAACACTTTCCCTTACTGCAGTTTTACAGTCAAGTCATGTACTACATGAAACTGCTTCCTCATACTAGTTTTAAATTTGCCACTTTCCAACTTTAACAGAGCATCTTCTTCCTCTAAATTTAAACACCCATAACTAGCATGGAGCATAGAACAGCAGTGTTGCAAATATCCTTACATCTCATCTCATCATAAGAATGTAATACGACCTAGTTAAAAAACTGGCTTCAATTCGTGGTCTGGGCTTATTATGTGAAGTATGTGCCATAGAACAGCAAAGATTGAAAATGCATTGTGTACACAAGCTCCCAGTTACCAAGTATTTTGTGTAACTCTAATAGCAACAGGAAGATCCTGCAGTCTCATGTTGGTGTAGTAGTCTTTGACCTGTCTGGCCACTGGATGTCATCATTGCTCTGCTGGGACGCAGTTATAGGACATTTGTCTCAAATGCAATACTGACTTGCAAGTTAACTTCTGCAGTTTAATGCAGTACGCTTCAACCTAAGCAAGTATATATTTATGCTGATGAAGGCAAGGATGACTCAGTACCCCAAAAAATACACTCAACAACTTTTCACTTTAAAGCAAGCTTTGCTGTATCTAAGAATTCACAGCACTTTCTCCACCAGTTGAGGAATAGCAATGCCAAGCAGTCTCATTCACACACCAGGGAAGTGCGTGTTGGCTAGGGAGCGTTTTCGCCTTGATTTCAGGGCTTAGTGCACCAATACCCTGGCAGAGTTCAAACGGTCTGTGGGGTCATCAGCTCGCACAGGCTTGGGAGGATTGAAGGAAACACTGTCCCCAAAGCAAAAAGATTGCAGAAAGACACCCTCCATGGAGTTTTATTTTTGTTGCTGAGATGTAATAGCCCAATACTTCTATCTAAACAGCCTGAACTTAAAACGTCAGTTTCAGTTTTGACCTAACCTATATTAGTATCTGTCCTCTTCTCCCTGAAATTAACAAGATTCACAGTCAGCCAGTGAAGGACCCTGACTATAGGTTAAATTATTCTATACAATCGTCTGAAGACACTTCTATGAAAGCAATGGAAGATGGAAGCAATTAACTATTTACCACTTCTCAATCAATGAAATAGCACCATTATTGTGACTTCTCAGAGAAAAACAAAGAACTCCAGTGACCCATCCCAGCAGCTTACTAAAACGTTGTGGTGACTTGCAATCATCCAGCTAGTATACATCCTGTACTGTCTGCAAACAAAAAGCCAGTGCTGTCCTTACTTCTGTAAGAGACTCTTCCCTTTACAGGCAGCATGTAGCTCTGACTCATCACATTGCTGTCAATCAGCATTAGTCAAAACCACATGTGACAGTGGCAACTGGCTTGTGACATAGGCACCAAATAGTTTCTGCAGTGATGTCTTGCTGAAATGGTCTCTCACACCACCGCCTAAGCCTCAGCACAGTAACTTCACATTTCACTTTGTCTAAGCCACCCACCCACATTAATTCACAAAACGTGACTGTTAACATGAGAACTGCAGAAAAAAAGACCACAAACCCCCTCAGGACTTGTTTCACATATTTCTGTTCTCTCAAAATGTAGATGTTGAGGAGGAAATAACCCATTTTCCCTCCTTTGCAGTTTCAAAAGCTCTGAGCTGTCACATTTCCAGAAATGTTACTGCCAAAAGCACTCTACAAACTGGCAGCACAAGACAGAGCACAGGCAAACAGAGCAGATAGCTCCATTCAACTTTGTCAACAACACAGAAGTCTCACCCTGAGCTGTCTGAGTCTGGACAAAGGTTTTGATGAGAGTGTCTGTGGTCTGAGTGTAGAGAGAGAGAGCATAGCGAAGTGATTGTAGGTCTGGACTCTTCTCCAAGAAAGTTTTCTTCAGACCATTCCCACCAGCATGGAAATATTGCTAAAAGTAAAAAAGAAACAGAAAAAAATACTGAGGAAGAATCGCAATGAGCAACCAATATTTACAATCTACTGTATGCACAGACTGGGAAGGGCAAAAATTCACAACACAGTTTCTGTACTTGAAGCTCAGCTCTTAGCAGACCAGCTGAACCCAACTGCTCATAGCTTTCCTATTCCAAAACCCTTAAGTATGCTGACTACCCACCTTTTGTTACACCCAGTGTCTTACTAGCTGTAACAACAGCAGCAGTCTCCTGCCATCTACTAAAGTGGGACAGACACCATCCTGCCAAATAGCACTGAGGATGTGGAGCAAGGGAAAAACAGAGACAGAAGTGGGATCGCTTACTTTGATAGTATCCAGTGCTAGATCCAAAACTGCGCACTGCTTTGGAGTGAGGCTCCTAGTTTCTTCTCTCACCATATGATCCTGCAAACAACCATTATAATTGGTATTAGTATTCCATCAGACACTAAAGGAAAAGGAGTTTCCAGTATCACCTCTTTCTCTGGATTCATGCTGTGGCTACTTAATGGAGTCTCAGAATCATTCATTACAGCTTAACTTGAAAATAAACACACTTCCTCGGTTTCTTGTAGGCAGAGAAAAATAAGGAAATGAATGGATAAAGGTAAGAGATGATTTAAAAATCAGTTTGCCTCTAAGAAAATCAAAACAGCAGTCTGCTTGCTACCCCTGCCATTTTACAGCATCCACAATAAAACTCTCAAAACACCCCCCCAAGCAAGTAATTCGGAGAATCAAATATTAGGCAAAGTTGTTAGATGCTTTTTGTTCATTTTATTTCTTCCATCTACAAAGGTCACTACCTTATCATATCACTAGTGTAAAGGAAGTAAAACAAACAAGCAATATGTTCTACAAAATAACTTAGCTAAAAGAAAAAGTTGTCTCTTTGGGAAGGAATTCCCTTCTCTGCAGTAGGAGTATATCCCTGTTAGGTTCCTACCTGACTGCCATGCTCTGGTATTTCACTAAGCTCTTCTCTGATGCTCATCCTAGGTCACAGAGAAACCCTGCACATTTTAGGAAGTGAAAACTTTGCACAAACCCAAATTCTAACTATTTGGCCTGCTGGAGGATCAGATCAGCTGGCTGCAGCCTGGATGCTGAGGCATTCTTGAAAAATACACAGGCAGATCAGGCAAAGGCTTCTTATCCCTGCTTTGATACAAGATATTTCCCAGGAGATATGTCCACCGAATAGTCTTGGAGCACAGCAAGCGCAGTGTGAGGCATGGTGTGTGTTTCACACTGATAAGCCTGGGGGCCATCTTGCAGCCTAGTGATTCCTCACATCGCATGGTGCTGTTGCCACTCATTTCCACCATGCTCTGTCCCCTGTAGCCTGACGGAGATGGGGCTTACCGCAGTCTAGGAGCAGCGCTAGGCACGTGCAATGCTTTTCAGACATCAAGCTAGCACCTTTGCATGGGGCTGCATTAAACTACACAGAAGATGCTGTTCAAGTCAGTAGTACTTCAGGCAAGTTTGCTTTCTTGAGAAGCAGAGATGCCTCAACAAGCCTCTTTCTCCTATTCAGACTGGTCTGGGCCTTGGAAGCTACATGCGGCAGCAGCACTTTCAGTAAGCTGCAAAGCATCTTCTGTTGCAGCAAGCTGTCCTTTGGGAAGCAATAGCTCTCCTCCCTCTTCTTCATGAACTGGGAGTAATTCAATTGAAGATGATGTGGCTTCACGCTTCAGTACGCAGAGGGTGAAACATTCTTTCTCTGTCTGACAGTCAGATTAAGCGCACAATCAGCCAGCACCCAAGGCCACTTCATGGGAGAGGGCTATTTTGTCAGGGTAGCTGTGCCCCCAAGGCAGAGGGGCTTTCATGTCTGTTGAAATAAATTTATACGTCTGCATGCCAGACTACCCATTCTGCAAGAGAAACCAGGTGGTCAGCATATTTTTCTTAAACATCTGAAGAGCTCGCTCACTCCTGCTTTGAGTGGTCACCCAAACTACGTCCGTGTCGTTGCTGCACAGCAAGATACCACTGCTTTCCACTGAGGTTCCCAGTGTCATTTACTTCAACACATTATGTAAAAATACCCCCAGGATTGGACTGGTAATACTTGCACCTACACATAGAGGAGCCCACGACTGTCATTCCCTTGTGTACGTGCCCTCTGCTCATCCCACACTGTTCCTATAAAGGACTGTACAGTGTGCTACCCTGCACTTTCCAGATTGCGAGCCACAAATATTTACATCAAATCATTACGTAACTGTAAGTGGAAGTCGTCAGAATCTTTTCCTGGTCTCTCACATTCATCTTTGCATTCTACACAGGTACTCTCAGAAAAACCTGCACAGTTGGAGCTCGGCTGGTTACCGTCGGGGCAGTTCAAAGGAGAAGAGGCTGCTGCTCCCTGCTCCAGCTTCTGGCTCTGCAGGGCAGGCAGCAGGAGCAGACTGTTTGCAC
The DNA here is from genome assembly GCA_011076525.1 of Nettapus auritus. Taxonomy (NCBI): domain Eukaryota; kingdom Metazoa; phylum Chordata; class Aves; order Anseriformes; family Anatidae; genus Nettapus; species Nettapus auritus. The sequence continues at coordinate 9,811,566 of CM021797.1, read as the reverse complement.
TAAAGCAAACCAAGCAGAAGGAGCTTGATAATAAATGGGAGGCAGATATCTGGCACCAAGGTGCTAGTTTTATGGTTGGATTTCCAAGCGTTTTAAAATGCACTGAGAAATTGATTTGTCATCAGGACAAGAGCCTGTGCTCATCAGGTCTGTCAGGTTCGGTTTTCAGCTGAGTTATCTGATTCACTAGTGCTCTTTTCCTACCGTTCTATTTAAGACAAATAAAGGCTTCAAATCCACGTTGTAATTTTCCCAGGCTTTTAGTGAAATGCACAGGAGAGGGGCTTTGAAGAGCTATTTATTCATGCTTTCCCCATTAGCTTATACATGCCTGTAAAAACAAAAGGACCAAAAAAACCCCACCCTTGATGCTTACAGAAACCCAAACAATTTACGCTCTTGTAACACCCTTACTCTTCTGGAAATTTTTGGACAGTGTCAGTTCACACCATCTGTTTGAACTAACGGTCCCCAGAATTCAGGTAGTAGAGTGCTTTCACACTTGCATAGAGCTTTGTTGCCACATATAAAATCCTGTGCACCTGTGCTGCTGTAGTCCTATATGTGGATATGCAAATAAAGTTTGAAAATACACCAAGGCTTGCCTGATTTCCATGTGTACATGCATTTCTAAAAATGCGGTCCAGAGTTAGCCGGGTTAAGCTTTACAGTAACTGAACTGAAGACAAGCTGCTGCTGGGGTTGGCCTTGATCTCACCAGTGCAAATGGAAAAAGGCAAAGCTTCCAACTCATTCCTGGCAAAAGGCACTTTGTATATTTTAAGAAATTCCAGTAAAGAGAGAATAGGGAGGAAGTAAAAGATAACAGTGAATGTCACTGACTAAGTCCAAGAACACAAGAAATTCACAGGAACTCTCAGCTGTCTGCATAAACTTGACCTCATGACCTGGGAGGAGTAACAGGGAAAATTCAGAGGTCACCCTTTGAATACAGATGTGCACAAAGAGGGCAGGGACAGCTTCTCCTCCACACATCAGGTACCCTCTGCTGTTTTTCAAAGGGGAAGGGGACACTCACAGAAAGAGGGGGTCACAGTTGGAGTCTGTGGTCCAGCTCCCACTCTTCCAGTCTGGTTACAAAGCTCCTCTCTTGCCTTTTCCCCCATGGAAGTGACATGAAGCATTGTAAGCACAGGAAACAGAGGAAGTGCTGCAATCCTCTAGAGACACCATGCCACCACGGAGGACAGCCTGGCTGTGGGAGTGCACAGGGCCATCACCGGCACTAGTGACAGATGACAGCTCTTCCCCCTGGGAGCCACACTTGAACGGTTTACGTTATGCCACTGTTAACTGTTGTGTTGCAGCCTCAAAATGTAGCTGGAAAAAAAGCACGTGCATCTAAGGAGACATGTCCAGGTCCCTACAAGGACTTCTAATATGCACTGCCTTAAATGAATTGTGTACGGCCCTGAATCATAACTGTGTATGTAAAACGTGTTTGCTGGGCAAGGGAAATACATAGCTGTGCAAGGACAACTGCAGTAAGTGCACAAGACAGAAAATATCATGGGAAGAGATGAACGTCTTCTGAAATTGCACTAATCACTTAGAAGAACGCCCTTGGCCATGAGAAGTTCTCCCTGATCATCCTCCAAGACAGAGTTCACATTTGTCTCCATCTTCCTTGCTGCACAATTTGTGCACTGTGACGCTTCCGATTTAGACCTCTTCTTGCACAGTTTCTCCTTTGTAGCACAAGTCAAACCACAGTTTGCAATTTGAATGTTGTAAAGCATCACTATTTTCATACCACTCCTGTCGTGACCAGTGAATTAATGCTTGATTGACTTATGATGAGGTGGCGTGCACTTAGTAATGCTCGTGTCATGCACTGTCACGTCATGCAGTGTCAAAACACATCAACATAGCCTTCATGCTAAATGCCAGCTTGCCTGTAAAGAGAGCCCACGCAGAAGGAATTTACAGACACAGGCTCTGTTCCATAAGCAACAGTTATTTTTGTAACAGTTCTTGTAATTCATCAATAGCTAGCACAAGCATCTTTCCGACCAATATCTTGTTATCAGGATCACATAAGGGACTCCCTTTTATAAGAGGGGATACAGAGGAACTGGCCAGATGTCAATATCTCTACTTTTTTCATTCTGAATAGTTATGCCAAAGTGATCACTGTATCTACGGAAGAAATAAACTACTTCGATGATTAAACCCACAATAAAATTTAGCACTTCTTTTCAACACAATACTAACATTAGCAGGACGCATCTAAAAGCACATTTAAAAGCAATTCTTTGTATTTGCTTTCAGCCACAGACCACGGGAAGCACAAGCCATGCTATGCACTACTACACTTCTACGGTTAAACACAAGGACACAAACACAAGCCATGCACAACAATACCTTCAACTTTGACAAGTGTCCCAGTTCCTTAGCAGCACTGAAAATCAACTGTGTGCCCTATGATTGTAAAAAGTTAGAGAAGAAAGGAAGGAAAAAAACATTATAAACAACCTTTGCATATTTTTCCTTTCAGCAAGTCAAGTCAGTTCACAGACAGAACTTTACATAACCACTGCAAGGCCAGTCACAACAACTTGTCTCCTCGCCAAATTATTACCTAGTGTAAAACGTGACATTTCTGTATATGCCAAATCCAAGAGCTATTTCAGAGCACAATATCCTGCTGGCTTTCTTACTCTTGCTTGCAGTGGTCACCTATCCAGAGGGGATGCACCCTCAAACAGCTTGTACAGCCTGGGGGTGAAGGCAGAGTACTGGCTTCATCGCCAGGTGCTCCTCTAGATTTCAAGTCAAGCCTAAATACAGATGAATAAATGCTGGGTAAGGCTGTCCAAAGCAAAGAACACACAACTGATGACAGTCTCTCTGTGGAAGTAGAGAACAATCAATACGGTAGCGGCAAGCACAGCTCAGGTCTGAAACAATTGGATCTGAGCAGTTTTCAGGCGAGACAATGGCAAACGAAATCCAGTATATATTACAGCATCTCTTTCACAGATCAAAAGCTTGGCCATGGCTCTTCTTCCCCCACTGTGGCTTATTGATGCTGTATGATCAATGAAGAAACAAAAAGGGACAATAAATCCCAATGACAGAAAATTTTGCTTCAAGCCACTTACACACCAGAATAAAGGATTCTTATTGTATAATTTTAAAACAATTTCCCTGCAATGGTTACAACAAAAATATTTTTCCTTTTTCCTACCAAAGCATTTCTCTCTTGTGTAATTCTCCTTTTGCCTGGGGACTTAAGCCCAAAATTAAGTGAGAAGAAAAAAGCAACCAATCTCATTCTCCTGCCTCTCCTCCCAGAAACATTTTATGGGGCACACTGGAATTTATTTTCTTCCACTTTGCTCTCCTTCATTGATCTACACTTGACTTTTTCTTCAAAAAGTCACAACTGCCTATTGCTCCACTTGGAATAAAACCCTAGCCTACTGTAATTCTGACTACGAACAGTTCATCCATCATATCGTGAAACTTTGCTCTCTGCTTCAGCCCTCTACACAAAAAGCTATGGACTCTTCCCTTCTTAAATGTCACTGCCATTATCTGTCTCAGGAAAGCTTTAGGTATGTCAGGAGAGATGTTCTCTCAGAGATGATCTCTGACTCTCCTCACTTGCAATCAGTCATTAGGGGCTAGCAGTAGAAGTAGGTGTAAATGTCACCACAGGTATCACTTACAAAAGGCCTGAGGGATGTCCCAGCTGAAAGCCTGAAATAAAATTTCAGGGACAATCAGACACGCTGGTGGGTGGCACTTTCCACCCAGCTGGGTCTTTCTGCTCAGGGAAACGCTTGGGAGAAGATACAGCTTGTCATCTTTTGGGGACTGCTTGCTGGCTCCATAAAGACCACATTTCCCCAGAGGTCTCCAATAAATGCAGTTCCTTCTGCAGTCCTCCTATGCTTTCCTCTAGTACAGTTTCTTATCTCAACAGTCTTTCATCCTCCTACTTAACCACAACTGCCTATCAACATTGCTCATCCCCAAATCCCTGAAATGATTAAGATGGTAAGATGCGAGACCAGAATTATTATATTGTCCTTTGCCTCTGCCTATGCCACTTAGCTTGTTTTCTTTGCTGCATTCTTCAGTATTTACTCATCTGTTGCCTTTTAACTCAGCACTCTGTGGAGAAGGAACAATGTATTTGCAGAGATGACCCCGTGACCAGGTTCTACTGCAGAAATCATTTTTAAGAGCATTTTTATATTTTTTCGTTGGATTAAAAGTTAAGATCAGCCCCACTGATGCACTTCCCTGAGCAGAAAAGCATCTTTATACCTGTCACTAAAAGTTGCAGCTATCATTGTACAAAAGAAAAGCAGAGGCAGTTTACAGCTTGTTACAGTAATACTGGGAAGACTGAACTCCTCTAGGGACACTGGACACATTCTTCCCATTACAACAGTAATCCAGAAGGGAATTTCTAGATGAGATACTTTTCTTTAGCTTCTGAAATTGCTCAAATTGAAAGACTCTGTGACCTGAAATCAGATAACATCTTGATTTGCTCTATTCATAACCATTACCTAACCCTCATTATTCCTCAACCTTTTGTGTCTGAATAGAAATCAATACAGAATGAACATTATTGACTTCATAGATAAACAAAAGCTCTTGAAAACTGATTAAATTCACAACTCTTAAGGAAGAAAAAAATGCAGGCAAGGATAATGCATCCAAAAATAAAAGCTTTTAAAATGAGACTGGGAGCTTCACTTGCTGCCAGTACCTAGTGGACAGTATAAAATAGTACAACTCTCTAAAAACTGAAAGTGTATAAAATCTTCTCTATTTCCAGCAAGCAATGTAGGGCGATGATTGCATTCCAGGAGCAACGAAGAGAGATTTCACTGTGGGCCACACCAAATAATCCAAGGGACGTGGATTCAGCCCATGTGTTGGTACCCAACAGTGAATGCTGTCAGGTGCGCCTGCTGTTCTGTACAATTGATCATACAGCTTGTCTGACTTACAGGTCTTAAAACATGGTTTTCAAGCCTGTTGACCAAGCAGAAAAAAAATACCACTATTTTTTTTTTACAAACTGGACTTTGAAAAAATCAGGTGAGCATCCTCAAAGCACAGTCACATTAACACTTCTTGATCCAGGATCTTCAGCCTTCATTGGACTTTTTTTTTTCCCTATTTATACATACACACATTTGAACAACATTAACTAGCCTAGGCACGTAGCCTCCCTGCTGCAGGCTTCAAAGGAGGGCAGGTCAGTAACAGTGAGCAATACCCAGTGACGTGATACGCTTCAAGGAACAAAGCTGATAAATGCTCTTCAGTTCTTCTTGCCCATTTTTCTAATCCTCATCAATCAGTGCCAATCTCTGTCACTGTGTCTGCAAGGAGAAGTTATTTTACTGTTATATGGAGTTTGTCATCGATGTTGGTAACGCCTAATGAAAATCTGGACAGCTCCTTTCTCTGCCAAGCAGCATTCTTGTAAACAAGGTTCGGAAAAAGTTATTTATTCATGGAAAACATTGCAAAGCTTTACAGACAGCCTATATTCCAGGGCAGCTCTAGGGAATTAAAACAACTACATTCACATATTGTGTCATTTTGAGGAAGACTGCCAACAATAGAATTAAAATTTCAAGGACTGAAGATGAAGTAAAATTAAGACCTTCCTATGAACTGTTTCTACCTAGGTCTGTGGCAAACACAGCTGAAAAGGGGACAAACCTTGGACAGTGCTGATTTGCCTGGTTCTTTCCATGACTATAATTATACCTTCCTAAATTTTTTGGAAAGCTGAAAAACATCTGTAGTCTGCAACATGGAGATTTTAAATTCAGTGTTAAAGGTATGAATTTGTTTTTCCCCAGCAAAAGCATTTGGAGACGGACCATCAGCTGACTCAAGTATAATTGTTAGAAGCCAGAAATGTACTGATTTATATTCCAATAGACTCAAACTCTTACAGTTTAACTGTTCTACTGCTTAGTTGACAAAGTTAGGAAACAAAAGCCTACTGCAAATCTTTTGAATTCCAGTCCTATTTTGGAAAATGTGTTATTACTCAGACTTATTTTCTGAGACATAAAAGTGCAAGGAAGTTTTATGTGGTATTGTACATTCCTTTCTCAAATCTTTTGAATTCATACATTCAAAAACAATGAAATCTGATCCCTTATTAGCAGCATTTAAGTTAATTCTAAAAAATGTCATCATCATTTGCTACTACCCATTAAAAATCAGAATTTTAAATGTGTCATGGCATATTAAATGCTGAGAAAATAGGTTTAAAAGTGGGAATGAAAAAGGGACAATAATTTCCTCTAGGTACAGATATCTGGGCATATGTACAGTTCACAAACCATTGTTTCAGTGAAGACTAAGAAAACTCTCTCCTCATCACAGAGGCAGTCTTGGACTTTTTTTTTGCCTCCAGCTAGCAAAAGGAATAGATTTAAACTAACACATGTTAAGAAAGATTTCTGAAAACCTCTCACAGACACACTCTCCACTGGAGTATTGCTCTGGATTAGCGTTGCTCGGAGAAAAGCCTAATGAAAAGCCAGTTTGGAAGTCACGTGTAAAATCTGTCTGCAGCTTAAACCAAATTTGTTCTTATTCTGGACCACGTCCTCATTTAGTGAAGAGAAGTCTGATGAGGAGAAAAAAGCACAGCAGGAGCAAGCACAAATGGAGCCTCACATGAATGGCTGCAGTGTACCGTGTGAAGTAAATATAGGAGAGGCTGTGGAGGAATCAGTTGTGTGAGAATTAATCAACTCTTCACTGACCTGAGCAGCCACTGATGAAATGCTATAGTCCCATGTTAAGCAGGGAGGGAGGAAGAAATATATATCTAACCCATTAATATCCCCGAGTGCTGTGCACTGAACCCCAAAATAAGGATTCTCAGAGAGCTATGTTTGCATATCCACTCATCCAAGGCAGAGTGTGTTCAATTAAATGTTGATCTTTACTTAAAACAAGTGAAGCATGAACTGCTCTGTGAATTACTGGAGATCATGTTGCTACTAATCTCACAACACACAGCCAGTCAATACTCAGACAGGTAGCAGCCAGTCATCTGAAAGTTATTAAGGCACCTGTGTCTCATGTCGTCAGTGTCAGGCCATAAAACTGCCCAAACCCCAATGCACCGTTCACTGGAAGTACCTAACTGCTGTCTCATCTGAGCCCCACCCTACACAAAATCTTCCAGAAGCAGCACAAAGCAGAAGGGAAAGAACAGGTTTTTCTTGTGTAATGCTGGCTGAACTAATTTATGTGGAATCGACTGGACTGGAGAAAATCTGACGCTAAAGCATGGTGCAATGACTAAGTCAAGCAAAGTCAGACTTAGTGCAGTGTGTAGAGAGCATTCAACGAAGGTGATGATGACTATGAAGCTGGTGAAGGGCCTGGAGTACAAGTCCTGTGAGGAGTGGCTGAGGGAACTGGGGGTGTTTGGTCTGGAGAAGAGAAGGCTCAGGGGAGACCTTATGGCTCTCTACAACTCCCTGAAAGGAAGCTGTGGGGAGCTGGGGGTCAGCCTCTTCTCACAGGTAACTAGCGATAGGACCAGACGGAATGGGCTTGAGTAGCTCCAGGGGAGGTTCAGGTTGGAAATGAGGAGACATTTCTTCTCAGAAAGAGGAGTCAGTCACTGGGATGCGTTGCCCAGGGTGGAGTCACCATCCCTGGGGGGTGTTCAAGGAAAGGTTGGACGTGGTGCTTAGGGACAGGGTTTAGTGGGTGACAGGGGTGGTAGGGGAATGGTTGGACCAGGTGATGTTGGAAGGCTTTTCCAACCCTACTGATTCTATCATTCTATGATTCTACCAGAGTATGCGTTCCATGAACACCAACAGAAACACTTCCACATCTCCAGCAAGTTTACACAAAGGAGAGAAATGAAACATTTCAGAAAAGGGACTCTTTTCTACCATCAATATCCCATGCATCTTAAAGGCTGCAGAGAATTTTTAGGAGGGACACTGTCCCACTGTGGTCCATTGAACGCTCAGAGGTAGCACCTGGCTTTCTCTTGCTGAGGACAGGGAGGAAAGCCTCCACACTATGATATAATTGATTCTAGAGCTAAAAATCCAGCCACGAACATTTTATATTATCTCAGAAAATTGAGGGTGTGCATCATTACACAAAAAGAGCTTCTCAATTTGAAGCTGAAGTGCTGGCAACAAGAAGCTATTTGTAAAAAAAAAAATAAAAAATCCTACAGGTTGGAAGAATTGCCTGATCATGGTTATTGCCTTCTTCATGACACAAAAACTGAATCACACTCTGCCTTTAAAACTCAAAACTAGCCAGAATAATGCTCAAGCAGCTCCTCCCTGGTTCTCTGAGGCCCTTAATCTAAATGCTTCCAATTCTGAAGGGTCATGATAATGTGGCTCTTACATAATGCATTTTAGCACCTGACCCCATCAAAAATTACTTTTTACAGCAGTTCAACAAAGGGAAATCAATTCATTTTTTTCCTCCTTTATGAATTAAAAGGGGAAATATAAATGATTACTCAAAATCTGAGCTCAGAGCAAGCAGTCTTTAGCAAATTTACACCTCATGCTTATTTTGTGCTTAGGAGGCATGACAGCACACTCTCTCAGTGGTTCTGTTTCGGTTGTCATCAAGGCCAGAGGCAAAGGGCCTTTCCTCACTCTTCTTTCTTTATTCTAGAAAGAAATACGTAGTGCAATTTGGAGGTTAGCATCACTTCTTTATATGCTGAAACCCAAGAAGTCCACTCAAATTATGTAAGCTGAATGTGAATAGTGAATGCTGAATAGTGAAAACTACTATTGTTCTACCCACAACTGGGATGAAATAAATCAGCATAAATTAGCCACAGACCACAAGTTCACTCCAACATAGATGAAAAGAAGTTCTGGATCATCTCCAAATAATGAGGTTGTAGTCCTAACTTCAAACTGCCTACAACTGAGTGTCATCCCCCAGAGCAGCTGGGCATGCATGACTGACATTTAATCGGTTTCTGTGGTTTCTCAAAAGTAGGAAAGAGGTTAATCTTTCATTGTTAAAAATGTCACTACATTCATGACACACATTCATCCAGCACATTCACACAGCTGAACGATTATATGAAAAAGACTGCCTTTGAAGGCAAACTATCTGAACACGCTTCCAAGTCCCCAACACCAGACACCCAGAAAGCATGCCAACCCACATTGATGTTAAAACCTTATGGAAGATGTCATTAAAAAGGAAGCCCAAATTAACCACATCTATACACAGGAACACCTGACCAACACATGACAATAATTAGGCAAAAGTATTTACAGGCATTGATCTAATGCCAAGAAGCCATCACTAACTACCAAATAAGCCCTTAAATACAGCTTTCTCTAAGGGACTGCAAATCCCTAATCAATGTGATTTGATATACCTGATGACAACTCCTTTTAGATCATGGATTTTGTTTTTTTTTTTGTTTTGTTTTGTTTTGTTTGTTTGTTTGTTTTTCTAAAAAGAGCATACTTTCTGTCTTGCAACCTCACTATAAATAGAGCTGCTGTCTTACTTTACTGGATATATTTTTCCATCCTAGAGCAGGCTACATGCAGACAAATTTACCTGGACAGATGACTCATTAGGCCAAAGAGCTGAGTTACACAGGGAATGGCAACACTTTCTGCTATGAGTCAGGAAGGAGAAAATGCTTTACCGTATGGTCTGTAAGAGGAGGCAGCACAATCAGCTTCTCCATGGTATTCATTACCACCCTCCAGAGCTCTTTCAGCACCCGTTTCAACACTGTCTTTTCACACACAGTCGCAAACAGTGTCAGGCTGTAGGGAGAGAGGAGCAAGAACTGAGCAAATTCAAAGAATGCTATTTGCAAGGAAAAAGAAGATGTGTATGGCAGAATCAATGCCCCTTCCAAAGCAGTTTCTCATAATTATTGCTTTAAGGGTAAAAATAAATCTTCCTTTTTCATATAGTACAGTCTCCCTACCTCCTTGGAGTTCTAGTGCTGAACACCTTTGGATTATTGACATTTCTGATCTCAGTTATTTCTATTGACCTGGGGATTATGGAAGATATCACTAGGTTATGGTGGTTGGGAAGATTCCAAATAAGAACAGATACCACTCAGCTGGTTCCATTTAAGATACTTCCCATTTTATTGGCTTTACACAATATATAGGAAAATCTAAAAATACAGAATAATGATTTCATACCTTCAAGGGTTCATTATAATAATCCTTGTTGAATACCTAAATGAATACTTCCCAGACTGTTATGCAGAAATTCCTGCAAATGCACAGCCTCTGACAGCTGTAGAAGTCCCTACATGTCCCACCTACAGAACCACCTCAAAGCATTTCTTGGACTCATCTATATTTTGTTGCAAATGCATTCACCACCCATCACATGCCATGTGTTTATTCGCTTTTACATAAAGCAAAATGCTTTATCTCCCTATTTATTCCTCTTTTGTTGTTGTGCAGGCTACAAAAAAGGCCAAGAAACATCAGATTCTTCTTCAAATCCCAACAATTGTTTCCAACAGCATTTACTAACTATAGTGGGAGAGCTATAAAACAGGAACTCTGCAGCCAGTAGCAGTGCACAGATGATAGCCAGCTCTTCTACACTATGTAGTATCTCCTAGATTTCTTACAGTTAACAAATGAGCAAAATTAATCAGGGACAAGACTGATATGGGTTGGATGCAGGAGGCAACAAAAATGAATTTCCTTCTGTTAAGGAGGAAAGAAAACACTCCAGGCTTGGATTATTATTAAAATGACTTGCTCCATGGTTGTATGAAAAGCCTGTAGTGTCCCAGGATCCTACTGATACAAAGGAAGGTGGCTTCTGAGGATTAGTGAAGGCATGCATGGAAAATGCTCACTTGAGAGGGCTCCTAGATATAATGATCGCTGCAAAGAGTCACTTACTACATAGTGACTGAAAAGAAAGAGGAGATGATCAATAAAAAACAACAGAAGAAATTTATTTTTTAAGCTTTTAAACCTTCACAACTCTCACAGCATTTTTTTATTATGAAAATTTTGGCCACACCTTTCAAAATAAAGAACTGCTGTGCATCAGTGGGAATTTCAACTTCTACAGAAATTAAAAACTATTTCTCTTGGTAGGCCAAGGCTTAGCTGAAAAGAATTATGTGCAATTAGCAACAGAAAGTCCTTGAACAGCTGAATCATGTGTTAATGGCAACAGTTAATTAAAGCAATAGATCTGCAGTTCACCTAAGCCAAGCTCAACTTGCAGAAAACTTACGTACATCACCTAGTTCCGAAGTTCATTTTCTGGTCAGAATAACACTGGGTATGGCTAGAACACACACTCTTGATATGACTGTGATACTGAGCAGTGCACGTATCAAGTTTGCAAATATGTTTCACAGTATGCTTGCTAATTGGCTACAGTACAATATGTATAGGAGAAAACCACAATTTGAGTATTTAGAATTTACCGTATGCCCCAGCCTTTTCCACTACCTGATCAGCAGCGTGTTTGCTGATTGCTATAGCTGCCAGAGGGAGAAAGGGAATAGAGTGAGTTTTGGCACTGCATGAAGAAATGACACATGCCTTGAGAAAAATGCAGATATTGGAAGAAAAGCCATGAGAATTCACAGGCTGGGCATCTCAAGAACTACCCAAGAACACAGAGCTATTTTTCCTTCCCCCACCCTGTTCCCAATCTGATGCACTGCATGTGTAATGTGTATCTGAGTATTGCTTACTTTCCATCCAGGAAATCCATCAACGGCCTCAGGACATTATCTGCATCTTGTGCAACTGTGTTTCTGGCATTAGCGGCAACATTTCCTGTCCCTTTCACTTGGCAGAGGATATCAGACATCTGCTTGACACATTCATCAATACGAGTCTGAAAGCTGGGCAGGTAAGAGAAGCAAAAACAAGATTATCAGTGGCAGAGCTATCAGCTCTCTTACATAAGGTAAAAACACTGCAAGTCCATAAACTATGCACTCAATAACATACTCTTCCTCCCTGAAGTTTTCTGCTTACTTACTGTATTTGCTACCAAGATTTGTGCTATCCAGTTCCTTATGCACATCATCCACAGACAGCCTACCACCTCTGAACAAAAGACACATCACACTTGAGAGCAATTTGTTCTTTCAGCTTGCAAAAAGAAATGATCCTTTCCAGATTTTGGGAAACGCCATTATTCTTATCTAAAGCCACTCTGATATATTTTTGCTTTCTAGATAGGGTGTTATACCACAGAAATTGGGATATAGTATGGAGCAGTGGCCCTGCACGCACACAACTCTGAGCACCAGAGTCCATCGGCAATAAACCAGTTATGACCCATTATAAGCCAAGTCTTGAAGATCATAGAAACAGCCTGAAAGCAGGAACTGACTGAAACCAGTCCACTGCCATACAGTCCATGCTATACTGAAACGTCAAATACGGATGTGCGGCTCAGCTGTGCAATGAGCACACTGTGCTCATTGACATGCAAGTGGCATGCAAGCCATTAAAGCACCTTTCCATCTTTTACTGCTAAGAAGAGGTTCAAAATGAAATAAAACAATGGTTAAATATGATGAATAGCACAGTGGAATTGTCAACATATCAAAGTCAGCGAATAAAGGGAAATGCTTTGACATTTAAAGGAACAATTACTAACAATAGGCTTTACAAGTGACATTTAGCTATCCACTAACAGCATGCAAGTTTGAAACCGGAGCTAGTAGCTCAAGTAAAGATTTAAGAGCAGGGACACAGGTTTGGAAACCAGCTTTGTATCTGTGTAAGTGGCAGACACTTTTGTGTGAGTCACTAGGGCATCCATGTACTGGATCTCAGCACACAACTCCTCCTGTCCTGTGGCTCTCACCTTCCTTTCCCCCCCATCATGTGTTCCCTTTCCTGCAGCGCTACCTGTAGCCTCATGGTCTCTCTGGTTCACTTCTAACCCGCATCTCACTGGAGCAATTCCAGACAAACAGAGGGCTCTCTGCATGCAGCCTCCGCTTCCACTTTCCCCGTTTCTAGCAGAGAGGAGTTTGCAACAACCAGTTGTGGCTACAACAGTAGCAGCTTAACCAAAGACAAGCCACAAAGAAAATAGTACCAGCAATCTCCTGTACTGCTTGCTGACAGTCCCTGTTCTGTTACAGGCTAATCTCACCCCATAGTTCTTCCAAATACTGCATCAGTTCTGGGACCCTGCTTCAAGATGCTATAAACACCCAGCTAGGGGATAAAAAATAATAGAATATCTTGAAAGGTTAAAATTAATTCAAGGTAAAATTGTCACCAATTACAAAAAATGGTAAATCAGTTACTGTGGCAACAGGTTCACCTAAAAGCGAGGCTGATGTAGACATACAGCTTGACAGGTGCCCTTGGCAGCAGCAAATTAAAAGACAGCCTTGCTTATCCTGACAAACAGGGCACCTTGCTCCACAACTCCTGCAGGAAATTCCTTCCTTCACTCCTACAGCCTCCAAGAACAAAACACTAGCTAGCCTTGCATGAAGCGTAAAGCCTTTCAAGCTTCCCCTTCTCTGCTGAAATCCTTTAAAGAAGAAAATGCTTTTGTGTCCAAACACAAGCCTCTCAGCACAAAGGTTGTAAGGCTCGTGAGGATACGTGCTGTTTTTTCCCAGCTGGTGCAATTATCTCACAGATGAAGCAGAGTAAGATCTGCAGTGTCAGGTGTGCGCAGTGCTGTAGGAGCACTGTTTACAGACTCTGTACAGAATATTGTGGATATCTGTCTTACCTCCCACATTTACATCCTTCAGAAGATCATACATACAGCTTATACAGTAAACTGCAGCTCTGCTTTCCATCCCCTATTACTGTTAAGGAATAAGCAAAGCATCTGAGCCGTCTGACTGGTTAAATCTCTCTCTGGCACATCTCTGAAATGCTCCCTGGTATGTATGCCGATACTGAATAATCTCTTTAAATCATACTTGCAAATGTCAAGATTGTACCCTAATTGTCTTGTAGCGGTGACACCATGGAGACAGGTTTCAGATAAAACTCACTCCCTAATTATGATTTCTCACTTATTCCCCATCTAATTATGAATTTTATCAATTCAGCTCAGTTACAGTTGGAATTTCTCCATTTCTTGCTATACCATCCACTGGCAATGGGAACTCCCCACTAGCTCTGTGCTGAAATCCAGATAAATGATGACAAATCCCACCAGGATTTTTGGTCTTAAGTACTGCAAATCTGTGGACTGTAAGAGGCCAAGTTGGTACAATTTGTTTTATTCTCCTCACCCATGCTTCATCTACATTCCTGCATTAATCTTGTTATAAAGCACAACATGAAATGAATGGGGTTTATCATCAGAAGTGGCTGGTTTTGGAGATCAGTTTGGAACCCTGTATTTCTAGATTTTGTTTAATTAACATCTTTTATAATAATTTTGTAGTGAACCATAAAGTCAAGCACATTTTTATATTCAGGTAAATTGTATCATGATTGAAAATGAAATTTAATTGCCATCTGTGACGGGCAATTCTTTAAAGAGCTCCTCCCTCAAAACACTAGAAAACACTATCCATTCCAACATCAGAACAAGTCAATCTCAGATTCTAAACCCGTTTCCTTTGTATTCCAATACTCATTTAACAATCAGAAATCAGTCAACTGTTTCATACATTTAGAGCAGAACATTTAAACACAAATGTTACTTCATAAATGCTAAGCTGGAAACTGCTTTCCAAGCAATAAAGGAGCAGGCAATTCTGTTACTGACAAGCACTACTTACAGAAAAAAAATAATTCCATGTAATTCAAATAAATTTTACAGTTGAGGGATCTCCCTGTTACATTTCTAAGCAGAGCAATACAGAAAAGAGAGACTTCTAAAAACATTTCTCACTTCTTTATACAGCCTCGTATTTGAAAGACCATGAATTTAGGACAAAAAGAAAAATACAATGCACTGCTTACAAGTTTCTTTTCTCTTCTTGATCTGACTGAGATAGATAAAAGAAAGGAATGCTTCAAAAATAGGGACCTCATTATACTTACCTGTTACCAAACACTGCACTCAGCTCATCCAAAACATTGTTCAACTTCACCTGCAGCTCTTTGAGATGGTCACTTGCTTCTGCATCCAACTGTGGATGAAAGAAGAGCACTTAGCTTGAACCCAGAGGGCAGTCTGGTCTCCTTCACACTGCTCTTGTTCACTGTTGAGGCCGCTCTTAAAAAGAGCAGGTGAACCATCAACAATGGACATTGTCAGCTGGGATCCTCTCCAGCACTGTCTCCTGCTGTTACAGAAGCTGTGAAATCATCAAAAGATATTTCCCCAGTCAGCAGCAAGGGGTTGCCCCAGGCTCCAATACCCTCACAGTCCTCTTACTGATATTTGCGGAGTTAATAAAGAAAGTGAATGTGAACTCCCCATGGCCAACAGTATAAGCAGGCTGAGAAATTAGCAAATACTGTGTGTTACCTTGGGCTCATGGGTCATTTCATTACTAAGTCTAGAAGGAGATAGGACTGACTTTTTAGACTGGATGTTATTTACTTGTGTGCTTCTCTGTGCATGGTCTTGAAAGATGCTATTTCACCTTCCACCCTGCTGTCAGTATTCAAAAGTAAGATTGACCCAGCCACTGCTCTCAGAAGACTGGACCCCAGCTACTCTGAAAATGTGCACACAATATAACAGCAAGAACTGTTGTGCACTGATCACTTTTGGAAAGCATCGTCTCAGCTCTGAGTATTGAGCACAAACAGCTCTATTCTCACACTGATCTGGACAGCTTTTTCAATGCAACTATTCAGAGAAGACTTGACAAGAAAAAATCAAAAAGTGCTCCAAGCACTAAATGGATGCAGCTGACATCTTGGTATATGCTGTAAGTACAGTGCTTGCTCCAGTATTACCAGCCCCAAAGCCATCTGTTTTTGCATTCAGCAGTCCCATTCCAGTCATTCCCTCAACCTCAAAAGAGACAAATGTGAGGAACCCACCTCTGTGTACACATAACACTGCATGTTGAATGCTTAGGGATCATTTGCTTTGAAAAAGCAACTTGGAAGACATGTTTCTTTGTAGATGAGCTTCTTGTAAAACAAAAACCTTCCAGAAATGTTTGCATTTGGCTTTCAGAATTTCAGCCTTACCACTCAGGCAGAGTACCTATTTACCAATGTAATGGGCTAGATGGTTAACAAACAGTTCAGACTTTTACATTTTGTCTACACATACCCCTATACAGGATTTGACCATGACCGGAGCACCTGCTACTGTACTCCATGCTGAAGCCCACTTTACAATTCTCACCATATGATAGAGAAAGCTGAGCCTTGGGGGATTTGGAATTTGACCTGTTCATTTTCCTTTGGAAGCTGGTGTGGTAAAATGACTCTCTATCAGGCACTTGAAACTGTGCTAATGAAACTCCTGGATCATTTAAAGAATGGGGGGAAAATAAGCAAATGATTACTTAAGCCTTATAACTTCAGGCATTGCTAGCTGTAGCTATTTTTCTTTACTAAAGTGAATTCATATTCTTATTACCTTTAGAACTCACTACAAAAGCAGAGGAAAGCTAACATAATGCCAATCAGCAGTCTTTCTAGCCAAACTTGTAGGTAACAAAAACAAAAACAGCATCTGTTGGTGGTGGTTTGTCTTGCCCTTACATTTTCCTTCCCTATGTGAAGGGATGAGTCACAAGTTGCCTGGTTCGCTATCTGTAATTAAAAGTGCTGAACAGTCTTCTGGTTTTGGCCATTTCTGGTAAGTTTGAGGCAGAACCAGTTCAGGATCCATCCAAACATTTCAAGGAACTGCTTTTCCAGTTGAGGAGAAAACAAAACAAAATGGAACAAAACAACAACAACAAGAAGAAATTGGCACAATACACCTATTTCTCTCTATTTACTTCTTCATAAGCTACCAGAGGCATGGTTTGGATGTCTGAGACCAGAATCAACAGCCGATTGCTCTGGTTCATGAACCAGGCAATTAATGACTTGTTCTACCTCGAGGTGATGTGGACAGCTCACGAACAACCTCTGAGCTTCTCCTTGCTATTATATTTGTTGATTGCAATCTGATTTTCCTGGGAGCAGAAGAAAGGCTGATTGCCAGGGCTGGGACTGCAAGAAAGGACAGCTGGAGCAATGCTTTGCCAAGGGGATGAGCTCCATCATCTGTGGCTAGGAGCTGTCCCTCCTACAGCACATCAACCCATAGCTCTCTGGGTGCAACTTGGCAAGACAAGTCGTGCAGGTTTAACTTCAATGTGCCCAGCCTTACCCTCATGAAGCGAAGTCCTGGTGGTAAACATTCTAGTTCAGTAATCACCAGGTTCTGTGCCATTCTAGAATGGTTGTTTTCTTCTGAGCAACTGCTACCACAAAAGGAGAAAGAAACTGCAAAGTATGTTCCTGATTGCTAATGCTTAGGTATTAACATGCTTTGACATGAAAGCAAACCTCAGAGAATTAACTAAGCATGATTGAAGTCCACTATGAAGGGGCAAGTAGGTGTGTACTGCTGTCTCACATACATAAATTACAGAGTCCCTATAACACCCCGTATGACTTCAAGCTGCTCTTTGCCAATATGGTGAAGCACTGATAACAGCGCTTAAAGGAAAAGGCATCTATTTTGCTGCTTAGCCAATGAATTCCTAGTCTATCAGCTACCACTGATAGCAGGAAATGCTACTTGGACTGCATGATAAAGCTGACAGGTAGCGTAAAGCAGTATTATGCAGCTGGGTCACTGACTTACGTCATGGTCAGACCATTTTCATTGGGTGCTAGAGCTCAGCAGGCTTATGATCTCCATTCCGTGGGTGTATTGGAGATGATTCAGAGGAAGAAAGCTAATGAAAAGCTCCCTGTACAAAGCTCAGGACAGCACCGACAGTAAGGTGGCTTCTGATATCTGAGCAAATGTTCCAACTCCAGTGGAAATAAAGGCTGACACTTACGTAATTCTGTGTTTGAGACTAAATGTATGGTACTGAAGACTGAGGTGCACATAAAACAGGGAAGCAGTAACTTTATCTACATTTCAGGGACCAAAGCAGGGTCTGTTGATTTCCTGTGACGATCTGGGCCTTGGCACTTCACAGAAACTGGGCCTCAGAGTTTCATCCAAGCACATTCAAAGCAGGAACATCATGTTCTCTGCTAGTTTGAAATGTGGCATTTACACTGTCATGAACTTCATTTTAGGCTGATCTTCATCTCATGGATGAAATGGAAACCATGAGCCTAAGAATTTGCTGTGATGGGTTTCCAGGTTCTCCAAGAGATGTAGCTGGAGGAACACATCTCTCTCCTTCCAGAAGGTTCAAGAAACTAGTCAATTCACATCTTAAAGCCAGAGAACCTGCAAAATCATTAGGTTGCTGATATCAGCAACCAGAGAATTTTGCCCTGATATCCTATTTTAGCGTTATACCAGTTATTGGGTTCATCTGGCTGCTGTTTGAGGTTGCTGGGTTTTGTTCTGCCTCTCCAACTAGCAAGTGGGAGCTCCTCTCTGCAGAGGTTACTATAGGGCGGTGAGCTCAGACTTGTTGCACCGTATTTTCATGCAACTTTCCACCTTCCTGCAGCACTCATGGTAAGAAACCTGGGGAGCTGAATCCAGGCAAGCTTTTCAAACACTAGAGTGGCCTTAGCTATGGCATATGGGAGTCTAATGAGGAGCAATCAGCAGATGCCACAAATCCTTTGAGAATATTCTTATCAAGTCTTGCCTGTTTTTAAGTTCTCCTGTAATTTATTACTCAGTTAGCTAACTTTGGATTTAAAATGTGGGCTAACCCTGGCTAAGCATTAAGAAGAGTTTCCCAAAGCATTAATTGTACAGCTTAGCTTGTAACTGAAGGCATGAAAATTGTATGATGACAATCTGCCACTACTCAGTAGCTAATTCTCTGGGTTCCCTAGGCAGCGCTTCCCTCCAATATTCACCCTGCACACTTGACTTCAAGGCAAAAAAGTGCAGAAATGTTTTAAGCTAGGCTGCCACAGCACAACTGCTTTTAATTTCACTGTTATAAGTTCATAACTCTCAAAAAAACTGAGCAAAATAATGGGCTACAGCAAGCAGTTTCTCAGAAGCAAAATGAGAAAGGCTTATTCTGGTGTCAGGGACAGCACACGGAGCATACAAGTCTGCAGAAAAACTGCAAAGGTGGATAGAAAATGCAGGTGACATTAGATTTCAGTAAGTAATATATGAATAAATAAATGGGACCACAGTCAAGCAAATAATAGGAATTAATATATATAGCCCATTTTAGCAAAAAGCAACCCAGTTTCTGTCCAGCACTCATCACCGACTCTGCTGCCTGTTATGCTTTTAAAGCCAATTATCACTCCAGAGATTCTGCCCTTTCAAAACTGGCTTCAGGAACGTATGAGAATGCTTCTGAGCCATGCTGAAGCTGTTTTGATCCTGTGAGATCAACATATGTCAGACAGGAAATGAAAGTATTAATTATAAATCCTAAAAGTCATCTGTTTCTTCCTATGAACTAAATATATATGTATATACTCCTTGGAATCTCAAGAATAGAGCCAAGAGAATGACTCTGCAGAGCGCTAAGGCCCTGATGTCCTGACCTTTCTGACTAGTAATGTTCATGGACCACAAGACGTCACACATTAGACCCAGAGATACTGTACAAATTTGCCTTTTAATTTTTTTTTTTTTTAACCTTCTGCATACTACAGCTTAAAAAAAAATGAGAAGTGGGGCAGAAGTAATGTTCCTCATTTGGAGTGCAGAAGGAAGGCACTATATCACTATATCCATGAGCCAAATTACCTGAAATAGTACTGGGCAAGCACTTCTGTTTCATGTTACAACATTACACTGCAGGGCGACTATGGGTGAGCCCTAGCTGTAGAAGCAAGAAAATTAGAGTTTTTTTGGATTCACTGGCCAAAAGCCCTTAGGTAGCAGAGGTATTTAAAAGCTTTCCAAAGGTGTGCAGTGTTAGTGTCCTGTAGAAGATGTATCTGTGAATCAGAAGCAGATGAAGCCGCAAGCAGCAATAACTGACAGCAATCTCCAAATTCTGGCTTCCCACATGCTACACCTAACACACACATTGTAGGAACAATAGAATATTAGGTACCTAGTTCTCAACAACACCTCTGAGAACACAAAAAGGTGAACAATTCAAGACAACCAGAGCATAACATTATGCTATTTTCTTAATCCCCCAAGGAAGCAGTTCCTTTTTGGTTAGAGCAGTGAAGACGACAATGTTTACATTTGCGCAAGCTGTGTGATGTACAGATAAGTATCAAATCTGTCACAGAAAGTAAACTGCCCCCCTTGAAGGAGAAGATATAACTTAGATGCATTTCCAGCATTCCATTTTTGAAGCAGTTGTCTCACCAGTTGACACTCACTAGGACAGGATCAATGCATCAGAAAAAGAACTACTCAAACTAGGGAGACCTTGTTTACTCTAGCAAAACAGGATCTGGCAGATTTCAAGTCAAGAAGCAAAGTACTACTTAGTTTCCAAGAGTAAAACTCCTGGGAAGAGCAAACAATTCAGGCATCTAACACAACACAATGTATTTCTCGTGATCAGTGGCAGCCTAATGAAGTGGACAAGCAGCATTTGAAAAGAAAAATTCTTTCCAAAAAACAGCTTCCGAGCACATTTGCCAGGTTTCTTCCTACGTGTTTTACTGCTCACAGTCTGTGTTCCTCTCCCCAATACACACCTTTTTTTTTTTCTCCGATTCCACATAGCAGAGGAAATAGTGAATTGATTACCTCTGTTTCACCTTACCTACCTCATGAGGACGGTTTTAAAGGGCAGAATGCAGAGAAGAGGTTTAGGCTAGGAAAAGAAGTCAACAGTCTCATTAAATACTTCCCTCTCCCCCACACAGATACTATTTGACTGAGTATCAGGTGGTGTTTTCAATATGAATTATAAGGAAACCCTACTTAATAGCCAGCACTATAGAAAAAAGTAGCAAATTGATGTCTTAAGGGAAATTAAGTGCACATAAACCACTTCATAAACATGAAATCACAAATTTATTTTTGTCTGGGACAAAAATATCCTTTATCTACCACTGCTATTACAGCTGGGAGCATATCATTTTATTTCTTGATGTAATGCTAAGAATTAGGATTGTTGAGAACCTTGCAGTTTCCTTTGCATCTTGGGGTAGATCTTTTTATAGAGATTTTTGCCACTTCATAGAATTCTACCACTAAGCACAAGAAAGATTTGTAACAGCAGTACAGACAAAAATTGAGCTGCCCATCAAAGTGGATTTTTCTCTTGGCATACAGATCATAGCACAGGTTCTACCACAACACAATGAAAGAAAATGCACTTAGTCTTAGAAAACTAATTTTTCCTAACATCAGTATCAGCAGCCTTTTCTCCATCTTCCTGAGTCTTGAAAAGCAATGAAAAAGAAAAAAAAATACACAGATTATATCAAAACAGAAACAGTGACTTGGGAGAGAAAATCCTTATTTCTGTAAAAGAACAAAGAACAAAACTAAGAACACTATCTGTATTCATGGACACATCCAAGTATCCAACAAAGCATGAGTAGAGCTCTTATATTTGCATGTCTGTAATATATTAGATATTGGACATTTAATGTGAAAGGCACTGTCCCACATTTATATGCCATGTAAAATGTCTTAATGTCAACAGTTCTCAGACCTGTGTGTCTTCCTTCAGAATTGAGAAACCACCAGCCATGCCTACATCCAGCCCACATGAGCACAGTACATATCCTTTTTTTTCCCCTCCTCTATACTATTCCATATTTCAAAACACATGCTCCTGCATCTTGTGATAAATTTAGTTGAAAAGTCTTCAGACATGGCTGCCCCCTCACACTTGTGGAAGTGCCAAGTGTCACAGGGTTCTCCTTATGACTACAGCCTGCAAGTACCAGTGTGACGCAAATTAGCTACTAACAGTGCAGAAGGAATGAGTAATGATCAGTCTCTTAGCGCTCTTACCTCTTTACCACCCATAGCTTCAAACATCTTCTCTAGCTGCACTCTCAGTTGCTGGATGTTATTCATCAGGATGCAGGGCTGATGGGACAAAAGCAGGTGCCTGTTACTGCTAAGGATGAAAACGCATTTTCATGGGTGGTACAGTCTGTCTCTCAACATCCTGTCTCAAGTACCACCAGATCTCACTGATTCTCACAGTCAAATAGGAGGTAAGGCAAGCAAACATTTCAGCACTCAAACCTAAAAAAAGTTAAGTCCTTCTTTCTCCAGCTTGAAATCAGATGACCAGTTCCAGAAAAAAACAGATCAGGGAGCTCTTCACCACTGTACCTTTCTCCTCAGTTTTACCACAAAAAAGGAATCAGTGCCAGTATAAAGTCCAACTCCCTCTACATCTCCTGCCATGCTCTACAAGAGTGCCAGCTATGTTGCCTTTGGCCTCTTAATGCTGTACTGCACTATCCTGCGTGGTGTAAATCCCAGATCAGAAGGGGGACTGCCAGCAAGAGTTGCATTCAGAGACACACGTGGGTTCTGCCAGGACAAGACTAAGAGCAACAGTCAAGGGCAGCTTGAGCAACTCTCTTCCCTCTGCCATTTCCTAGGAGAGATGGGTAAGATAGGAAAAACAGTACTGGACAAAGCCAAGGTTCAAAAATGTTTGCTTGCTTGTTGCTGGCTTTTTTTTTTTTAATTAAAACTCCTCAATTTCAGTTATTTTTGGATTAAACAGTAAGATAATTTCATGGATACGTCAGGAAACCAAGAGCGCTGCTGTGTAACAGACCTAGAGGGCAACCTGTGTCCTTGTGCCTTCTTCTCCCCCCCTTTTCTTCCTAAATCACCTCTGTGACATATGACCCAGACAGACAGACTAGAAGTTAATTTCATTTGGACCTGACAGCCTCTAAGCCCTGCAAATCACCTTCACAACCTAGTTTAATTTTATGGCCAAGCCAGAACTCAATACACAAATGCCCAGGAATTATGATAAAAATCAATACTGAAAATATTTACACTGTAAACACAGTCAGGTACAATGCAAGAAAATTAGCCTTTTTTTTTTTAATCGTGATAATTATGTGAATCCCCAGAATGGAAGTGAAATTCAGCACGACTCACCAGTTTCTCCTTTGAACAGTAGGATTGGAAGCTCTTGGACAGGATGTCAGCATACTGCATCAACACTTTCCCAATAGTCTGCAAAGACAAGATGTGAGTACTGTTACTTGTCCTCTAGCAAAACAGAAAATCTCCAGGAAATAAAACCAAAGCCAAAGACCACAGTTCTTCTAAACATCATACTGTTTTGCATCCCACTACTTGCTGACAAACAGCTGGATGATGAGGGTATTACCTTAGCAAACCTCCTATTATAATGAGCAACAATGACAGGGTCTGGGCACTCCAGCTTCTTAATGATCTCAAAGCTCTGATTGAGTTGGGTGAAGACATCCACCACTGAGCAAGAGAACAGAGCATGCTCGGATGTTTGCTGGAACTAAAACAGAAGTACAAAGAGAGTCATTCTCAGATGGGAAGATCTGAAATGCACACATTTCATGCAGGTCTCAGTCATCTTTAGAGTTGGAGACGGGACAACTTTATCAAAACCCCCTCCTTCCTCAGAATTAGGCAAAAGCTCTCCAAAAGGCCCAAAGGAGCTAAATAGCCAACTCTGTTGGGGCTACAGTTCAACATCCTTCACCAACTACAACATAACAAGCATTAAGGAAATGTAGCATGATGCTGGAAACATTATTGAGATACGTGGCTTGCCTGTTAGTTAACGAGGAAAGAAGAGTGAATAACATTTTAAGACTCTTTAAATTGAGACATTAAAGGGAATGCTTATATTATTAACATCACAGGCTACAGTGCCAACAGTCACTAAAACTGGAAGGCTCTTACTTTCCACTGGGAATACTCAGCAAACTAAGAATAAGATTACTCTGTCTAGGGATTAAGGTCACATTCTCACTGCATGGCTAAATACATGCAAAGTGCCTTTCATTTTTATTGCGTATCTCACAAACACATGGAAACGAGAGAACACCAAGCCACTGGCTGACAAATTAACAGCAGCAGAACAGAACAGACATACATGAATGATATGTACCTTGCACAACATCACTCTAACCCATAAAGTCCTAAAATAAACAAGTTTTCCCAAATGTTCAGCATGCAAAAAGAGCTGTGTCATCCATTTGTGTGACAGCTGAATTTACTGTGTTGTTATTTGCTTCTGGGTACTGAAGCGTGCAGCACCAAGTCCTCCACTCAGAGACACCTACATACCCCATCTTTTTTATCTCTCTCCAGAGCACCATGCAGGAATTCTAAGGAAACATCTTCATTTTCATCCAGCCACTGCATCACAAACTGCTCAAACCACCTGCACGAGGAACAGGAAAGACAGCAAGTTACAGCAAGAAACACAACATTCCAACCAGACCTCACCCCAGCGACATGCCCATCCCTGCAGCACCCAGCAGATGTTTAGGTAAACTAAATACCCTCAGAATAACATTTTCCCTTCCTCATCCTCGAACATTACTGTCAGATAGCAGTGGTGTCTCAGCAACCCTTGTGTCACTTGGGCTGGTCCAGCAGAAAGATAACCCAGCCTCTGCAGACTGCTGGCCTTGTGCTGTTTTTGCCTTTCTCCTCTTTCTTCTTCCTTGCTACCTTCCCTTCTTTTTCTCCCTGAGTACCTCCTTTAACATTTCATCACCTCAGAGTACCTTTATTGTATTTTTTTTTCCCTTTCACCCATGTGCCAGACAGGACAACGGAGATCTCTATGCCCACTGTGTGTATGTGCCAAAAGAGATAGCACACTGTCCTGCTGTCCATTTAGGACTGCCATCTTTCACTTCAGATATGTGACGGAGTATAAAGAGAAGAAAAGAGTCTGTTTTCTAGGGCCCTTCAGCTATTTTATCCCTAGATACAGACGTACTTCTGGACTGCCACGACGGAGTTTTCTCCACCTTAGTGCTGCTCTCCCCTTCCCCACACCTTCTCTAGAGCATCCTCCCATTTCTTTGGCGTGCTGGCTGCACTGTGAGGATGTTTAAGATTATCTTCAGGTGATAGCACATCACATCCTCCAGGGCTTGCAGGAAGCTGGCCAGCCTTGTAAGCTCTTTGCTGTTTTTCTTTTAAAGTACAAACTTAGTTCATGCAAAAAGTGCTAGACCAACAGCCTTGGAGCAGAGCAGAGTCCTCACAGCAGGCAAGTTCTGGAAGCAGGACAGCAAAGTTTGTCTCTGCTCCCACTCCTTACTTGGGAGAATAAGCTAAAAGGTAGACCACGTTCCAAGAAGCTACTGAAACAGCCACTACTGTATCTTAGGGAAATGCCTTGAATGAAGTGGCATCTGGAAGTACAAAGTACACTGAACAAAGGGTTTCTATACAATTCCACCTTGGCTAAAATAAACAGGCAAGGTAAGAAAGCTTCAGCAATCTTAGAGCTGGTCATGCCTCTGTTCTCCGCTCTGTGGGACATAACCACATAGCACAAGTGAGATGATGTTTTCCTGTCTGTGTTTAAGCAACAACATAACACCTTTTACTTTATTTAAATGTCTGTCTACGATTCGATGTGTGCAACTGCAGCTGAAGCACATCTTAATTTCAAATATTACTGAACAGCGTTCACAAATAAGGGAAAAAATGCCCATGCGTGATTTCAGTCCACACAAATGATTTTTATATGAGCTCCACGGAAAATAACCTCTTCTTAACAAGCAGCTGTGTTCATGCAGATTGTGATAATTATGGGCTGAGTTTGCAAAGAACATGAAAGCATGTGCCAGACATGAGAGGGAGATCAAGAGCAAATTCACAGACAGAGCATGCTAGATAGCCTTAAATGCTCTCTACACTTTGAAATATTAAGCACATCAATGCTAATATTGGAAACTGTAACAGACACAGTGTTAAATGCCAACAGCAACCTGTCCATGCAGCCTTATTTACTGTAGACAGTGAAAGAGGAACACTGTCATAGACATATGCACTTCCCATGTTCTTGAAAACTTCCTTTTAAATGGAAGTTCAAGCTTCTAAAAATCAGTATATTTGGAAGTTTGCTGCAATTTTCTTGCGCTTTCCACATTTCACTTTTAATTACAGCAGTGTATTTTGAAACTACAGATTAATCCTTAAAAAAGAACCCGGGCAGTTTACAAGGAAGCAGCTACCCATCTCCACCTCTTTCAGAGCTCTGAGACTGCAAGTCGCTGCTTCACACATCATCGCTCAGTGTAGAGAAAATTACTTGTTTGTGCCAGAAGCCACAATGTTGGCTCTGAGAAGTAGAACTACTTCCTATCATTCATCCTTGGTTATTGCACCATATCTATAAGAAATGGCCATTCAGAGTTGAAAACAGTCATTGCACATTTTTATGGCTACCATATGTTGATATATAATTGCATGAATTGAATAGGTATTTTACTGTCTCACCAAATTGTCTAGATAAAGATGGTAAGGAAAAAGGTACTGTTCATTGGGGTGGTTTTTTACATTGAAAAAAAAAAAAAAAATCATTAGCTCCAGAAAGAGGCTTAATATGGATGTTAAAGTGCAAAGTGAATCACTCAGTTCAAGTTAGGAAATCTTTAACTACATTTGCAAAGACAACCTCTGCTTTGTCCTTTGTTGGCTAGCAGTAAAGCACAAAAGATGTACATCATCTAATAAATACTTCTAGTCTCTGGGCACGTTCAGGACCAAAATGTGCTTTGAGCTGTAACACAAACCTAGTGTTATCTTAGGTCAAATATCCCTTACAGTGTTTTACTGTTAAAAACTATTTACTGTTCTTAGGCCATCGAGCAAGTAAGGAGGGACTTTGGGGACTATGAGGGCAACACATCCAAAATGATACTCAAAATAATCTACCACAGAAACTAATAAAAATAATTTGATTTCATGCAGAAATAGCTCCAGAATGTGTGTTATATGGCATATATCTTCCTCTTGTCTGCTTCAATTATTGATCTAGAACCAAGCGTTGTAATGACTCACACACCAGCACACTAGGCAGAGGCTTGTGGTGCTTTCTGAGAGACATCCTGTGCTTGCAGGGGTCGGCACAGCAAGGCTTGTGTTGGCACAGCCAACATCTCCAAACGATGCTGGCAGAGAAAACCCCTCACTCCTGCCTGCAGGGCAAGGCAGAAGTGCTTTGCGACTAAATGAAAGTTTGCCTGTTGGTTGCACAATAGAAACATAATACAAAAGGCTCCAATTTCAGCTTGGCCATGAGCCTGGCTCCTGTGGTATTAGGCTTCACAGGTGAATTAATCTTGTTCATTTATTGTAGTAATGTATGTGGGTACCCAGTGAAAATTCAGTGGGCTTTGGCAAGCACAGAGGCAAGAAGGCAGGCAGGATTTCAAAGAGTTGGAGAAGAAAATTCTGTTTAATAAAGCGAGCCAGAAGAATAAGACAGAATTTCAAAGGTGAGAATGCTTTCCCCACTTCTTTACATACCTAAAAGGCTAGTGATTTTATTTTTATTTTTTACAGAAACTGACACTTTACAGCTTTTATCTGGCAGCTAAAAACAGAGGAAGTTTTGAAGATCCACCCTCAGCTGTGTTGCTCCTTCATTTTCAGAAACTGCTGCTGAATTTCAGAAAATAAAGGGAACATAAGAACTTCGATACTTTGGAGACTTCACCTTATTCAATTGTATCCCAAGGCCATGAGAAATATGGTTTTGCATAGTTCCAACAAGAAATGCAAGTTTTTGGATAGCCTCTTGCCTGTTTATATGATAAACATCTCTGCTAGTTTCTGGACAGAGGCAATTTATTTTTTTCTGAGCTTATTGATGGGCAAACTTGATGCATGGACTCCTTTGTTTAAGGAAGTTTCAAAACTCTTTAAGTAAGCTTAAGGAAGCCCTTCTTTGTTGTGCCAGTGACGGAGCACTGGCACATTTTGCCCAGAGAGGCTGTAGAGTCTTCTTCCTTGGAGATCTTCAAAAGCCACTTGGACTGGTCCTGGGCAACCTGCTCTGGGTGTCACTGCTTGAGTTGGACCAGATGGACCCAGAGGTCCCTTCCAACCTCAGCTGTTCTGTAAGTCTGTGAAGACCAAAAATATTTGGATGAAGCAAATTAAAATGTTGGTGTAATTGCTATGAAGGATGTACGTAGAAAGAGGTGAAGTCCGTGGTTGAAATAAACATCATTTGTGTCTGATAACGTCTACTGTACTAAGATGTAGTGAGATGTACTAAGATGTAAGTGTACTGAGATGTAAGTGTGAACTAACAAGGGAAACCAGTGGCTGTACAAGTACATGAGCTCCAGTGCTCATACACACAAAAGCCAGCAGAGCAGAACAGTTTGCAAAAGACAGCAAAACAAAAGTGAACATCATAATCCTGATTACATAGGAGCAAAAAAGGATTAAGAAAATGT
The DNA here is from genome assembly GCA_011076525.1 of Nettapus auritus. Classification (NCBI taxonomy): domain Eukaryota; kingdom Metazoa; phylum Chordata; class Aves; order Anseriformes; family Anatidae; genus Nettapus; species Nettapus auritus. The sequence goes on along the minus strand of CM021797.1, from coordinate 9,783,106 downwards.
AATGGCTTGCCTAACACTGCACTGATTCAGAGGCACAAAGACAACCAGGCTTCTGAGACTGTTGCTCCTGCACCTATTCACTGAAAAAATGCCTCTCACTGACCTGATTTGTTAAGCAAGGACCGTGGTCCAAGCTGAGCAATTACACCAATTGTCTCAAGTCTTATTAGCACACAGATAACACAAGGCTTGTGCTCAGTGGAGGACAGGAAGAGTATTCAAAATGCCAGACTGGAAACACAGTCCAAGCAAGATGTTTTTCCAAGCGGGGCAAATGCAAAGTGCTGCATTTGGAGAGCAGTAAACAGCCATATACCAGACGACAATATCACCGAAGAAAGAAAGAGGCTGCTATCATCCCAGTGTGCTAGAGCAGAGCACTGCCTGCAAGGCAAGGCTGATGAAACATCGATGTCTAAGTCTAGGTGTTTTATGTCCAGACAGAGACCAGCTGGAGAGATGTGAGTAAACCTTCCTTAGAAGAAAAGGTAGGAACAAATGGGAACAGATGAAAGACTGGGAAGGGACATGAGAATAACAGAAGTCTCTTGTAAAACAGGAACAATTTCTTCTCCATGCCCAGGCTGGTAGGACAGGATATAATAAGCTCCAACTGAAGCAAGAAAGATATAGGGGGGAAGAAGGTGGAGTGTGTTAAACCCCCAAATCCCAGTGGAGGGATAACAGTGATGTGGAGCAATCAAGCTTCTGAAAACCAGTTAGACAAACACTGCTCAGAAACAGTGCTTCTGCTATCTGCTTCTATCTGCTTCTGCCTTAGGCCAGGGAAGGACTTTGGTTACAGTATTCTCACCAGGTTGATCAGACAACTCTTGGGGCTCAAATTTTCTTCAGGTCTGAAATCTATTGTTTTGTTTTTTTTGTTTGTTTGTTTTGTTTTTTTTCTTTTTTTTTTTTTTTTTTTTTTTTTTTTTTTTTTTTTTTTCTTTGTTTTTTTTTGTTTTGTTTTGTTTTGGTTTGGTTTTTTTTTTTAATTTTTGCAAACTTGCAAACAATTGCTTAGAGCTTAAGAGCAAGAGCTTATTTGACATTTCTAACTAACTCACCTGGTTCTGTCAGAAACCAAAAACATCATCTTTACTCCCAAATTCTGGTGTGTGTGTGCATGCGTGACATGTCCATACATAGATACATAGACATTCATACAGATAAAGTTATATTTACTAACACAAGAACGTGAGCACCCATCTAGAATTCTGCTGTTCAAGAATCAACCAAAGCCCACACTGCAAGCAAGCACAAAAACCACATTGTTTAAAAGACTGCCTATGCAACTGCTGAACTTTGAGAACTTTGGAAGACACTGTACAATAAGGGATTGAATTGTGTCAGGTACAGGGGCGCAGAACACCAGAGGGAACAAAGATGCACATAAACATATAAAATAAGCAGCGAAGAAATGTTCTATTTATATAAAGGCAGCCACAGGAGAACCAGCTGAGTACCCTCAAGATAACCCAAAGGAGAGGGATAGTGAGGATTTACTACAGGAGACACAACACACTCACGCTGGATATTCAGGCACTTTTCCCTTGAAGGCAGGCAGATCACGAACATATTCGTTGTACAGCCACTTCACTTTGAAGTGTAAATTCATATAGTCTGCACTTTTACACAGTCTGTGTTTCTCATGCTCTGCAAGGAAGGAAAAAAGCTGTTAGGTCTGAATTTACCACCACCAATGCATCAGGAAGAGGAAAGCCTTATAAAGCATGTCAGCAGCATTCACTGGTTTTGAGGGTGAAGCATCTATAGAGCCAAAAAATCTTCACAACACAGGATTTTGGCAGTAAGCAGAGGTTCTCAGTGGTTGACAGGTGGGGCTCTGGAGTCTGTTTTTGTGGTTTCAATTCTTACTTCCAATTGTTGAATACTTTTTGGTTGTCAAGGAAATAAAAAGACAGTCTTTTACAGCCCTTCCATTTAACATATGACAGTCCAGATTTCATCTACTGCAGTAAATAAATCCAGAAAAGTGAAACCGTTCATTCTTGGATATAAACAAAGGCAATAGAAATATATTACACCACATTCCCTAAGAGACAATAGTAGAAAGAATCAAGTTCTTTAGAGCTTGAACATGTCAATCACAAGCAAGTTCAGACCAGCTATTAAGTTTTAAACAAGTCCTCTCTGCAAGTATTTTCACTAAAGCACTGAAATACCCACCCTGCCCAACTTTAACTTGCAATGTGAAGACAGAGAAACAGTAGGTATGAGGTCAGTGGTCACTGGAACAACTTTGATATTAACTTTACCTACAAACGAATTCTCCATGATGCAAGTAGTAGAGTTGTAGGAATAGCCTTTTCCTTTCCTGTACCACAAAAAAAGGGAACATGCAGCCAGAAATATTCCATTTCACATCCCAGATAGGGCATATCATAAAGAGCTCCCAGGATGGTCATAGCATGTTATTTCATTTCCATGCATCCTGCTGAGAGCTTGTACAGACAGCTTCTTACCACCAGCTTGGCCTCAAGTAGTTACCATAAGTTACCTTACACTTCACATACAGGTTACCTTTCCACAACAAACACATTTGAAACCTGTCTGTACGACCCAAAAGAGTTTGTTTACTCTTAAGCAGCACATGGACTGCCTGCACTTGCACATTACTGTGCATGAAAAGCAGCATCACTATGTGTACGGCAGGTTATCAAGTCAACTGCTAAGGCCTTTATCACACAAGAAACTACACAGCCTTCTCTGATGCCAGTTTGGAGAAATTAAACCAGTTCCCTTCTGAAAGAGAAGTGCCTTGCTAATACTGTCTTCCTGAGTGCAGTCCACTGAAGCAACCCACATATACCTAGGTGAGCTGAGCCTCTTCCTAGTTTTCGTTATATCTTTGTACCCAGGTTGTGTCTGGACAATGCAGTTCCTCCCTGTGTAATGTGCACACCTCCACAACGCGACCCTTTTCTCACACACCTTCACTGCTAAAGCACTTGCCACACTCAGACCTACATTTTGCAGAAATCATCTGCTCGGACTACCGCTCTCCTTTCTCTCCCACGGGAAACAAACATATGCTCCACATCTTTGCTCTCAAGGACCTTCACAGCCTATATCCACACTACCACCTTTCAGCTGTTGACTCCCACCCCGACCAGCCCACAATTCCCATTTTTAACCTACTTGTTAAGTTTCCCAAAAGCACTCCCAGGCTTCCTCCATGTCATCCCTCATGTACTTACAGACAGCTTTTTGTGTGGGTACACAACAAAACTCTTTAAGGACATCACTGCTAATATGTGCAAACAGGATCTAACTATGTCAAAAAGTGTAAGTCTCAACTTCTAATGGCTTTAATCTAGTACCTTGGTGCAAGTATCCATTAAGTGGTTAAGAACATGTGAACAATACATACTAAAGACATTTATCACCAGTTTGCTTTAATGATGTATCATGGTCACAGCTTCCTAAGCAGCTACCTGACAGACAAGCTTACCTTACAATATTTTCATGTAAATGTGAATTCTTGCAGCTATTTCAAAACATTAAAAAAAACTTTCACATTTCTTTTGAAGCTTCAGTAACATGCACAAGAAGAAAGGCCAAATAAATTATGAATTATCCAACTGAAAATACAAAAAAAATGAACTTCTCATGCATAATTACTCTACAAGCCTTGTCAACTCCCGAAGCAATGGAACACTCCAGTGAGTTGACTGCAACCCCCTTTAACTGAATAACACAGATTTCTTTCTAATTCTTCTGATTCATTTTTAGCACATCCATATAGATACAATCTCAAAGAAAAAAAGGAAAAAAGAAATCAATCCTTTGTTTAAAAGAAATTAAAACATGCAATATCTGAGATGCATAAACCCCGGGGAAGATGATTCAATTGACAAAGTATTTTACATGTGCTACTATTTCACACATACTGTGATCTATTACTCTCCACGGTGAAATCGCTCTTATTGGAAGCTGAGGAAAGTACATTCATGTTTTTCCTCAAAAAATCTAACACTCTTTTTGAGCACTAAGGAAGTATGTCCCTAATTTGGTGTCTGAACTGCTGATCTCCCTCTAGAGCAACTGCAATAGAAAATGCTAAGTCCTCTCTGCAAACCTAAAACTGGAAACAAGCAAAGCAATAACCATACCCACGCTTCATTCCCGGCGAGGGTGAGGAAATCAATGGACAATTAAAACTTCATTAACTTTGATATGTGCAAGTTCTGTTCCTGCATGGGGTAAGAACTGCTCCTGCAGAGGGAAGGTGTGACTCAGAAGCTGGCTGCACACCATGGCAAAGGCACGGCTTCACCAAAAGTCAATCTCCCCCCAAAACAAGGGAACTACCACCTTCCTAAATGCCGCTTACACTGAAGCCAGCAGCCCTTGTGACTGAAGTATAAATCACATCACCACTGTGTGAAAGGGCGGATATGTAGCTTTAACCACTCGGGGCAAAACAACAGGTTCAGTGTGATGTGCTTTACAGCATTTACGTCAGAATCTCGTAGGGAGTCTTTGAGCCCTGTTTTTTTATATCATGCACATGACAAGCCAAGTTGACCATCTGTAATTCTTTTCTGAAATTGTCATAGCCATGATGTTAGCTGTCAAAACATGACCGTGTATATGTAACAGCGGTGGATGCAACAGCAGCGAAGTATAAAGGTTGTAGGTAAAAAAAGAAGTTAAAAAAGACTCAAATAACATTTATTTCAACAAAATCAAGCAGTGCACTAGAAACAATTCAAACCTTTTCTTGAGGTAGGATATTCAAAACACTACTAAGCTGCGGAGAAGGAAGATGCAAAGCAACCACAGAAGCATAAGCCCAGGGACTGCTGCTATTTAGCTACCTATGCAGTAAAGGAGAGGCTTGAGACCAAGGGGACAAAGCTACAGAAAAAAGGTAAAAGAAAAGGGAGCTCTTACCACCATAAAAGAGAACTTTACGTATACGAAAGAAAGGTGGGGCTTGTGACAGAAAAGACAAAAGTGAACTATAACATCTCAAACATGCTGGAGCACAAAGCAAGCTGACAAAGCCCCAAACCCACTCAACCCCAACAGCTTACAGAATATGTCTTCCCCTCTTCTATGGACCCTCTATGGTTTTGATCGCCTCTCTCTTTGTTAAGGGAAAGTTTAAGGGCACTTGAAGACAACATGGAAACATGTCAGCCAGAGATACACTTTGTAAAATTACACTTGCACTCTTCACCCGATGGAACCTGTGTTTCAGACCCTCAGACTGAAACACATTTTAGAAGAAAATAAAGTGAGGAGCATAGGAGCCATCACTCTTAACACATTCCTCTTCTGCTGACTTTTAAAGATCTAAGCGGCAGCAACAGTGAAACCGCACAGATATTTTGCAGGACCTGCTGGTATTTTACCCTCAAAAGTCCACGGAGTTCTGTAATTCTCTCACATTTCCTCAGCAGATTTCATCTCCAAACAGTCTTCTCCGGAGAAGAGCTTTTAGGGTCACTGAGGCCATATTATTAAGGTATTAATAGGGACCTATTTCCTAGCAGCACGTTTTTTAGTGTCATGACCAGTTCTATTTTTGAATCAGAGAACAAGACTTCCACCACATCCTTAATCCACTGGCCAGCAGATTGCCCTCTGTGGATTTTTTTTTCCTGATCGTCAACCTACTTTCCCTGTGTTAATTTCCAGCAAATAATGATGAATTCTTGCAAAGAAACTCTAATAGGTACTGAGTCTGTTGAAGTGTTAATACTTTTAGAAAGCTGGCATCTGTGTGTGTGTTTAATCGCCCTCCCCTCATTATAAGCGAGATTGTGGCAGTATGATTTATTTCAGTCCTGCCTGCCAAGGCTACTCAGTCTCTCTTCCTGTCAGAGATGCTTCCAATTTACAACCTTATTAACACCGATGTGTCCAAAATAAGATGAAATGGTGTTGGTAAGGATGATATCAATTTTCTATTACTGTCATTTAATGGCTTCCTCATAGAGGAAGAGCTGAGTCCTTCTTTGCTTGGGAAATTGGTGCTTTCTGGGTCACAGAGGCTTCACAGAGGATGGTGAGTAAACTAGTTAACTACAGTTTAGTTTCAGCTGCCAGCCCAACGTGGGTTCACATGAAGGCTATCCAGCTGTTGAGCACCAGGCAGCATCCCACATGTGGAGCTAAGGCTTGGAAAAAACATACTCTACCCTACTACAGCCAAATCTGGGCCACACAACATCTCTATCTGATCTGTTTTACCTTAGGGCTGACAGGGAACAAGGGATACTCATGAATGCCTCCCTCTGTACTGCCTTCAACAGTGAGAAGGGCCAGGTCTGCTGTTCACAGTGCCCTGAGCTGTCACTCCTTTTGGAGGGGGGAAAAACAAAACAGACCCGGTAGATGCTAGAGCTGCTGAGTCTCAGCGTTTGAGTCTCCTTAGGGGAGACGAAAGCAAAAAATAGGTTTGCAGAGCAGTTGCCTTCCAGTCAAAAGCACTGCTGCCACGACCAGTGCTACTGGTTCCAGAATATATTTTAATCAGAAAACACTTATTTCATTGTTGTGACTTATGACATTTTACACATTAGTAATCTTTGTCTTCGGAAGGTTCCTAAAGGGGGCACACTGTGGCACCCCTGGATTAGCAAGACTTCTGCTTCTGAAGCCCCTAAGCACCGTATCCTAGATATCTCCCACACTTTGCTTGCTGAAAGCTGGTGCCTTTCTCACAAAGCTACAGATTTAGTGATAGACACCGACCAGCAGAGAGTAGTGCAGTACATTAGCATTTCTACATTGCCCTGCATGGACTGCTCAGTGCATAGGGGCTGAGCTCCAGCTGGGAGAGGCTTGGTTAGCTGCCACTGGCAGGGAAAAAGGAGAACAACTTGTGTAGCCAGGTGCTGCTCTGCAGCTCAGAGAATCCATCTCCCCCCAGGCCTTGCATCTCCCTCTCACTGCATATTGCAGAGCAACCAGGCCCATGCTCCTTCTACACTAAAGCTATTTTATGACATTTAAGTTGGAAGCAAATTTACTGACACTACAGAATAAAAGGGCCACAGATCCTCAGTGTCACCCCAGCCAGGAGGAAAAGAATAATGCTGCACATGAACTTGGCGTTCTGACCTTAGCAGTTAGTCTCTTGGATGTTATTTGCAGCTTAATGCCTGGGACCCAACTAAGGGGCTCTCACCCAGAGCTGCTCAGCATATTGGGTACCATCAAAAAACAATTAGATTGACTAGTCAGAACAGGAGTCTTCTAAGCAGCACATACCCTCAATTTCTGCAGCAGTAGTACAGTCTTCTGAGTCTTCTTTGCAGATCTGCTCATCACTGGCATAAAACTATAGGCCACTAACGCTAATGTTAGCAACTACATCCAAAGTGCTAAAACTACAGGTGCTGAAAGTCTTTGCCTACTCAAAACTATATACTCTACAAAAAAACACAAACTTACCACTTGGTGAGGTGAATGAGCTCATGTTATCCAGAACTTAGGAACAGAACACAAGGGAAAACACCATGAATAAAGTTAGGAGCAGGTATTATACTCTGGGTTCACGTGCATTTATCTCCACAAAATAGATCAGCTTTGTTGCAGAGAGCACCTGTTGCATGCAGATGTCAGAACACACCAGAAGTGTGCCCTGGGACTACTCCACAAGCTGGCAAAGACAGGAATTTAAACCTCTTGATGCAGTTAAACTGGTAGAGAAATTAGTGACTCAGACTGAAAAATGACAGAGACAAGAGTTGATGACAGCAAATCTAATCATCATCCTTCACATCACTTAATCTGTTTCCTTTAATCCCTTTTTCTCCTTTTTTTTCTAAAAAAAAAAAGCAGTGAGCTAATTCAATCATGTATTTAAAATACATGTGGTAAGGGTCCATAACTGAATTATAGAGCTTGTTCTAAAGGATATGTTCACAAGTTTCTGGAGAGGAAAGCAGTGAGAAAACGTGCTCAACTCAAATGGAACTCTGCACCCTGAGGGTTTTCTTGAATATGTATTTGAAAGAGACGCACACCTCAGCAGACTATCATTGTTCTATTCTCCTGCAGGAATTGCACATGGACAGTAGAAACATACACATGCACCCCACGCAGTTTTCCATCTGTTGTTCAAAATGAAAGCCCTCTCCCATCCATCAGATGCCTCTGTGTCAACCCTTCTCACCAAAAATACTCTGAGGATGAATGTTCTTTTAACAACTATTTGCTATGCACCGATAACTCACAGGTGGAAATACTACATCAATCCTTGTCTTAAGCAGCTCACGACTGACCAGAAGGTATCAGAAAAAAAAGATAAAATAAGCCCAGATGCACAAGGGAGGACAAAATCACTGGGAAGGTCAAAAGGGTACAAGGTATGAGATGTGAGCAGAGAAAACCTGGGAGGCAGAGTTAGCCTTGGCACTGGCAGTCAAATCAAGCCATTCAAAAGGGGAAGAAATCTGTCAGGTTCACACAATCAGTATTCTTTTGCGGATACATTTTAGATACAATGGGGTAAGGGAGTCTTAGGAAAAGAAGCTAGCAACTAGATCTGGAGAACTGGAGTTCTCATGGCTGGTAGGAAAGGAGTTAAATAGGGCACTTTCAACATGTAGAAGTGCAGAATGAATTCCTGCGGGTGAGTGTACAGGGCTAAATAAGAACAAAATGGAAAGGGGAACCTAAAGGGTTTGCAGGAACAAATGGTTTCTAGAGAAAGTGAACATGAAGTAAGCACAGTTGCCTTCTTTCTAACACAAGCCAGTAGTGCCAGGCACTACAAAAGAGACACTTTAATGCAGTAGGTCTTGGCCCCTTTCTTTCTAATGTCTTGTTCTTACGTCAGCATGATCTCTCAAGAGGAAGACACCGTGGGGTACAAGCATATATCAAAAGTTCCTCACACCGAAAAGAGTACTTTTCATCTAGATCTGCATCCTGCTAAATTCAAGCCTAGAGCTTGCAAAGGGTGTCCTCACAGCACAGTGTCTACCCCTGCCGCATTGACAGAGACTAAGAAATAGATGGAGTCAATCTCCTTTACCTACAGAGAAACTCCACAAACTGTTCCTGAAGAACAAAATTAAAGAAAATCTCTTCGCTGGCAGTTTGTTGTTGTTATTTTTAGCAGTCTGAAATAAGAGTCTAGCTTGACCAGGTTTTGGAATACAAACTACAACTAGCATGCTGTAAGCATCACCAAGCACTTTTGTCTTCTTAGACTGTCACCTTACAGATGATTATAAACGCTCAGGCAAAATATTGAGAAAACAACTGCTACCACAGTTGCAGAGAGTGGGAGCTGGATACTTTCTGAACGTTGTAAGAAGCAGTCTGCACTCTGCAAATAAATTTATAGGTCAAAAAACAAATTCAGAAATTGTAATAAGCTATTAGAAGAGTGGCAGAATTCCTTCTGGGAGTTTCTTGGGCTCTACACATGCCTAACCCATGTTCAGAAACAGTAAAATTCCTCTTTTACTGTCAGTCTGGTGGAATTATGCCAGGACTCATTTAAAATGAAGATGTCTGCAGCAGGATTTGTGCTAGCACCACATTTCCACCAACAGCATAAACATCCAGAGACGTAAGAGTCCACCTGCTTCTCTAGGTTTTTCTACCATTATACACTGCAGAACGAAGATGCTGCTGATCTGATACATCATAGCCTCAATCCAAAGTGAAATTCTGATTTCAAAGCAGCTGGGACAACAACAAATAGCTTGCAACGCAGCCTGATACAAGGTCTAGAGACCATGTCATGCAGTTTTTAGTCTCAATTCTCACCTACAAAGCATCTGTCCACAAAAAAAAAAACACATTAGAAATCCCTGCTCCAAACAGTGGTGCTACTAATGTGCTTAAGCCTCAGTTACACCAAATGGATTGAGACCAAGAGGTCAGCAGCAAGTCAGCTGGCAGCAGTGAGAAATTCTCTTACCTTCCATGGCATATTTCATATCCTGGGCAAAAAGACTCCACATCACCTCTGCGCTGATCTTACCAACAGCAAGCTCCTGGGGAAACCTGAGGGGACATTTGGGAGAGGCTTTGGCATGCATCCAAGCAAAGGGTCCCTCTATGTTCAGTACTGAACTAATCTACAAGCTGAAAATCTCAACATCACAGATACTTCCTTCACCCAGAGAAATGACCAGCTAGATTTTGGAGATCATGGCCTCAAATGTGTGGCAAAGATTAAGCAGCCTGAAAACAACATTGCTATTGAGATTCATTTTAACTCAAGTCTGCCCTGGTTATCTCCCCTAGAAGAGGCATATACAGTAATTTGGGGAATGTGATCTCAACGCACCTTGCATCTTTTTCACTTTGTTGTTATATTTCAGCTTTTTTGCTTTTTTTTTTTGTGATTACTAGGCTGATGGGTAAACAGTAATCAGATGTTAATGTCATGTTAGATCAATGATCTGTAGGGCATAATCTAACCCTTTGGGCATAAATACCGTTACTTCCCACTCTCCTGCCCTGTTGGATTGTTGGAAGAGTGCTGGAAGTTAAAAAGCCCAGTCTCAGCTTTCTTTGCAGTGTTGAGCCAACCCCACCCAATGCAATTTCCCAGTGCAGCACAGAACACCGTGTTCCTAAATAACAAAGTAAAGTACTGTCACCATGGCACCATTGTGTGCATTACTGTGCATCCAAAAAAAAAAAATAACAAAAGAACTCTCACCCCATTTTCAGGTGCCTCCCTGAGTTCAGGATTGTAATAATCGGGGTGTTTGTGCTCGAACGCCATCGTAACTGAACCTTTTGAAACTCTTCCATCCCAATCAAAAAGAGTTATTTATACAGACAGAGACAAATAAGACAGAAAGACAGACAGACAAGATAAGTACTTCTATAAATACACAAATGACAGAAGAGATAGAAAGCAGTTTAACAAATAAAGCAGAGCACACAGAGAGACAAGCATTAGCCATAAAGGACGTGGAAGATTCTTACTGATTCAGTACTGGGGAATAAGAATTCTTGTCCTCTTCTATGATGGAAACTATTAAAGTGATGAGTTTGGGCCAAAAATCCAAGTTTCTGATACTGGGACCCTGTTCCTCAGGAGGAAGATCCTGATTTTTGTTCTGTGAAAGAAGTCATTGAAAAAAACAGTGTAAATTTAAAGGGTAAAGAAAAAGCTGACAAATATAGATCATGTTACTCCTTACAAATTTCAAGCAGTAGTTACCTGAGAGCTCTTTCTTCTGAAGAGTTTACATTACGCCTGCTGGCAACTTGCTTCATCTAATAGGAAACATGGTAACATGCCAAACCATATTGTTTACTGGTGGTCTCAATCCCAGCTAACCCCCCTTTACTGGTATTTACCACGCCAATAGCAGGGCAGGCTTCAGGAGACCTGCTGAGACATTACTTGCTCTAAGCTTGTTTCAAATACTTGCACTTTAGCCACTTGAGTTGATGACTGTATCTGTGTTGACACGTTCTGTATGCATTACCACAGAGTGGCCAGTAGTGCTCTCATGGATTTGAAAACAGTTTGTCTCTGGAGATACATCTTAAGCCCAGTGCAGGATACTGGGTGCCAGAAATGAAGACAAAACTTCCCTGCTTGAGTTTTATCAAAGCTAAAGACACTCTTCTTTATCGGCCTACTTAGATTTTGCTTGCTCAGAGTTGCCTCAAAGTTTCCATTCAGAAATATCTGTTCAGGAAATAAAGTAGCTGAGACTGGGAAAACAAACTAGTGTGATTCCTGCAAAACAATTATCATCCTCCACTTACTCATTAGTGCTCATTAATTGATTACAAGTTTTGTGAGCTCAGAAGAGAACAAGTCAATATTTTATTTACGTTGGCTTTTTATGTCAGTTAGTATTCGCATGATTATCTTAGGAAAATCATAAACTTTCATTTTTGCTTAGTTATTAGCTACTCACTGGATCTGTCTGGTATTCACGACTGTACAGCTCATGACAGTTGTTGAAAATGTACTCATAGGTGGAGTTGAGGCAAGCTTTTACACAGTCCTTCACTACCTGGCTGGCTCGAGGTGGACTCTGCAGCTCTTGAACCTGCACAGAGACAGGAAGAATAGTTCAAGCACTGTTCATAAACCAAACCAGTCACCTGTTTGGGAACTACCCAGGAAGCAGCAAATCTGCTTTCAACAACTTGTGCTGTCTGTGACCTGAAAACATCTACAACTCCACTCAGTCTCGTGGCTTGCCTGTCCAGGTATAGAACAGGAGTGACAACACTTATGCCCCTGCAGGATCACTTAGAGCGTAAGAGATATTTTGACATGTTAAAGAAAATTCTTCCAAATAAATAAATCGCATAGATTAATGTGCATAATCTGAGCCAAGCCCATGCAATTTCTGCTAAATGTATAGGATTTTGCTATGAACCAGTGAACAATCTTTTTAACCACTGGAAGAACATGCGACAGGCTATCAGAGGATATTACATCTAATCTGGAAAGTCTTGCTGAAGACCAGACGCTTGTGTGCTTCTAAATACAGTAAGTTTAAGGACATCACCAGCATTACTGAATATAAATCACATCAGAATTCATAGCAACATGCCAGTTAATAGGCCTTCCCCTCTTGTAACAACAGTTCTTTTAATTATTTCATTGTTAAACTGCTTTAGAAAAATACCACAGGTTACCACAACAGATAAACAGGCATCACTCCATGAAACCATACTCTGAGACAATTTTGATATTATCACTACCTCTAGACTTTTCAGAGTATTTCTATAAATCAAACTTTTAATGCAGGCACACTGTCTGAATGGAGACTGCATTTTGAATGTTCTAAAACATTATTTACTAAAGGGCTTAAGATTAGAATTTTAAGCTCCTCCTCAAATAGCTCTAATGAAAATCTTGCTTTGTTTTGGTAAGATTAAAAATTGCCAAGGGACATGTGCTAACCTATAACACTAGTTAAAACAAAAGGTTAAAAAAAATCAAGCATTTAAAATAATCTCATTACATGTTGCCAGAACAATAAATGTAATGATAAAACTGGCATATCAGCATGCAGAACAACTCTCTTGGATCTCTACTTATAGATATTATCCAATTGCAGTATCATACCCTGCAAGAAAGACATTCTAAAATATTTACTAGATAAAAGATGGTGAAGAGATGGTCATGACTGAGAAATGCTGTAGACAGTTTTATAGGAAAAGCTTCTTCCTGCCCCCCTCCAATTTTTGAGCATGTGTGCGCACGTGTGCCATATTTAAGACTAAAGAATCCCAGGGGAAAAACAGCTTTCATATTCATGAAGCAAAATACAGTGACGTATTGTACATGGTCAGCAGACAACCTTCATTTTCCTTACATACCTAAAGCACGCTGGCATAAAATAGTTTAAAAATTTGAAAAAAAATCCTGGAGCAGGAACTGAAGATGTCCCATTCCCATCCCCACCCATTACACTACCTTCATCCTGAAAAAAGTAATGCTGGTCAGCAAATCCACTGTAGACTTCAGGTCCTGCAGCCGTTCACGACTGCTGGCTGGGAAGTTATTCTGTTGACAAAAAAAGGGAAATCCTGTTGGAAAGCACAGTCAGATCCATGCAAAGCTTCAAGCACGTTCTAAATAAGGAAAGTGTCTTGGAAACACTTCCTGCTCGAGAAGCTTATACCAGTCAAAACAATGCTCAGTAAATATGGCCTTTTTGCTGAAGGAGCTCATATGTTTGCTTAATTAAATAGCTTCTCATATGAACATGAAGTCTGCGGATGCCAGGACACAGACAACCCCCAGCAGCAGGAGATCTCTCCTTGGCTGTAGGAGTTGGCAGTGAGCAACAGCCACCCCACCATCAGCCCTGAACTGCTGCCTGAGGTTGCGTGCACAGGTCCTTCCCTTTCTGCACTCACTGCTTGCTTTTCTGCGACACCAAAAGGTGTGGTACACTTGAAACCTCTGCAGAGAAATAAACTGGGTTGAGAAAATGAACACTTTTTCACTGTCAGAAGTCATCATAACCACTCAGCCCCTCTCAGATTCAATCCTCCAAAGTAAGCATTTATCCTCCAGTGCCTCTTTCGCTCTAATGCATTTATTTTACATACTGTCCCCAGCACTTCCCTGTCTGTAACCGTTGTTTCCCCTTCCACGCTCTGGGTTCCATTGAAATTAGAAGTCTGATTGTTCTTTCCAGATGCTGATACAAAAGTGTGAGTGTGTGTATGTCTGTGTCTCCTTCTGGCACTGAGAGTATTTACCAAAAATCAAGATTTAAACACAAAATATTAGATGAATGCTGGGGAATGAATGCATGTTCTTGATAAGGAATAATAATCAGGAAAATACAATAATATCTATATTGAATACCTGTAATATTATATATGCTTATGTCAGCTAGGAATAAACCAACAGAAAAGAACTACTGACGTGCATACAGAATAACTTCATTTGTTCACAAAACACTTTTCAAAATAATTACACAGAGTGTGACTTCAAGCTACTCTTGAGATGTTTCTACCTCTTCTTCCCAAAGCCCATCACCCTGCCCTGGAAAGAAAACACTGGTTTGTTACTTTTTTTTTTTTTTTTTTTTTTTTTTTTTAACAAATCTGGTATGGATTTTCATTGTTTATTCACTGTTTTCTTTTAAGTGCTTCTAAATAGCTTGAATCAACACAGGGGTGAGGGACTTAATCTGGATAATTTAAACTGCAAATTGTCATATCCTCTCTTGAAAGTTGGAAGCTGAAATACCTTTTCCTTCCAGAGCTTAACCTGTCCTCCTAGGATCCTAAAATAATCCCTAAGAGGACTCAGACCGCTCCAGACAGTTGCTGTCTAAATACACTGCCAATTAGAAAACATCAAAATTATTTAAAGTGTACAAATTTTTCCTGGTCTTTACCAAAGATCTTACTTGTTTGTCCAAGGTTTACTTGCATTAGCCACCTGAAAGCAGCTTTTATTGAAGACCAAATAAAAGGCATCACCAGTACAGCTTCCTGTTGCCATGCCCTGATAATTTTCCCTCTGCTGCTCAGAGCTCTCTTTGCACCTTTTCTTTAGGATCACTCCTTACACAACATTCCTTTTATCTTCTTTTGTGCCTTGCCCCTTCTGTCCTTTTGCTTGCCTTCCTAATGCACTTCGCTTATTAGTCTACTCACATTCCCATTTTCTGTGTGCTTTACTGTCTTCCAGATAAATGCACCACCCAGAAGAGGATCTACTTTTTAATATATAAATAAAAATCGAAGCTCACGTTTTGCCACCATATTTCAATATTTCAATGAATTAGTCACTGCATAAAATGAAGGAAATGAAAAAAAAAAGAAAAAGCCTAGTAACAGACTTGTTATTAAGATTATGTTGACTCTAGAGTAGCACAGAAAGGAAGTAGAGGGCCTAAGAAGCCTGGAGGACTAATGCCAACACCTGACCCCTACCCCTCCCCCAGGGGGGTGAGGGGGGGGGGGGGGGGGGGGGGGGGGGGGGGGGGAATCTTCCTGATTCCTGAAAGCACGTGCTATAGATACAGAGTCAGGGACAGTGATTCGAGTCTGCCAGACCTAAAATAAGTGACAACATGGCTGGGGGTCCTCTCAAAGATTTCTCTCACAGAGAAGAACAAGTCTGTTTTCCCTTTGTAGATGATACCTGAAGTAGCAGATAATAATTCAAATAAATTAATCCAATCAGCTTGCATTTCTGGGGGAACAGCTGAGATAAGCACAGTTCACAATCCTCATTATTTTAGAAGCTGTAAGGAAGTTATATTGGAAGAAAGAACAGGGCTTAAATTCTACCCCTGAGGAAAAACAAAATATAATTCCATATGAGACAAACTAACCAAAAGCTCAGAGATATAAGAAAAATCCAACCAGAGGGTTTCCCCTCTGCCTGTCACAATGCCTGAAAAGATTTTGTTTATTCCTACTCACCCTGTACATTGAGAGATCAATCCGAAGTGAATTATGAAGCTGGTCCAGAAGCTTCACAAATCGTTCTTTCTATTGAGCAAAAAACATATCACATATCATCACTGTCCAATCCGCGTTCACAGTAAGATGCAGAATATCAGAGAACTAGTGACAGATCTCAGGAGAGTGGGAGGAAGCAATACTGATGCGTTGTTTTGTGTATTTATTCTTATACTGTAATTACTTCTGAAGTTTGTGTAACATTAGAAGTATAAGAAAAACATTCCTTTATCACTTTGAAGTAGGGGTAGAACAAAACCCCTCTGATTTTTGCTAACAGTTTGTACCAGACTTATGTTTAAGAAAAAATATTTGTTCAGAAATGAGTAAGGAAACAGTCAGAAAGGGGTCAAATTCAGAGCAATGATACATCTCCAAGATCTTATATATCAATTCAATGACAAGCATTGCAGAGTTCTTATTGCCATTTTCTTGAGGGCAGGTCTCTCAGCTAGATTCTGCCTTGGCTTTGTGAAAAGACTCCTCCCTCAATGTACATATTTCTCAGTCTAGCAAAGGAGCTTGAGCTATTCTAGATACTTTTCCAGAATGCTCAACTCCAACACGTTATATGGAAAACAACTGAACCATTAGTGGGACAGACTTTTTATTTCCTTTTAAGCAGTTGCTGTTTTGAAAAACAAAGTTCTGAAACCATCAGATTACATGGTATATTTTATAAACAGCATCACCAAGCAGAATGTAATACAATTCGCTCATTTCCATACCATCTGTGCTCCAGTGCAATTTGAACATGAAGACTAGACATCACAACGCATCACCCTGATTAATATCTAAAATGTGTGATGATGACAATAAACCATGCTCTGCTTTGTCTAGTCTAGAAGGGCTCAACAGCTTCCAACTTCTCACAGATACAATGTTCCTTAAACAGAGCAACTTATTTATTGACAGGCAGAAATACCATACGCAAAATAGAGAAATGAAGTTGTATCACCAAACATACCCCAAAATTGGAGGCTGCAAAGCGGTCCGAAGCAGACACATTTGTGGAGGCAGTGGTGTGCGCATAGTATGCATTGATATTGGCAAGTAAGGTGCTCATCACAGCTGGCACTCCTGGGCACATGTATTTGGAGGAGAGACATGCAAAATGCCTGCAAAAGAACAGTTCAGTAAGTCATTTTGGACTCTTCTGTGTAGTGCTTCCTGACACTGCCTATGGTTTCCACAACACAGCTCAGCCAAGTTTCCTACCCCTTTAATAGCCACCCTGCTCTAGGTAGCACCCTTAAGAGGTACAAGTTTTGTTTTCTCCGTTTTAGTAAATCTCCAGCATTTTGCTTCCAGTTTTTCAAAAAGATGATATCTAAACATTACATATGATAGAAAAAAAAATCATTTTTACTGCATTTCTCTCCATAGCATAAAAGAGCTTTTCAACCCAACAATACGTTGCCAATAGCTTGTGACTTAGGTGATACTCTGGGTCCTGATGCCAATTCCAATAGCCAAGCCTGGCACACAGAAATCTATATAATTTACTGCTACTTGAGGCAGCCACAGGTTCTGAGGTGACATAAGGCAGCAGCGATTGCAAAGCATTCAAGCACAGCGAGATCACACACTATTATTTCTGTGCTGCGCTGATAAGTGACTCCTTAGGGCTAACCCTTCCAGCCTGCAGGAAGCATGCATGCTCATTTGCTTTTTCCCATTTAACTGCTCTCATTAAAGTGCAAGGAACCATCCTGCAGGAAATCTCAAAATTATGCCAGAAGCATTCAGGCTTGTGAAATGATTAAACAATCAAAGAAAATCTGTTAGACATAAGGGGAAAAATAATCAGAGCTTAAGAGGTCTGATATGATGAGACCTGGCAAGTCAAGTTCATTCCAACAGACAGGAGAATTTGGCAATTTTTAAGCAGTCCTTTCATGCAAGAACCCTCACTGAACTCCCAAACCAAACTTGGGAACTATCTTCTAAATGTAGTTTTCTCCCCTAGGGACTCATCAGACATTAGCTTCTGTGTTCATTAACCTACAAATAATTATAACCAAAAAAGCTGCAGTGAGACAATTTCACAGAAACATACAAATCAGTATTTCAGATAAACACGATAACTATGCCCCAACGTTAACTTCCTGGCTACATGATATCAATTGCTTTTTTAGGCACTCACTGTAAATGACAGATACATAAAATGGGTTTGTCTAGCTTGAAGAAGAGAAAGTGTAAGGTGTGGGGATCTAATCAATGTCTGTACTGTTTATTAGGGAGGGAAGGATTAGCAAGAGGACTGAGCCAGGCAAAAGCCCTTTCAGAAGGATGGAAAAAAAGAAGCAGCAATATGTAGCAGTTACAGTATAGGAAACTCCACACAAATTTTTCTAACTTGGATTTCAACCTGCAATTTCTCCTCCAAAATAATATAACCCAAGAGCTGGAGCCCAGCAAAATGGTGGATCTCCCTCCTCAGAGATTTTCAAGGAACTGGAAGAGGCTCTGAGTAGTCTCATCCAACTTCCAAGTTAGCCTTGCTATGAGTCAGGCCTAGACCTCCAGAAGAACCTTCCAATTGCTTTCCATCTTGGCTTAAATTAGCAGGCAGAAAAAAGTGTTTGCAAGGTGATATAACTACACATTGTAACTCATCTGAGGACCCAAACACCCAGAGCTTTCAGCTTCAGAAGTGAACTTTCTCACGTTAGTTTGCTGTATTTAATATTATGTTTAAAATAAGAAATGAGCTAAGCATAGCATTACTAGTCCTTAAGCAGAATGGCTAATCCCGAATCCAACTAAAAGTACAGTAACAAGAAAAATGCTCTTGGCGATCAAGAATTGCATGAGCCTAGATCCAAACAGGACAAATTAGTGCTCCATTACTCAAACTTCCTGTAAATCCCTCCCGCAGTACCTAGGAACACAGTGATTTCTCAGGACTGTATCAATTGCCACTACAAACTGGTAGGACAAACAGTTTCACAAAACCTCTTCTCCTCTCACATCATCAAAAATCTTCAGTGGGATCCTTTTTAATAGCAGATTTTTCAAATCGAGATTTTATACTCTCTTGTCTAGACTCTAGACAAGAATAAGCTATCAATACAGTACGCTAATTTACACTCACAAAGTTGGTGTAATTCTTTAGAATTAGTTTTAAAGGTAAATGTGCTCAAATAAACTGCCCAGATGGAGCCTAAATTCCAGCACTTTGTCAGACAATAAGTCCTTGAATTTGAGGAATCAGTGACTGAGACATGCAGTCACTTGCTGCTCCCAGCAAGCCCCTTAAGGAGTTAATAGCATTCCATTACCAAGACATTTCATCTTAACAGTCACATCAATTAGATACAACAAACAACTGCACTAAAGACAACACCAAATGCATCTTACGTCATGGCCTGGTATATTGATTCAATGCCGTAACGCATTGCAAATTCATCCACAATCTCTTGAGCTGTCTCATCAAAATACACTTTCCAGGCATCATCTCCTTTGGCATCAGGGATCTTCACCACTCCACTACCTTGCACATCTGTGAGATGGTGAAAGAGGTTCTGAAATACAAAACAGGAAAGAAATTATATGCAAAGCTGCTGAAGCTGCCAAGTGAGTTTCATGACCAGCTTGGAATTGCCAAGAAGGAGGCACCAACATGCATTTCTTTGCTCTCCTCCCTCTTCCCTTCTCCCTACCCAGTATGTATTTTTGTGCGTTGACTTGCTTTTCTTCTCGCATGCTCCCAGCTGAGTTTTTCCACACACATACCTACAACTTTAACCACCCAACATTATGAATGATGCAGAGGAGTGCTTCAATGAAGTGAAGTCAGACTAATTAGTTTCCTGAAACCTACACACTTCTGTCCTCAAAGGAATGACTTAACACGGACAAGTGATTTAAGCCAGCTTAGTTAACAGCCCTGTATCAGCTTTATAATTATTATTATATAGTGGAACAGTCCAAATCTTTCTTTTTTTTTTTAAGGACATCCTTAAAATCACCATTAACAACTGGACACTTGCATTATTATTCATCATAACCTTTTCCTTTATCTAACACTGGAAAGCTTTTCAAGCTGTTATTGCTGTGCAGAAATTGCAATTCAGTTCAGTGGGCTTCTCAGGAATCCTCAAATTTATGTCACTTACAGATTTCATCAGCTTTTCAGACAGCTGGCTCCCTGGTAGTAAGGGATGCAAAAGTCTGATGATCTAATTAGGAGCTAGAAGACACTGCTTTACGCTACTATTTTTCCTGATTAAATTATTCTAGCTGTAAATCATCTTCATTTTATGATGTACAAATAAAGAAGGTGATGCTTTAAAAGAGACATACTTGCAAAAATGAGGGGAAGCAAGTGATCATGCATCAGAAGGATAAAAATTAAATGGATTACCAAGCAGAAGCAGTCACTGAATTAAAAAACAGCAAAAACTACATATTGAAGAACACAACACAGCCTACTAAAAGAAACCGATGTTCACTTAAGCTTAGTCTGTCTCTTTCCTGGTAAGGCCAAAAGACACTGAAGGGATTGTCAAGCCCATTGTCTGGAAAAAAATGTTGTTCCTGTACCTGAACTTTCGTCCCTGTGACACATCTGTCCTTTTCTAATCTGAATCTGCTTAAACTTCACTGGACCTTGTGATATTCTTATTTATAAGCTGAAAGAGGCTATTGCTATTCTTCCCTATTCAGGCACTTAGAGACTAATCCTGTCACATGCCTTCTCCTTGATAAACAGACTGGGCACCACGAATCTCTCAGACGTTCTCATAAGTCTTCTTTGAATTCCTCCCAACTTCTACAGCTCTGCCTGCCCTTCTTAGTCCATCTTTAGACAGATCAGTACCCAGCAACCACGGCTTATCTTCTGTTCCCTAATAATTGTTCATAGCTACACACCAGTGGTACAAGAAATTTATACCAACAATATCTGCACTGCTCAAAGGCCAGATTCAAAACCCTATCCCAAACAGAATTTACTCAAAAAGCAGCTAAGGTAAAAAATGTAACTTTTCATATAGCCCACCATGCACCACAGACCAACTGTCCAGGTGGAAACTGGAATGATATAACTGCTCCTTGCTGCAAGCAATACACAAGCAGTTCTGTTTATGATGTTCAGAGACAAGCAACAGTAAAAAACACAGCACCTCCCATGGAAATGCTGTGTATCTGGGATCCCAAAAGGAATGTGGAATGTTTAATTCTGAAGCAGATCTGAGCTGGAGTTTGACATTTTAGAAGGCTTTCTCTAAAGAAAGACACAGGTATAGCACATGCTGAACACATCAGATAAGGAAATTCCAAAGTTTCTTCATGTTAAACTAGTGGGGGCTGTGAGTTGGACCACTGTCTGATCTCTGCCTGACAGCAGCACAGCTGTGGCAGGGGGACAGACTGAGCCAGCCAGCATTCAGCATGGGGGGAGCCTAAGGCCTTCCTGGCCTTCTGTACAAATGCAGGTCTGACAATTCAGTCACTTTCCAGGCCTGTGGACCAGGGAAAAGAAGGGTCACCTACACCAAGAAGGAACATTCTAAGGAAACAGAGGTCAGAAAATTGCTTCTTTGACAGAAAGGAGGAACATCACAATGAATGAGCTGAACTGCTCCTTACCTCATGAAGGCAAGTGTACTGAATGTGATATGGAGCCACCTTCTCCTCGCCTTTGATCTCCACATTGATTTGCAGACGGATAGCCCCAGACACCGCAGACTTATCTGTTCTTTTCTCTAGAAGGAAAAACCATCAACAATTACATGCATTTTTCACATTCAGAGCACAGCCATCTTTGGGGTGGCAACACTGTAACAGAAGCTGCTGGAAGCTCAGGCTGAATTTGTGATTAATATTACCATGGATAAAACTTTCTGACTTTTTTCTTTCAAAACATTAAAAGCTAAGTAGATATCAGCAAATTACTGACACGATACACTCTAGATATGACACATCTAGCTAGAACGACATACTCTTCTTTACAAATAAGCCAACCCTTCTGAGAGCACATGCTACTGGGTCCCTGGGCTTCGATCCAGTCAGCTGAACCACCAAGGAACGTACAGCAAACCTCTCTAGACAAAGACTCATATGACAGCAAGCGAGGGAGTTCAGTATATCACACGCACAGCCAAGACAAGGTTTTACCAAGGCCACTTAGAAAATGCCAGTGTGTCAGGAAGATGTTGTTCAGATCCCTTTTCTAAGGATACAGCTGACTGATGTGAAATTTGTTCCTTACTTCCAGCCCTGCTCCAAGCGTTTACCCATTCTACTTTCCAGTGCCTAACGAGAAAAAACATCACTGTTCTGACAGGCTATACTCCTGAACTTCATTTTAACTGGGACAAAAGCGTTGCAGCTGCTCTGCAGCATCATCATGTCCCTTAAAATCACCTAGTCAAGCAGGCTTTTTTTTTTGTCCTTTCTTGCAAACTGCACAGATAGTTCTCACATGTTCCCAAACCAATACATTACATGTTTCAGTCCCAAAGCCCCACTCACCAAGGTTGTACCACACATCCATTTCACCACTCAGCGTACGGACTTCAATGATCGTCTGTCCCAGGAAATCATCCGACTCGCGCTTCAGCCTCTGTTTGACACGAGACTTGATGTCGTCGTCTTCATCCCACACTCGCACCTTGATCCGGTCAGAGGAGTTATGGCACTCGCTGAGAACGAGACAAATATAATGTTGAAGAGCTCATAAGGCAGCTGACATTTCTACACTAAATGCTTTACAATCCCCTTGACCTGCCTGCCTAATGACAGAGCAATGCATAAACAAGATATAAACAATTACTTTCTTTAAAAGTGTAGAATCCGATAGGAACCATACAAGATTTTTTTGTTGAACTCTAAAATGCTCCTGTGATGTGTTAGATATTGCACTTCAGATGCACACTGAAGGAGCGTGCCCTGACCACAGCCACCAACTTCAGACTTGCTAAGTGGCTGTGACTCCTCTGCTCTTCCTCACTCTCAGCAGCAGCTCCCTGAATTGGGGAATTCTTTCCACTGTTGCTGTTTTTGCTGTGAAGCTTGCAAAAGCTGGATGATAGCTAGGCTGGTAAACTCAGCCTGCACACCCCCCAAAAAAACACTGATAAGCATCACATTGGTTTCTGATAGCCCTCCCCATACACGACCTCCTGTTCAGCTGTATGTGTTGAAGGCTACTTCTGTTTACACACATGCAGTGTCTAGGACAGCGTGGTCAGTGCCTATTGACAAACACTTTTCATGTTATTTTTTAATAAAAAAAAGATGAATAACCCAGGTGGAGGTTGTTCTCTTTCTTCAGGACAGTTACAAACCAGTAGCTTGTTAATGTACAATACATTATGTACAGATGATGCAAACATTACCTGTGCGTGGGATGAAACAGTGGGATAAATTAGTTGCAAAGTTGGTATTTAATTACTGGAATTGATTTTGCCTATTATTCACAGCTAAGGCTGATACTTTCCCCAAGTCTTAGGCAGATCAGTAAAGACTTCCACTAAAAAAAGCAGTTTACTGTTTGCTGAACCTGCACCCTTCAGCCTAATGCACAGGCAGAATTTGAAGCCTCCTCTCTTCTTAGGTGCTCATGCACCTTTTGTAAACACAGACAGGCTCCTGGATGTCAGAAGTGGGTAAAAAGACCTTATAATAAAAGTTCTGCTCATTTACAGGGCATGCAATACAATAAAGCAATTTGAATGCTCACATGAGACCATGACAAGGGTGATTACTCACCATAACCACTACAAATGTCTGCCCTCAAGGAAATAAAACATATGAAAACAGGCAACTTCTGCTGAAGGCCTGTTTTCCAGCCTTTTTAACATTAACATGCTGCATCTGTTGCTAAGCAACAGGGAGTAGGAAGAAATGGGTCAGAAGAGATCTGCTAAGCCGGGTCAATAGGATATGGCAGTGACTGGTATTTGCATGCTCCTTACCAAGAAATCATTTGGGATCTTATTGCCACTATTGTGATCCAGGACTGGTTAACAGACATCCCTGCAGCTTCTAGTGATTTTTCCAGCAAAGAGGGATATCTGGGAATTACTATTGTGAAAGTTAGTAGCAATTCTAGGCACTTTTGATCACTGGCAGAAAGCATTCTTGTTCCCTTCCTTCTCTATGCAATCAAGGCTGTATTTAGAAATCAGAAGAAAGAAGGTTCAGTGTTTCTCCCCTTCCTCCTCCTAAACTTCAAGGATGTTTTCCTTTGAAAAAAAAAAATGCAGCAAGTGTTCACAAGCAGGAAATGCTTGGACTGCTGCTTTCTGTAGCTCTCTAGTTTATCTGAGTGCATACCAGCAACACAGCACAAGCACATGAAAGAAATCCTCTGTTCCTGACATAGTAAGCTGATGTGCATCCTGGCAGTACCTTAGAGGTTCAGAAGGACACATGTGCCTAAAAACACAGATCAGTACACAGCGGCATTTACAAAGCACCAACAAGTTAACTCCTGACTTCTTCAGACCTCATCTTCTGGCACTGCAGTTCTTTGATAAGATAGCTTTGATCTTACTTTTCTTTGCTACCAATGGTCAAAAATTTGCTTTAGGAAAAAAAGCAAAAATCTGCTTTTAGGAAAAAAATTTCCTTTAGGAAAGCACTTACTGTTTAGACCTAAATCTACCTGAGGTTCCACATGCATTGTCCCACATTCCCTGAGTGGCTATCATCCTTTGCTTGCAGCAGCATAACTCACTGCTAAGCGCAACAGGAAACTTTCCAGTAGCATTTACTGAGCTCCTGAAACTTCTACTTTACCACACTTCTCTCTGTTATTTTTAAGAGACCAGTCAATTCATATTCCTCATGCTGCTCGCATGCCAGAGAGAGCGCCTTATCACTTGCTTACAGCAGCTGAAAGCCTTAGGCTGGTGGCTTACCTATAAAACGTCTCCATCTAAGTCTGTAGGAACCACAGTCTTTGCTTTCAGTGAAGGAATACAGATGCATCAACACCAGCTCACCTTCTACAGCACACCCCAAAACAGAACCACAAACATTGGCCTACTTGAGCTTAACTCATAACAAGCTTTCTAGCTAATAAAAGCTAGAAAAAAAGCTAATAAAAAGCTAGCTTTCTAGCTAATAAAAGCTAGAAAAGCTAATTGCTGCACCGATGGACTGAGGTCAACGGTATGAAGTTCAACAAGGCCAAGTGCCGGGTCCTCCACCTGGGACGCAATAACCCCAAGCAGAGCTACAGGCTGGGAGATGAGTGGTTGGAGAGCTGCCAGGCAGAGAAGGACCTGGGAGTGATGGTTGACAGTCGGCTGAATATGAGCCAGCAGTGTGCTCAGGTGGCCATGAAGGCCAACAGCATCCTGGCCTGTATAAGAAACAGTGTGACCAGCAGGGCTAGGGAGGTGATCGTCCCCCTGTACTCAGCTCTGGTGAGGCCGCACCTCGAATACTGTGTTCAGTTTTGGGCCCCTCGCTACAAGAAGGACATCGAGGTGCTTGAGCGAGTTCAGAGAAGAGCGACGAAGCTGGTGAGGGGCCTGGAGAACAAGCCCTACGAGGAGCGGCTGAGGGAGCTGGGATTGTTCAGCCTGGAGAAAAGGAGGCTCAGGGGTGACCTTATCGCTCTCTACAGGTACCTGAAAGGAGGCTGTAGCGAGGTGGGGGTTGGTCTGTTCTCCCACGTGCCTGGTGACAGGACGAGGGGGAATGGGCTTAAGTTGCGCCAGGGGAATTTTAGGTTGGATCTTAGGAAGAACTTCTTTACCGAAAGGGTTGTTAGACATTGGAACGCGCTGCCCAGGGAAGTGGTGGAGTCACCATCCCTGGAGGTCTTTAAAAGACGTTTAGATGTAGAGCTTAGGGATATGGTTTAGTGGGGACTGTTAGTGTTAGGTCAGAGGTTGGACTCGATGATCTTGAGGTCTCTTCCAACCTAGAAATTCTGTGATTCTGTGAAAAATAGCATCTGATTAGTGACAGCAACCCGGCTCCATAAAACTGTGGCACATAAGAATGTGACACATTCTGTTGCTAGAAACTTTCCCCTTCATTACTACAGGAGCTGGCGAGTTTCTAAAGATGCCTGCCCTACTTCTTGCTACATTTTTGTGAAGAGTGGTTTCCTAACAATGTGTGCATACATGTGTCTGCCCAGTCTGCCACACAGCTGAGCTCCCACAGCTTTCCCAAGAGGATGTAAAGAAGAAACTCTATCAGACTTTGTCACAGGGAAGAAACTATCAAATGTGTCCATGCCCGTATCGGAGTGAGAGAGGCTGGAAACCAGGTTCTCTTTGTTGCATGACTCAGAAAATGACTTTTTCTTTTGTATCTACATTCTTCTGATGTTTGTAGTCGTGCCATTTTATGTTAGAAAAAGTTACTTTGATACTTCATGGTATCAAAGAAACATTTTCAGGAAACAGCACACTAAATCTGCAAGAAAAAATTAAAATTGTGAATTTCTTTCCATGAAGTTTTCCTACCTAAAGCCAGTCGGTTGCAGGAGCAGTGGAACCAACACCTGGTTCTGCTGACGTGTTCCCTATCCCACACACTACCTCCAGCTCTTCTACCACGTTCCCCCTTGGCTTTCCCCAGCCTCAAACATATCCCCCCTGTGCTGTCAGTGCTCTGACATCTTCCCATGCCCAGCTATCAACTGGGCTGAGGGGAAACATGCAAAGTTGCTGTTATTTCTGATGCCTGTGCACAGTGCCATGCTGATACATGCACACTAATCAGTATATTGGTGGCTAAACATAAAAGGCCAACTCCAGAATTTACATTATACAACTACAATGAAGTTAATAACGTCTATCCCTCTAATCTAGCTGAAACTTCTAACAATCACTTTCCACGTTTTTTAATACCTTTGAGACCTCTGCCCGTCTATGAATGTTGGCCCAAACTCGCTAAGAAGCTGTCAGAGGTCTGAGACGGAGTAAGGCATGTGCATCCTGTCCTCCAAAAAAGCAGGCAGAAAGTAAAAGAAACATCTAAAAATGACCCTAATATTTTAAAGTCAGTCATTTGTACTCTGATGTGGGAAAAAAAAAAAAAAAAAAAAAAAACATTTGTGCTGAATTGGTTAATCAGTTGTTGCAGGACTCTTACTTAACCTCCTACTGCTGGAATGCTAGAGGGACATGGCAATCCTCATGAGGGTGCAGCAACCTTGAAGGTTTTTAAGGTTCTACCACAAGACATACAAAGTTTACACCCATAAAACTTTGTCCAGTAGTTTACAAAACAAACAAACGAAAAAGGAACCCACACTAAGGATAATAAGTTTAGAATACAGAGAGTGACAAAACGCTGTATCCTTCTGACACTGCTAGTTCATATTGGAGAATCTATGGTCATGAAGAGTCTGGTAAATACCCATAAAGGTTTTTTAATGCTGATTTGTTCCACACTGTAGTGAATTTACATGGCAAGAGTTTGGTAGGGGGGGGCTGTAGGGGTAGCTTCTGTGAGAAGAATCCAGAAACTGCCCCGTGTCAGATAAAGGCCTGTTTTCAGCTGGCTCCACTGCTGCCCAGAGCCAAGCCTATAAGTGATGTTGTTTGTGCCTCTGGGTGAGGAGATTTAAGAAAGAGAAAAAAAAATGCTGTGCAACAGCAGCTGGGAGAGTGAGGAGTGAGAAGCAGCCCCACAGCCCCCAAGGTCAGTGCAGCAGGAGGGCAGGAGGTGCCCCAGGCACGCAGCAGTTCCCCTGTGCCTGTGGAGAGGCCCCTGGTGGAGCAGGCTGTCCCCCTGCAGCCCATGGGTCCCACATGGAGCAGATCTCCACGCTGCAGCCCATGGAGGAGCCCCCGGTGGAGCAGGTGGATGTGGCCTGGAGGAGGCTGCGGCCCATGGAGAGCCCCCGCAGGAGCAGGCCCCGGGCCGGAGCTGCAGCCCGTGGAGAGGAGCCCACGCAGGAGCAGGGGGTCTGGGGGGAGCTGCTGCCTGTGGGGGACCCATGCTGGAGCAGTTTGCTCCTGGGGGATGGACCCCATGGTACGGAGCCATGTGGGAGCAGTGCTTGAAGAGCTGCTGCCTGTGGGAAGCCCCGGCAGGCTCAGTTTGGGAAGGACGGCATCCATGGGAGGGACCCCATGGGGAGCAGGGGCAGAGAGGGACTGTGAGGGAGCGGTGGAGACAAAGCATCAAGGGACTCGCCACAGCCCCCATTGCCCATTCCCCAGCATTGCTTGGGGGGAGGAGGTAGAAGAGGGTGGATGGGGGGGAAGATGTTTTTAGTTTCTTTTGTTTTTCACTTCTCTAGCTTGTTAGTTATAGGCAATAAATTTTACTACTCTCCTTACGCTGAGTCTGTTTTGCCCATCACAATAATTGGTGAGTGATCTCCCTGCCCTTATCTCAAGCCGGGAGCCCTTTCCATCATATTTTCTCCCCCTTTTTCTATGAGGAGGGGAAGTGAGAGAGCTGTTGTGGTGGAGCTTGGCTGCCCATCAGGGTAAAACCACCACACACATCCACATTGATATTTCTTTCCAATCAACTTCTCATCTCAAGAAAGGTGTTATCAGCACGTTAACCCTGCAGGATACACCCAGACCTCAGTTTCATTCCATTAATACTGCCTTCAGACATGGACTGTCCATCTCTAAAATGCACTGCGTAGATTAGAGAGGTAAGAAGCCAACACAATCCTATCATCCAACACACCCATTTCACACGAAGATGTTTTTTAAACTATGTTGTTTTCTCATATTTTCTGCCTGAGGAACAGGAGAGCCCAGAGGCCCCAGTGCAATCATGACTCTGCTGTGTGCTTGGCAACTTACAGAGAGGAAGACAGCCCCTGCTTTGTAGAGCTGACAGGCTAATATAGACAAAAAGCAAGAAGCAGACATAGCAAGAACAAACGACTGAAGTGAGGGAGCAGAGGTATCAACAATATTTTGCAGATTTAAAAGTAGGTCAAGTCAAGCCCAGATTTAAGTAGTTTCGTTGTGCTTTGATATTAAAAAAATATATATTTATGGTTCAAAGAGTCTAGTGAATATTTATATAGCCAAATTCTATGAGAAGTTTCCCTTCTACACAATTGCAGATGCAGCCCTCAGGAAGGGCCTGTAAAGTTTCACAGTCTAGTGCAGAGAATATTTTATGCAGTGGTAGAGGACAGACAAAAAGGGCAGAGCAGCTTGCAGAAGTAGGGGATGAGAGTGCAGGAGGTGGGAAAATGCATAGGACAGAAGAACAGATCAGCAGGACTTCAGGACCTGTGAACATTTTAGCTTCTGAGGAGCAAAGTGCCAAAAAAATTCAAAATGGTTTTCTGGAAAATCAGAAAGAGTAGTTACGGTAATCAGTATGAGAAGCCCAACAAAGAGTTTTAACTATATACTCTTCAGAAAATAAGTCTTAGGAAATGGTCTGCCTGAAAAAGCAGGAAGATTTGAGTGTGGTTCAAATGAAAGTGTCTAGAAATGGCAGCATCTAACTGGGAAGTCTGCTGTGGCCAGCCTCAATGGGAATAGATGACAAAACTTTGCAGAACAGATGAATTTTAAATGATACCAAGAGTCTTTAGTTAGGGAGGAAAAAAAAAAAAAAAAAAAAAAACAAAAAAAAAGACAACAAAAAATACACCAAAAGCAAAATCAGAGTGGTAAGAGAAAAGAGAACAAGGCTAAAATCCTTAGCAGTTTCTAAGTTAAGCACAACAGCACAAGAATATGCCATGAGATCCAGCTGTTGCTATCTAAGAACAAAGAAATGAATAAAGAAATGAATTTTCTGTTCTTAGTTGCATGAAGCTTGTTTCTTACGGGAACAAGTACAATCATTTTGCTGTTACCCAACGTTACAACACTGACTGCACAAATTAATCATGCAGCTCTCCTAACTACAAAGAGCAGATAAAGTGATTCTGAGCATTACATCCTTAGCTATATTAACTCAGCTTCCCAAAAGGTGCTTGCCACAAGGCATCAACTTTAATTCAAATATAAATTTCACATTGGTCACTGAGCAGGGAAACAAGCAGGATTTCATCAGAGTGCCATTTTGAGCATCTGCAGTACCTAGAGAATAAAGAAAGCAAGACAACCAAATGGTCCCTGCCATGCAATGAACAGAGGAGGCTGAGGATTCAGAGTTCCAGTGACATTTATAAACATGGTGGTCTCCAAAGGTAAAGACTAAAAAACAACACTGAAACAATCTCATATAACCACAGACATTACTGAAAGATGCTGAGCTTGATAACAAGCTCAGCAGGTGAAAGAAAAATTGAGCAACCAAATGGAACCTTTTGGGTGACAACGCAGTGGTTAGCTATGCAATAGCACCATTCCCAAAGGATTAACAGGAATGTATATCATCTGTGGCTCTGCATGTCCTAGTAAAATATTGGTTATCTGCTAGCAGGAGGCACTGCATTTACTTTAACTGAGTTAGTCTTCTGTAGTAAGAGAACAAACGTGCCTCTTGCAAACTGCCCACTGACAATGCAATCTGTTCCAGGCAATGATTTCACACCCACCATTAAGGCCTTGTGCACAGATATATTCAGACAATACAACTTCAAGGGGATTTTACTTTAAAATGAGGGAGTCATTTTGTGCCTAAGCCAAGAAACCTAGCAAAGCCCTGTTTGCATTCAGTAACTTCTAGTGATCATCATTTAAGACCGTGGTCCTTCCTAAAAAAAAAAATAAAAAAAAAAGAAAAAATGGTATGGACAATAAATCTCTAGCTGAGCCCACAATTCTTCTATTAAAATTGAACTCTTAAAACCTCTCTACCATTGTAACTTGTTCAAATGGATGCTCAGCTTCAGCTTTTACAAAAAAAAGAGAGATTACTAGAAAGCTATTATTTTCTACCTATAGCCTAAATTATGTCTAAATGGAGAATTAAAGCCTTGTCTTAATTGCACTGAAGATTGCAAAAATATCTTCCCTCTCACATTACTGGGCTGTTTCCTAGGGAAATGAATGCATAGGAAATTTATTTTCAAAGGTTCTGCATTTTAACACACTTTGTGAAAAATTACCAGCTAGATGGAGAAGAGATCTCCAAACTAGCTACCATTCTTAGAAAGTCAGCAGCCACCCGTCTCTTAATGTACCCTTCGACCCAGACAATTCAGAACCAGTTGAAAATAGGACACATGCTGCTTTCTGTCCAGAGTTGAAGGCAAGAGAAGCTGAGGGCACAGAAGATAAGTCTGCAGGGCAAATAAAGGAGAATACCTATTAGACCGCTCAACATAGCTATAAGGAAAGGGATCTGGGATTATAACAAAACAGGAATGGAATGTAAAGCCAAGGGAAGCACAATTCATTGGTGCTTGCTGACGCAGTTTTATTTTATTTTATTTTATTTCAGCAATGTCTGGAGTCCCCTGTCAAGCTTCATCCTGCCAGGAACCCTTTATGGGGAGTCTTTGCATCAAGCCTGCAACTCTTTGAACTGAGCAGAAAGATCAGCTCCTTGTATTTTCATAGGTCTTCAAACTTCATTGAAAGACAAATTCTCTGTAACATGTTTCCTAAAGGTAAGGATGAAAATATATAAAAAGATGATTTTTCAGAAAGAAACAAGACACCTGCTTGGTGATAAACATGCTCCAAGAACTGGTCATTAATCTAAGCAGAAGCCCTAGGGACACAGCCTAGTAATGACCTAAATAGTGCTTATAATGAAAACCCTACGTTTTTTCAACCTTGTCTTTTCTAAAATACAGTTCTAAATTTGGACTTCCAAATTGGGTCAAAACTACAACAACATCTCCTTAAATATGGCTTTAAGTTAATGTACTTTTCCACCCACCACTGTAAATAAGCACAGAGAAGCTATTTCAAATAGTTATTGCAGCCTTAAAAATTTTAAAACTTGTTTAAGCTGCTTTTAATACACTTTACTGAGTCTGTGGAAATTATTGTATTGCTCAGCTGTATGCAATCTGCCTCAGCTTGTGTCATGGATTACAATAGCACTATGACAACTATTACACACAGATTTTTGATTCTATATCCAAACTTTGAAAAGATGGCGGAATTGTGATCCCATAAAAGACACTGAGCACCTAATGAACACCAACAGCAAACAAATCTGTCTAACAAGACAAGCAGTAGAGGAATAGCAATTACTAACCTATACATTACTGACCTGACCTATCTCTTGCACCCACTGAAATATTTTGGTGTTCTCAACATCAGACTTCTTATATGCCTGCTGCTAGGTAGGCTTTTAATAACTACCCTAACATCTTTCTCCCAGTGTAACAAGTTAACTCGAAAGAATAAACACATGTACTTTCAGCCCTCAAAACTGAGCACCTCAATTGTCCTGGCCATCTCTTGAAAAAAGCTTGGTAAGTAATGGGTACTGTTGTCACACATATGTGGATTTAACTTTCCATTGGATTGTGGAGGGTAGAAGATTTCAGTAATTTTAAGAGTAGTAAGCTCTAAAAAAAATGACCCATACATGGTAAAATAAAAAATGCATGTAAAAAGACTGGCACTGCACACACTTCTAAAGGACTCTCCTCATCCAGCATATGTTGAGCTTTGACATCAAACAATAAAACAACACATGGGTGCCAGTACTGAGTGATCTCCTCCATTTGATCTGGACACAGTCACCATTTCATTTACCTCTTCCTGCTATTCCACAGCAATTAAAACAACCACCTAGACATAGGTAAGATTCAAAGTAGCATCAACTCTAATGCCCAGCAGCATATTATCTGCTGAATCATAGACACAGATAAAATCTAAACAGCAGCACTGTTAAAACTGTGACATTTATCACGTTGTGCTATCTATCTTTAAACATAGTATTTGTTGAAGCTCCTAAAATTAGAAGGGAACGCACTGCAAATACCATGGTAACTACTTGGCATGGTAAATCAAGGTCCTTAAGGCTCCCACACAGACTTACTGCTATTGTGACTAGAGTTAACCAAATGGCATCTAAGCATACTTACTACTTACCAAGAGGTTCCATTACTTTGGATTAAAGTAAGAATAAACTTAATTAATAAATAAAAGCCCAAGAGCTTACTCTCTCAAAATAGCGCTGAGATATTTCTGATGTTAATAAGGATCTCAAAACTAATTTAAAATAATTTTTTTAGACTGTGCATTTTAAAGACAAAGTTAGATTGATGTAAGCTTGATTTTAATATATAATTTCAGCTTGCAGAGAGCTCACTTCAAGCAGTTTAGGGAAAAACAAGGAAGGGGGAAAAAAAAGAGAAGAAATAAAGATGTCTGGGGTTGAAAGAGATCATCCAGAATCTTCAGAAACTACTTACCCAGTAGATTTCACATCTCCCTTTTTGTGCTGTATTGTGTTCAATGATAAATTGAGGGTAGTGTTTACTTATTCAATAAAAGCAGGATAGAATAATACATTCTTCAGTCTTTTGAGCATATTTGATACTTTAAAAAAAAACGTGCCTCCAGCCTTTCTTTTCAATTCAGACATGGATACATTGCTCATCTTGAAAGCAGATAATCCCTCAAGTTATTGTTACATTGATTTTCCTGAACTAAAGGGAGAGATGGTAGTGTTGCAGACAAGTGACAAACAAATAGCTACCTTTAACCTTCGTTGGTCAAACACCAATAGTAAGTCACAGCAGTAGGTCACAGAAATTTTGTTCAGCCTTTTATACAAACTTCACACTTTTATATTCCAAAGAATTTTGAAACTACTTCTATTATACAGGAACAAAAGTCACCAAGTTAAAGATTTTCCTTTCTTTATCTTTCTCTAGAAACATTAATGTAAGAATGCTCACAGAGCAGACAATTTATCTATACAAAAGCAAGAAAGATGAAGTGGACAAGTGTGCACTACGTACATTATTACAGACATCAACCCTCCAGACGAGCACACAACACCAAGCAGAAATGAAACCTTCATACATTACAGGCAGCGTGGGATTGCATACTGACAAAGATGGCATAACTGTCAAAGTAAAGATCATACGAACAGGCAAAACAGGGGTAAGAGTCCTTGTAAGAGTACTTACAAATAAAACTTCTCTTCCCAAACAGGGTTAAGATTCCCAAAAATTGTTTTTGTCCTCTTCTTTGTTTTACCAACTTGAACAGTTACATATGGATCACTGGAACCAGTCTTGTCTTTGGCTTGCAGACCCTGAGCACACATTACTGGAAACAAAAAAGAAGGGTTATCACCATTCGCCAATAATACTGTGTCCACATACCACATGAAGCAGCAAATCAGCCTGGCCAAAGAAAGAGGAATAACACTCAAAGTTTTTCTGCTGAGCCTCAGCTCACGGTACATTGCAACACCTGGGGCAGGAGTATCTCCACTTGCTACCTGTACACCAAGCAGAGAGAGGGAAGTCTGCTCTTCCTAGCTTCACACCAACTCTTCCTTACCTTAGGGCACCAAGCAAGAATGATGGAACCTGTGCCTCCCTTCACTCACCTGTGATCGTGATCTTTGCTGACCATTTTGAGGTGCCATCAAGAACGCTCTGCTTCACCGTCTTCATCTGCTGGGCATGTGTCAATTTGCTCTCACAGAACACATCTCTAATCAAGTCAAAGATCTCTGGCTTGTTTCGTTCACGGATTTTCATACGATCTTTCATGGCCATGATGAAATTCTGGGTTCTGTCTTCAGCTCCATGCTTTGAGCTCTTCTCTGCTGCTCCTGTGCATCAGGAAGTAAACAATGCTCATCAGAAACAGGCAAACACACCAAATCATGCTTCACTGAATAGGTGGCAGAATCAAAGTCATGAGTTACCCTCCACATGATGCCTCTTGCTATTGATGTATACAGTCAGACCCTCCATTTCAACATACATGAAAGGGAACTTGGACCTGTGATCTTAACTCTTACAAATTTTAAAAGTTAATTTAATTATGAGATAAGAATGCTCCCACAATCAATTATTCCCTATTCAATTCTGACAGACGTTGTTTGCTGTCAGAACTCAACCACAGACTGTTGTGTCAGATGTGAGGAACGAGTTAATAAAACCACTGACGTGAGCTAACAGGGCAGACAAACCAAGGTGAGAAATGAAATACAGGAATCAGACTACACACCGTCTTTCTACATGCAGTCTGCACTTAAGGGATTTCAAGTTATGACCTTAAATCAGATATGGTTAAACCAAGACAAAAGTTCTGTGAACACATTCAGACATTATTTCAGTTTAGTTTAATATGCTTTTGCATGCTTGTTTTTCCTCAGATACCTTATATTAAGCCTTGTCCTAGAAAAATGACCTTCACCAGCTGTTCACCAAGTACTGAATGAATTACCTGAAAAATGTGTTAAAGCGGGAGCAAGTCTGTGTAACGGCAGCCATCAATCACAAAGATACCCAGAAGTTGTTTTCCTCTAGAGTAAGTGCACAAATAAGATATTTGGAGCACCTTAACACAGGCCTTTACTATTTTTTATACTAAGAGAGTTTCAGCAGTTAGTGACCAAAACAGAACAAACTTCTGTGAATGCACCCTCATAAAGGATCCCCAGCAGTACATCATAACAGGGAACCTCGTTAGCAGGCTCAACAGCGTGCCCAGTGACCAACACTGCCTAAAGACATCCATTTCTAGGACCTCCAATCTAATACCTTTCACCGTTACTAAATTCACTTCAATAAAGAAACAAAACTCAATTATAACTTCCACCATCCAAACCTAAAAGAATAAAAACACAGTTTGGAACAGACTGTGACCACTGAAGTTTCAGAAGTTCATTAAGAGCACTGCATACCACGGTACGCTATTAAAGACCTGGGTATAAAACAAGCCATAACTTTGCATTGCCTGATAATTATTTTTTTTCATTCTATTTGCTAGAGGCTTGATGTTCAGTATTCCATTTAGTACAATAAAATTTATCTGAGAAAAGGCCCCAGAGTTTCCTATTGTTGGCTTAAGATGAAATGAAATCAAAATACTGGAATTAATTATGTAGTCCCTGCTGTCTTCACTCACCGGTGATGAAGAACTACCACTACCCAAAGTGATGCCTGTATCAAACAATCATCCAGCTGTAGACCCAACACTTATTAAAGGAATATGAAATTGAAATGATACCAGGGGCTATACTTTGAACTTCAGATAAGAAATGCTATTCAGCATTAACAGAACTAGGTCTTTTAGGGATGGAGGTGGACTCTCTACAGTACACGCAGAGCTACAGAAACTGTAAGAGGCCAAGCTGAAAAAGTAGCTTTTCCCTATGAGGAATTCTGAAACCTGTAATACCAAGGAAGGGCATGACAGGGTTTGTCTCTGACCTGACCTTGTGGTCACAAAGAACCAAACTCAAACATTAAGGGCTAGTGTCATAAATGAGTGAGTACTCTATTTCAGAAACATTTTCTAAAGAAATTATTAGCCAGGCAGCCTGCAAACATAAATGTTTCACTGCTCATCACACAGATGGGACCAGAGGTTAACACAATTTTGGAGCGGTGTGGTCTGCATCATCGCCTTAATGGCAAGCACTCCAGAAGCATCGAATGGGCTTTTGACAGCAAACATAGAAAAATGGAAGAGTCCTGGCTAAAAATATATCTCACGTCCCCACTACCTCCAAAGACCTTGAATAGTGGAGCCATTCACCCAGACCTGCTTCAGGTCTAGCAGCTGCCCGTGGCATCCTGAATTGCAGGAGATGCAAGCCATGCCACACAGACCCCTAGACATCCCTCTTTCATCACCTCTAAGGCTTGGCTCTGCTTCCTGACTTTCAGAGGTAACTGCCCATCTCCATCCATGCTGCTCCCCCACTCTGCGCAGATGATATACCAGGAAATAAGGCTCCATTATTCCTTCTCAGGAAAGATATTTGTCTCCCTGCAGGGGTTACACATGAACTGCAGTGCAAAAAACAGAATCAAACACTGTTTAACTATATCAAACACTTTAACTATACAAACTAACAGAGTAAAGAACAGACAAACCTTCTGTTACACCAACATACCTGTTCTTAATTTTGACATCTGCTTGTTGGTACAAAAGCACCATCGTTTCCAAAATAACTATCAGAAGATTAATTACAAAAAACGTGATATAAAGCCAATGCATGTCACTGCACCGGAAGGTTACGGGTGCTTCTGCTGCAGCTGGACTTGGATCATATGCATTCAGCTGCAAAAAAGTTTAGGCCAGTGGTGCAGCTTTTCAAGTAGTTCTGTAAATGGGAATAAAAAGGCAAGGGACTATACAAGTACTGTGTATAGACATGTATAGTACCATATAAATGGTACTGGGCTTTCCTTATCTCTTCCTCCCTGGGAATGAATCACAAGTCAATTTATAACTGGAAACAGAAAGCAAGTACGACTATATTGGGAATGGTATTGATACAGCTATTAGTAAACTGCCAGTGCTGTTAATCTCATGCTTTAAGAGGAAAAAAGTCAAGAAAGCAACACTAGCAGGATAGAAGACAGCTGTTCAGTAGGCGGATAATGCTTAGAAATAATATATTCACAAAACTTAAAATAGATATTCGAGTTTCAAATAAAGGTATCTTTCTTCCTTCTGTGCAAATATTTTCCTGCACAGCATTCTGGAAGCAAACAAGCATTCATCACCATGGTGCCTAATCATCATTCAATGCCGAAGCCAAGATGATTATCACAAGAGTGACTTACTGGTCTCCCTAACACTCCACTCACAGAGCCAGTCTCTGGAATGCAATCTGTTCAGAGTGCAACACTGAACTTTCTCATCCAAAACCCAATGAACATGCCAGACTTCCAGTTCTAAGTCAAAAAGTGCTGAACAATTCCAACCATGAACCAAAGCCCCAGGAGACAAAACAGTACCAAGCCAGGCATTCAGAACCACAGTTCTCAAAGCTCATGGGAGGTTCACCAGGTTTGTTTGTTGCTCCAGTACACCATAAAAGAGCACTAATATAACTAATTATACAACAGAGATTTCATGTTCAAAGGAAGTTTGAAGCTTGAGATCTCAATTCCTCATTTTTAAGATCTCCAAAGAACCAGATTTTGATATCCCAGTGTACTTTCCTCAGGTTTACCTGTAGTCTATTGAGGACTTAGATTAGCATCACTGCTGGGAAACAAGACATATACTTGCAGAAGCAGAATACTAAGGCTTTCCAAATGCTAGTCCAGAACCGTGCATCTCCCTTTTGTCAATACCTCACTAGTGCAACGTCCTTCCCTTTCACCCTCTTCCTAATTCTTCCTACTTCTCTGCATTCATTTCTCTGCATACTACACATCCATCCTCAGTCATCATAAGGATTCCATTGATATCAACATTTCCCAACTGGTTGTATTTCAGTGAGTACTACATTGGTGCTCAGGGCAAGAGATAAAGCCCCCTTTTTCCAAAGGCTTTATATGCTATGAGGGTATATAAAAACCAACCAAACAAAAAAACCTCTCCATCCATTTCCAGCCAAGCAGGAAAGGAATTGTACTCAACCAGTGGAGACCTCCAGTAATTCCAAGAACAGGTGAAAGATAAAGAGAGAGCATCTTCCCTAGAGCGAGTATTTATGATCTTGTAATGAAAAGGTAAAGTTCTCGATCATCAGAATAGTATCTTGAAAGCACCCAGAATACAGAAACTTAATCTTTTAATGCTCTCAGAGTAACAGCTTGGTGCCAACAGAGCCATTAACCAGATGGCTGCAGTACACGTGCCACAAATAATTCTATCCTTACTGCATTTCAAACATTGCCAATTCATGGAACAGCCTTGTTGAACTGATCTGCAAGGCATGTCCCATCACACAATACTTGAAAGAAAACAAAACAAAAATGCTGAACACTAAAAGCTGGGAGGCTGAAAAGTTGCAGCTTTTGATTTTTTGTTCTTAAAGAAAATTCAGACAAAAGATTGATACCTTTCATCTCTGTTGGGTGTCATTCCTCGGATGCAATGTTTCCTGGAAATACATTCTAAACACATTCTTAATTGCCTCCCAGACAAAGGTACTGAGGCATTTCCATAGACATGATGAGCAAATTAGCTTCAATAGAGAAGCAGCACCCAATTTTACATAAATGGATTTTGTTTCAAACTGCAACGAAGAACTGCAGAATTTGAGTATCTTATTGCTACAGTCCCACACGTTTGTTCACTGTATCAGATACTCAGTTTCTTAAAATATAGCCGGTAAGTAAAAAGCCCTTAGAAGAAATAACCAAACTGAATTCTCATAAACTTGGGGAGAGAGATCCATTTATTTCCCACAGAAAAGCACTGAAGCGTAGCAGATGGATAAACATCACATCCTGATTCTAAGGTCCCAAAGCACCTACCCCAACATTCAAAATATAGACAACAGAATTTGTGACCAGCTTGAAAATTCAATTTACTCCAATGCAACATTTTCAGGAAGACTTGCACAGACTTGAATGAAGATACATCCTGAGGCATTAAGGCCCAATCAATAGAACTGTACTTGTTACCAGCCTGAAAACTCATTTTACTCCTCCAATGCAACATTTTCTGGAAGCCTTAATTAGATGCCCAGGTTAGATGCCCAGAAATCCATTTTGAGAACATGGATTTTTTATTTTTTTTTTTTTAATTAAAAAAAATATATAAGAAAAAACCCACCAGCTATAGTAAAACAACTTTTAGGAAGAAACCCCTCAAGTTCACTATATGAGAAACTTCAGTCTCAGACTTATTGGATCTCTACACTACTGCTTGGGCCCCAGAAGCACCCACTTCTCATTCCTCAAGCACAGTCTATGCTCTTCAAGCATATAAAAAAAATAATTCATTTTTTTCCATCTTTTTCTGTCCTTCTGGGTTCCAGTCAGAAGAATTTCAGCATGAACATGCCAAAAGAACACAGTTTCCTGAAAAAGCCTTACACTAGATTTCAATGAATAACATTTGTTTTCCCAGCCCAGCAGCACATCCACATATTGGCTGTAGTATTATCTTAATTTCCCAGCACTGTCTTTCCTCTGTCTTCTAATTATACAATTTATGTCTTCAGTTTCCCTTATTTCTCCACCCCAGACAATGATACCTACTACTCTCACATTGGTAGCTTCATTGCTCCAGCTCATGGTCTCTGTGTCTCCCCTGTTCTGATGCTGGACAGTTTTCAAATAACTGAGTCTGTGAAGTTTTGTGGGGCTGTATTCGTTTGTTATTGTTTTTACCTTCCTATGTGTTCACCTGTTTTGAGCCCAGCACACTCTCATTTGCTTCCCCTCTGTCTTTTTTGGTTGGTTGGTTGGTTGGTTTTTTAACTCTCCATGCTGGAGTATCTTGTCTTTACAATTTGAAAGCAAATGTGAAAAGCAAACATCTGCAATCCAGTGAATAAAATAACAAGATATTATCTGATATTTCACTGTATCTGAAAAGCAGAGTTGGTTCCAGTTGCTACCTCTGTTCTACACAGAAGTGTACAGCCTTTTGCCATCATCACATCCCACAGCCCATTGCACAAACTTATTTAACTCCAACCAGAGATTAGATAAACTGCCCCCACCGTTATTTTTCAGAGGCTGTTCCAGAGACTCCCTGTTCTCATCACTGAAGTTGTCTTGTAGCTTCCACCTTTAATTTTTTTGAAGCAAATTTATTCCGTGTTTAATTTCGTAAATGGTAAGTTTAAACAGACCATTTACCTCACTGCTGTACATCTCCCTCTTCCACACCACAGTTAAGGTATAAAAAGGTTCAAATAAGGATTAGACAAATCTACAAAGCCATCACTGCCTGCTATTAAACATAGTATCACAGGAGCTCTTCACTGCATGTCTTCCACCTCTGCCTTGGGCTCCATCACATCTCTTTAGAAAGATGATTTGGGGACAGACCCAGTATGTCTATTCTTAGGTTCCTGAAATAGCATCATTTCTGTCCTCGTATTCCACAGTGCCAGGCCTCTCTTTTGAAAAATGAACAAGCAAACTCGTATCTCACACATTTTCTCCATTACAATTTACCTCTGCCCAGTACCAATCCCAGTATGAAGTCCTCCTTCTTGCACATGTATTGCCACAGCTGCCCTCTGCAGGAATACTTTTTTCCTCTTTGTCATTAGTTAAACTTAGTTTTCCTTCTATTGTTTTTGACTTCATTGCTTCTCCTCTGTACAGCTTTGTGCCTATTTCCTCACTGGTACTCATGCAAGCCTAATTTTCCTCTGCTATCAATAGCATTTTCCCATGCTGAGATATCATGACTCCATCATGACACTGCAACATCTTGGGTGTGCATCTGAATTAAGCCTGGATACACATATCAACAGCTTTTCATCTCAAATACTGAAAATCACAAGTTAGCATATGGTTCTGGTGAACTCTACAAACTTAACATAGATCATCAGTCCTAACTATGACTTACTTAAAACTCTGCACACACCAAAAATACAAGCAGCAACAATGTCTATGTAAGTAAGGTGTAACAATAAGCTTTAAGAAAACGAGTGACCTATGATTCTTTAGTATCCCTTGCTGGATCATCCAGTCTGGCTTTTCCAAATAACTGGAGTCTGAGATAGGTACAGGATTTGACTCCCTGTACTCCAATAATTGCTGACATGGATTTTCAATAGGCTGGTTTCTACATCACAAACTTCTGATTCTTTCTGACTTCAAGTTGGAACATCAAAAAAAAAATCAAGAGCGAACAGAAGCAGCCCCACCTTCCTACTCAAGATTTAACACTTACACAGTGGAAACTTCTATTCCATTTAGGCTAAGATATTTTGCTCTCAAGCAGGAATATAAATTTGAGACAAAATCCAGAAACTGTTTTAGGAGCAAATAAAAATAATCTGACCAAACCGGATGCCTAAATTCTTACTTTTTCTCTTTTTGTTTTTCCTAAATCAAATCCTTTTAAACTTCTCCATCATATGTGAAAGGTCTCTTTCACTCTGCAAACTATTAGCTCTTTGCTTTCTTTGAAGAGAGGGCTCAGTTTTTGAACAATGAAGAAAAATAAAATAAACAGGACTGCTAGTAGTAAGATGAGATACATTTAAATAATACCTTCCTATCTGAAACATCATCTGAATTCATTCAGACTCAGGTCTGACGACTCAGCTGCAGGGCACTCCTATTCAAGTGACAACGTGCCTGGACAACCTGCACTTGGTACAGAGAATTCTGGCTAAGTCCATGGATGGTATTCCGTGAGCAGAAACCCACTGTGTGTGTGTGTGTGTGTGTGTGTGTGTGTGTGTACACACGAAAGAGTCAATTACTAAACCTTCCTTTAAAGCACACAAAGTACAATGTTGCAAAGAAGTTCTCCTGCATCCACAGGGTGATGGGCACAGGTTTAGCCTAATGGCACCTTTTCTGAAAAGACACACTCATTTTAAAAAATACATCTTCACTAATCACTGCAATATCACCTTTGTATTTAGGAAAACTCTTGTTAACACTTCTTGAACAGCCATGCTCCACTGTACCTCTTGGGACAGAAACCAGCAAAATTGCTACTCACTCTGTAAGCAGTCAGCGTTGAGCAAGTCTTGGCACTTCTCATGGCATTTGACTCCACATTCAGCGCAGCGCATTCCCTGCCGTGCAATACCCCATAACAGCCCCTCACATTCATAGCAGTAGGTAGGAGTTGTGGCTGTCCACACTTCAAAGTTGTGTGGGGTTGTACAAGAGATAGGGTAAATTAAGGCTTGCAAGGTCTTCTTATAGACATGAGATTTCTGAAAGACAAGAACACACATAAACCAACATCCAGGAAGGTGACTGAACCTGTTTTTGCTAGTTAACACGTGGGTTTTAGGGAAAAGGCATGAACAGTGCAGTTTATCTACACATTTGAAGCAGCCAAATTTTTCCAAATTCTACTAGTGACAGTAGAGAACATACTTTCAAAAATGTTTCTCCAGACATTCAAAAGGAAGTGGAAGAGATGGAAGAAATCAAAGTTTGTGGATGAGGGATACTTTACATAAAGCAAGTTTTGCACACTGTCTCCCATAGTAGATAACACAGAAAGAAATAAGTTTGTATTTTTAGGATCATATCTGATATATTAAATGTTATTTTTTACATGTTCAGGTTCTGTAAACAAATGATACAAGAAGCTTTGCATCTATATTTCTAGACATCTGTGAAGCTGGCTCTGCATCCCAGAGAGCCAAACTCCCCTAATTTACTTACTGAAAGTTAACATGAGCCAAGCAACCCTCCCACTTACCAGCTCTTCATCTTTGAGAGATGTTCTAGTGGCCATTGCTGAGGTAATACCGGCTTTCCGGGACTGAACCAGTGACTAGAAGGAAGAAAACTTGTTATTCACCACCAATGTTCAGAAACGCACTGGTACTACATCCCCAAAGGTGTGAGCGAAGGCGCTCTGTTGTGCCACATACCCAGTCTATTACATTGAAGTTACTTTCTTAAATGATAGCTCACATCTCAAAAGAGTCAAATGCATACTCTGGGAGGTCTCCAACTAGACTGCCCACAGGCAGTCTCAAATTTTTATTTGTTTCTCTGGTAATAATGATAACTGGGTTCACTTCTATGTTCTGGTAGCAATGGTAACACTGGTATTGCCTAAGATAATTACGTGGGACTCAATCTTCTATATTTAACTTTATTCATAAACAAAAGGAGATCATTTTGTCAGTTTTAAAACATACACAACACTCCCAAATGTGACAGTGAAAGGATACAAACAGGATAAAGGGTGGGTTGGGAGCACAGGTTTGAATGTGCTGGTGAGTCACATTCATTGGCCATCACTGAATGCAATGAACAACCCCTGAAAACTGACCCTTTACATCACACCCATGCCATTCTGCACCCTTGAGTAGCACAGGACC
The DNA here is from genome assembly GCA_011076525.1 of Nettapus auritus. NCBI lineage: Eukaryota > Metazoa > Chordata > Aves > Anseriformes > Anatidae > Nettapus > Nettapus auritus. The sequence continues at coordinate 9,739,432 of CM021797.1, read as the reverse complement.
TGCCTTCGCAGCGCCTAACACTGCTATACAAAGATGAAGGCTGAGAAAGAAATCAAAGCCAGCAACATCTATTGTGCAGTCATCAAATCCTATCAGAGACCTTCAGTTATGCTCTGATTTATGCTATTTGAACACAGACCAAAACGTTCATTCCATCAGTGATGTAGCAGGACGGAGTGCTGAATATGCATGCACTGCAATACTGCAGGGTCAAAATAAAAAGCGTAAGGGAGGAGGGAAAATAAGGTATTATAATTTTTGTTTCAGGTGAAGGCTTGTTAGATTGTCTATTGCTCCACTTACCATGGCCTGTGGAGAGAGAGAATGAAAGCATACAAAGGAAGCAACACAGGTTAATGCCATCATTGCACAGGTTAAGAAGACACAAGCAGATAGTAAGACACATTAGGCTTCCCATGAATAAGCTGGCAGAGAGAATTGTATGCATCTTTTCACAGGAACTGCAGGATATAGGAACTTTGGTCTTTCAGATGTTACAGCATCTCTCCCAGCTGTTAATGTGCTATGTGTACTGATCATGCAGACAACAGAAAATTATTTGTCCCAGAGAAGCCTTATTTCACCGTATCACACAACCATAAAGAAACTTGTCCTGGTTACTTGCTTGGTTCTTTTGCTTCCTCAGCACAGGAGCCTACTGGCAATATTTCAAATTACTTTAAAAAATCTAAGCACATATGTTCGTTTATCTATCCTCTCAAATTCCAACCTTCTGGTAAGTTTCCAAATCTCACATGGACATCATAACTTTCCACAAAGTATGTGATTTTTAGGAAAATATTTAAAAATAATGCAAGCCCAAAAATAATCAAATATTCTGTGTAGAAAAAGAAAGAAGATGAACATGAAAAATATCTTAATTCTGCCAAATGAATGCAACACTGTGAAACCATATCTTGTTCTCAGAGATTTTTCCAAGCCTTAAACCTTTTTTTTTGTAAAGCTAATTTAACTAAGGAGGAAACTTACAACTCTTTGAAGTGACAATGAACATTACCATATGTCAAAAAATAAAGCCACTTGCACCAGTGACTGTGTAGCAGAAGAAAAATCTCTTACCAGATCACTGACAAGTGGAATTGGCTTTTTTTTGCGTAGATCAGGCATGCTATCAATGCCATAGAGACCACCTGCAGGCCTGGAAAATCAAGAGGAAAAATGATTTAAAAAAATCTCACCAGCAGTGACAGACAGTAAACAGATGACCAAAAAGCTTTCTTAGAACACCATTCTCTTTGCTAATATCATAGTCAATGAGAACAGGAAGAATCAGTTCACCGCAAATACAACTTAATAATAAACCAAACTTGTTAAACCACTAAAAAGAAAAGTAATTTTCCCAGTCTCAAGGCTGAGTGTCTGAGCTACCTCAAGCAGACTGTGCACATGTCTGCAGAGCATCCAGTGCTTCATGGTCTCTGCCAATGGCAAGCGAAGGCAGGCTTATCCCCACAGCCTCCTGGGGGCATGGATTTGGCAAAAATCCTCACCTAACAGTAGAACCAGAGATCTGCAGCAGTCTCTGTAAAGGTAAGAGGGCTGGCACTGGTAACCTGTATATTTTGCTGATTTGGTAAATACATATAAATATATATATATGGACAGACAAAATGATTTAAGACACCACAACTACTAGAATAGGTAGCATGGGACAAACTACTCTTACTAATATTCTACATAAAAACATGCACATGGAGCTGCACTTTTAAATGATCTAGAGAACAATTCACACATGCCATGGAAATTGGTAGGCTGGTAAGTGACTACAGGCAGCTTGCCTTCCTTGGCAAGCAAGACCTACTCAAATTTACATTTAACATAGCCAAAAGTCAAAAAAAAAAAAAAAAAAAGTAGAAAAAAAAAAGTTGACCAACCACCTGCATTATAGCAGACCACTCTAGGATGGAGAAAGCTGTCACTGCACAACCTAGCACAAGGCTGTCCCAAAAGAGGGCAGGTGTCTATTAAGTATATAAACATGCCATGGTGCTGCAATGGTAAAATTGACTTTTTTGACTGGGCACAGGAGGGTGACACATCCAATCCGTGTCTGAGTTGACAGATGCTGTTGGCTGAACAAGTCTGGTGGGAGGACAAGCAGTCAAGTGTGACCACATGAACTACCCTTGCCTCCACATGCAACATTAGGCAGATTTGCATTACAGAGCTGCGCACGGTTCTTTGTGCTCCTACATAATGAACAAACCCCATTCACAGTCTGCTACACCGCCCTGCCAGCAGAACGTGAACGCTAGATCCTGCAGCTGGGAACAGGGGACTAACTCGGGCACGACAAAGATCCAGGTTTACTTTACAGCAGTTCAGTTAGTTTAAACTGTTGGAGTCTCTGGCAAAGAATAAGCGTTCTCTAGTACTGGAAATACTTACAGCAAGGCTACGTGGTGTTTTCACTAAAGCCTATCCTCATTTCCAACACAGATCCAGAAAATATTTTTGCCCGAGTTACACGGCAACAATCCCTTCTGACTTATAACAGAAAGATCCGGCCCAAATCAGCAAATAATAAATATAAGCATAAGACCTCAGCACGGTCTTGCTGGGATCAAACAGGTGTGTTTTTTTTTTTTTCTGCTGTCCTAATGCTACAAAATGCTGCCTGATATTAGCAATACTATTTTGGAGTAAAATAAGTTTCACAGGAGACTATTTAGATGATGTCAAGAATTCCAGTATTACTTAAATCACAATACAGTTTAATTTATTGCTAAATTTTGGGTCAAAAATTTGGGTCAAATCATTATGAAAGCATATGCAAAATATAAAGGGCGCGTCTATGAGAAGAAAAGATTCGATAAAATAGTCACAAGTAAAAATCCAGAGTCAATGCCCCTGCTAACGTTAACAGCACAGCTGGGAAATAACACTTTTCTTCTACAGAATTTTCAAAGGTTTTTTTTGTTTTTTTTTTTTTGTTTTCCTAATTCAATTGAAAGGAAACTGTGACACTGATGTTTCCAAGGGGAAAAAAAAAAAATACTAGAATTGTATGTTTTGTAATTCAAGACAAGCCTAAACAAGATATTGTACTTGACAAACATGTCTAGTTACAGCCTGGTTTCTTGCAAAATATTTATGTTAGACTAAGGTTTTTGCATCTGTAAAATAAGAGAACTGCTTCTAAGCCAGACTGACAGAGAACAGCAATACCTGAAAGGTGCTTGCGTCTTCCTCTAAGAGAGGTGTCTTAATACCTAGACAGCTATATACTCAGATAACCTGCTATTAGCTTATTAATAATAAATAAAACAGTGATTCTTAATTTTCAAAATTATTTAGCTTGTGCTTTCAGCTACCTCAATCTCTGTTCCACACACTCTCTGCTTTGCTTTACACAGTGTTTGTACAGACAGAAGTACTAACGCTGCTTCAAATACATACACCATGGCTTCATATACAATAGGGTAACTCTCCTCTGCAATGCCTGCAATATTTATAGCATTATTATGGAGTGCTATATTGGGAAGTGCATAGCATCTCTGTGTGAGAATACGATTTGCACTAATAAATAAAATATACAGATATGAGATATTACACCCAGAAACTGATCCGTAATAACAACTGTATGTTTTTTTAAGGTAGCTTTCCAAAACCTGTGGTTACAGACAGGAAGATACTATGCCATTATGCTAAAAGTGCAAATAGCTTGAAGCTATTCAATTCGTGTTTTACTATGACCTTTATCACAAAGAATCTTATATTAAATCTTGAAAATTTAAGGAGCAAAGATTGTTTGTGATGACAGAAGATGATTAGTGCCCTCAAAGGACACCACTTCTCTTATCTTCACATGAAAGAACTCCAAACCTAAGTGCCTTAGTATATGTTGTGGCTAATTAAGCCACAATGTGGCTAATAGTGGAATTAAAGGTTCACCATCCACCACCACCTTTTCTGAAAATCTCTTGCATGTAGGGATATAGTAAATAAGCCAAACTTTCATCAAAACTACATTAGTCAATTTTCTTTGTTAAATCTCCCGTAGAAGAGGAAGAACTTACAGACTAAAGCAAACATGGCCTTGAACGGACAAAATAAATTTTAACTATTTCAGGACTGCAGTTGTACTCATCTTTCAGGCCAGGAAATAATTTCGTGAGCCTGCACCAGTAAACTCAGTGCACTGACTCCTTCTTAAAGCAGGAGAAGGTGCTGTTTATAGTCAGAATAAATCACTGTCTTCTGCTCCTGCTAATTGCCGCTTTTCCAGCAAAGTCTTGGACTCCTTAAGAAAGCATGGGGTTGCTAGGCAGCTCCAGGCATCTGCAGGTGTGGAGGAAGCTTTGTGGGAATACCAACATTACAGAACAATGACTCCCAGAGCCGAAAGCCGTATAATGAAGCCTCTGATTTAACTTTGCATTTTATTAGGAAAGCTTACTTCAGTACTATGAGAATTAACTTGTACGTGCAGCAAGCCAACCTCTTGCTGAGATATCAGGACAAATCTGCTGCTACATCAGCTCCTAATGAGTGCACCACTACCAAACCGTATCTCTCTAATCACGAATGAGGCACATAACCTAGCAGCTTGGAAAATGCATCGTTCCTTTTTTTCCATAGAGGATTCTAGGGAAGCTACCATGCTGGCACCTATTATGCTGAGTATCATGCTGAAATTACACACAATCAGAATTTGTCTGCTCCATTTGCTGAAACTAGTGTGTTACGGAAAGAACAGTCTCTTACTCTCACCTGTGTAAAAGAGGTATGATGACCGCTGTTTGAATGAAAAGCTGCAATGATTTCCAGAGCTGCTCCAGGTTTGCCTTCTACATTAACCACAGGAATCATTACAAAGACAGAAGGCTTCCCCAACACTACTTTTACTTCTAAGAGCAACTTACACAGCAGTTTTTCTGAGCTACTCTTTGTCCTGAATCAGTCACACATGACACCAGGGAGAAGACCCCTCTCCGTGGTGTTCAGCAAGAATTATTTAATACTACTGTCATAAGTTCCTGCCCCCATCACATAAGAGATTACACATTGCAAATAAACCCTTGTCCTTAACCACAGATCTCCAGAAGAGCGGCACAGCCCACCTCTAGCTGTTTAAAAGGAGACTATAAAATGCAGCAGCAGCCTGGCTCTAAGCGAGTAATGGCTACCTGATTATTCCCCAAACCAGACATTAAGAGCATCAGTAGTGCTGCTTCTACTTAAGTTGAACTGGAGACCTCAAACTATAACTATAAACACAGCAAAATGAGGTCTCTGGATAGTACTTACCCTCCTTTGAGCCAGGGTGGTTTTGATGGATCAGCCTCATCTTGACCCTTAAATGGGGGAAGGCAAAGGAACAATACAAAATTAGCTTCAGAAAACATCAGAAAAAAAAATATTTAGCTTATATGCTGAGTAAAGGATAACAGACCACACTGCATGCAGGCAAATGCATACAGACAGTCACTCAAGCACCTCCAAAGGCCAATACATGAGGACAGGTCATATGGACACACAGGCTACGCGATGTCACCCAACACCTAGAACCGGGACCAGAAGAGCCTGTTCAGTGCACCTCCTCTTTCAAAAGGAAGTCTTGAAGATCATCGCTTCCCTTCTTTTTTTTTTTTTTCAGCCCAACAAAAGGATGAGGTGTGGTAGCGCTCCTGTTACACCAGTGACATGAACATGTTCACAGTGAGGACGCTATAAATTAAAAGCACCTGTATGAAATGCACGAATGATAGATCAGCATGATACTTTGTACAAGCACTTCTGAATTTTGCTTGTGCTCAGATGTAAAGACTCTCGAGCTCCTGGAGCTGGACAGTCCCATTGCAGCTCCATCCATTCAACTACTTAACTTTCAACTATTCAACCATTTAACTTTTTTCATCCATTCAACTATTTAACTTCCAACAGGTGACCAGTAAGGGCCATCACTTGCAAGGACGGAAGCCACCACAGGCAGCAATATGAGGATTCGTTTTCATGAATTCAAACCATGTTCTTATGTTCTCATAGGAGTGTATTTATAGAGAGACATTTTGTTTCTTTGAAAATCTTCAGTAGATCGATTAGAGATGAGAAGTGTTCAAACAACCGGAGGGAAGAGAGTTTACCGCATAAGGGGAAAATGGTCTATCTGTAACTGGAAGCATCTTTGTTCCAGCCTACAGCTCATATATTCTTCTGCACACCTTGACAGAAAAGCTGGTTTCCAGCAGTAAAATATGATTAAGGAAGACACATGGCTAATATCTAATACACCAACCTCTGATAATCACATCTGCCAAAAGGCTGTAACTTGCACACAGTGGAAAACAAAGTACTTCCAGCCATGGGACATACAACCCGAGAATCATCACAGTGTAAAGGAATATCAGGAATTAAGCTCAATTTATATGCAAGATAAGAGCAGATAGCCCCAAAAGGTTCATTTTTTTTGATCCATTGTTTTGATGAACTGTGCAACCTCAGGTTGTTCACATGTATCAGACAAGGTCTCCCAGAAAAAGCAGAAATAACCAAGAAAAACAAGTTTCTGCTTGAGGTCTCAAAACCAAAAGCCCGTACTTCTTATTCATTATTTCTAGAACTCCAGGGCCAGGCAGATCTGAAGTCTACATATTTTTATTTATTTTAAACAGTCATGAGTAACATGACATATCCATAATTGAATGTGCTCCCCAGGTTTTCTGTGGGATCTCAAAGGTCTGCAGACCAGGTAGCTGCTCCCTGGACCCACGGTCCAGCACTTGTGAGCATTTGCCCTGTTCCCAGAACTGCACACCAGGCTCCAGGCTCTTTCACCGAGATGACCGATGAACACACACCTCCACGCCAGGCTGTGCTCCCCAAACCTCTCAGCCTGAAACCTGCACTTCCTCTGGAGGAACCTGGCTCAACTGCAGGCCAAGAAAGCAAATGCAAGCAGATCCTTCAGAGCACAAAAGGGAGAACAGCCCTAACTTTACCTTTGAACACTTGGAAGAGCTGTAACAAGAAAGCAATCGTCAAATGGAGCGATGTTTCATACTGGCCTGAGCTCGACAGATCACAAATAGCAAGGGCAGTGCTGCAGCTCTGAGCCCACGAGAGTATCAAGAACTATTTTCCAGGAAAAAAGATTGAGCTCTGTTATTTGAGCAATAACCATTTCCTAAGGCAACTGAGAGTCAACAGAGAATGGCAGAGAACACATATGGGGAAGGGCAGAAAGCGCGATCACGAAATGAAGTTCCATCACCCAGATTTTGACAAATGCAAAGTAAAAATGCTGGGAGTCCAGATAAACTGCACTTCTGCTCCTTTATCTTCATTACTTTTGCCAGGCATTTCAGACATGTAAATAAAAAGAAAGCAAGAGAAGAGGAAGAACTTCTGCAGGGACGAGATTAAAAATCATCAAGGCAAAGCAGAAAAACAAACAAACAAACAAACAACAACAACAACAAAAAAAAAAAAAGAAAGAGCTTTTGGTAAATGACAATATTGATGTGGGCCCAAAGCAGGTGATGGCTGTGTGGAAACAGGAGTTATCACCAGATGAACAAAAGTGAAGAGGTTAATTTGCTCCAGGCAGTGTTCTCCCTGGTGAAATGCTGAGGGAACCAGCACCTGACACCCATGAAACAAGGGCTGATGCCTTAAGACTGGGGAAGAGCCAATGTAGTACCCACAGCTAAGGCATGGGGAGAGAAGGAAGGAAATGTGATCCCGACTAGCACAGTCTCATTACTGGCTTCCACAGCTTGAAATACTTCATAGCAAATACAAAGGAAAGTATTAATATGGAGGTAAGGAAAATGGCCAAAAAGGAAAATAGGGAAAAAAAATACCATACACGGAACACTGGTTTTTGAAAGCATCAATTTGAGTTTGACAAAGCCACCATTTTTCTTTAGAGCATAAAAAGACTTACCAACTGAATTATCATTTCAACAAAAAGGCTTTGATGAAATGCCATGTGACATTAATAACGCTGGATAAGCTAAGAAGGAGTAGGGGAGCTTTATGGTGGGTAAAGAAGTCACTAGCTGAGCCATGGACAACGCAATAAGGAAGCTAGTGGGAGTAAGGACCTGCTGATAAAATCTGGTGATGACAAATATGGGAGAATTATCGATACAGAACAGAACTCAGACCCTGATGGGAAAAAAATAAAATAAAATAAAATGATGACACTGAAGGCTGCAACAACAGATTAAATACGGTAGAAATAGGTTTTGGTGCTCTGACATTTCTGATGTGAATTCTACCGCACACAAGGGGTTCCTCGGTGGAAGAACAGCAGGTGAAAGCAGACTTGAGTTCTCGTCATCGCACTGTGGCCGTGAGCCACTACGATACAGTCATGTAAGGAGAGAATATCATCTATAGAGGATATCCAGTGAAACATCTCCACAGAAATAAAAGCATAAATACCACTGTACAGCGCTGGCAGGACTCCTTCACAAAGACATGTACAATCTTACTCTACATCAAAGTAAAAAGAATTTACATAAAAATAGCAAAACCTGTGTGAGGGTACAAAGAAAATAATGTAAGAAGAGAATGAGACAAACCACTAAAATGAACCTTTTTCTGTGGAGGGGAGAACATACAGCATGGAAGAAATTAGGCTAAATAAAAATGGGGGACGTAAATTAAGTGTTTAGCCATGACAGTCCTGCAGTAACCTTTCAAAAGGAAATGCAGACACCAAATCTAACCATTTTCAAAGAAGAAAGATGGACAATTTATGTAGGAGACAATGACAGTATTACACATTGCCAAAGGGCTACCAGGCACCACAAAGCCCTCTGTAGTTATGGCACTGATGCATACAGCTGAACAACCAGTGGCCATGATACCTACTAGTGTTGGCACGCAGATTAACAGGGTGCAGGCACCTCCAGGAGTGCCAATTAAACAAATCAATCCACAGTTTAGATCCCTGTTATAGGCAGGAACATTTTAGACGTTCCTCTTTGCTTGAAGGCAGATGGCAATGTTGTTTAGGTGAACCTGCTGTAGCTGGGGAGCTTCCCACCTCTGAAAGCAGCACTTGCTGCAGGACCCAGGAGGGCTCCGGGAGCTGCTCTGGGTCTTGTCACCAGTCTCAGATCTGCCCAAGTCTAGCCCAAGACAGCAGCCAGGCTCGCTTAGAGCCTGGGCAAACAGAAAAAATGTTGGGAAATATGCAAAGAACATCTGGATGCAAAGAACACCTGGAACAGCTATGAGTTTGTTGATTTGTTTTTTTTAACACTGTCCTTCCCAAAATTAATGAAAAGACAATGCTGACCCATTTAACACCTAGACATCCACATGCTACAGAGAAAGTAATTCTGTTTCTGGCTTCTACTTCACTTCTCTGAACAGTTGTGTTACTAGATCTCTATTTGACAGCAGTCAGATGAGTTTGAATCAGGATGTTTTTTCCTGATCTCCAGGAAGCACTAAGGAGATGGAACAGCAAACGTAAACAAAACTGACCATCACCTCTCTGTTCAGTTTTTGTATTTCTGATGTTGATGGATGACAGTTTTACACCCACTTCCAACAAATGTCTTCGGCCAGGGAAGTGCCTGTCACCCCTGGTAATGCAGCATGTTAACTCGCAGGAAATTATGCTGGAAGTCGTCTCCAAGTAATAACAGTTTCTTACCAACCAAGAGCTGCTTAGCCAAATCATGTCAGTGACAGCAGCATAAATTGAAATGGATTAAAAAGAGCATCTAAGGCACAGTATTCAGTCATAGGGAAGACAATGTTTACTGAAGCCTAAGAAGGCATCTAGTAGGAGTTTTGCTTATTCAGGAAAAGCAGCAGCCAAGATTACAAGTAATTTGAGAAGTTATTTAAAGCTGCAATTTGCAAACTTTGCAATTTATCTCATCCACAGGAAGATGTTTCAATGGAGAGAATAAACAAATATTTCTGTAGAAAAGAAAGTCCATAAAACAGAGGTGCAGCCAAAAAAATCACCAAGTCTTTCTTTTGGAAGAACATCCCCAGATCTGTTAGCCAACTTCAGGACCACATAAAAGCCTAAACACGTAACTTTCCATCACATATAAGTGTTGTGTCCAGCATGTTGTCCTCTTACAGAGAGGTGGAAAACATGCAAAGCTGCATTATCTCAACAGATAAGGAAAACAGAACAGTGACTTTTTATTTGTTTTGAAAATCATCCTAACTTGTTTTCAAATACCATGCTTGGTTATTAAACCTCCCGATACCTAAATTAGCTATAGATGAATTTGAATCAGGCAAAAACAACTGTTTCACCATCTAAATTAAACTTCTAGTCACGCCTAATTAGATCCTTTCTTCAAGGGTATTAGCAGAATCAGACTAAGCTAAATCATCCCAATTAAACTAGTTGGTCTTGTGGTTCAATGTCTTTATTGATTAAAGCATGCTGCATTTTACATGGATCCAAAGCTGCAACAAGCAGAAGGATTATTTCAACATCAGTGCATTCAGCAGCAGCATCAATTTAAAAAACGACTGAAAAACTACAAAGGAAGCTCCTTCCACCTGATGAATCTTCCAGTACTAGTTTTCCACCTGACAGATGAGTTGCCTACAGGAAACTGCAATGTTTTTGCGCCAAAGCCAGAAGAGGACAGAATTTGTCACCAGTCCCAGATACGTCTGCACTTCCAATAACGCGCTAATGGATGGACATTTGCCAGTAAGAATGATACAAACCTCTTGATACACAGGCCAATAAACCTTAGAAATGAGAAATCATCAAACTCAATGGATAGGATCTACATGGAAGCCAAAAAGCCACACAGTGTTCAGTCTGCTCCAGGAAGGTAATTTAGTCTGATCCATACAGCTAAGGGAGAGACAGACGTGCAGTGGGCACCTAATCCACGCAGCATAAATTCAAGAAAATAAATAAAGTAAACTGAGAATTTAACAGCCAGAACTTTCTCTACATGAGATACAGTCGCAAACACAAATTAAGATGTTACACAGCAGCCAACAAAAAAAATTATGTGGATCCTCTTAGAAGGAAAGAGTTATTTGTTGCCCTCAGGCTGCCCACACAACTGAGCACCACAAGCAGAGAGACAACAGGTCCAAGACTGGAGAGCAATTAATACCTACAGCTGATAATTAGCTAGTTAGCTAAGTATCTATTAGCTGGTTAGCTAATTATCTGATATTAGCTGATAACACAGCTAATACCTACCTTCGAGCACTGCCCTGCTCAAAGCAAAGTGCAGCCTGGAGCTAAATGGCATGGCATCTGCAGCAGACACCTCCCAGCACCCATAGTCTGGCTTAATCTTGGTATTACAGCCCATAATGGTACTTTTGACTTTGATTACTGTAAGCATACAAAACAATTAGTGATGGAATGAAATAACGCAACTGAGGAATAATGCAAAATGAGGAAATGCTTGGTTTATGCACGATTCATAAAGAGGAAGACCGGAAAAGACAAAACAAACCATTTGTACTCTGCACATGGTGCCTCTGCACACTACGCACACCCCACAGAGCACTGAAGGGCAGAGACCACCCAAAGCATTCATGTTTTCTCTTAGTACAAGGTACTACGCACTGAACAGACTCTTAACTCATACACAGCGTTAACATTTCCTCTGGCAACCATAACATGCTAAACTGAATCTCAGCGCCGCAGCTGGAGCAATTGGTTACGTGAAGACAAGGCATGCACACACAGGAGTTTCAAAAAGAGATGCTGGTTAGAAGGGACTACATGTACAACCTGGAGCTCTCCTCTACCTCCTTCTGTGAAGAAAAAAAAGAAGGAGAGGAACAAAAGTTAATAGACAGGATTTCTGCCATGAGCTCTGTAAAGTGATTTCAGAAAGTGGGGTAAACATTTGCTGCGAGTTGATAAAACATTTGTGCAGCACCGAGTTCTCCATGTGCTTCCCGGGACATATACCAGTTAATCTCTATGAATTAATCTCAAGTGAAACTCTGATCAAATTTCACCCATAACTGCACATGCATTAGAACATATGGTTTTGAGAGCTGATTTTTACAGAGTTACAGTTCCTGTTTTTATTAACTCAAGAATTTTAAGTAATCTTAGTACAGTATTAAAGGCGCCATTTATCATAATTGAGAGAGAACCTGTATTTAAAACAAAGAGGAACATATTTGTTCCTCCTTTCCCCCCAGAGTACATCTACTATTTGCATTTGAAGCATCCCCCTTCCTTCCCTCCTCGCCCCCTGTACATTTTGCCCGTGACGAGGAAACTGGTAGCTCCCACGGAACACATTTTTCTTTTGCAAATATCATAATGCAAGGAGATATTTTCTGGCTTTATAAATCTAGGCAATTCTCCTCTGAGAAAAAATCCAGAAGCCTCCTACACTAAATCTCATGTTTATGGATAGGCAATTTCAAGGCTAGTAAAGTTACATGGGAGTCATACTAAAACTTCCGGTAGAGACGTGGTATCTTGTAAGCCTTCCAATCAGATAATTCTGCATCCGCACAGAAGAGTCATATTACTCATTTGCTAATGAAAGATGGAGGAGAAGGAATGTCTTCATGGCAACGGGGGCCACTCAGATGGGTTTAAAAGCTAAAATAAGTTTTCAAAGTTGCTCCCTGTACGGGTGTAATTACACACATGCAATCACTAAGACAGGAAAACAGAGAAGCTATTTTAACTCAATCACTAAGGAGAAGTCAAATTACTTCAGCAAACGAAGTGGGGGATTGTAGCTAAAATAAAAGCCCTACTTTCCTCCTTAAGACATGCCTTCATGGATCCCCAGCAGGAGCACCACCTTTCAGTGCTGCTCAGTGCCAGGACAAGGGTCCCACAGGAGGTTCCCTCTGAGCATCAGGAAGCATTTCTGTGCTGTGCAGGTGACAAAGCACTGGCAGAGGTGGCCCAGAGAGGCTGTGGGGCCTCCCTCCCTGGAGATCTTCTAAATCAACCTGGACTGGGCCTGGGCACCCTGCTCTGTGTGTCCCTGCTTGGGCAGGCCTTGGACAAGAGGGACCCAGAGCTCCTGCCCACCTCAGCCTTTCTGGGATTCTGTGAAAGCCCCTGCAGGCCTGTTGCGAGCCAATGGAGGAGAAAACACAAGCAGCAACGCTGCTGTCTTCTGTGTAACAGCCACGTTTACCAGTCTGCTCCACACAAACCTGCAGGCCTGGAGAAGCTGAGGAAACCTGGGGTCCATCCCAGACTCAGACATGAAAATGTGTTTTGGAGCACTGGCATTTCTGACTATTCCCCTCTAAAATAACTTTCTACGCCATCCTCCTGCCTGTGCCTTTCTATTAGGCAAAACCTTCTCAGCTAGGCAGCCCCATTCCACTTCAAGTCCTTTTTGTCCCTCTCTTCAACAATCCCCCCAAGCCCTACAAGCCAAGGCCATCCTCTCCTGGCTTGGTCCCTTCGGTTGTCTCTGTGTGTCCCTGGCAGACTTCCCTCATCCTTGGGTCCCATCTCCTTTTGAACCTAATACCTTCCTGGTACCTCCTGAGCCTGTGAAGTCTCTGGTTGCAGAGGATGGAGAAGACCTGGGCTCACTGCCACTCAGGTCTGCCATGGCTCCGTCGTGTTGAGCAGGGAAAACCCAATTTTAGTCCCTGGCTGGAAAACACTGGGGACAGATGGAGTGCAACAGCTGAACTGCAGGAAGTTACCAGCGAGCATACGCAAACCACATTTTTCAAAGGCTTATTCACTTCATTTATTTGGGGATGGTTTTCCACAAATAAACCCTTGACAAAGACATACCACTGCCAAATCTTAAGGTCAGAGGGCACCAGAGCTTCTTAAATACAAGTCAAGCTAATTTTGATACAAGCATAGCAATGAATCTTGTGTTAGACTTGTTTTTGGGAAATACTGGATTAGCTTGGCTTAGATTCACCTATATATCTTTGACTTCTGAGCCCCTTCAATTTAAAGCTACTAGGGACAGTTTCATGCTAAATAACATTTGGCAAAGCTCAGAGCCTCTTCAGGCAAAGACTGAAAATCTTCCGATAACACCCCCGTACAGGAGGTGTGCTCACAGCATCATCAACAGTGACTAACCTGGTTAACACCCAATAATAGAATTCTTTCACCATTCCACTTCCGAAAATTTAATTTAAATCTACAATAAATTTGTCATTTCAGGGTGGTGGGTTTTGTTGTTATTGTGTTTGTTTGTTTAAAAAAAAAAACACACACATAAGTCAAACCATCTTTACCTAATTTGCTATTTTCCGTCTTCCAAATTAAAACTTTAAAAGCTTGCTCATATTTTCAGGGGATATTTTAGTTTCTTTTTTGAGTTCAAATTAAATACAACTATTTACATACATCTGCTAACTTCTAAATTGTTCTGGTAATTTGCATCTGTGTACAACTATAAATAATTTAAACCTTTATGCCAGTGCATCATCTCTGATTCACCAAAACACACAGACTTACTAACACCTTCAGAGTTATCATCTATTCCTTTGCTGCAGCCTGCTGCCAAGCACATTTAATAAAATACCCTGAACTTGAACTTTGAGTCAGGCATAAGTAGGACAGCGGTTCAGGCTCAGAACCAAAAAGACAGCAGGCAGATTTTTTTCAGAGTTTTCAGTGGACCTGACCCAGGACTTAAAAGCACATTAAGAACAAATTAGTATCTTTAAAGTAGGACATACACAGGCATCTGCAGCTGGGAAAAACAATACTTCCACCACCCTTTTGTTGCACTCACAGTTTGATGCTTTTTCCAAAGGAAGAAAATAAGAGCCTGGCCCAAATATATTTTAGGTTGAGTACAACTCAAACAAAATTGTTGCTTCACTTTCTGAGAAAACACATGCCAAAACAACCCTATTTCAAACTGAATGATTGTGTGATTAATTTTGTCCTGCTCTACAGCCCTTGGCAAGGCTGCCACCCCCTCCTCTCGTTCTAGCTACTGCCAAGAGGTTACTTACCCACTGCCTTTCTCTGCCTGCTTGCTCCACCCTCTGCTAGCACTGCTGTTTCGATGATGCCCTGCTGTACCTCCTTCTCTAGATGGGGCTACTCTTCCTTCCCAGCTTCCCTGCCCTGCCCCAATAGTCTGGCTGCTTTGCTACCTAACCTCTCTTCCAAGTTTTTTTTTCCCCAAGCTCTCGCTCTTTTCTCATCCTTCATCATTTTTTTCCAAAACCTTTGACTGTTCTGGACTCCCCCAGTCTCTCAAAGCACATTTCCTACACCATGATTTCATCCCGGGCTTACTGGTGTAACCTCAGTTGTCACATCAACCATATAGATATGCTTTTACGTGAGAATCACACAAACATCAACTCTTCACATAGGAAAACTGAACAAGGGAGGCTCAGGATGCCAATCCACACTAGAACAAGATTTAAGACACTGAAGGCCAGCTGTAATCATTATCTTCCTCACTGTTTTGGCAACTGCTTGCCCTGTGAACTTCCCTGTACTGCTCAAACTCTGTTGAGACAAGCAGCCTCCTCTCACAGTTGGTGAAGCCTTAGAAATAGTTGATTCATTTGTTGATTTGTGGCAAAAGCTAACCCAAACCACTGCCTCCTCCCCAGGTCTTAAAATGAGGACGGGACAGGACTAAGTTTTCTAAATGGAAAAATAGGTCAGTTTGATCTTTACTATCTATAACTGAGTGATTTGAACATTCCCTTGAAAAATAAAAATAGGTATACCTCTGTGCCAAGCCTGAAAGAAATCCTAGTGCTTGACTCATTAAAAACCTATTGTTTGAATTAACACTACAATAAGGACCTCACACAAAATAAGAAAGTGAAGAGATGATTACACGCTTTATGATCTGCATAACTGAGAAGGTCACTAGTACAGAAGTCAAATACGTATTGTTTCCTCAGTAAAAGCACAGTCACTGGAAAAAACACTCAGAGCAAGGCAACTTTTACAACAGGAAAAAGAGCACCGGTTATTCTAACTTTCATAATTGTAATGAGAAAAGCGAACAAAATATTTGATGCAAATATTCGAGGCTTGAAATAAGGAAATGAAGATTGCAAGCTGTAGTTCCAGCAGCCACCACTCCTGAAACCACCAAGCCTCTTCCCTTAACTGTGAGGTGATTTTGACAGAGATGCCACTGAGGAGGTCATCTTACTGTCTGGAGAGGGAGCAGGCAGGTGGACCTGGATTTCAACGTTAGATTTGGTTTTACCAAATCAAGGCCTATCAAAACACAGCCCCTCAAAGCACGTTGGTCATTTCCATCTTCCATGTCCTCAGGAAGGGGTTAATCAGCACTGCTCCACCGCTGCATCAGCCCTCATCTGTTGTGGTCAAACACCTCTTTATCTGTACTGGTAATAAGGAATGCAGCTCCATAGAAATGGAATATTATCTCATGGACAAGTTACAGAAACAATATGAAAACACAAGTCTCAACTTTTTTTTCTTATAGTTATTTTTTATTTTTGTTTTTAAGGTCTCTACTAGGATAACATCTAGCGGCAATTAACACCAAGAACTCCCACTTTGTGATGGAGCCACTTGGAAGTCTGGAACCACTCAACTCCTAAAACTGCAAATCCAGCTACTTATAGCTCAAATGCACACTTAGTTATCACATCTTAACTATTATATTTAACAAGAAACCAAGTCACGAATTATGATGAAAACCCCTAACACCTGCTATTTTGAAAATGCGCTGCAAATCTCCCTCCCTCCCCCTCTCTCAAAAAAAGTGAAACTTCCTAATTTGCATTCCAGTGTGTTGTACAACAAATTTTTGAGGGCTTTTTTTTTTTTTTTTTTGGTCAGTACTATCGTACAGTGCATGCAATTGCTCTCATAATCACCTCCTAAGATAGTTCTAATAAACTGTTCACCCACCGAGTGAGGTGTTGGCTACTGGCTGCACAAGATACCTGATTTTGATATCTCTTTAAAAACATTTATTTTAGTTTACCTGAATTTGTCTCCTCAGCAGAAATCCAGTTTCCTTCCTGTGCTAATTCTTTTAAGAGTCTCCTACGCATTTGTCTCTTTTCCCTTAGCACATTTTTGAAATTGTTGATGCATTTGTTCAGGTAGATGGTCTCAGCGCACACCTTTTCAAGGCTCATGGGTCTGCACTCCTTTCCTTGCTCAGGCAGAGAGCTCGCATCTATTCCAATCTCATCAGGAGGCGAGTGCTGCCCGGCAGGCATGTCAGAGTCCGACGACGGCATCAAACATGAGACAGGAGACTCACATGGAACTGAGGAAAGACTGGAAGGAATGAACTGCATTTGAGCAGATGCTTCGCTATTTGCAGTTGTGTTGGCCTGGCTCTCAGAGGACTGACTAGGAGGGGTTTCTGCAAAGTTGTCGGAGCTGCCACACATACCTGAGCTGGTCAGCATGAGTGTATTGTCGTCATCCATCTGTAAGCCACTGTCGTTTTCCAAAAGCATTTCAGAATCGCTTGTCTCCAGTTTGTTGAAGACCACTTGCAGAGCAGACCGGAAATGATGAATGGCTTTCCCAAGCTTATTAGTGTAAAACTTCATGTCTACAAGATCAATGTTATCTCGGGAATGGTCAAGGAAATACTGGGAATTTTCCAAGACATCCCTAAAGACCTGATCAGTTGGATCTTGATCATTCAGGTCCATTTGGATCATATCTTTCAAGCTGTCGCTGCTATCAGCCATTTCATCTGTTGTGTGATCATAGCTAATGGTTGTCACCCCGCTAGAAACATCTTCCCTTTGAGCATCAGCTTTATCCACATTGGAAAATTTGGATGGGGTATCACAGTCTCTTTCACTTCCTTCTGCAGCTATCCTCTCATCTTTATCTAGAAGGGAAGAGCCATTCTCAGTGCCACTCTCAGTACCATGCCTGTGTTCACTTTCAGTGCCTGAAGCACACATCTGGCTTGCACGACCCAAAGACTCTGATGAACGGCAATCATTTCCATCACTCGGTTTGGCCAAACCGGTCACTTGTGTGTTTTGTAGAGGTTCACACAGGGCCTTGTGAACATCACTCTCACGTGAAGGCTGCTCGCTGCAACTTACTGTTTGTGCTTCCTTCCCAGTTTCAGGTACCAAGTTGCTTTTCTTAGTCAAGGTTGACTTCTGCACAGGATCACATCTCTCCTCTGTGCTCTGTGCTTTTCTGCTCGTGCTTTTATACTTAACCTGGCACGAGTCAGTTCGAAGGTGCCCGGCTCCATCAGTTCTCTGAGAAGCATCAAGATTCAATGAGTTGCGATGATTTTTCTTCAAGCCAGACTGAGAAGAGACGGACTCTGCTTTGCGGCCCCTCGGGACATTTTGCCGCTTTTGCTCATCACTGGTAGCAATCCGGACCCCTGAGCTTTGCAGAAGAACAGATTTCTGTAAAATAAAGTCTCTCTGTTCACAACTGACGAGTTTCACAACCGCCGGTCTTGGTGTTAAAGGCTTGCCTGTACCAATATCTGACCTATACGCATCTTTTATATACTTACTGCATTGGATACCATTGAAACAGTGATATTCAGACAAGAAGCTGCAGATAAGCTCTACTGTGTTTTCACCATCTTTTTCTGGAATGCCATAAAAATATAACACTGGTTCTTCCTTGTGTACCTCCCTGTTTGGCTCCTGAGTGTGTGTACTCGAGGCTTTGGCAGTGGAACCACTTTGCAGGCCTTCTATCTCACTCAAGACCGTATCCACACAGCTAGAGACTTCATCCACAGAGCCTTTTATCAAGGTGAGGTGCTGCCGGAGCTCTGCAATCTCTGTCTGGATGCGACTTATTCCCTGAAGCTCTTTAACGATGTAATCAACCACATCAGCTGAGCGATCTCTCGACTGCCGTCTACGGCTCTTGTATGCAGCAGGCTTTTCCTGAGGAAAGCACCCTTGCCTTTCAGCCATCTCTCTCCAGCTCATTGTGATGCTGAGGGAAGAAAGGTCCTGCCCCTCAGATACTCTACCCTTTCTTTCGGAAGAGGTCTGCATGGTACCATCACAAGCATTCCCTTCCGGGTCCTTCTTGTTCTGTTGAACCGAGCACGGTATTTTGACATAGCCATCCCAGTTCAGTTCCACCTCACCAACGCACACTTCGCTCGTGCCCTTGGAATCGGGCTCTCCATCCTGATGGAAGTCCCCTCCCGCAGTGGAAAATTCGGTGCTGGCGGAGCTCCTCTTTATTCCACAAACAAACAAGTCCGTTTCGATCTCTACTGGGGAGAGCTGGCAGTGATGAGCGTGGCTCGGATTCTCATCTACCTGGCCTTGAAGAAGCCTCTTCATTTTGTCCCGCAGGAACAGATGGAGTCTTTGCTTCCGGAACTGCTTCCTGGCCCACAATTTTACAATAGGTTTTCTCTGCAGAAGCACAATTTCATTTTCTTGCTTTTTCAATCTACTTCTAGCAAACATCATCAGCAGCTGCACCTGAGTTTTTCATAGTGCTACAAGCTGCACAAGCACACATCAATCACTTCCCAATGCACAACTCACATCCAGTTTCTATTCTGTCACGAAGCAGCTACCAAAAGAGGGGAAAAAAGATTACAGTTTGGTTCAGATAGAAATAGCCAAAGTAACTTAAGCAGATATTTAAAAAAAAAGATAAAAGAAAAAAGCATCCACATCAAAGCAGGCAGAAAGAGGATGTACTATTTAAAGTGTACAGCCATCACCTTGGTTTTGGCCACCTCCCCAGATCAGAGCCTTCTTTGCAGAAAGAACTGTTCCTCACTCCTCCTCCTGCCCAGGAAATTTAAAGAGAACGAAGACCAATTCTGTGGCCATTCCCTTACAGAACCAGGTTTGCAAGTAGCTCTAAACTGAGATCCCCACAATGGTGTGCTTTGTCATGGAATCACCCCCCTGATTACAGGATTCTGACGATTATTAAGGGCTTTATCCCTGCACATTTCCTTTCAGTCCATCCACAGTCTTTATCCTTTCTTGATTCGAACCAAAGCAGAAATCAAATTTTAGTTGGCTCAGTACCAGCTGTTCCACAAGAACTGTACAAAGTGATGCAAAGTGGCGGGAAGGCTGGATGACAGATTTTGAGTGTTAAAACCTTTTTGCTATTTTAATATTTTAATCTTAATATTTTGCTACTAAACACTAAAAAAAAAAAAAAAATCTCAAAGCTTACTGGCTCCCAAGCTAACCTGCAGTTAAATATGCCACACTCAGCATATGTACGAACAGGCTGAGCTGACAGCACGAAGATCCTGCACGTCACTTCTACTCCAACCCTCGAGATTTTGCAGTGGATCATTTTCCCAATTTAAATCGCCTCTGCAAAGAGCAAAGAAAAAATACTATGCTACCTAATTAAAACTTCTGTGTCTTCACCGCTGCGCACACTAAGAAACACACAAACATCTTTTTTTCTCCAGAATGTCAGGCAGAGACCCAGGCAGACGTCCTCCTTGAGCCAAGGTGACTGGAGGACACCAGTGCCTTTGACATGCCAGTTTGGACTCGCTGCTGAAGCACACTTTCTTTCTCATGTTCTTGTTTCATGGAAGATCTACAGTAGATGCCTTTAATTTTTCATTCTTGTAATTATCCAGTCCTTAAAAATGGCTTTCTTTTAAATTCACAATTACAACCAACATCACAGGCAATGTTCAGCCTAAGTTAAACTCCACAGAGTGCAGCTTTATGCAGGAAGGCTTACTGCCACGTTGAAAGGAATAGAATCAGGTTTCTAGTCTTAAAACAGCTAAACCAAGAATAAGGGTCATGTCAACATGCTTTTCTCCTGCTCCATTCTCACCCTTTCGAGGCCCGATAACCTTGGTTTCCATGGCGTGGTCTTTGCAACCCCAAAATCTTCTGCAGAGATGTTTGTGTGTTGTCCCAGCAGCACCCACTAGCAAGGGCTGGACCAGGTGCTGAGCCCAAGTGTTTCACATTCTCGTGCTAAGCAGACAACTGAACGCCACCATAAGTCTGTCTGCACTGAATCACGCCTTTGCCTCGGGACCAACAAGCTCCCTCCGAGCCTTTTCACTGCCCATGGCCAGCTCCAGAGTTCAGAGAAGCATTCACCAGGTGCCTCCTCCAGAGGTGAAACAGCACTCCCCATTTCAGAAGATTAATTCAAGGCTTGTACACCTGCACTGACCCCAAGCTGTTGAAGAATAGAAGCCCTTTCTCTAATAATTCCTCCAGTTCTGCCTGACAGCCATTTGCAGTATCGCCAGCATTTTGCTACTAGTGAGCATTTTCATCCCAGCGAAAATTTTGTTTTCAAGGTTGTTGTTTCTCTTTGGGGGCTGAGAAGAAGAGACAGGTTTTTGATCTGGAGGAGATGGCACTTGCAAATACCAATCTCTATAATCAGAGCTAATCAACATGCTATAACTGAGGCTGCATCTGTGGTTCAGGCTTAAGCCCCATAATCCAGCATCTCAAATGAACTTCCATACCTGCCCTTATGTAAGTTAAACAAATTCCCCATTAAATTTGTAAGCTTCTTAGAGAAAGCAAGTTTTGATTTTATACAAATTTTCAGGTCATTAGTCCATAAAGATCAGATTTTTTGGTTTATTTTTAGTATCTCTTATCTAACTAATCCCTCACAGAACAGGGTTGACCTAAGAAATATTTGCTTAGGCTATCTTCTTCCACTACTTAAACAATTTACCTTTCCACTTGATAGGCTAACTGGTAATTAATGCCAGAAAAGCAGTTCCATGTCAATATTAAGAAGTGAGCCTTCAGAGAACAAGCACCTGAATTCAGCGGCACCCTGGAAGAAGAGATCTGCAGCTGTGGCTCCCTGCATGTGTTGCTTGAGGGTAGCTAGCAAAAGATGCTCATTGCAAATATTTTCCAGCATATCAAACCCTCAGTGCTGGGAGAAAAGCCTACACATGCTTGTGCAAGGACTCCCTTGGAAAGCTCAGCATTCGTCACGCTTCCTTCTGCATGCAGCTTTCAACGCACCAGAGGGGCTTAATGATCATTTTAGTTTAAAAAAAGAAATCAAGCTGAAGTTCACTCTGGGTTCTTTTGTCTGCTCAAACTCTTGACAGCAGCAGTTTGTTACAGAGGATGCTTTCTCCTGTTGAACACCTTCGCAGAACTGCAGCCGTTGCAAAGCAGGCAGCTCAATGCAAATGCTACAAAGCTTTCATTTGTGCACAAACACACGTACACACATATGCACACACTCCTATTTCAGCAGAGACTTCCAAAAAACAACAACTTTGATTACAAGCACCAGCAATACCTTTCTAGCTTGTCCCAAGAGTGACAGAAACTGCTCCCCTCAGGTCTGGGATCAAGACCAGAACAGAGCACGAGGACACTGGAAAAGCCTCTCCATCCTCTGGGTGGGTGGAAGTGAACAGAAATCTCTCTGCTTCCATCAAAGAGCAAAACACTGCCACTTGTAAGAAACAAGCCAACAGGCAGGTAAAAGAACTGCCTGCTTCCTTCCTCCTCCATACATTGGGTGCATTTCCCTGTTCCCTTCCTGCTGACCCAAAGCAGGCGTTGTGCAGTTACCTGTCCCCTGTAGAGGTTCCTTACTCCTTTAATGTTGGTTGTGTTAGGGTCATGCTCCCTTGTAGCACAGACAGTAAAGTGACACCGAAAGCTTAATAGAGGTTCAGCCAAAAAATATATCTATTTCGATGCAAATCCTCACTGAAATCTTTTTCTCTTCCAGAATCACTTCAGAAGTCATACTAACATATAACAAGAAATCACATGTTTAAATAAAGAATATTTGCATCCTGATATCCTGCCAGATACTGTAAGCCCTCACACAAACTTTGTTTTGAATGCATTTTTAGCAGGCATTTCTCTCCAGAACTTAGAGCTTCGCCCAGTTGTCTCTGGGTGGGCAGACTGAAGAGCAGCATGCACAGGTTCCACCACTTCTCCAACGTACAACTACCCAAATGGAAGCCAAGCCCAAGCTACGCCGGAGTAAGACTTCACTGGCTTTCTTTGGGGATGTTTGTGTTGTCTTGTAATTTCCACAAGGATGAAACTGGCATCTTAACATTTTAAAATTTGGGGGCTGGGGGGGGGGAAGAATGGTGAACCAAACACTGCACGACTTATTATCTTATTATTAACTTATTACAGGTGACGTTTCTGGAGTATCTCTGCAACACATTAATAGTTACTTCTCCTCAAAACAGGAGTAAAAGCCTGGCACATCATCATCAATGAGTGAGAAACAAGAACATGAGAAATCCCTTGAAGGAACAAACTGTGGTTAGGAGATCTCTGCTCGACAACCTGGGATCAGTCACCCTTTAGACTTACAGCACTCTCCGAAGGGTCAGTCTCCACCAGAAGCTGCAAGCCACTCTGAACAGGGTGTTTGCTTCCATGACCTACTGGGCAAACATGGTTCAAAGCAAAGGCAGCTTTGCAGTGCCTTCAGCACTGCCCCAAGCACCAAAGAGCTGGTTGCACTGAAGTGGAAGAACAGCGTGTGAGAGCACAGCTTCTGTGTGTCCACTGAAGTTCTGCTAAAATCTCTCTACCAGCTCTCAGGTTTTCATCACAGCTTTACCCCATCACATTAGAAGGTGCTGATACACAAGAGTAGATGTGATGTTCAGACTCAAAGAGGTACAAAAACAATGAACCATGACCAAAAAGCATTTCTTAGCACCTTCTCTGGCTATCAACTCACACAACCATGGCACTGAGTAAAGTCTTTTGGACTAGATTATATTTTTAGTATCTTCTGCACACACAGTGGTATTGTGTTAGCAATACCTGCAAGCAATTGCTACAGGAAAAGCAATAAACTGATAAATGGTCTTGTTACTTTATAAAACAACATTTAAACATGTAGAATAACACGAACCAAAATGCAGGACATTCTGGGAAAGGAGGTTTTGGCATCAGCAAGAGAAAGAATTCATGGCTAAGGCTGCCATAGCAACATCGCCCCAGCACTTCGCATGCTGAAACATCGACTCTTCCTGGGAATATTACAGCATTTTTAAACACTTTAATTGCTGAAAGAATCCTAACAGCAAGGTTTGACAGAGATACAAACAGTTACAGGCAGCTTTGCTGACGTTATGACTTCTGGAGGTGAGCATGCAATTTGCTCATTATTAGATCTAATTTGGGGATAGATCATAGCTAAACATGAAATTCGTTGCTTGCTTCTGAGAATTAGTCTCTTTTCGAACCTTCTGATAATTAATAGAAACTAACTTTTTAGTCCCGGCATTGATTATTGGAATAAGAAGTTACAGGGCTGAGCAATCCTGTGCAAGGAACAGCAGGACTGGAGAACAAAATGTACTCCGAAAAATGTGCTCACCTCGAGGCATTTCTGTAAATGTAAGGTGCACAAGGCACACGTGGCACTTCGCAGTGGACTGTGGAGGAGATATTTCCATACTAGTGAAAAGACTGTAGTTACCAAAGGATGAAAATGTTTTTTTAAAAGCAAAACAATGTGAGCAAAAAACTACTTCACACTCCTTTCACAGTCCCTTCAGAGCCCCATTGCCTGCCAAATCTCAGGCTGCGTTCTTGTTCTGGTGCTACAGCACAAGCTGCAGAGCTGCCTAGCTGCATCCCAGCCCTGCCCGCAGGACTTTCTGAAACGTTCAAGCACTTCCACTGACGTGTTCCAGGTTTCATCTGTACCTCCAAACAGATTTGTTTCAATAAAACTGAGCAAAAATTGTGTCAAAACACTTCAATGCAGACATCCGTGAGAGCCAGCCTTCCTGCCTATCACATTGTAGAAAAACACACTTGAATCCTGTCCAGAACAGCTTGATAGATGAGAAGAGAGAAGAGGACAAAAGGTCATATTTGGCTAGTCGGTAACCCTCATGGTGGAAAAAATGATCTGGGGAACACAGCATATCAGCTGAACGACTTACACAGGTCCACACCTCTCCCATCAGTTATTCCTTACCTTTTACGCAAAGCCATTAAACTAAGGCTAAAACACCTCAGAATAATATTTTGCTGTACCAGCATGTTATTGATGTAGCTACAACGTGAAGGAACTGTATAAATCACTAAGTATGAGGGCAAAAACTCACAAAAGTGTTGCAAGCATGATCATCAGCATGAAAAATTTTGTTGAGAAACAGCATGAAATTAAACTCTTGTAATTAAAGAGTGTCAGTGTGTAGGGGAGTAAATAGATTGCACGCCCTCCTTTAACTCCTTAATAACCACTACAAACACAGGAGACACCAAAAAAAAAACAGTTAAGTGACTCGGCTTTCTGTAAAACGGGGCTAACGTTGGTCTCCCTCCACTGGCATCACTTCTGTGAGCACGGATGAAGGACTGAGATGTGCCTTTTAAGTGAAGATGCCTTCGGAGCCCCCCGGAGAGCTCCCAGGCACCAGGCAGTCCTGCCGTTCCTCGAGACGTGCTTGTTCCCTGTGCAGCCACATCCTTTTAGCACAGCTTTTTCTGCAGGGAAACGGTGGCAGTGGATGGCACAGTTGCAGTAACAAAAGGGCTCTGTCATTACCTGGTGGCCAAGAAAGGAAGGCATCCAGAGACAAAGAAAGAGGGGTTGTCTCCGAGTGCTGAGAGAGGCACAGGCTGGAAGCTGCCGACCACAGAACTCACAGCTCACGCACAGCCAGCAGCAAGCTACGTCTAAGGCACCTACACAATGTCCTGAAACTATTGCCTGTGCTGAGAAAAAGGCAAAAAGGATAACTGACAGCTAAAAAAAGTAATAATAGAGAGAAGAAATCACAGCTTCTTCTGTTGTTCTTAAGTAAAGTTACTTCGCTCCCTGGCAGCAAATATAAAACCTAAGCAGCCAGCTATCAAGAGCAAACTGAGAAGGAATTAAGTTCAGCAGCCTCTGTTTCCAGAGCACTGCTTAGGTTACATGGGGGTTTTGTACACAGCTGAATCAGTCAGGTATCTCCAGTAAATGATTTACCCACGACATCCTAAAGCACTGTGATATAACCAGCTCTGACAGCTGCTCCTTAAAACGGATTTCTTCCAAGTCAGGATCCTAAGGACCAAGTACTGTATTGAACAGACAAGCCAAGAGCAAGAAGCAACTTTTTGTTTAAAGGAAACAGCACCGAGAACAAACGCAAGTACTGCAGCATGCTGACAAGTCGGCAGTTCTTGGGATCGGGACCATACAAACGCCTGCTAGGTTTTGGAGCAAAGTTTCTGAATGTTCAGCTACCTCTAAGAGAACAGCGAGAGACAGAGCACTGTCACTCCATAACCAGTTCTTCTGCTTTAAATGAGGCTTGCGTGCACCGTTATGAAGGCACTAAAGGATGCTAAGAGCTCTGCCTAGACTAGCAGAAACAGAACACGCTGTACCTTTCCTCTACTTGTAACCCAATTTACAACCCAGTGCTGAAGCAATAGTTTGAACTCCCCAGGTGCTGCCATTTCTGACGAGAGCCACCGGGAAACACTCGTCCCTTGGATTTTTCTCAAGACTCTGGTTACTCACTGTGGAGGTCTGGAGCTGGTTTTCCAGGGAATGGTGCCTCAGTTAACAGGGCCAGCCAGGGAGGGGAATGACAGGCAGCACTCACCAACCCAAGGCGATGAATTAAGAGATGCAACTTCTGCTGTCAGGGCAGGGCTAACATAGCTGTAAGCACAGGCTGGTACTATGTGATCTTGCTCACTGTTTCTGAGCTTTCCTGCACTTCTTTAAGGCAGACATTCGGCAGCTTTCAGAGAGGCTGGGAAGAGGTAACGTAGGCAGCTGATAGAACAATTAGGCTTTTCCAGCTCATGCTGCTAAACTGCAGCGCTCTTCGACTAAAATTCTCCTGGGCTAAAACTGAAGCTTTACTTCTATAAGCTTTCTCCTTTTCATCTTCAGGGCAGAAGACCTTAGCATTGTATTAGGTCTTGATGTTTATCCCCCAAAGGCTCTCTCCACTAGCAAAAGAAAGCTGCCTGTATAAAAGGAATGAAAACTGAAAAGATATCTGAAACAGCCACGCCATCTGCTCTGATTCATGAGCTTGTACAGCATCCTCATTGCTCCTTCATGCCAGTCATTTCGTCTCATCAGCTCGCAACCTTCTCAGCACAGGAAATCAAGCCAATGACAAATACTCTGGGTTAAAAACAAGCCTGTTTTAAGTGACATTTAAGGCAGAATCAAACCAGTAATCTAATTACTCTGAAGCTATTTGCTCTTCAAGTGATCAAACTTGTATTACCCCCCAAATCCCTTCCCTTTAACTCCTCTTCACACAGTGATTTTGATGTCAAATTCCAGCTGAGATACAAACCCTCCTAACAGAGAAGTGTGAGAAGTAAACAGACAACCTCAATTGTACCAGCAATAGGACATCTGCAATTAGTGTCTAATGGGTGAACACGAAAACTAAGAAACAGAGCACACAAATGAACTTACTAAGAGTGGATTGTCTTTTCAAAGCATGTGTTTAAATCCAGTAAGCTTCAAAGGGAGCTATTGTATTACCAAAGTAAACACATGCACACAGCCCACTCAAAATAAAGAACAATTCTGCTTGTTTGCTGCCTACTTGCAGTTTATACCCAGCCACTTCATTTGTTCCAGTCATTCACTTACCTTTCTGCTTCAAAATAAAAGGTTTAAATGTAAAGGAAATATATAGAATAGAAACTACAGAATACAATAGCTTGGTCTCATAGAAAAGACAAGTCCCGAAGGATTCCTAATCTTGTTAAAGGTTCACCCGATAATGAACTTTCAGTGTGGAGATTATCAACACATTGTTGGTGTCCCATCTCAGGTATCGGGGAAAGCAATGTAAAAAGGCACCGAGAGTATCCCCGTTCCACAGCAGCACTACGATGAGAAACCATGCAAAGTAGAAGGCATGTTTCGAAGGGAAGAAAAAAAAAAAAAAAAAAAGCAAACAGTTTCTAAAAATCCAAAAAGCAAAAACCAGTAGAAGCCAGTGAATGTAAAAGCCAAAAATGCAGAAATCCTGTCAGCTTCGAGGAGCATCCCTCAACAGAAATTCTTTAATTCACCAACACAATGCATCTTTTCCCTTTCCCAGGCAGTACCAAGTACAGTAAAAACTTCATCTCTGTCTTCAGTTGTGACTCAACAGAAAATATTGTACTTCAGAGGCAGAGAGAAAGCTGTGCAGCTATTGCTACTTTACTCCTCCTCGTCAGCTGCTTACTGCCTAGCTCCTCACACGCAGCCTCCCCGCTTCGCTCACACACCAACACTCCTCGCCTTGAAATGATTCTCCACTTTATTATCCATTCAGAAGGAAATACGAACTGATAGAGCCAATCTGACTAAAGACAAAGCGCGCTCCTTTGGCATTACGAGAGCAGGCAACAGAGCACAGCGAGGCGATCTGCGCTGGAAAAGCGCTCTGTCTGACTCCTGGCATCCTGCAGGACTGCGGAGCAGGGGGCTGGCAGAAAAGCCCGGGACAACATAATTAACCAGTTCCAAGAAGGTTCTTTGCCCGATGCAGATATGTGTGTCTATTTTTGTATCTCCTGTTCACCCCAGACTAACCCACAAGGTTCAGCAATGCCCTCACTCAGGCGGATCCTGTCTGGTTTCCAAGGAAGACTAGCGCCAGCTCTGCCACCAGTGTGGGGGATTGAACACCCGGTGATCCTGCATTTCCCAAAAATATAAGTCACATTGTTACATAAAGAATGACTGCAGAAATGCTCTGCACAGAATCGGATCCACTCACGTTGTACTGACACTTCTTCCCTAGGAAGTGAGCAGCAGCAGGCACTGATCCTGTAAGAAGTGCTTAATTAAGAAGTGCTTCTTATTTGCCCCACAAGCTGTCCCAAAGGCATCCAACGCACCGCTACTAGAAAAATCTTCCTGGCCAGCTGGTCCACACTCACGTCCCCCTTTCCACCAGCGTTCCCTGCATCCTGTAGGTAGGTCCCCCTTCTTCATGTACCCAACACAAGCACCTCCTTCCCAAATGCTGTTTCTCTCCTGTGCCTTTCACACCGAAGGCGCTATAAGGGAGCTGCGTGTGTTTCCTGCTTTGATCGAGGACAAATCACCACATCTTTCAAAACAAAGTCTTTTTGCAGTGTGGGGTAGGATTCTGAAGAGGCCTCTATGACTTAGCTGTGGAAATGCCACTATCCTCCCATCTGCTCAAATGCCTCCCACCTCCTTGTGAGCCAGCCGTGCTTAAAATGAGATTTGTTCCCCTCCATCACGCACCAAATCTCTTACCTATGCCAATACCAACTTTCATTCACCGTTTCCTCTAACAGGCATCACCGTGCTCCAAGCCTGGCCCTCGCTGCGTGGGATATTCTCATGGCATCCGGAAGCATCAGCTGACAACAGCCGGGCTGGTGTCTCCATCTGCTTATTTATCTGATGGACACAAGCACAAGTTTTGCACACAGGCAGACTACTGCCACGGTGCACAATACTTGTGAACAATACTGAACAGCAACAGCAGTGAACGTGCCCCTCTGCACTTTCCAGGCGCAGACACAGCACTGGCACAGACATCAAGCCACCGATCTCATCCCAGACCCCGCGTGAGGCTTGGAGTTCACAGATACCCTCCATCCCCCAGAGAACCCTCCCTCTTTTTGCCCTTTCCCTTGCTGCAAGGCCAGGGACCACAGGTCGGATTTTCAGAGGTGCTTTAGCTTTAAATGCCTTTAAGGGCCTGACCCCAAGGTTCTCATTATATATTTGCTCCCCACCAGGAGAAGGCTCCTACCCAACCGAGGGCACCAAGTTCCACTGCAAAAGAAATGATTGCTACTCAACACACCAATTACAGCACTTCAGCTCGGAGCTGAAGCTTCGTATCGAATGCATCCACGTAATGATGAAGACTGCCCAAGTGAGAAAATAAAAATGCAATCCAGGATTTGCGTGGTACTTAATATCTTCAAACTGCTGTGTATAAGACAAAAAAGGACTTTTCAGGGGTCTTGTTTGCAGTAATAGTTTAAAAAAATAGACAACACTCAGTTAACCTTGGTATTAACTGTCTATAGCACCTGGATTACCCATTGCACAGCATCGTAGGCTTTTATTTGCCCTACTTTTTCCAATGATCTGACTACAACCAGAGCCATTGTCATATTGCCATCGCTGCCTCTTCTCATCTCTTCTTTCCATGGTCTTTGCCTGTCCCTGCAGTCATCAATGCACTAGCACATCCAAGTCAAAAATGCACTCGGGCCAAATACAAACCTCCACCCGTGGCTCAAGACCCTGACAGCCTGTGCAGATTTCCAAGCACCACCACGTAAAACCCCAATACTCCCATGAATGCCTTCCAGGAACAGGATCAGAAAAATAACATGAAAAGAGTGAGCAAGTTTTAGAAGACAAAGAGATGGGAGACGTCATTAACAGAGGTCATGAGCAATGAAGTATTGGAAAACGTCATGGTCCTCCCCGTGGCTCACAAGGAGTTGGAGAGGAAGAGAATGAGGCTATGAACAGACATAAACAGCTGGCTCTCAGCAGCTAGGAAGATTGCACCTTTCAAACACTTAAAATCTCTTACCTAATACAAAGGAGATTGACACAGGAGCTGTTTTTCAGGAATGCTTCATTTATGGAAATAGCGCAGATAATTTGGAATTAGGACACAATTCACGCCTAATGAAAAGCCTATGAGAAAGTGTGCTTTACCTTAAGGCTCAGACCACTGAGTTATTTGCCTTCTACGAGAGAAATAAACTTCCACTTAAAAATTTAAATACTTCGTGCTGTGATTTTTTAATTCGCCAACAGATTTTAATTTTAGGTTGAGCCAGCAGGGAGTTATTAAAACTGATAAAACCAGGCTCAGCTATATAGGCCAAATGCTTTGATGTCTGCGAGGTATACATTACCCTTTCTTCTTTTTTAATCCTTGTTATCTTTCTATTTGATTCTAACTTCCTGTAAAGTACTGAATTACTGATAAAATTGTGTAAGTAAGCAATTCCTACACGAGCACGAGTGGATTACCCAAAGAAAAAAGAGGACACTCCAAGCACAGGTCTTGCTCCCCTCTCTCCTACACACATCCCTTTCTCCCTGCAGGAAAACAAGCAGGAACACTGGGAGTGCCCTGGCTCCTAAGGAAATACAAAACTGGGGGGACAAAGCAAATTAACTGATATTACATAAAGAGAAGAAGCAGAGAAGAATGAAAAATCAATGGAGACAGCCTGAATGGAACAGCAGGGATAAATTCTGTCCAACTCACACTCAGGTTTAATTCATCTCACAAATGGACTCAGACATCTCTGACCCAAGAGCTCTCTCTAAAACAAATTATTTTCCTCCCATTGAAGCAAACAAAAAGAACCATCTGTCCCAAATGAAACTGCCTCTTGCATCTCCCTGAAGACGGAGTTTTCAGTAAGGTAGTTTGGGTTCAGAGCTGCATTGGCCCTTAGAAGTTCAAATACACAGTGTAATATCTATCATCAATTGATTCTGCAGTGAAAACATGCTATTTATTATCTTCTTCAAAGCCACACAAAGATCAAAATCAATCTACAGTCTAAAGACTGAAGTGCTAATGAAAAAGCAGCGACTTTCTGCTGTTTGACAGCCATCCCCAGTGAGTACCGTGCTTTGAGGAGCTGTGCATCACCACAACATAAGCAGGACTGCCCAGACAGTAGGCTGGAGGAGATGGTATGTTCCAAGGCATTTAAGGCTATCGTGTCAATGCCATTTCTCTCATTACAGCCACCCAACAACATTCATCAAATAACACGTTTAGGACGTTGCCTTCAGATGAAAGAACAAGTTTCTTCAGGTAAGGCGTCACACACAGCGCAGATTCTTCCTTTTCCCCTTAGGAAAGGGGGGAGGCAAGGAGCAAAAGCAACCTGCAAGGTCGTAGGGAAACAAAGGCACAGGTTCCTCCTACAGCACCAAGAACATCCCAGAAACTGATACTGGCCAGACATTAACTAGGAACTCCTGAAGAAAAAGGAAGAGCATGTAATCTTCCTCAAAGCCCCCAGAATTCCCCCTCTTTAAAAAGGGGTTTTTCTTCCACAGAAGAAGGTGAATTATTTGGTTTACAGAAAGACAAAAAGAATAGCACTGGTACATTAAAAAACTGCTGAAGATCAGAGGTACTGGGACTGTTTACCTTCCAAGGACAGGCAATGCCAGTCCATCTGCTGTAAACAGGTGAGCCCAAACCACCACCTGACTTGTTATCTGTGTACTGAAGAAGACAACACTCCATGCATTAACGTTTATTTGAATGTAAGGATGTCTGCTGAACCCTGGGAATGAAGGATACTTCCAAGGCTAAGCACAGAGCAAGATTCAAGGAGTTAGGTTTTTGTAAGGTAAACGAAAAACCTGGAGTTAAACTAGCACTAATGCTTTTGCAGGGTGATGAATCCTCATGCTTCTCACTTTAGGCCAATCTTCACCAGGCAGGGATTGAGAGGAGACCTCAGAGCTGTCTGCAAGGAGTCCTCCCACCTCCTTCCTCTGAGGCTGCTGCTGCCACACCAAAAAACCCTCTGAGAGCTGACACACTC
Organism: Nettapus auritus; assembly: GCA_011076525.1. Lineage (NCBI taxonomy): Eukaryota > Metazoa > Chordata > Aves > Anseriformes > Anatidae > Nettapus > Nettapus auritus. The sequence continues at coordinate 9,706,999 of CM021797.1, read as the reverse complement.
CTGGCTTTTGTGAAATAAAGCCAAAAGCTATCAGCTCCGAAACCCAGTGCTTTACCAAAAAAAAAAAAAAAAAAGACTGCTTTATTCCCATCCAGTAGGTTCCAGTCACCCCAGGGCACAAACCAGCCTTATTTCCCAGACACCACGCTCCTTGCAGGAGCTGCTGCTCAGACACTAGCACCTCACTCATCACAGCCCACACCAGCCTTCAGAGTCACATTATAAAAGCAAAGCTGATTCAGGTGGCAGGCTCAGGCTAACATCCCGTCTCCCCGTGCCCCAGCAATGACAGATACCAAAACCTTTCTTAAATGTGCTCCTGAAAACAAGCAAATGCCTCCAGGGCTCTTGTTCCGGGTTCTGGCTGCCCACCCATAAGTGATGAAGCTTTTCACGAGTTGAATTGTCACTCTCCATCTTTAATCAAAAAGTAGAAGCAGAAGATGGATTCACAGCAAACCTTTCACTTTGCCCTCTACAACACAGCTGACTCAAAAATTTTAGCAACTAGCTGTTCCCATTCCAGAAGCAACTATTAAACTGGCTTTTAAATCAGAGTCAGCCTGAATATCTCCGGTCAACAGGCAGTGAGGAAGCATTTACAGCAGAGAAAACTCTCCCTCTGCTGCTTCCTCCTTCAAATTACATCTCTCTCCCTCCTAACGGCATCCATAACGTACGGACTTGATATTCATGAAATTGGAAAATTACAATCAATGCCTTAATTGCACACCTAATTAAATAATCAACATCACTAAAACGCACAGGCATCTGAGCACAGACATGCTGGAGGTGGAAAAACCTGGAATTACGCTCTGAGCTGTAATTGCTTTTTTGATCGACAAACCTGGGAAGGAAAAGTTGCAGATCATTTGAAATATAGACCTCAGGTAAATGTAACAGCCTACAGACATGAACCAGCTGGGGCACGCACAAGGGACGTAAACCAGTCAACATTGATATCGTAAATGCAGATAAAGACATAACAGGTCTAACATGCAACAGTGGAAAGCTAGGTTAGACATCTGGAAAAGCCTTTAATCGTAAGCAAGCAGAGATTGTCTAGGGAAGTTACAGAATCTCCAGCCCAGAAGCTTTTAGCAAGCAGGAGCACATGCACTTTTCAGGGATGCTTTGGAGGAAAATGGATGGTCTAATTAATCTCCTCACGTACTGACCAGGTCTGATGTTTATTGCTCCTTACTTAAATCATTCCACAATTTGTCTCAGGCAGCAAATTACACGGCGATACACATACCAGCTATCAGGCACCTGTGTCCTAACTTGGGACGTCACCTTGGCAGGCTATTTAAAGACCCTGGTGTCATCTGAGCACTGTCACCCTTTGGGGACCACTTCGCTAGTGATAAAGGATGAAGATGTGTTATTCCCTACAGACGGTCTGCCTGACAACCCAGCTGCCCAGTGTTACAGCTCAGTTCAAACACTGTAGAGCATGTTTTCCTACCTGAGCTTGACAGTGAGAAGAGGGAAATGGCCTCTGACAAAACCACTTGTGCATTCTGCAAAATGTAGGTCCAAAACATAAGGATTTGGCTACTGGAATTCAGATCCTTTCTCTGCAGAGAACACTGAAGCCATCATCCCCAGCACCCAATTCTGTTTCAGGATCCAGCCATCCTCGTTTAACCCAGCCTAAATCAGCACTGTCAGGTCATGATGCTCTGCTCACCTCCAGCTGCGTGCCCTCAGGACAAAGGAGCTGTGTATCCCTCAAATTGCTCAGGGTTGATTTTCTTACTCTGGATAAAGGTTCCATTATTAAAAAGGGCTGAAAAAAGCATTTTTTTTTTTCTTCCCACATTATTTCAGGATCCAGATTTGTATTATTATTTTATTTTGCTGTACACAACTTTATCCTACAGGGTAGCACTTTGTGTGAATTTAAAGACTATTCCTTCTCTGGTTGGAGGTAAACCCCTTTCTCAGCAAGAAGAGAGGGAGTCCTACTACTCTCTGAGCAGGAAACTCTTTGTTTCCTTTGCATGGCTCAGTGCAAGACCATATGTATTATTTATTGCATTGTAGCCATGCCCTACTGTAACAACCACTGTTATATGAAGTAGGTTAAGGAGTGTTCGCTGCACTCATCACCATATTGCTCAAGTAATTTAAACATTTGGTGTTTTCATAGCATTTCTGTAAAGTTTACAAGTCCCCACTGCAAGTGAAGAATGAGGGCATAATCAGGTCAAGACCTCTGCCATCTGGATAGCCATCTCAAGACAACCAAAGCCAGATTTTTCAGATTACTTAAATTTGGAGCACCTCAAATTCTACGAAGCCTGGATTACAGCTACCTCAGTTGTTGCTGTGATGGCTCATTTCCAGCATCTTAAGTCAAATAACCAGAAATCAAGCAACGGGTCACAGGGAGAAGCAATGTGGAAACCCTCCTCCAAGGCCACCATAACATGGCTTGTGCAGCATCACCTAACAACAGCGTGGCAGAATAATAAGTAGTAACAGCATGGAGAAACAACCAGCTACCTCTGCTGACACAGATTGCTTTCTCTCTCCCTCATTTGCTACAGACGTACCAACTTTCAGTAAGCATGGAAAAAAGCTTTGCACTACACCACCTTCGCCTTAATGACTGCTGGCTAAAATAATATTCCTTTCTCTGCAGGTAGGAATAACTTTGTACATTTATATTCCCCGCAGAAGACAGCAGTTGATTAATGAACCGAAATGCTCCATAAATACTTGTTATGAACCACATATATGCCTCAGTCAGTCTCTAAGGACACCGTTAGCGTGTGCACTGAACAAGAAAAAGGGACACTGTCACACTAGCTCTGACAAAGCTGACCCCTGCAATCACACTGGTATTAATAAGCCCTGACACAGCTTTCACACCTCCAGTAAAGGCATTTGACAGGTTCTACAAAATGGGCCTGAATGTTGGTCTACAAACCCAGTCATGAGAAAGGGGAGGAAATTCAACGCAAAAAAAAAAAAAAAGTGAAAATAACTGGATTTAGCAAACCTCCGCAAGGGGATAAAAACTGCTCCACAAGCCAGGTTTAGGTCAGTGATGTAAAGCAAAGTTAAATGACTGAGTGGCCAATTAACCCCTTTGCCAAGTCTGTGATGGGAGGGACAACCACATTTTGACCAAAACACACCCAAATCCTGAGCAGAGGGGCCAGGGGGAGCATTCCTGTAGCTGACTCTGCTCTGTCTCAGATCACTGAAGCCACGCCACCTCCACTGGAGCTGAAGAGAAGCAGATTCAAATACAGGATGAGAAAAGGATGATTCCAGCAGCTGTACATAGTTGTATATTAACTAGCTATTACTACTGTCAGCTAAAAATAGAGTGACTTAATTAGAATGAGTAACATGTATCCGTGTCACACAAATATAAAGACGCTGTACTTGCTTTAAATTAAGTTTCCTAAAACAACCCATAACAAAATTCAGAGTGAATACGCCAGACAATCTATAGATATGTGTAGACAAAACTGGATCCTTCAAGTACCCCTTATATGAGACATCACAGAAACACATGCATGCATTTCAGCCTGCTGTACTAACACAATGTGCTGAATAAAAATAGAAAAATTTAAATAATTTGCAGCAAAATTTAGCATTCTCAGTTTCTCAACAACAGTTTCTCAAAAATGCGTGTGCTATCTTAAAAGACAAGGTGAATATTGACTCACTAACAAAAATAAAAAGCAGATGGAAACATGGCTAAAATAAAACTGATCTTTTACATAAAGTAATCTCTATTTTGGTTACACACAAGAATAAGTGAATTATACTTAAAGCAACGGCCAAGGTGGGGCTAAATAGATAAATCAGTTCAAGGTTAAATCTAAATTTCCTTCTAGCTGGATAGTTCTATTATTTCCTTTTTAGTACACATCACAGATTTAATGTTGCCTTAATATTATCTGCCGCTTTTCAGGCTCTCCTAAAAAGATAATTTCCTGGTGTTAGCTTTTAGAAACTTTTAATGAGCATGTGTTCAATTGCAACTTACTCTCTAAATAAGCAACTGAAATCTCATGGGGAATTTTTTAAATCTCTTTAAGAACAAAACTGTTTATATGCTATACGGTATTTTCTGAAACTGTTACAACTTGGTCATTTGTCAGAAAACAAAATTATAGCTCTGACAGGTTCATTACCAAGCATGAATCACTGATACGCACTGTTCCTCAAGAAACCCCTCACACCGTCTCGGATCCTTAATATTTTCTGCAGAAGTGTATCAAGAAGTCATCATCCAAGAGGGACTGCAATATGATTTTGATAATTTTACTTCAGTGACAGTATCTATGTAGCAAATTCCTCTCCCACACACCTCTGGTTGTGCTCCGAAGCCCACAGGGTCCTGCAAAACAGCAGAGCTCGGCAGCAAAGGCAGGCAGGTGGGCAGTGTGAACACGGGGAGGTTACGCTACAAAAAACAGTTACGGAGGCTGTGGTTCCACGGATGTTTCTCACAGCCTACTTAGAGGCTTCCTAGATGATGAATTCCCATTCTTTGCTCCCACAGGCGACTGTCATATAATAGCTTTCATAAACAGACCCATTTTTAGATTAATTAGAAACAGAAAGGGCAAAGAAACCCATTTGGAAGCTGTTCACTAACAATTAGAAATATCACTTTCTGATTTCTAGCCTGGGTTTGTTCATAACCAGCTTATACCCTTCTGTTCTTGCACTAACATTAACCTTTAGCTTAAATAGCTGCAAAACTTGCCAATATTTACTCCCCTGCTCTATTAGTACATGGCAGCAACATCTGCTCTAAGCCTCCAGTCTGCTCAGCTAACTGAGCCGTACTTGCCTGGCCTCAGCTCACATCCTCAGCACCTCCCCTCCCAGGACTGCCCCAGTGTCTCCTCTCCCACAGCTTCTCCAAATCAGTTGCCGATTTCCTGCATGGCATCATCTTAGAAACAGCATGGAAATAGAATCACAGAATGATTTGGTTTGGAAGGGACCAGAAAGACCACCTAATTCCAACCTCCTGCCATGGGCCAGGACACCTCTCACCAGACCAGTTTGCCCAAAACCCATCCAGCCTGGCCTTGAGCACTGCCAGGGACGTGGAAGTCCCATCCTCCACAATGTCATAATTTGTTCAGACTCTGAACAATAAAGCAGACAGACACTTTTCCAGTGGCTGTGACACAGCCTAAAAATCCTGTTTGTATGCTAAGAGTCCTGGATGCAAAGAAAGTTCTCGTATCATCCGGAGAACTATCTTCCAATGGACCGCAGTCATTAGCTATATCACAAGACCTTCAAGCAGCTTGAATTCAATAAATCTTTGACATTAAAATGTGCAAAACATATTTTTTAAAAAGATACTCCATTTTATATACTAAACACCGTAACTGGAATCCTGCTGCCTTCAGGCATAGCACTAAGAATTACACGCAGAATTTTGACCTCCAGATGCCATTTTTTACAATACAAAGAGAAAATAAATCACTTACTTAAATCCAGATGCAGAGCACTAGACAATGCCAATCACAACAGCCCTTACACAACTCCAAAAATCAGCTCAGAAGTATGCACAGCAACCTTGCCCTACATCTAAACAAGTTGTATAACCACACAGGTTGCAAAAACAAGACAGAAGTGAAAGGAAAACTACACCAAAATGGTCATGTACTAAACCCATTTTCTGTTCTACTTCCTTTTCCTATGGAGTTATGATATCGTTCAAAACATTTGCTAATATTGCACTAATATTGTTTCGCTTAAGATGTGCTCAGCCAGTGCTGCTCAGCTCATCCCCTCCCCACGTCCTGTGCTTTGTAAGCCAAAGCACACTTCTATTTCTCCAGAGCAGCATTTCTTGTGCAGATTGTCTCAGTAATACGCAACACAGGGAAATATCCCCTCCGCCCACGCAGAGCCTTAAAAATAAGAGTGTGAAGTCTGGCTCTCCCAACAGCCAGTGCTATTTTTAAGAGCTGCGTATGTGGCAGGTAGGAGTCTCCCCACCCACCTCTCCCATTGCACCCCTATTCTGAGCAGGGGGAACTGATTTAATCCAGCGCTAGATCAATCTCAATTTCCACTTAGCACCATGTGCAAGTGCACGTGGAGGTGGCCAGGACATGGTAGGCTTCCACGCCACAGTCCACAGCAGATACAAGCCTTTGTCAATAGAGCACTCTGCCACAATTCCTTCTGCCACTACGTGCCCAAAGCAACATACAAAGAGGGGGTTTTTGCATAAGATGGCAATGGCTGTCTCAGCTGTAACACTTTTAATAGTCTTCTATGGATGATGATACAGTGTAAAGAGGACTTGGTCTGCTCTCCAAACAGATTTGGGTTCCATTTATTCCTAAAAGCCTCAAACAACTTCTGCAGCAAGTCCTGGGGAAGTATATGGACAAGGTACTGGAAGAAGTATTGATACAAACGTGAACACAAGCTGGACAGCAGCAGGGAGGGGAAAAACATTTACCATAGTTCTTCCCAGTTCTGAGGTGCTTTGTGCACACTGGATAGTTTCTTCAGTCTACAACACAAAAGCCCCTTCTGCAGACACACACAGAAATTGCTGTGACCAGATTGAAAGAAAAGAAACCAGCGACAAAAAGGCTGCATATCTGGGCACACCGTTAATTGGGAACCTAGGAACAGTGTGAGACATAAGGTCATTTACCCACATTGCCACCTCACTACTGCCACCCACATCTCGCTCTCTGATCAGCAGCAGCACAATTCCAGTGGGAAGGGAGGAAGGTGAATAAGGCATCTTTTCCTTCAGAAAACACCAGCTCGACAGAATCAAGCCCTGTTTCACAGGATCGTGATGAATGTCAAAGGGCATATCTCTCAGATCTGAGCTATCTGAACAGGGAAGGGATTGCAGGGAAGAGGCATTACCTAGAAAAGAGCTGCAGCTTAGCATTCAATGCTCTGTTGTAAAATGCAGAAAATCTAGGTTAAAGTCTCTGCATTGCCCAGTTTAGGCCAAGAACCAGAGTTGTTCCCCCCACCCCTTATTCTTGACAAATTCTAACTTAAGCTGATGGCTCCTCTGCAGAGGGGTTTCTCTTCCCAGGTCACATCCCAGTTAATCTCATAAAAGCCAGAACCAAAAAATCTAGCTCCCAAAAATGAAGGAAAACAAAAACAAAAAAAAAAAAAAAAAAAAAAAAAAGCACTATCCCATATAAAAGACCCAGCCACTTCCCTCCAGCTTCACTCCAGAAGTCAGTCACTCATTAAGTGTTTCAAAAAATGAGATCTACCAGAGAACTATTCGTATGCATCCCAGTACTTGCGTGTCAGTGTGACCTTACAAGTCACAGAATAAGACCACACAGTTCAACCACACCTGGTTACTCGAGCTCAGCGTGCAGTGCTGGAACAAAGCGAGATGTGCCTGGCTGTGGAACATCCTGTCCTTGTAATCTATATCCTAGATGCTGCACAGACAGCCTTCCCTTTCTTGTTAAGGAAATCAATGGAATAAACATCGGAAAAGAAAATGCACTTCAATTCTCATTTAAAGGCTTCATAAATATTTCGAGCTGTAGATGTGTAGAGTTTAAAATATATAAAACTAGAAAAGTGAAGCTATAATCCTGAATAGTACTACAGATTAGGAAAAGAAACAACGCGTCAGGATTTTTTGGCTTTGTTTTTTACCTTCTCATGGAGGGTATCCCCAGGTCTCATAAACCCACAGGAGGCTTGCAATGGAAAAAGTAAAATAGTGTGCCAGGACAGGTAACTGCACTCCCATCCTCTCTGCAAACGTCTGTTACAGCTTTAAGAATGCTTTCCAGGTTTGTGGGTTTTTCCCCTCTAGCCAGCAACTGGGAACTTGGTTTTCACCAAAGGGGACAGATATCCTGTGTGCCAGGGAATGCAGGCCTTCAACACTGAAACTGGTTTTTAGCAGAAGTGAATGGAATTGGAGCGCTACTGCACCAATATGCTTACAGAAACTCACAGAAAATCTGGTTAGCAATCAAATCACGGAATCACAGAATCACAGAATAGTCTAGGTTGGAAGAGACCTACAAGATCACCGAGTCCAACCTCTGACCTAACACTAACAAGTCTTCCGCTAATCCATATCCCTAAGCTCTACATCTAAACGTCTTTTAAAGACCTCCGAGGGATGGTGACTCAACCACTTCCCTGGGCAGCCTATTCCCGTGACTAACAACTCGTTCTGTAAAGAAGTTTTTCCTAATATCCAACCTAAGCCTCCCCTGGTGCAACTTTAGCCCATTCCCCCTCGTCCTGTCACCAGGCACGTGGGAGAACAGACCAACCCCCACCTCGCTACAGCCTCCTTTAAGGTACCTGTAGAGTGCGATAAGGTCACCCCTGAGCCTCCTCTTCTCCAGACTAAATAGCCCCAGCTCCCTCAGCTGCTCCTCGTAAGACTTGTTCTCCAGGCCCCTCACCAGCTTCGTAGCCCTTCTCTGGACTCGCTCAAGCACCTCCATGTCCTTCTTGTAGTGAGGGGCCCAAAACTGAACACAGTACTCGAGGTGCGGCCTCACCAGAGCCGAGTACAGGGGGACAATCACTTCCCTGGACCTGCTGGTCACACTGCTTCTTATACAGGCCAGGATGCTGTTGGCCTTCTTGGCCGCCTGAGCACACTGCTGGCTCATATTCAGCCGACTGTCAACCAAAGCACCCAGGTCCTTCTCTGCCAGGCAGCCAACAGACCTAACTTGGTGTCGTCTGCAAACTTACTGAGGGTGCACTCGATCCCCTCATCTAGATCATGATGTTAAACATCCAGAAGATGTTAAAGAGGACTGGCCCCAGTACCGAGCCCTGGGGGACTCCACTAGTGACTGGCCTCCAACTGGATTTGACTCCATTCACCACAACTCTCTGGGCCCGGCCATCCAGCCAGCTCTTAACCCAACGAAGTGTATGCCAGTCCAAGCCATGAGCAGCCAGTTTCCTGAGGAGAATGCTGTGGGGAACGGTGTCAAATGCCTTGCTGAAGTCAAGGTAGACCACATCCACAGCCTTTCCCTCATCCACTAAGCGTGTTGCCTTGTCATAGAAGGAGATCAGGTTCGTCAGGCAGGACCTGCCCTTCATAAACCCATGCTGAATGGGCCTGATCGCCTGCTTGCCCTGCAAGCGCCGCATGATGATGCTCAAGATAATCTGCTCCATGAGCTTCCCTGACACTCAGGTCAAACTAACAGGCCTGTAGTTCCCCAGGTTTACCTTCCGGCCCTTCTTGTAGATGGGTGTCACGTTTGCTATTAGCCAGTCGAGTGGGACCTCCCTGCCGATAAATGATGGAAAGTGGCTTGGCCAGCTCTTCCGCCAGTTCTCTCAGTACCCTCAGGTGGATCCCATCTGGCCCCATCGACTTGCGTACATCCAAATGCTGTAGCAGGTTGCCAACCATTTCCTCATGGATTATGGGGGCCACATTCTGCTCCCCATCCCCTTCCACCAGCTCAGGGTACTGGGTATCCAGAGAACAACCGGTTTTGCTGCTAAAGACTGAGGCAAAGAAGGCTCCTCAGCTTTTTCCTCATCTCTCGTCACTAAGTTTCCCCCCACATCCAGTAAAGGGTGGAGATTCTCCTTAGTCCTCCTTTTTGTACTGCTGTATTTATAAAAACATTTTTTGTTGTCTTTAACAGCAGTAGCCAGACTGAGCTCCAGATGAGTGTGGCCTTTCTAATTTTGTCCCTGCACCACCTCACAACATCCTTATAGTCCCCCTGAGTGGCCCGCCCTCTTTTCCAAAGATTAGAAACCCTCTTTTTTCTCCTAAGCTCGAGCCACAACTCTCTGTTCAGCCAGGCTGGTCTTCTTCCGTGCCGGCTTGTCTTTAGGCACATGGGGACAGACCGCTCCTGAGCCATTAAGATTTCTTTCTTGAAAAGCTTCCTGGGCTCCTCTGTCCTTCAGAACCACCTCCCAGGGGACTCTGCCAACCAGTGTCCTGAACAGCTCAAAGTCAGCCCTCCGGAAGTCCAAGACAGTGGTTTTACTGGTCCCCTTCCTGACTTCGCCAAGTATCAAGAACTCTACCATTTCATGGTCACTCTGCCCAAGACAGCCCCCGACCACCACATCTCCCACCAGTCCTTCTCTGTTCACTAACAGAGAAG
>CM021797.1:9594324-9696778 GCA_011076525.1 Nettapus auritus | reverse complement strand
CCTCCCAGGGGACTCTGCCAACCAGTGTCCTGAACAGCTCAAAGTCAGCCCTCCGGAAGTCCAAGACAGTGGTTTTACTGGTCCCCTTCCTGACTTCGCCAAGTATCAAGAACTCTACCATTTCATGGTCACTCTGCCCAAGACAGCCCCCGACCACCACATCTCCCACCAGTCCTTCTCTGTTAGTGAACAGAAGGTCTAGCAGTGCACCTCCCCTGGCAGGCTCGCCAACCAGCTGTGTCAGGAAGTTACCAAATAGGCTTCTAGATGCTCTGGTCATCATGAAAAGTATTTCTGACCAGCATGCTGCTGCCCAAGAGATGCATTCCTCTTGATTTTAGCATAGCTACTGATTTTTCCCACTGGAGCTAAGGTTATCGAAAATCTGCTGAAAATCACAACAGCTGCATTAACAATGGTACAAGACTATTTCCTTGTGTGTGCACACAAATAATTATGTTTGCTATAACATAACATTTGATATAAAGCAGGTAAAAATGTTAGTAGGTCTCAGAGAATCTTAGTAATGATAAACAAACATTTTATTCCAAACAGTTGTGGATATGCAGATATCTTACTTGAGATGCTTAGAGATGAAAGAACGCTTCCCTCCTCCAAGCAGAGCACATCAGCCAAACCTTCCCTCAAAGAGATGCAGCCAAGAGAGAGCAGACGCAGGCTGTTCAAGTACCAGGGCATCTCCTCACACTAAAAACTGCCTTGGAAAAGCCAGTGAGGGGCTTAGGGGAATCCCACAAGACTTGCCAATCCACAAAGTCAGAAGTCACATAGGGAAGTAAGATCACAACAAGGGAAGATGCCAGGAGGTCTCCACTACTTTTGTATTTAAATGTTTTATAAATAATTATTGTTGCACATTCCCTAAGAAGCATGAAAGCCACATACACATTTTATAGATAAGGTACGCAGAAAGCATTTGTGACTGCAAGCACAGCCAGCCAACATCAGCCTGCACTACAGCTGGCAGCGGCCCTTGCACTCATGCCTTACCACCTCCTCTCTGGAGCAGGAACAGAGATCTCCTAAGCACGAGGGTGCTCTCCAGACCCCCACCAGCCTTTATCCCTGAGACATTCAATCAGCAACATTGATATAGCTGAAAGCTAAAGATAACCTTTATAAATACCACAGGTAAAAAAGGAAGGCGTCTAAGTGGAGATGTCGTTTCTCTGCATAAAGAGAAGTTTCTGGTAACTTTCTGAAAGAGTACATAGTGCTTCAGTTTGCTTCTTTGTCACTGTGTGGGAGGCTTTCAAAATGCAGAGCTTACTCATCTTCACGGGACTGATAAAAAGACACCTTGGCAACAAAGCTTAAGGGAAGTGAAATGTCGAAAGTAAATTATTGCATGGACTGCACCGTTCCTGAGAGGAACAAAGGGTTTCTGTCTCAAAGCAGGTACATCCTCCATTAGCCACTGTGCAGTACCAGTTGTACTGCTTGGAGGACCCGCATTCGTATGTAAGCAGTGAAGTCCAGAACAGACTCTTCAGGGCACCTCACATAAGAGGAGAACAGTTTGCAACAAAATCTTTCTTTGTCAAAATAAAAATAGAACTTTGCACTCCAAAAACACCAATGCAACATCCTCCCTGGACCAGGGCTTTTAAAAGTGAGAGCCTGGTGGTTGTTACGTATTGACAGGTGCTTGATCAGAAGTGCTGACTGTATAACTGTACGGCATGGGAAAATAAGACTGGGTACCTGTAAGATCAGAGAATAGTTATTTGATCCCCTCCTCTGGGTGCTTATCATATTCCAGAACAATGTCATGAACTACATCTGCCACATTGGCATTGATCTATTCACACAGCCATCAACAAGAACAGACTATTGACATTTAACAGGCAAAGTCTGAGATTAAAATCAAAATAATTGGTATAAAATGGCATCTGTAAGAAGAAAAGCCAAAGAGTGAACACTGCAACGATGACGTTGGTTTTGGAACAAAAACAAGTATACTAATGTATTTAATCTGACATAAAAAAGAGACTTTTCCCCCATTAAACAGATTATATGCAAGTGCACAATATTCCAGACCCCACACACTCTTGTAATACTTTTAAATGCTGAAAGATTTTCTTGAGATGCAATATGATAATTTCTCTGAATTTCTCCTCTTCTCCAGTCAGCCAATTATTCAGTATTATACAAAACACAGCGTCAAATTTGTTTAAAAGTCACACAGCCACATCCCTAGCTGTGGGCTATTTCAGTTAAGGAGGGCTGCAAACTGAAAATGCAATAGCCATGTGTTTGTTGTTCTTCTGGAAAAAAGCTCCCACAGAAAGACTGCAGCAGACGAGCTATCAATTAATCCCTCTTTGTAGACAAAGTTCTAAGTGTGAAGGTGAGAATTATTGAGTCATTCCTCTCAGGGCTGAATATCCTAGGTTGGTTTTGGCATAATTAATTTTCCTCTTCACAAACACAGAAAGAGCAGCAGAAAATAAGAAAAATAAACTATGCATGCTACCACAAAGCTTTTTTAACAAGCATAGTTACAAATTTCTGAGCCATTTTGTAGCTGTCAAGTCTTAATTAAAATACTACATTTCTCTGACTCATGGTGCTGTGGGATGTATGCATATTATTCACATGAATATTAATCTCTTCTCAGGTAGGAGGCTCAATTGCTCAGGAGATTTATAATCGCATCACATATGGAAACTTATTGGGTGTCTTTTTTTCAAATTTCAGCCAGATAATTAACAATTAAGAGTATTAAGAACCGTTTCAGTAGCCTATGCTAGAGGAATCCAATAGCTCGGATCAGTGAACTGGAGCTCCACAAGTACTAATATGAAATAATATCACGGACTGAGGAAAAGGAACATGGAAAAGAGCTGGAGGCACCGCTTTCAAAATGAAGGACTTAAGCAGCAGCTGTAGGGGCTGGAACAAAAGAGGAAGATAGTCCTCTTGAAAGCTTCTAGGTAATGACAGAAGATGGAAGAATGTTAATATGGTGCTCGGATAAATGAGGCAAGACCTTTCCTAACAACCAACCAAACCACCTGAGACTTCAGAATACTATCACAGGGACCTTTAAAATCCTGATACCCATCTGGATAGTCTGTATTGGTAACACTGACTTTCAAACAAGATAAAAAAATAAGCTGATGATGGAGAACGTGCAGCAAGCAACTATCAGAGAAGCTCTTTTAGGTTTGAGAGAAACGACAGAGAAATGAGTTGGGGATGCAAATGTAGCGGAGAAAACTGTGACAGTTCTCCTGATGCCTTGGAAAGAAAGGAGTGAGGCACACTAGATAACCACTACCTAGTTCAAAACCACAAACTAACAAACTAAAAAAAAAAAAAAAAAAAAAAAAAACAGAAAATCAGTAGCTAGAACTGATGAGAAACAGGCTTGAAGGGCAATGAGACCAGAAAGCTGTTTAGCAGTTAACAAAACAGCATTAACAGGCATAAATCACCAGCTGTCTCAAGTGAAGAAGCAGAAAAGGAGGTGCATTGAGAAACCAGGTCAAAACCATCGTAAGCTCTTCAGAGGGCTTGGACCTGGAAATACAGATATCTCCCTGATGGGGTTTTTAAGGATGAGCATCAATACGGAGGGAAGAAATCAGAAGGCCAAAGCACAAAATTAAAAACCTAGCAGTGAACACACAATATGACCAAAAAAAAACAATGCCTACTACTCATAGGAAGGGAGAGCTATCATCAGGTGGCATTAAGATGCCTGGAACATTTGACACCTTAATTGCTTCTGGTTTTCACTGACAGGAACAACTGCAGTCAGGTAGCTAACAAAATTAAATGTTTTTGGGGTTTTGTTTGTGTTTTTAAAATAAGTTTAGTTCGTTTAGCAAGTTAGGAAAGATGCTGCTGTAAAGGAAAACAAATGCAGGTAATTATTTCTGAGTCAGCTGGTCCTGATAAATCTTCATCCTCAGATAGTAGTGTGCAACACCGCCAATCCACAAAACACTAAGAACCTGAAAAACTGGCAGTGCACCTAAAGATGGGAAAAGGGCACACCAAGCATTTATGCTTAAGAAATAGGAAGAGGGGGAACCTACATAATTATGAAGAAATTATAATTACATAACTTTTTTTCCTCCTGGGAATTAAAGACTGGAACAAATAATCAAATTATTTGCAAATCATCTATAACATAAAAGGAAAGAAATAACAGGGAGCATGGTTTCATCAAAAGTAGAACTGTGTCAAATGCATTTAACTTCCTTCTGTAACAAGGTAAATTAGTCTTAGGGGTATGAGAACAGAAGAGAAAGTTTAATACCCTGAGGTCTTAATGAAACTGCTAAAATAGACTGAAGCACACTGGAAAAATTATATTAGCAGGCAAACTCAAAGAATGCATCAAGTAGGGACCCCCTGGCAGTTCTAGTAGCGCACAGCCTGGCAGCTTGAGTACTACATAACTTCTCACATATGACTTGAAGGATCTGTAGGCATAACAGATCACAAAGAGACAGACAGAAATGTGCTTAATGAGTGAAAAAAACAATTCTGTAAGAACAAGTGCAAATCCATATGAAGATCTAATCCAACACAAATATAGGCCAGAGAACGACTGACAAAACCCTTCATCAAAAGGGACCTCAGCTCTGGGAAGTATAAAAGAATAACCATGCATCAGCAGTGATAGCCTGAGACAAAAAGGCACCACCTCAGCAAGACACCTGATATCTTGGGATATCAGGATCACAGCCTCGGAGAACAAAGTCTTCCATGCTCTGTAGTGCACACGAGCAGGCTCTCAGCTGGATTTCCACATTCAGCTTTGGACACCGTACTTCAGAAAAAAAAAAAAAAAAAAAAAAAAAGAAAAAAGACAAGGGTTGATTAAAGAATGCCTATAAAAATTGACAAAGAAAACGCTAAAAGGGTCCCTTTGCAAATATGAGAAGAGTGAGCGGGGCTTGGTTCTCTCTTTGCAGCAGCCTGTCAGTGGAGGAAGGCAATCAGTTCTGCACCATTACTGCTTATCCTACTCAAGAGAAGTGGATTTATATGGAACAAGAGAGATCTACAGCAAAGGTGAGGAAAAGCACAGTAAAAATAGCTAGAGCCTGAACAGCCTGCTGGAATACTCCAGCACTTAAGATTTTTGTTTTAAGGAACATTTGGATCAAAAGTTAGCAGGGGTTAACACAAAGTGAATTGTGACATTTTGCTGTCACAAAACCACCAGTTTAGAAACACTAAAGTGGTGTTTCGGTTAACAATCTTTTCAAAGCATGTCTTACTTTAAAAATTCAGCAGAAATACTGAATCAGAATACACTGATCAGAAGTTCTGATTAACACTGAATCACCTCATGGACCTCGTACTCTCTCAGACAAAAAGGTATCTAGGGAGACGCATCAGTGAACCTCTCGTCCTTTCTAGTATGCTTGTGCACGTGTTCTCCTCCATAGATACAGAACTAAACTCTTGCTTGCACATGCTGCAGAACAAAAATGGAAGTTCCGTATCTTCTTAGATGCTAATCGTAGTCTTCAATTTCCGTGTCACATTGATAGCTTTGACCTAAATTAATTCTGCTCAGTAGTGAAGTAACGCAGCAGTTGTTAGCTTGGAAATAATTTACAATCCAGATAAGCCAAGGGAAAAGACATTTCTGCTATGGCACTTCGGATGCCTTCCCAGACAAAAACATTGTCTTCACAAATATTTGCAACAGATCCAGTAGAGAAAGAAAAGTTCTGCCACCAATCAATAGATACTGTAAAATTATTTATTTAAAAAAAAAAAAAGCTATATAAGATAAATAAGAAAGTAGTACTTCTAAATGAAATATATTAACTCTGCACTTTGTACCTATATTGGTAATAGGCAATATTTTATCTTCTACAGAACATGAACACAACATATGGTTTCTTTCTGTGAGCCTACAGACACATAAAAGCAAAAGATTTGTAATAAAAAAAAAAAAAAACTTCAGGGGGATTAATCGCTGTTTTCTAAAAACAACACTGTTTATATTGCTGAAGAAAATGTCGCAACCTTTTCCTTTTGACTTCCCAAATCAAGATTATTTATTTTTAAATCTTACTTTCATGAGCTGGAAATACCAAGAGACTTATTATACACCCACTTTCAATTAGTATATATAAAAATATTTGATGTAAAACTTCCCAAGGAACATTTTCACACGACAAATAATACAGATAACTCCTACTAAGCTAACAAGCTATCCTCAAGTTGCCTTGAGAAAAAGTCTTCGTTTTTAACAGTTCAACACAAACCATTTATTTCCAAACCTTTTTTGTTTACTGTATACAAATTTTTAGCTAATTTCCCTCCTTCTGCATCTTTTCTCAAAATTCATCTCTAGTTCCAAAAAACAGTGTCCAAAATGTCTGGTAGAATTAGATAGCTCTAAGGCCATCAAAACATGCTGCAGTCCTATACAGTATTTTAGAATGTTTTTTGTTTGCAACACATCTGTAACAGGAAAAAGAAATTAAACCTTCAGCCATAGATCTAAAACCCAGGAAACACAGAGAAGGAGGGAAGCAATTCTCCATCCTACCTCTTGAAGCTGCAGCCGAACTTTGCTAATGGCTCGAATCCAATGGGCTCTTGCTGGAGAAAATGGTGGTGGTTCGTTGTCACCGTGGTAGCTTAAAAACAAGAAACAGAAAGTCACTATATGGCAAATGTTCATGTGTAACATAAAGATTCAGCATTACTTAGTGCAATCACAGCTTCAGCTCTGGAAGCTGAAGTAACCAACAAACTCCTTGCAAACATAGCCCTGCACATGTTATGTTAAGTGAGAAACTAAAGCAGAGATTTTCTCATGTTCAAGAACTATCTTGGAAACTGATGAGCTGCAAAATGTAAGCTAGGATACAATCCTAGTTTTTTGGTGGAAAATCCACATAGATAAAAGCTTAGTTTAAAATATTTTCATCATTAAAAATAGTTACAGGAGAAAGAAGTCATCAGTCAGATCATCAGGTATGCTGTCCAAGATACCTGATCAAACCAAGTCAGCACAGCAGTATCATAATTGCATACAAAGAAGCAGACAGAAGACTTTCCATCCTCATGCCTGTTGCAGGTCTCTTCTAACCACTGCCTCTTCCCACTCCTACTGCTAAGAATTTACAGCCTCTTTTCAGTGGAAAGGCTGGCAACAGGGCTCAGGTGTGTTTTTCCTAATTACTGTGCCTTTCTCACTCTGCTTTTTCCTACAGCTTTTCAAGAGGGCACAGGCACTGGTAGCAATGCGCCCCACAACAGATTTTAAACTCCGTCCTCATGAAACATTGGGCCTTTGATTGTATCCCTTCCTTTGTATGCTGTTGAGGTGTCAATCACCCTGAGATCCAGCAGGCACAGTTTTTGCAATAGCTGATAGCAACAAGCATCCATGCTACACATCTAGCTCAGGTGCAACTCCAGAGATCAAGATTCAGAGATTCAGAGCTAAGTTCCCTGTGCATTCTAAGGAGACAGGCAAGTGTTACCATAGTGGAGAGAACAGGAGCCAGTGATGCAGCAATATCTAAACTAGATGCCTAAATTAGCTTGGAATAGACTATGAGAATAACCCTCCATGTAAGCAAATATAGGCCAGCCATTCTGGTACAAGACTGTAATGAGAAGAGGAAAGTGAGTCAGAGTTTAAGAACAGATTACCACTCTTGCTAGTCTTGTTTTCCTTTTTTATACCTTTAGTATAAGGGTTGCCTACACATGAATTGCTGTGATTAATTCTTTCACATAAGCACAATGACACCAGAGTAACTGTACCCTCCATACTGTATTCCCCAAAGAGTACAGACAGGCAGACATCTTTCCATGAACCTAACTAATCCATCCATCTTAACCAGATGAAAATAATCCCTCGTGCTCATGAAAATATAACCATATCCACACTAAGGGCTGCAATGATTTAACTACCTAAAGAAAAGAGAGGTACTCTCAAACCTAAGTGGTGGAATTTGAAATTCCTGTAAAGCCTGTTTAAAATGCAGGGCATTACTCCTCCGAACTTAGCTGAAATGCTTCTGAGGACTGTCTTCGATACTTTCAGCAGCTTGTAAAGTCCAAGTGCAAGGACAAGAAAAGCTGCCATCATGAGTTAGAGCAACACGTCAATTCACGAGGTAAGTCTACAACCTGAAACTACATAAACAGTAACTCTAGCGGTGGTAGCTAACTACACAAGAAAAGAATGAATGCAGCTCCAACCGTCACTAGATGGCTGCTCATGCATAAGCCTGATCACACACAAGCAATAAAAGCAGCTATCTTTGGGCTAAACTACATTTATCAAAAAAGAAACAGAAAATGCAGCAGTTAAATTTCAAGGGATTAACAGGTACATACAAAATACAGTTTAAGTTTAGTCAATGTCTCATAAATAACTGGTTCTACACATAAAAATGTTTCACAGATCAGCAACACCAAGCTAGCTGTAAAAGACAGCTGCAAAAACAATGTATATAATTTGCACCAGGAAACAACAGAGACAAATCCTCTTTGAATTAGTTCAAAAGATCTCAGGAATAGGGCATTTCACCTACCTCACTTGGGCTCTTGCATCAACATCCTTGGGCTTGTCGAGTTCCAGGGGTAACTTAGCTGCAGAGTGATCCGTATGCTTCTCCTCTGTCTCGCAGACCTTCTCCTCCCCTCCTTTGCCTCGAGGCTCCTCTTGCTCCCTGAGCCATGTCTGCCCATCCTTCTGGTAGCTGCCCGAACTGCAGTAGGAATGATTTGACTCTCTTTCCTGGTGATCATCATCTTGCTCAGAGCCATGGGCACTTTCGTGGGAATGGTCCAGCTCGCTCAGGTGAGAGCTTCCCTGGCTGACATTACAAGAGGAGCCATATCTACTACTGCCAGCAGGACTATGAGAGAATAAGAAAGTCTGTCAGATAAAGCAATCGCTTTGAAGAAGGAAAAGCAATTTACACATCTAAAAACCTGCATGGGACACTAAATATACTAAAAAGATATGTCATGAAGTCATACCTAGCAATTATGCCCCCTGAACTAGGTCTAGATTTCTGAACTTCAAAACTTGGGTAGGCAATAGAAATACACAGCCTACCACTACATAGATTAAGTATGTTACGGAGTTACAAACATCTGCCCGGCACCAACTGTTCACTTCCCCACCCTACATCAGCTAGACACTGCCAGTGAAGATATTCTAATAGCCAGAGAGGAATAAAAATGGAAACGTGGGAATTCAGAGTGGAAGCGTTTGACTTCTACAGTTTCACTGAAGCTTTACCATGATCATTTAGACTATTAATAAGAAGTTACCTTTGTTTATGTTTATATAATATAATTATAATAAAATACACTGAAGTCAAGATTAAGGTTAGAACCATCAAACTTTAAAACCTTCTACAAAAACAGAGAGAGCAATTGTTCACAAAAGGATGCTGCGTATCTCACTCCAATAAAGCTCTCTCAACAATTTATGGCAAAGGAAAAAAAAAACAACAACAACAACAACAAAAACCACCACCACTGCAAGGGCGTGATTCAAAACACCACTTCCAGAACTGAATCCCCAGAATCCTCACACAAATTACAGTGGATGGAAATTTCTAAACTTCTCATGCAGTCAGGAGAACTATGGTTCAGCCACAGTAAATATTTCAATCCAGGAATTAAGCAGCACTAATGTTTCTCTCACTTGCATGGTTAGGAGAATTTGAAGCCAGATGGGAAGTTTGGGGAGTGCAGTGCAGCAACTGCCAGACCAGAGACAGAACCACTTCCACTCAATAAATGCATATCTGTGGGTGATGTACGTCTCCAGTTCAAATTTTGATGGCAATTTTAACTTGACACATGCACAGGTCCAAATACAGCCTCATGAAATACTGGTACTTGCCTTTAGTAGCTTCCCTAACTGCATGAAATAACTTTTGCAGAGATTTTAGGAAGAGCGAGCATTAGAATACCTTCACTTATATCTCTGAAAATGTTTTACAAGCATCAGTAATGTGAAATGAACCTATTTAGTTCTATAATATGTTAGCAGTAAGCTTTTCTCTAAAATTTTTACTTTGCAGTTTGTAAACAACATGGTCATTCCTTTCAATACCTTATCTATTGTTGATTTTTCTTAGCAAACACAACATAATTATCACTGAACAAGAAAGCAAAGTGAATTGTATGCAGCAGAATTAACACACAAAGAACTAAATTTCTGAAAGGCTAATGAAATTAGCACTAAAAGCATTTCATTCAGGGGGACGCAGTGCAAGAACATGGGAAATCCAATCAACACTCAGAGAAAAAAGAGCGGAGAAAGTGGAGAAAATAGTATAAGGGTTTGTGCATTACTAGTGATCGTGGTTTACCACATCCCCTGTTACAGCTGTCAGTGATACTAAAAACACTTAACAAATACAGCGGGGACTGAGCTACTAACATCATACACCAAGGCTAACATCTACTGCTGCAGTATTGCATTATAAATGGTCAATCAGTTGACACCATTTATTATGCCTGATTTGTAACTAGCCTTTTCTCTTTGGGTTGTTCCACGCTATTCAGATCTGCAGGCTGCGTGCTGGAAGGAAGTGCAGCTCCACCAGGAGCAGAATCAAGCTCGGTTTCTTTCTGTTCAGGCTGCTCTGGTGCATGCTCATCTGCCTGATCTTTCTGCAATTCGCTGGAAATCACGTTCTGCTGATCTTCGGGCTCTTTATCAAACTTCTCTCCCAGCTCTTTGTTGGATGCATCATCAACAGTGCTTGCACCAGATGGTTCTTCAGAGAGTTCATTGTCTACAGTGTCAGGCTGCTTTGAAGACAAGTTTCCTTCTATATTTGCATCAGTCAGTTGATCTGAGACTGCAGATTTTGAGTTTTCATCCGAACTGACTGTTCTTAACACCTTGTCATCTGGTTTTGACAAAGCCTGTGGTGGTACATGTGGTTCTCTTTTGGCAGAGGTCTCCTTGTTATCTTTTTGCCAGGGAAAGGAGAAATCTAGCTTTTTCCCAAACACTGCTCCTTGGGCACTCTCTGGCTTACTCACCTTTTCTTCACTGCCTCCTTCAAAGAGACTCGAGGAAAGTTTCTTAAAGCTGGACATGAGGCCCTGATCTGCCCCTGCTTTATTAACAGAAGGCAGCTGCTGAGAGAAGAAAGACCCAAATGGCTTTCCATTATCAGCAGATGACATAAAACTGAATTTTGGCAAGCTGGGCATGCTTGGTATTTCAAAGACTGATTTACTGCTGTTTGCATCTGTAGGAGCATTATTAGGCTTACCCTGTTTCTTCAACTCACATTCAGAAGAAATCCCTTCCTCAGGTATCTCATTGGCAGACAGATTCTTTTCTTGTCCAGCAGCTTGCGGTTCTACCTCACTTTTCTCTTGTTCATCCAGCTGAAGGTGTTGAACACTGAGCTCATCGACCGGAGCTGTGGGTTCTCTGCCATCACTACTGATCACGTCTGGCTGGTCAATGCCAGCATTAGCCTGATCCCCTGCAACAGAAGGCTCTGATTCAAGTGCAACACTCTTATTTGATTGGGAAAGGTCTGCATCTGTCCCATCAACTGGGGCTTCAATTTCCAGTTCAAGCCCACCACTAGAGCCAATCTGAAGGGAGTCAACATCTGCTTTGTCTGTAGAAGCAGCTTGTTCCTCTGTTACATGTGAAGACACATCTAGCTGGCATGGACTTACCTCAACCTGATCCGTGGCCTCAGCCTGCTCTGTACTGACTACACTACTGAAATCAGACTGGCATGGTTCAGCATCTCTCATCTCAGAGGGCTGTGCATCACTAACCAGCTGCAGAGCCTCCGGGACTTGACTTTCATCAGAGACCACTGCTTCTGGAGTGATCTTCAGAGGTTCCTCTTTACAGGTTTCCAAGTTCATATTTCCTTCATTTTCTGTTTTCATGGGAGATTCTTTTGTGAAGTTCTCTTCTACTGAAGCAGGCAATACGTCCTGCTTCAGAGAGCTTGACGTATCTATTTCAGACTCTCTGGTTGCAACACTATCTTCTGTCTTCCTAGAGTCTTTTGCTGGGACGGACCCAATGGCATCTTTCATTTTGCTGCTTTGAGGTTTAGGGGTGGGTTGTGGAGGCTTCTCTTTTGGCGATTCTTTTGGACCTTTGAAGATGCCAAAGAGATCGTTTGTGAAAGCTGGTGCTGGGCCACTTGGGAGGGATGAGAAACCAAAGAAAGAGGAGCTTTTCTTCTGTGCAGGAGGAGGTGCAGGAGCTTCTGGTTGAGAAAAGAAACCAGACAACGTTTTAGGAGGTTTCATTTTTGTCATGAAGCTTGAAAACATTTCAACTGAAGAATCCAGTACTGATTTATCACCCTCAGATTCCTTAGGTTTGTTTTGCAAATTAGATGCCTCTGGCGTTTTAGAAAGAGAGTGTGATTCTTGTGCCTGTTGTAACCTGTCACCAGGAGTTTGTTTGGGTAATTTATGTTCCGGCAACTCACGTTGTGCACATACTTCTTCAGAGGCTATTTCATTTTTTATGTTACTTGTAATATTTGAGTCATTTATAATAATTGAATCCATTTTACCACCTAAGTCTGTACTATAGTCTTTATTTTCAGAAGCTTCGTCTTTTGAAGAATATGGCTCTTCTTTATCAATAGGAAATTCACCATCCATCTTTCCTGTGCTACCCAGAGCATCATCTTCTGCCCCTAAGGAGACAGTCTGCTCATCCTGAGAATGCTCCTGCACACTGGGAGTCTGAGGGCAAGGACCAGAAGCATCCAAGCTGATTCCAGTGGTGTCACGAGTCTGAGGAGGCTTTTTTAAGTCACTCTCTTCAACTACCTCAGCAACACTTTCTGCATTTTTCACTGCCAGCATTTCTGATTTATTTTCTCTCACGGTGACTTTATTAAACGTTTGTTTGCCAGTCACTGCTGCAATAATATCATTGACTTCTTTTTTATTGTCTGCATCTTGCTGGCTGGCACAACTGGCAGTTTTAATACCAGAATCATTGGAAATACTTTGGGTCATATATGGCTTAGAGTTCATTGGTTTAGATGGTTTCATATTAACCTCCTGCCCTGGAGTAGTTTGTGGCTTTTCATCCAAAAAGGATGTCAAATTGAAGAAGCTAAAGCTAGTACTTTTTTGAGGTGCGCTCTTGTCAGCAGTCGGACCGCTGGAAAAGAAGGAGGGCAGATGAAACAGCCCCTCTGTTTCTTGCTGCTTTGCACTGGCAGGAGCAGGAGCGGGTGCTGAAGGCTTTGGTTCATCTGATCCGGTGAAGAAGGAGAATATGCTCCTACCGGCTGGCTGCGGCTTTGGAGCAGTGATATCAGAAAAGCTGAAAGGGAAACTGAAACCTGATTCTTTAGGGATTTGATCTGGCCTTGGTTTTGTCTGATTAGTTGTGCCACCTGACAGATTTCCTCCTTGTTGCTTTGGTCTGTCTGTGGGTACAGCGCCCTGCTGCACAGCCAACTGACTGGACTGGCTTATATTGGGACCTACACCCAGTGGCTTCTGTGAAGCAATTCCAGGAGGCACTGTTTTACCCTCAGAAGACTCCTCCTCAGCTTTTCTGCTCAGTGGTTCCTTTTGCACCCCAGGGCTAGGAGAGATCTGCCTGTCTGTGCCTTCCGCTCTCACCCCTTCCTTCGGAGTGGAGGACAGACATGGCATACTAACACTCTGAGGACCACCAGACTTTTCAGTTCTTTGTCTCGATTCAGCCACAGTTCTGCTACTGGTTTTTGGCAGAGTTGCAGCGCTTGGTGTTGGCTGAGAAGAGACAGCTTCCACTTTGAAGAGATCTCCAATGGATCCAAACAACAATGAGATGCTGGAGGCTTCCTTCTGTTCTGGATGTATCACCTTTTCTGGTTTATCATTCTGGCTTTTTTCGAGGTCTGGTGACGGCTGTGGTGCTTTACTTACTTGTGTTTTGAAGAAATCAAAAAATCCAGAAGTTTGGGTTTTGCTAGCATTTGAGCTTCCAGAAGAATCCTCCCCGAGGCTGAACAGTTTCAGAGCACTTTTAAATAATGTTTCCTCGGGCTCAGGGGCTGGGTGGCTCTGATTTGGCTGTGGCTGACTGGGTTCATTAATACTCACATGTCGTTCGAGATGCCTGGAAGCTGGCATTGCTTTAGCAGGTCCCTCTGCTCTTACGGGCCTGCCATCTGGAGCAGTTTGGCTCAGTTGAGAAGGAGATTTTGTTAATCCTGCTTTTTTAACACGGATGTTTTCATTCTGGTTTAATTCCAGCTTTTCATTTCTAGCAGCCTCCGAACTAAGATCTGATGAAGTATTTCTTCTCAGTTGTGATGTAACAGGAAACTTCTGCCCTGCCTGTGCCTCATCTAATTTTTTATTTGGTACAAGTGATAAAACATCAGTTTTATCTTCCGATGATTTTGACTGCGTGTCTGCTCTCTTCAAGGAAGAATCTTCTGATGTCTCTGAGTCAGGACCTGAAGACTTCCCAATCAATCCACCCAACGCAGAAAACAGAGAGGTAACTTTGTTCCCTGGCATCTTCTTATCTTCTTCAGTCTTCTTTGCTTCTGTTACTCTTTCAGTAGTTGCCACAGTTTCTTCAGCTTTAGGAGTAGATTGAAACAGATGGAAACCAAAGAATCCTGATGATCCACCCCCAGCAGTTGTCACAGGGACAGCCTTATCCAGTTCCTTGGTGTGGGCTTCCTTACTCAGCGATTTATCACAAGCCCCTCTGGAATGTGTTCTAAGATCAAGGGTTACCGAAGACTCCTCGGAATAATTCGAGGTTTCCTTTTCAGGTCTAAAGTCGACTTTGAGTTTTTGAAGTTTATAACCTGAGAAGTCTAGTGGCTGCTCTCTCTGATAATAAATGGACTCTTCAAACATCTGTGAAAATGTCTCCAAATTCATGTTCATTAATTGATCACTCCTCTGCAAAGCTACTGACAAATCCAGAGGCTTATTTGTTGAATAATCATCTAAACATTCCTCTTCAGCAAACCAAAATAGCTCATCTTCATTGCCAAGAGGGACTTTAAAACCACAAACAGCAATTGTGTTGTCTTCCAGCACTGCTCTTGGAATGGAACCCATCTGAACATTATAATCCCAGCACTCTGGGTAGGAATAAGTCTCCGGAGCACACACATAAACGTACTGCCCAGTGGGATCTGTGAGCAGTGAATACACATACTGGCTGTCACTGTACATGTAGTATCCACAATCTCCATCTTCTGAAGGCCACCATACACCCTGCTCAAGCATCATCAGCCACTCCTGATAGTCCTGGCTATAAGATGAGTACATAAAGCTCTCATCCATGCTTAAAGTCTCTTGGTCTATTAGGGTCCACATCGTTCCATCACAGCCAGAGGAGTAGCTTAAATCCATTGGCAGCTCTTCTAATGAGTAACTGCCTTCTCTCTCAAATGATGGAAAGTTACTGTAACTTTCATTGACAGAATTACCAGTCCATGCATCATTTTCTTCTGAACAAACATCTTGAAATGTTAATTGGTCAAATGACTCATATGACATCACACTTAAATCCAAACTTTGTCCATCAAAATTGGCGTTAGGCTGCCAATCCATCACATTTGCATTCCCATCCTTTTTACAGAGATTCATTACCATATCATTTTCAGGCCAGTCCATGAACTGAGGGGGCAGAACAGAGTTCTGGTTTAATACGTAGTAAACCGGCAGGGCTATTTCACGAGCGTCAACAAGTTCCCCCACTTCATATTCCCATTCAAAGCTAGAATGACTTCTTGTTTCCTGATAAGCTGAGTACTGCTCTGTAAGGTTATGGTTTTTATTAGTCAAATTACGAAATTCATTTGACTCTTTCTTTAAAAAGGTTGGAAAACTTCTAGATTCTGCATCCTGATAAGCGACTTGCCTATTCTTTACAGACTTTCCAGATAAGTCGTGTACCTTGGCTTGAGAATTTAGAGCATCAGGGAGCACAGAATGCTCAGCTGGGTTATTCACTCTTGTGCTGGGCAGGTGGTCAGCAGTTTTGGAAGATTCCATCATTTTCATATTATCCAGTTTCTCCTTTGGTTTGGGCAGCAGATTTTTAAAGAAGCTGGAAGTTTCCTGCTTTTCTGCAGTGCTGCTTTGAGTATCAGAAGTCATTCCTGAGTCAGTGGATTTTCTCTCCAAGTTAGAATCCTCACTTCTGTCAAAAAGCTTCATGAAGCCAAGAGAGTTTGATTTCACCTTCTCCTGCTTACATTCAGCCACGTTTTCATTTGAAGCAAATTTGAATAAACCAGAAAATAATCCAGAAGAACTGCCTTTCTGGCTATCACTCTCATTTTTAACAGTCAATTCACGGTTATTGGCAGTGTTTTCATTGGAAGAAATGTGAAGAAATCCCGAAAGAAAACCCGGTGTGTGCTTCTTCTGCGTATCATCTGTACTTGCAGCTTCTGGCCCTCTGTCTGAAGGGACGGATTCAACCACGCTGTCGTTAAAGTTTGCATTTAGTCCTTTTGGTAATCCTCTTTTTAAATTTCTAGGTTCTTCCTGAGCATTCTTGGTTCTCTGCTGCTCTCCTGCAACTGTGAGGGTAAGAGAGGTGCTCTCCTGGTGTTTATTTCTGCTTTCTTGGGCAGTAGGTAAGTTTTCTTTATTCATGTTTTTGGTTTGTTTAAGTTCTTCCTTGTGGTCTGATAAATCTGGAACAGAGCTGGATTTTAATGAAATGGCATTTTCTAAATTACTGCTTCTGTTTTCAGGCAAAGAAATGTCACTAGAACTCCGATTACTTGTTTGGTCCTTAGAATTTGCTAGATTTTCTGCAGAGGAAAATTTAAATAATGAAGGAATAAAGCCACCTTTCTCCTTTGTATGTTCTTCCTTGTCTGAAAAACCCAAACCACTGAAAAAAGGAAGTTTCCTGGTAAAAGGAAATGAGTGTTCTTCACTTGATGAACTGTTTTGTCTTATATCTTCCTCAGACTTATGGCCTTTAAAAAGCCCAGGCATATTTTCTTTCTGCCCTGGTTCAGCAGAAGGAAGTAACAACTGACTGAAAGACTTTTTGAGTGGACTGAAAAAGCTTTCAGGTGCTGTACCCTGATCTTGAGACTCTGAATGAAGTTCCCCATTAGCTCTGTTTTGCTTCTTTCCCAGTCCATGACCTGCAGGATGCTGATCCCTTAAGTGATTTGCAGGAGGCTGCTCCCTGGCAGCGTGTGCGCCCTCCTTTATGGTGGCATCTGGCTGATCTGCAACATGATGCAAATCTGACTGCTTCTGTGGCACATCCTGCTGCTTCGGAGCCAAGAGACCATCTAAATTGGCTTTCAGACTGAAGGAACTGACAGAGTTTGTGAGCCTGCCAAAGATTGAAGACACAGAAGTGCTATTTGTATTTACCCCTGCCTCACTTTTAGTCTCACTCAGCTGTGTCTCGGGAACCATATTGCTGGTCTTGGCTGCCGTCTGTCCAGACGATCTCTCACTTCTGTTTGCCTCATCGGCTTTCACAGCATGGCTCTCCTCCTTGGTGTGCTCCTCTTTAACGACTTCTGGTTTTGGCACTTCCTTCTCAGAGAAGATCTTTAAAGGATTAAACATGCCTAGAACAGAATTCATAACTGAATGCTGGTTCTGCTGGCTGCTGGTGGTGGTTTCCTGTGATTGCTGGAGATGATGTGGTGTGGAAGCCTTACTGTCCACCTGAGTGGTTTCTTGCTTGCTGGAGTTTACATTCGGGGCTCTTTTATCACCACTCACCTGGGATGGTAGCAAAGAGTGAATTGAGAACTTTGTGTCAGCTTTACTTTCTGCCGTCACTCCAGAAGAAGAACTCTCACTTTTGGGCTTGCTAGAAAATACATTTGAGACTCCACCTTCTGATGAGGCTTTGGTTTCTGTCTTCTCTGGTGTGGAAGAAACAAGCTTTTCAACAGAGGCTGTGAGCTGCTTTGTGCTTGACCCCACCTTTTCAGTCAAAGAGCTGAACAGGGAATTCACAGTATTCTTCACACCTGACAAGTCCGGAAGAGATTCAGATTTGCCCTTTGTACTCTCCTCCGCAGCAGGATGTTTGGTCTGTTCAGACTTCCTGGCTTCTACCAAATTATCATCATTATCCTGCTTCAGTGACATGCGCTCAGCATTTTTTCTTGTCTCTGGCAATGTAGCAAATTTGCTGATTTCTTCCTCCTTTTCAGCCAAGTATTCTGAAACTGTTTCTACCAGACACTGAAGTTCATCCATCGTGTCTACATACTCCTCGCTGGGTTCTTCAACAGGAGACAGTGTCAAGTCTTGCATAGGATGATTATGCTTGCTCCCTTTAGTCCTGTGTTTTTTATCACAGCTAGCCTTTAACTGGGACCCTGAATTTGCGGGGTAATTAACAGTGAAGTCTCTCAAATGGCTGATGTCAGAATCACACCATGTTTGTGAAAGCATTGCCAGTTCCTCCATTTCCTCATCTGAAACAGGTGAGTACTGAAACTCATCAGAAGCACTGCTGTCAAATTCCTCTAGGACATCCAGGGGCACAAAAGTATTATCTGGCAGCCCTATGTGTTTCATATCTTCACCATTACTGAGGTGAAGTGAGCCCTCGTGGTTCACTGCCTGCTTGCTGGGCAACTTACCGCTTTTAACCATTAAGCCATTTTTGTATGGACGCAGGACAGGATAAGCAGACAAACCTTCCTTATTTTCAGATCTGCTGGTATATTTTCCAATCCTATCATATACTGAGAAATCATCACTAGGTTCAGAAATAGTTGCCACACCATTGAAGTAATTTTTTTTCTCCCTCGGAAAGTGCAGACCTCCGTTACTCTGCAGGCTCATTTGTTCACTCTCATCAAGATTGCTGTATCGCAGTTTCTTTTTCCTTCTCCTATCTATTGTATCATACTCCTGAGGGTACCTAGGGACATCTACAGATCCTGACTCCACACACACATTTTGGCAGAATCTTGATCTTTCACAGTGATTGAAATTTTCCCTTTTTGAGAGAGTTTGCATCTTTTTCATGTTTGCTTCCTGCCAACTTCTACTCTTATGACTCTTTTCTAAGAATTCCTCTATTAGCAGTTTTCCTAGCTCTTCATAGTTACTCTCTTGTTCTTCTTCTCCATCTTCAGAATTAAAAGGAATAATCCTGACTCTGTCATTCCTAGCTAGAGATCCTTGTCTAAGATGAAAAACAAAAGGGGTGGGAGGGAAAGGACAAGAGACAGGAGAGGAAAAAAAAAAAAAAAAAAAAAAAAGGAAAGGGGAAAACAACATTTTTTTAAAAAAAGCTTTAAAAAGGACAGAAAAAAAAAAAACAGTAATGAAAAACATGCATTAAACAAAAGAAAATTAAAATGAGAAACATCCAGACATTGCAAAAACTGAAAACCTGTCAATCTACCACCATTAAACTTCAATCAAACCGTCAAAAAAAGCAGTACGGGTTATGATATTCCACCGGTTACAGTTGCACAGAATTTGGAAATGCCTGTTTGAGAGAGAACAGCTTTTTGTGATCAAGTGAGGGCACGCAGCCTTAGCTGTACCAGTACTCTGCTGCTACTTTTTTAGGCATGCTTTAAAAAAGTCAGTTATTACAGTAACAGGACTACTTTAAGATACTGCACCCACGCACACCACTATGCTATGCATGCATTTCGGTTACTCTAGGCAGCAGACTTCAATTTAGGAGTATTAGCAGTATTCATAAAGCCCACGGGGCACTTTGTTTCTCCCAAGGGTGGCCAAAGGGCAGTGAATGCGTGCAGGGACTCAGCAATGACTGGACTCCAAGGAAGAAAACACAGAACAAAATACAAACTGTGCACACCCTCAACATGAGGAGCTCCAGGTATGCCACCAGTCCTGTTTGCTGTGAGTGCTCTCACTGCAGTTAATGTACTCCCTCTGCAGATGCCCTACAGTGTGGGCAGACCCAGCAGCAGACCCCTGGCCTCATCTAGGGACAACTGAGCTCATGGCTGCAGTTATTCTGGTTGTGATGCCATGAGGTCCGGTGGAGAAGTGGACAGAAGTCTGTGCAGAGCAAGGATGGACCACTTCTTTGGGTATCTGGGCCCCAGAACCTGGTACAAGTAGAAGACAGGCTGATTCTGTTTTGTCCTCCACCGAGGAAACTTACCCTCCAGCCTGCTGCCTACATGTGCACTGACAGCGATCTTCTCCCCTCAAGGGGCTCCTCCGAAAGCAAAATGAAGATCTCTGGGGATGCCACTGAGTCAGAAGGCAAAACAACCCATTGGTGATCGATACTAGCCCACTGCCAGCCTGAGAAGCTTTTCAGGATCTGTACTTCCCCATTTACAACACATGTAAACAGATCCAGCAACCCACATTGTCCATTGTGAGAGAACATTTAAGGATCTAGTTTTGCTGTCAAACCAGCTGAAGCTTCCCAGAAACCCAAATACATGATCCTAGGGATTTCTGGATTAATTCCTAGCCCAGGATCAAAAGGATTAAACATCAGTTGATCACCAGCCCAAAACCTAGTAGCATCACCAGCCCAAAACCTAGTAGCAAGAAAACTTCATGTTTGTCTAAATCTTCCAAGAGTTCATGTTAAAAAAAATCAAAATGCTCATCTAAAAGGTGCACAGCAACTTTGTCTCATGTCAGCTGTTGTCGGGAACTGGAACTAGGCAGCATGAAGGTGCACCCACCCTGACACCACAAGGGCAGAGAAGAGAAATGGCAAAGGGCACGTGGGCATTGTATGGATACTGCTAACACACAGAAGTCTTCACCTTCACAGCTTGAGCTGCCTGGGCACCCCAACGTGGGATGCTGGTGGGATAGCACTGAAAGAGAAACAGGTCGTTACATTTTCACTATTGCTGGTTTAGTGCTTCATTTCCATCAGTATTAGCTAACTTGCACTAATTGGAAATATACTCATTACTTTAAATGAGTCCTGTTGCACACGGTTTAGAACGCTTACTACACTTCTTGCTTGCAATTTTAAGTTCATAATGGAAATGACTATCTTTAAAAAACTAATGACATTGAAGAGACTCACAGGGCCACCATAGTTACTGGATGAAGCCCTTCCAAGTCTGAGCTGAAAGCAATGAAAGCTACGTGAATGCATTACCTGTAAATGCTGAACGAACAATGAACTAATTTAGGCAAATGAATTATTTTTCTTTCTAATTGAGCGTCTTCCCCCAGAAGGGTTTCCCCTGCTACTCTACAAAACATTTGTTTTATTAGAAAGAGAGCAATGACAAGAAGTCCAACACCCAGGAGAGGAAAAAGATGACAAGATCAGCCCGGCACTAGACCACCACAGATCTGAAACACAGCCAAGGCAAACAGCAAAAATCAGCTGAACTGTGCCACAAGACGACTTCACAGCAGCAAGAGCAAGGAGACAAGCACACAGGCTGCACGGAGGTTAACCCACCTATCAGACAGATCTAGAGAGTGCCTGCTCTCTAGCGAGCACTGGCGGCTTGTCATTTGACTAGACTCAGATGTGGACTCTAGGTCAGTTCGGCCACTCACAGTGGAATCTATGCTATCATATCGCCTTGGGAGTAAACAGGGCGAGAGCAGGGAGACATGGAGGACACATGGTTACACAAAATGAACATTGCAAGGAAAAGTTAGTGCTTGAATTAAAAAAATAAATAAATCTGTGCGGAAGAAAACTGCTGTTTTGAAGTCAGACTGGATGCTGGGAGCAAAATACTCTCCCAGAGCAAACAAGAGGAGTATTTGTTATCCTTTGTGGAGAGGGGAATGAAACACGTCCTTCTATCAAGGGAATGCAATTATGCTTAACAGGCGATAAAGAGGATCAAAATTATTCCAGCCAAACCCAAATGTTGTTGGAAAAAAAAAACAAACAGATGTTAGTACAGCCAGTTCCAATTGAAGCATTTTGGCATTTCACCTAATTCAAGACAGGTTTAGATGAACTTTGTCTGGTTCCTCTGGGTCTGCCCTATATAGCCTCCTACAAGCTGTCATTTCCTCAGCAATCATGAACTGCAGTCTGCCAGGAACTTCATCAAGCATCTGCCTGGTCCATGGCACACAAAGTTGCTAAGAGCAAAAGTTAAACACATTTTGGTTTTGCAATACTCTATACAACTGAGTTTTGAAAATGTTTAAGATTGCCCAATGTGGTTTTTTTTCCAGCCAGTTCTATTTAGAAATACCTCTCTGATAAGACAAGAGGACCCATGTGGATTCTTTGGAAAGCTTATTTGCATTTCCTAAGATTAAATATGTAGTAAAAAGTCTTGCTAGTCATGTAGGAAATGCACGGGGAACAGGAATCCTCAAAGGGAGCAGGCTACAAAGCTTTTAGTTTTTAAGTAAGCTTTTTCAGTCTAGATTCTTTCATATCCATACATTAACGAAATAAAAATTTTAAAAATGTATTCCATCTTAGTATTCTTCAACAGTTCAAACCAGAAGTCTTTCTGTGGAATGTAATGTTACAAACACATTTATTCACTAGATATGGCTAGAAGTTCACAACCCATTGTTCGACTTGGCTCTTCCGCAAAAAATAGCTTCAATTCATCTTCAGAGACTGTCAGCAAGATCTTCAATAACTTTATTACTATAAACTAATGGTATTGAATAGCATGGAAAAGGGACTACCTTGCTTACATTAGGTATTTCACAGACTAGGAAAAAAGCACCAAGAATGAGGTCATACTGCAATAAATGCATTTTGTTGGCTCACTTGCTTGAAATCCCACTAACAGTGACAACTTTAAGTGTTACCATTAAACTTCAGCTTTTACCATTAAAGAAAAAAAAAGTCAAAATTTAGCCTCAGCCATATTCAGGCAACTGAACAAGAACATTCTTACCACGACTGATGAGTTAGATCAAATCAGTTACAATGCATGTAAAGCCCTGCACCTCCAGCTCTGGCAGTATTTAAGAAGCTGCCTTTCTTCCACACCTGAGGCAGAGGCAGCAGCATGCCCTGTTCCATATCCCCACTCTTACCAAGTTGACTAGCACCGTCCAAGTTCTTCTGCTTTCCCCTCACGTTTAACTCATCTTTTTTTTGAAACAGTGTTTTTGTTACATTTTTATAGCTCCCAGCTTTAGTTCACAACCATTGATCCTAGTAAGTTAACTCTGTTACGTTTAATACTTACGAACAATTGTGAAACTACTGATTTAGGGTCAAAAAGCTAATTTAGAGCCAGTAAACTTATCTTTCAGGCAGCCCAAAGGAAAACACGCTATTCAACAGTTCTGCATGATAACAGAAAATAATCTGTTGAAGACTTTCTCCTTAAATATGCTGCTTTGGCAGAGCTAATAGAAGAGGAGCTAATCTGAAACAGAAAATACATCTGCCCCAAGAAAGAGGGGCATATCCTAACAGGGTAAACTCTGCCAGACAGGGCTTTGTGAGCACACCCAAGCATTGGTACCAGAGCAGCCTATTAGTAAGCGTCCTGGCCTTCAAAAGTTAAGGAAAATGTACAGCCAAGAATAAATGACCTCATAGTTGAGTATATCTTTAAAAAGTAATTCACTGATCTGGTGCAATACATAGTCTTACAGGTTTTTCCTGGTTAACAGTTAAGTCCCACTGTTAGCAAAACATATCGTACCTTCCCAACAGAAGCCTTTCAGAGCCATTCTGCTGCCCTCCTCTGCTAGCACAGCACCTTCAGGTTCTGCTGTGGAAGAGTAATGGGAAAAGAAAAGCTGCCCAGAGGGCATCGCTCACCTGATGGCCACATGCTCACGATAATCCAGGTCATAATTTTGTAGGGAGTCAGCACAGGATTCCCGCAAGACTCCTTGTTGCTGCAGGCGTGATGGCACGGTGAACTGGTGCACAGAGGCATTGGGCTGAGCAGTTGTGTGGTACGGAGGAGGAATGCTGTTACTGGTCTCACTGCGATAGTCACTGTCTCGATCGTCCACAGCACTGTCAGCATCTTCAAAGGCTAAGAAACAGAAGTAGTTAAGGGCACGGCTCTTTAAAGTTGCTTTGCTGGGACAGTGAAGCTGATTTATTTTTAAAAAGCTACCAAGAGGCTATGTCTGCAAAGGATAGACATCCATCTGGTAGCTGGTTATAAACTCTGGGTCCCTCAGTATGCACCAAGGAACTCCAGCAACTGCCTCCTCGCCTTCCTTTCCCTCTTCCTATCATTGGAGTTTTCTCTTTAGCTTTTGCTAACAGGCAGCTTAAGACATTTTTATAAAAAACAGAGCAGAACAAAATAAATCAAAAACAACAACTCAACATCAAAACTTACAGGTTCTTTGCTACTGCCACAATGAACTTTTAGATGCTGGGGAAAAATATTTCCTTACGGAAAGGAGCTCTTTCTTGGAAACTTTTATTCCATTTAGCTGTAATGCCTTCTCTCCTCTCAGCAGCCTTAACCACTGCTCTAGCATTTTGGATTTTTCATTTAAAATGAGTTTTTGGTAAAGGTCTTAGTTTAAGTTAAGAGAAACTAATGAAAATCTAAGAAATTCTAGGCAGTCAGCATGGAAATCAAGACTGGGAGAGCAGCCCTGCCTATACACGATTACTAGCTCTTACAGGGAAAAAATGCTGCATTTAACACGCCCAGGTACATTAGCCTGTTAAATTTAGTAGCGAACACTAATGATAACCTTCACAAAGGAAAAAGCTCCCTTGCCATGAATCCCTCTCTCTGGAGAGGCACTTTGCTTGCTAACCCTTCAGAAAAAGAGAACAGAGGAAACGGTTCAACAATACAGCGCTGGTCTATGGCTGTGTCTGGCTGTGCAGAACGCAAGGTAATCTTTGCAAGCTCAAAATGAAATTCACACACACATCCCCGTACATCAGTGGAGTGCACCATTAACATGCTTGAAACAAAGGAAAACAAAAAATAGCCATTATTCATTCTATCCGCCACCACCAGCCTGTTTAAAAAGGACAATCAAATTCATGCCCCCTCTGGTAAGTTACTCAATGGTCTATGGCCTACACAGACATTCACCCTGAGGCTGAGCAGTGAAGCAAGAGTGCTGTTTTCGTGCCAGATCCTCTAAAAAAAAATAATAATAAAAAATAAAAAAAGAAAAAGAAAAAAGAAAAAGAAGTTTACACTGCTGCAAACAGGATGCACAGCCAGGGAATGCCTTTTTCCTTCCAGTGGTGATTTCCACCCCACTAATTCAATTTCCATTTCGTTTCATCAGAGGTAAAGTGCATTCTTAGTGATGTTTTCTGTTCCTTCCCACCTGAGTCAGGTTACTTCAATGTCCTAAAGTGGATGGAAAAGTAGAAAACAACCCCAGTAGAAAACATGCCTGCAGTCTACAGACTGCTTCAAAAAGCCTGGCTCTACCCTCTTTAGCTACAGTCAATTCAATTTGATTGTCCGCACTGAAAACAGAGACAAGCCTCCTGCTTTTTAGGAGTCTAAATGCTGCGTAGTTCTTGTCAGTCTCTAGTCAATTGAATAAAAATGAAGAGCAATCATACACTGCTTTATTCAGCTTTATTAAGAGTGCAACGTCCATCAATTTTAATATAGTTCGGTGTTTAGAAGAAATGCTGAAGAAAAGCTACACAAAAAGGATTTGAAATGCCAAATCCCTCTGAGCAAGAAGTGATGTACTGGTAGACCACAAGGCACACACCACCTTCTGAAGGATAATGAGCTATTAGATGAGTCTCATTGTTGAACACTTGAGCCATCACTGTCTAATGTACAATAATTACTTTTGTAAAGTAATTACAAAAATTATACCAAAAAAAAATATTTCTGTAGCAAATACAAATCCAGAGTACTACTATCTGCATCAAAACAACAGTAAATCCAGTAATTCACTAATCCTGGGCCAAACTTACTACCCTGATGTGGTGAGACTCGCATGATCATGGTCATCATGCAGACCAGCAGGAAGCAAAGCACAGCTTCTCTGGATGAGTAACTCAGACCAGCTGATGGCTCAGGGATTTCCAATTTCCTCAACCAGACAGCAACAGAAGCACTATCTGGACTTGTTAACCAGTCATCACATCCCAGCTCTGTACTACAGGGGCACATTAACCAACTGTCTCACCAGTCTTCTCCATGGAGCCTGGAAACAGTCAGTAGAAGCCCACAGCTCTGATAAATGCAGCCAGCTGCTGCAGGAAGCAATCCCCTAACCCTAACCCGAGGCCTCACGTCCCTGCCTGTTTTGTGCTGGCTCTAGCACCTTGTCCCTAAGCAGTGAGCAGGGTCAGAGACCATCCTACGCCAAAACCCTTCTGGACTGTGGAAGGGGTTGGCTTCCAGCCAAAGCCAGGTTCTTGACCCAATTTTCCCAGTGGCAGCACAAGGCAAGTGGCAGGGTATCCCACCGGATGACCATTTGGCAGCTGGATGACCCCTTTCTGCAGGAGCTAATGCTTACATCACTTTGAAGTGCCTGTAAGGCCACAGTTTCAGTCCTGCTTAATGCATTTCAGTGGCTGCCAACAACCAGCCAAGCACCAGCTGGCCTTCTACTACCCACCTAAACACAACAAGAATGTCACGGCAGGTAAAATTCTCCAATCCACTGGGCCACTGTCTGATCTTCTTTCTGCTCTTTTTTATAGGAAAGGTAATACACATCGTGTCTCAAAAGATTTTCCCTATGAACCACAGTATCTCTAAGCAACATCTAAAAACAGATGTCAAATGTTAATCAAACATTTGCAGCATGTATGATTATTAAAGTTGGCACCAGAATTTCTCCCAGTTCTTACTGTTTGTATAGCACAAGGAAGTCCCTTTGAGGTCCTCACGCAAAATGTCTCCCTGAAGACAGGTTTAAAGGATGCAAGACTCCAGCTACTGTACCATCAATGAGGCAGGAACACATGGTTTCTCTTATGTACGTCCCATGCACCTGCAGTATCTATAACTGTTAGTACCAGGCAGAAATCCTCAGCAGGAACTGATTGATAATTAAGGGCCAACACCAGAAACTTATTCACACCGAACTGCACCTCCCTTATGAGCAGTCTCACTTCATTTAATGGAAACGTTCACAAATGAAGGCATTGCTTAGCATGATTAAGAGCACCGAAACCTGGCCCATACGTGGCTTACGGCACACATTATCCCTGCAAGAAAGTACGTTGCAAAGTGTCTGTACATGGTGCCAATCCCATTCATTAACATACTTGACACTTAAATTTTATTTAAACAAGAGCCTGACAAGAACTTGCAGAAGCAAGGTTTGTGTATACCATATCCCTTCACAAGGAGGAGGCGAGGGGTGGAAAATTGGACCTTACAACCCACAATTCAGCAAAATATTCATCACAACACACGTGGTGTGACATTGTCTTCTCCACACAGATGGTACACCAAGCCAAAAGGACAGCTGTAACTTGACCTCAGTCTCTGAAGATCAGTTAATTCATAACAAGACACGTAACAACAAACACCACAAAGTTAGTAATTGTTTTATCCAACTTTGAGAAATTTCACGTGTATGGAAAAGCTTCCAAGGGATGAAAACAGGTTCTTTATCACTGCACCCACTGTCTAGAGAGTGGGGGGTAAGGCTGAATGGCAGGGCAAGGAGCATGCTGTTCATGTTTAGTAACTGAATATTCATGCATATAGGCAGCATAAGAAGAAAACCTATCATACAGTCACATCACAAAGCAGGATTTTACAAAGAGGGGGAAAAACAAGGAAAGGAGATGTGTTCAGAGAACCCTCTTCTCCAACACAAGCTGCTTCTTGGAAACCTTCTTATTCCTCTCCTGCCTCCAGAAGTTATTATTCCACTGCTGCAGGGCAGAACACATATAGCTTTAATATACTGATATCAAAACCACTTTGAGCAGTCCTGTCACGCCAGCTCTACTAGTCACATTTAACCTCACTACTTTCTTTATATCAAGCTTCAGGACAGGAAAGAAAGGTAACAGCAAAATTATTACAGGTGGCTGGAGGGATGCACTTTCACAGTTTCTTAAGGTCCCAATGTGCAGCCTGAGTTCCTCTCAAAAAGCTGCATTCAGCTGAAATTTCTAGCGGTGATGTGTCACCAGCCACTGAGAGCTGGGATCCAATTCCCACACTCAGAAATGCTTCACAAGCTTGAGTAAAAACCTGAATAAAAGCAGTAAATGCACCACACTCAGGTACTCAGGAAGAAGGATGTTCATGCCAGGATCTGTATCCCAAAACACCACATCTTCACCAAAATAAGCCACTAAGCTTCTCCCAGCTTTTGTCTATTTTTATAGGAACAAGGTAAAAGAGAAGAAAGCATTCTAACTGAAAACATGACTTTCAGTCCAAGTCCAGAACACATCTGTCAGCTCCACACCAGGGCATTTGCAACTCACCTTCCCCACTCTGCATCCATTTAAATTGCTTTTACAGAAGCTTCTTACAACTTCTTTCCTTAATCAAGCCTCAGAACTTGATATTCCACTGTCTACTGAACCATCAGTCACTTCTGACAACCATGCAGCCGTTCTGAAATCTTATAATTAAAATGCATGGAAGGTTAAAGAGGTCTACTGAAGTAACTGGGGAGGGTGAGAAGGTTGTCACAAAAGGACACTAGGGCATTTTTCTGAGGCTTATCCATACTAAAAACACAAACAGATTTTCAGTAATGATTTAAGTGCAACGTTGCAGGTTATTAGTTCATCCTATTGCCTTCAACACTTAAAATAAATTTCAGATATGGGTAACTTTAAGACAGCCAGTTTGCTATATTCAGACTTCACACTGAGGGCTTTCATAACCTTGTTTTTCCCACTTAAAAACAGTTTCTGCTGCTGAAACAGTCAATAGTCAAGAACTGGACTGACAGTTTGAAGTATAAAGCATGCCTTGAATATTTACCCTACTTCTTTATCTCTATGCTTTTCTTAAAATCAAACCAGGTCAGCAGCACAAGACGTCCCCTTACCAAAAAGCCCTCTGTCCAACCACATGGCTCTGGACTGCAGCACTTTCCTTGAAAAAAGTTCCTGCTAGGAGGAAGTCTTCCAGGTACCATGGTGCTGTTTCTGCCACTTCCTTCCCAGTTGCTGTTGCAAATTGTCAGTACAAACTGTATTTTTAATGACAGTGCCAAGCTAATGGATTTGGCGTGGAAGCATCATCAGTGCTGACCCAAGCCTCCCTAAAAGGATGCTAACATGATTTCAAAGAGGACAGCACAGCAAGGATGAGGGGGAAGGAGGAGCACAGATGGAGGAAGTACAAGGCTCTTTAAAAGAAAAAATATAATAATAAAACACACACCAACACCCCAGAGAAACAGCTGACACACTCTGTACACAACTCCC
This sequence comes from Nettapus auritus, assembly GCA_011076525.1. NCBI lineage: Eukaryota > Metazoa > Chordata > Aves > Anseriformes > Anatidae > Nettapus > Nettapus auritus. Next base: position 9,667,503 of record CM021797.1, on the reverse strand, counting down.
CTAAATCTCTGAAAGACGAGCATCTAAGCATTCCCTTCTCCCCCAAGCACAAAATTGGTGAAAAAAAAGTTTAGTTAATGCTCACTTATCACACTTCTGAGAATAACCCCACACAACTGAGACATCCAACACGGACAGCATTAGGAAGTCACTCGACTTTGTTGATGCCTAAAGAACTTCTGGTTCGATCACAGACAGGAGAACAAGGAGGACAAGACATGTTGTGGGAGAAGAAAGAGGGAAGTCACGGGTTAGAAGGAAGACTTTAAAATGCAGAACAGATCCATGGTTTTTCCTTACTTAGCTGTTTACAGATTAGAGCGAAAGAAAAAAATATATAATTAGTGAAACACACTGTAACATTAGCTGAACATCTTATTTAAAATAGTTGCCTGTATTAGACTGCCCTCTCCAAATTCCATTATGTCAAAAACAGAAAAGCATCAGGCAGAATCACCTCCCTGCTGGCAGCAGCTGCAGTTATCGGTCTTTGCATGCTCCCCTCAGCAACAGACTCACCCTTTGTTTAGACACCGGGAGCAGACAACTTCATTTTAAGACTGAAGAACCAATCCTTGCAGGCCCTACAGGCAGTAGAAGCCATGCACTGTAGCTTACGCAAAAGCTTTGCCTGTTGCAACCAGTGGGAATGCCAGAAAGTAAAGATGCTTCATGCATGTTTTCTGGGCAAATTAACAAAATCCTTGGGTTGTGGGGCCTCTGCAAAACTCCTGCAGCTGCAGGTTCACTGGTGTGATGAGTCAGTTCTACAGATCACTGACAGTTGTGGTATCTAGGTTTTACCCTTCCAAGGCTGGTGAGCACTTGTTAAAGAAAAGCCATACCACTTTTGCCATGAGTTTGTCTCACTGAGCTCCAACACACTACAGTACCTGCTGCCCTCCTGTCTCACTGCTGCCTGCCAGCCGTTCCCACTTTCAGATTTGCTCCTATCTGCAGTCTTTGGAATTTCTGTGATCACTTCAAACGTTTCTTCACATCTTACTAAAACAGTCACTTCTGATTCTCTTACGTTTTTCAGTTACTTCAAACACGGACTTAGGCTTCACGTGTACGAAGATCAACACAAAAATGTGTACAAGCAGAAACCAGGGTCATTTTCACAGGAAAAGGGGAATATTCCAATTCTGCCATCTTCTCCTCAAATCCCAGTAAAAGCACAAGCAGTTCAGCCAAAACAAAACTAAACAGTGGGAAAAAAAAAAAAAAAAAAAAAAAGAATGAATGGACAGCCATCCACACAAACACGAAGATTCAGTGAAAGTGAAAGAAAATACAATGGAATATATTTTCTATATGCATGAATATTCCCACTTTCCTCATACTGGAGCATGCTGCATCATGATAGGATCAGGAAACTTGCAATAAGTTAAACTGTTACGTACTCAGCTGCTCTCCCCATCCGAAATAACTCCAGTTGCCTGCATGTAACACAAATGGCAGCAAAGAATAGGAATGGAAAAAGAAAGCTTAGAAAAGCAAACCACAGGCATACTTATCATGTATTTAAAATGCTTTACAGATCGTGAGCTTGAAACCAGTAATTTTTTTCTTTATAAATACAACATGAAGTTCATTTTGGGATTTACTGTTCACTGTCCACTGTGTTTATAAGACATTGTAAAAATTAAGACCACTGTAAACACTATGGATTACTAAGAAAACACGCATTTAGTAACACATATAGACAAAACATTTATCAACACACTGTTCAGCATAAGCAGTTAAACACCATCCTTCCTAGTACACAAAGTATCACAATTACAGACAGAACATCCCAGGAAGCGGAGTCCAGTTAAGAGCCATACCTAAATTCTAGTCTTAACAGTGCAAGTCAAGTGGCAAAAGTTGTTTCAAGTTTCAGTTTGTGCCCCTTTTCCAGAACAACGTTAACTCAGCCCTGAAAGCACCATACCATTAATAATAACATGAACTACCTGTGTGCATGTACATCAGCATCAGGGAAGAGTGTTTTCTTAGCTTTGTACACACACTGGTGCAAAACTTACAGCCCTCACAGCCCCTTATGGATGCAAACAATCACACATCAACTCTGCAACAGTCAGAAGATCTCTCCACGTTAAAATCAAAGTTGACAGCAAATTCACACTAAAACTTAACATAAAACTTAACGTAAGCTGGTAAAACAACCAAGTTATGGGTTTCAATATCCATGTTGTCATCGCAGGGTGACATCTCGGGGCAATGGTGGTAAGCCAACAAACTACTACGTGTACTGACTCCTCAAAGCAATTTGGCAGCATGCACACAACTTTCAGGTCCAAAGAAAGGTCTCAGAACCAACATTTCTGGAAGATGGTGTGTAAAAAGGAAAGCTTACAGGAGTGTTGTAAGCACAGTAATAAATACAAATCCTCCACATGCAGGCAGCACAAAGTTCGAGTGGGCTATTTCTTGCTTTTTGATGAAATTGCAAAAAGTAGTTCTAAAAAAAAAATCTCTTTGCCCTAAAAAAAAAATCACCACCAGACTAGCACTTAAATAAGCAAAGACTGGTCCTGATGAGTAACTTGGCTTTCCAAGGGTTTAGTCCATCTGCACAAGCACCAGAGCAGAACTCTGCTGCTACTTCAACAGGTAAAGAAAAGCTGGACAACAAAAGAAAGAGGAGCAGGAGCAGATACAGACTACCAAGGAGGAAAAAAAGAAGACAGGATTTAATTAATCTTCTACCTCTCTCTTTATCTGGGGACAAACGGTGATTCAGAGCTACGACCAGGTTGTTCTTTCCTTCTCAGACACAAAAAGTCTACACAACAATGCAGTTCCTGAGATACATCTCAGTATTTGCAGGGTCCCTGGACTCCAGGCTCTTGCACACAAGTGAGGCGGTTTGCACAGGCACAGCCAAAGCTCAAGCTGAAGTGGTACTTGTATTATCTGGGGGAAGGAGCTTCAAAGGCAGGTCATTCCCTTCCAAATCCTGCAAGAGCAGCTAGAGCAAAGAAAGTAACACGTTTGTTTGCTTTGTTTTCTTGTTGTTTGCTTGCTGGTCATTACACTAAGCAGCTCTGACCAAACATGTGCATGGAACAGGTTCAGTGATATTTCTACCCATTTGATTTAGAATGAACCACATGTAAAACCGGCTTTATGTTGAATATTTGCTGTTTATGGAGTATAAAAGGGTTATTCCTCTCCTGTACACACACACAAAAAAAAAATCCAAACTTTTTTATTGTTTACAGAGCATAACAAGGGAGAAAAAGCAAAGCCTACAGAGTAGAGTACTAGCAGACTATAATCTGAGGCATCACAAATGCTGCTGTGGACCAGAGAAGCAACAAGTGCAAGAAGCCACCACTCGGACAACTCATCTGAGCCTGCTGCACACTGACAACATGGAGATGTACCCAGACGCATCAGAAGCCTGCCAGGATCCACCAGACAGTGTTTACATGACCCTGACCACACAGCTATCATCTCAGGCTGGTTTTTACCACAACAAAAATCCACAGATTGCCTAATGATCAGTTTTGACAGAGGCCTGAGTCTTTTCCAGGGGAAAAATAAGAGGAGGAGGAACACACAGCCAAGCTGGCAAAGAAAGAAGAAGTAGAGAGATATGATTTAGTAGCTTAGTGGGTAGTATTGGTGATAGGAGGACGGCTGGACTAGATGATCTTGTAGGTCCTTTCCAACCTTGTGTTTCTATGATTCTAAAGCACATGAAGCAAGAAGAGATAGGATGGGGAGGCAAGCAGAAGAAAGGATACAGCAGCAAGAGGCAGCAAGGGCAGGAGTGTCAGAGAAGGCACGGGGAGAGGGCTGATGAGAAAGAACAAGTAGTAGAGAGAGCTCTGCACTGAGCTTTAATTTGCTGTCATAAATAGTTCATGTGAAAGATGATGACTTCCTATTAATATGTAAGTCAGATAATGGTGTATCTCTCTCTTGTTCCTGAACATCTGGAGCCACTAGCACATGGGAGAACAACTTCAGCATCTTCTGCTATCAAAAAAGTTCCTATCTCAGGTAGACAGCAAGAGTCAAAGGAAGCCAGTGTTCAAACATTTGCAGCCTAGATTACTTTTAAAGATACAGCAAAACTCTGCAGCAGTACAACATCATTGCACTCAGACTACATGCTACCAAAACCCATTTCATAATGCACAAATAAATGCAGATTTAACATCCTAAAGCAACTGGGAGGAAAATAAAGTAAAATAAAATAAAACCAGAAGACACTAAACAATTCCAAAAACAGCATGCATATTAGAATACTACAGCAGAAGTGCAGCTTACCTGTCCTGCAGCTTTTCCCAAAGATAAAAACCCTAGACTGACAGCCTCACTCCTTCAGGACAAAGCACTAATCTGCACAGAGTGAACAAGTTTCAAGGCAACACAAATCCTGATTCCTGAAACCAGCTCCGACCATTCCTAGTCCTTGTTTAATTAACATCACTGCCTAGGTGGCTGGCACAACACTACTCACAGTTGCAAAATGCAACAAGGAGAAAACCCCTAAGCCCTGAAAACATGCCCCAGAGACGAGGTTTGTCCTTGGAGGAGAAATATTACCATGTGCCATAGAAGCAAGTCTTCAAACTGACAGTAACGTCCCTGAGCCAGCTACTTACCTTTCTACCTTACCAAGTTCCTCATGTATAATATAAACATTCCCCAGACAAAAGCAGATTAGAGACTATTATTTCAATGCATAAGACACAGCAGCTGACGGCAAGTGGGGTAGCAGAGAGAGAAGAGTCGCTTCCTTTAGAAACCAGCTCCTTACCTTCCAAGTGTTCTCACGTTGAGAAGTTGGGTCACGCTACAGCTAGAGACTACCTAGAAAGACAACACCGCAGGAGCAAGGAAAAAGAGATGCACCGAGAGAGGCTAGGGGATTTTTCCAGCCAGCATCTCAAAACTCCGCTTTTGTTTGTTTTTACTAACACCCACTTCACTTCAGCGTCTAACATTTTGGATAAAAGATGAATTTATTAAAGATTCAACACATATGCCGCTTCATTTAAGATTCAGGAGCTAACAGTATATATCTCAGTCCTTCAGCATAATCACAGAAGACCTGGGTTGACAGTCTTGATATTTTGAAGGTTAATGAAAACAGAATTTCTTTTTAGCCTTTTCAAGTTGTTTTCATGCTTCGTAGAAAAAATATATATGAATAACCTCATTTTGTGAAGCAAAAAAGGACCTTCCAGATCACCTTTGGAAACAAATTTAAGCCTGTCCAAATCTGAAGTGAAAACACCAAGAAACCAGACAGATAGAAGATGGAAAGCTGCAATTCTAAAAGCATACAGCAACCAAATATATTAACTCTGGAACACACAATACAGACAAATCAGACTAGTTACTCTGTGTGCTCTTAAACACCAACTCTGCATGTCTCAGTTATCACATTATTTTGTATTCACAAGCTTCAGTATTCAAAAATGAGCTTTCGTATAAACCTCCAATTAAGGACTAAGCGATGCCAGCAGCCTGGTGCCTTGGATGCTACAACATTCCTGTCATTAACACATTTTATAAAATACATTTAAGTTCCCACAGTTAGCTGAACATAACATATGCTCACTCTGTGCCTTAATTATGCAACTATTCAAGGAGGAACTCCTCCTCCCTACTTCACACTGTCAAGCCTGGATCAGCAGGGAAACTGTAGAAAAGCAGAATATTCCAAGTTTTTAATGCAGTCTAATTTGATTTCCTGCATGCCATTTTGTTTCACTGCTGTTTACAACTCTCTAAGAGTGGCTGAGCTGTACTACACCCATCAGAGCATTATCGCTTACTGCTGTCCACTTCTTACTTGCTGATAAATTACTTAATTCTCCTCTTTTATTCCATGCTGAGTGAAGAAAAGAGAGCATCTAAACATGTTTATAAAAGCAAACTGAGCTCAGGAAATTACAATACACTTGGTGCTGATAAAACACTGTTTATTGAATACAAACAGAGCTGGGCAGGTACTGGGTCAGGTCTTTCTTCTGATTTAATATATCCCCTTTTCCTTCACTAAGGCCCTCCATACAATGTACACAGATCTTGGAGTCTAGAGGAATGTACTTAATTCCAGTATTTGACATACATCCCAAATTATACACATACCATTTTAATGAATAAGGTTCAAAAATATAAAATAACCATTAAACAGCATGTTAGAGCCAAGTCAGGTTTTCAGTAAGCAAAGTAACAGAGAGGGTTTCATACCAATCATCACCTTTTCCAGTTCTGTTTTGGAACACCACAAATGAGGGAGAAGACCTTGGCACAAAAGAAGATGAAAAAGCACAGGAGGGAGACGAGGTAGCAGCTGACAGGGACAAGGACAAGCACCACAGTACTACAGCTTCTCCTCCCTGCTCAGTACTCCCTGCTTTCGACCACACTTCACTGCAGTTTAGCACACTGTTTATCCTGAAATTTCGGAGTATATTAATTTCACTAAATGAAATGGCCTTTATGGACAGCTTCATCGTAGCTAACAAAAACAGACAGAGATGAGATTTTAAGCAGGGCCTGGATACCCCTGATGATGTGACAGTTATCCACAAAGTTATTACGAGCTTGCGCAACTCATTAATAAGTACAGACAAAAGAATCACACAGAGTGACTGTCAATTTTAGCTACAATGGAAAACCCATAATATTTCTACCACTGCACTAACACCTAACAGATCTGCCATGTCTTTTAAGTTTCTGGGCTACCAAGTCACACAGACTATTTTGCTAAGAAATATAGTAAACAAAGGAAAAAACGAAAGGTTTATATACTCCTCCTTGAGAAACAAGTTTAGAATGCAGTTGATTATCTAGCATTACCTATGTGCATAAACAAAGACTAATATAATGTTGCACAGCAGCAGAGAAAATATATGTGGTGCCTTTTTTCTTCTTCAAGATTTTCAATCTTGACTTTCCGTACAAGACTCTTCTCAAGGACACATTCAAGGACACATTTATGGCTTACGAATAAAGCTGAGCTATAATTTTGTATCAGTTTAGTATCATTAAATTTAGAAAACAAGTGGTTATAAATTTCAGATTAATTTTCTGTTATTGCTACGACACTAAAGGATGACTAATGACATTTCAGAATCCATTAAAAAATCCCAGCAGGAAAAAAAAGAAGCATTCATGAAAAGCACTAAACAAATTATGAAACCCATGTGATTAACTGAGCATTTACTTTTTTGATCACTGCTTATAAGGAAACATGTCGCTATTAGCAGTGTTCAGCATTTCAGGAAGAGGTTTGAGGCTTATTTAAATGTTCCAGCATTTCAGGAAGAGTTGGGGCTTATTTAAAAGTCAAAACTTCATTTCCTTGTCAAAACCTTTCAGAACACAGCACGCACTCTAGGAAAACAACTACCTAAGTATATCTGCAGGATCAGCAGCAAAGCTACAGAGCTGCTCTCCTCCAGAGTTCAGAAGTAGGTCAAACTTTGTTACCACACAGCCTTCTAATATAGCCAGTATTTTTAACTTTCATTTGCTGAATACTTTTCCTTAGTCACATGCAATCCTGAAGCAGCAGCTTTAGCCTAAACATGCAGACATTTTAGAGCAAGACCTCGAATCTGCTTTCCTTTGAGCACACCTATCATGCTTCCACAGCCAGACCAGGACTGAGAACTCCAAAGCCACAAGAAAATTAGTCTCCCAGATGGGATTTATCCTAAACAAATATCTACAACAAGGAGAGCAGTATTTCCCAGCAACTGCAGCACACTGTGCTGCCTGCCACTCTAACACTACGGATCATGAACCTCTGTCAACAATTTAAATGGTTAAGGCATGCCTTGTTTAAAAGCATTTTGATACTGCCTAGCCTTTATAGCCTGGTATAGATTTTTTTTTTTTTTAAATTTTATTGTTACTTGTTAGGAAAAAATCTCTTACTAGAACATCAGTTCATCACATTCACTGCCACAGGGTCAGTTTGACCAGTTGAACACTGGTGGATAGCAGCCAACATATGCTCTGATTAGAATAAACCATAGGATTCAACACCAGCTCAAGACGATATGCTTGAACGAGTGCACATGTAAGCTTGGATGGCTATTGATTTCCCTCCCTGAAAACAAGCTGCAATGCATATCCTGCCAACACAGCTCTTTAAGAGCTCTACCCAGCTGCCTTGGATCCACAGCCTGCCCCAGCCTGTGAACTCAGTGCCACCACCTCTGCCAGAACTGTACGGCCAGTGCTGCCGAAATCCTAGCAGTAGGTTTTGATAGCTCTAACTCAATGGCACTTGAATGGCCACTGATGGCAGAAAATGCTAGCAGCCACAGTACTGCACCCTAAACACAAGGTAAAAATCAGTGTGGGTGTGTTGGGCTAGCTGAAGAGCAGAGGCAAGGCAGAGAGAAGAAAGCTTTTTTTTTTTTTTTTTTTTTTTAATTTTAAAGCATTTTTAGCAGACAAAGCTCCTCCCTCACCAGTGCTATGGAAAGCACTGTAATCTCAGCCTTAAAGCCAGTTTGTGCAGAGGGATGTTTAGCCTTCCTGATGCATCAGTGGAAACAGCTCCTAAAAAGAGAACTAGTGGACATCAGCTACAGAAACTCTCAAAGTGAGCCTTTGGGGCTTTTAAAACAGAATTAATTATGAAGACACTAACAGAAATTTGCCTCACACATTTTGCAGGAATAGACTTCTTTTAAAATTAGTGGGAAAGAAGGGTCAACACAACACATTGATTTGGTCTCAAATGACACCCTACACTGCATATAAAACATTTTGCCAGCTTTTTAGTCATGAAAAAGCTGCTTATGCATCAACAACAAAGCTGTAGGATTTTATTTTTTTTTTCCCCTGCATGCACACACTCATTCCAGATTGTATTTAGGGTTCCTTTTTGTTCTCCTGGACTAGATGCTGTCTTGTTCCTTTCTCTCTGATCTGCTGGCAGATCAAGGACAGGCTAGGTCTGCTTGTTTTTGCTGACATGACTGTGAATCAGTTACTTCTTTCCTTGTTGCATCAACTCACAATCCAGAGACAGAGAACAAATTTACCTCTTCTGAAAAAATAAAAATAAAAAGAAAAATGAAAAAAGAAAAACCACAGCCAAGGTAGGCAGGCATTTTACAGAGCAAAAGACACACAGGACAGAACTACAATGCGCTATGGTCTATCAGGGCCTAACTGTGAAAAGAGCAACAGCACAGGCTCCAGGAAACAGAAGAAAAGCGTATGCTTTATCCTCCCTTCTCTGCATTCTCAGAAAGATTATCAGCCGAAGATAACAGGACGGGCATAACTGGTTGATTCAGGAGCAGTTAGATTATCTCCTCTGAGAATTATACTGCACAAACCAGCTCTCCACCAGATCTGTAAACTCCCTGAAAAAAAGTACAGGGCATTATTTACAGTAACTGATATTAACCAAGACAGTCAGATATTCTCCCCAATGGTACTGAGTACCTTTCTTATCCTCATTTGCACTGCTGTCTGCTCCAAATCAGAGATGCACTTAAAATACTGACAGAGTAACTCACTCATGAATTATAATGGCCTATTACATTGCCAGAAATGATCTTGAGTATTCAAGGAAAATAAATCTATACCTACAACAGTAAGTAACTTGAGTCAATAAGCGCTAAGTAATCAAATAACATTTTTTCAATGCTTTATTTACAGTGAATTTCCAGACAGTAAAAAATTGCTTTCTTTTTAATTCACATTCAATTTCAGCTTGTGGGTAAAATCCAATATGAGGACGCTGCAGTTATCCAACAACAAGGCATCAGGAAATTAAGAATTATGGTTCTGGAATTACAGAATATGCTGGCACTATAGTACCTTGCTTATTGCTTGAGAGCACTAGAATTTAAATCAATTGGTAGCATGGTAGCAATTGGAGCCCAGAGTTGGACTAAATGATCCTCGTGAGTCCCTTCCAACTTGGGATATTCTATGACTCTACGTGATCTTGCTGGGGCAGAAGAATTATTTAGAGGAGCACAGACGCTGAGAAGTAAAAATGAAATGACCAAGTATAATAAAGGAAGGGGCAGGAAGTGCCTGGATTAATCAGAGAGACATGTACAAGAACAGAGCTACCTGTTTCTTTTAAGAATAAGCAATACAGGATTGGGCTTCTTACGTCAGTAATATTAGTAATAATGAGTCTGACTTCCCTAGGGACAAAGCAGCATTCAAGAATGAAACTGAAACCTCCATAATCTCTCAAAAAATTAGAGCAACTAATCTGGGCTGAGATTTCCCATGGCACCACTCCAAGGCCCATGAACGAGCAGAAGTGAGAACCCATCCCCACAGACCAGTTGTTGGCTTTTAGACGTGGCCTTCCTATCTTCTCTCACACACCACCCCACCCACTCCCCCTCTCTATTGCCAATGCAAAACAAGATGTTGTGCCCAGGCAGGAGATAAGGAAATAACCACGAGAAAAGGTGGTTTGAGAAAGTGGACAGATGGCTATGGAGAACACTGGTAAATAAGGCGGAACTGTAACCTAGTATCTAATTCTAACACGTAAGGGCAACTATTTCCACATCTATTCAACCTGACCCCTCCAGCTAGGGCAGCATTTTCTCCAGCTAGAACAAAGAAGTCAGAGGAGCCTTCTGACAGCTACAGGAAGGCAAATCACAACACCAGTGGCACATGCAGCAGCTCTGCCTGAACAATAATGCAATTCCATCAAGGAACACAGGTTAACTGGGATAAAGAGCCCTTCAGGTCCCATTTCCAACAAGTCAAGCCAAGATTGACCCACATTTCTGCAGTGTTTGACCAGATATAATGTTACTTCTTGAAATGCAAGCTATGCTATTGCTCTCTGGTGCACAAGGTGGGGGTTGTGGTCATGGTTTTTGTTGTGTTGGCTTGCCTTTGTGTTTTTTTTAAGTATTGGGAAAGGTGGGGCAAAGTTTCATGGGGCAAAAATTACTCGTACTCAGTAGGTTTTCTGCACTTTCTAGATACCTAGTTCTGTTGTCCAGATGATCCATGTCCTGTTCCCAGCAGCAACCAGATCAGAGCTAGCACATCATGATGGAAAATCAGATGAGTCTTACAAATGTTCCTGAGGATATTTTTATTATATCTAAAAATATATCTATCAATTATTTACCCACATGTTAAGAAAGAACATTCTGTGCTCAAAGTGTTTTAGGTTCAGGAAGGACACCCACTCTGTTCCTATGTAAAAGGGGGTTGAGCGCCTGCGTCATATGCAAAGGTCAGGTCAGTTTTCAATACAGAGGCACAGTCAATGTGTCTTCTTGGTTGAATTCTTGAGTTCCAAAGGACTATCCAACATTTAGGCAAGCTTGCAGTTCTTATGCGGAGAATAATTAATAGAAAGTTCATTTTCCCAAAGTACTTCTACATCAAAATGACTATTTCATATTTGGCCATGTAAACAATTAGATATTCAGAGATGCTGGATTCACAGAGGCAGTAGATAAGCAGAAGAACATGCAGTGCCACAAGCTTTATTGAATTACTAGAAAATTATTTAATACATTAGCCACGTACTGCTATTAAATATTTAACATTGGAATTCTAATGACTGTTTTAATCCCATGAATGAATAAATTAATTCTTATGTGAAATTCATTGTTCTAGTCAGGGGTCTTCAATTAATTGTTGTAAAAGGTCGCTTTTCAGTGAGACACAGGCTGTTAACAGGCAACACAGAAAGGTCATCTGTAGTTCTACACTATTACGTCTGTTTGCAAGAGGAAAGCTGGTCCTCCAGGGAAGACACCAGCTTCAAGAGCTTGAGGATGTAAAAGCAGCATGCTGTGGGAAGAGGTGCAGATATTTTCCCCACACAGAAAAATTTACCTAGGCTTCACGATATTTAGAACAGTCAATCAGACCAGCCTTCCTCAAACAAAAACAATGTCCACCGCACACAGCCAGGAAAGTAATTTCAGCAAATAATACATTCATTACTTGGACACTTTGTATCAGACTTTTTCTTTGACCTTCTGACACTTAAGAGTTCTGTATACTATGCTAGTATGATTTTGTCAAGTATCACACTTTCTCCAATATTTCTTATGTGTAGGCCTTACAAAACAATTCTACCCTTCCACATCTGAATTTATCTAAGAAGTGTGTTATTCTGTATTTACACTCTTAAAAAAAAAATACATTTGGTGTGACCTAGGTTATCAGTGCTGGAATACTTTCATATAGCCTTGTACATTTTCCAGCTACAGAACACCTTCAGATTTCCTAGGCAATTGATAACGTCCATGTTTTCTTCAAGTTTTAAGGTAACATAATAAAAGCACACAGCTAAATTAGTTTCACTTATGCAAAATATATATATATATATATGTAATTAATATTTCCTAACGTTAACAGCTTTGTAGACATCCTACCATCAGCCTAATGGATAAACAGCCTGCAAAGTATAATATGCAAGTCTTATAAGATTTTAAGCAGAGAATAAAAGATTTGTTTAAATTATGAACCTTGAATTTTATTAATGTCGCTATCAAAAGTAGATAAGACATTCATAAGAGACATCACTGAGCTTTCATGTACTCTATGTTAAAAGCAGTGCTTCAGAAATCTAATTTTGCGGGCCATCAGATACAGTTTGTACTATGCTGTTTTCCCATCCATGTTTTCAGAAGCATAAAAAATGCAAGATGAGATAAGCAGAAATTAGTAAAATATTTATCATTCATCATCACAGCATTTAAAAGTAATATCAAGTACACAAACCTCAGATGCATTTTAACGTGCTACTAGCAGGGCTTCCAACTCCATCTATTCTTCTCCTCTTAAGACTTCAAAGTCATAAAAATAATTTTCAACACATGATGTTTAAAGAGAACATATCCTGACTTGGCTATATAAAGAAAATTCGGCAATCAGTTTTCTTATTTGCATTGGTATTGAAGGAGTCTGACAACCTAGGTGACTCTGAACATGTTGTGTTCCTAATACATGAGGACATACAAACACGTTAGTGACTCAATGCCTGTTTTCACTTTCTAACATCAGAAGCTTTAGACCAACAATTTTGGGGGGCAGAGCTTTTCATATCCAACAAAATTTATTTGGTACAGAGACATTTAAGCATTTCAAACATGAAATTACTGTTCAGATGTACCATCATTTTATAACTAAACAGAGAAGGAAACCAAGTACACAGAATGAGCGGAAAAAAATAAAGCCTAACTTACAACACTGGGAGGCAGCACTGGGCAATGGTTTCTTCTGGACTTCCTCCTGAAAGGAATACTGAAGAAAAAACAAAAAAGAGAAGAAACCCCATTAAGGAAGCAAATGGTAACTTTATGAAACAGATTTTGGAGTATGACATGCCACACTTCAGAGAAAACACCTGTGGTGGTATCAAAGTGCTAAGTATCTTAATATCCGTATTCAAATATACTCCCAGATGCCTTCTCCCTTTTCATGCCAAAACCAGGTGTTAAAAACTGCACGTCAGGTTAAGGTAGTGTTTGCTTTACTACATGCACAGGGCCTATTCTGAGTTCAGAGAGCTCTAATTAGATATATAAAAGATTTGATTCTCACAATGTTACTATTATGGGGAGCTCAAAACCAAGCACGAGTCCATTATGTTTTACACACTCTAGTATAATTTCAGCGGTTCAAAAACAAAGCGTGGGCTCACAGCAACATTACACCAGGAGACTGACGTGGCTGGGTAATTAGTGTGCCCAGCAGGGCAGTAACACAATGTTTTCCTATCCAACGCATACAGTGGATCACTGAAGAGTTTGTATGTCCAAAGTGAAGAATTTTAACATCTCACTTAATTCTAAATTAGAAACAGTAACATATTTCAATTAACCCACTCTGACTTTTTACAAAGCTGTTTGGTACAGCATCAAAGTGTTCCCTAGGGGAATGCCAGTGGTCGTATTTTGTTATTTTCCTCTGCGTTGCACTACACAGAGATAGGAGGAAAATTAGGACAATTGGGCAAAACAATAACAGCCTTTGTTAAGTATAAAGGGTCTAAAGATAAAGGAGGAGGCAACCTCAGTGACCTGGTGCTGCAATCTGGGCAAAACAGAACCGCCAGACAGCCTCTCCATGGATTCGGTAGGGATTAATGACCAGTCCATTGCACGGAGGACAGCAACCTGCAGATTTTTGCTGTGGCTGTCTTCAAATCTGTGTTATTTAAAATGCACAAGTGATCCTGAAAGGCAGTTGGTCCTATGATTGAGAAACTGCCACCTCAATGAGTTTTCCAGGACTGTGAAAACAAGACTGGGTCTCTCAGCACTGACTGTTTGACAAAATAGTGAAAGGCAGTCTGACAACGAGTAATTTCAGTGGCACAGGACATGTTCTGAATGATCTCAACCCAAAAATGGCAGTAGTTTGTCCTTTCGAAGGCATCAACCCAATGGCTATTGGCAGGCCCAAAATGCAAACTGAACATTAAGTATTTGCAGGAGCAGCAACTAGAAAGCACTTCATAACTCCAAACACGAACTACAAATGAACCTGCATCTCAAATATTTTTGTGCAACTTTAGTCTGTCGATTCGTTGTCTTAAGCAAAGACAGCTGACCTTAATGCACAGAAAATATAAAGACACACTCCTGCATGAAATACCACTGCAGGACAGGGACTCTGCAGCCCAAAAGCCATGCAGAAGGAGAGGTTTGTGGAGCTGAGTGGCACAGGGTGAATGAATGAGGCTCAGTCATTCAGCTTCTCCGAAAAAACCTGCTCCCAGCTGGTTTCACAACAAAGGGTTTATTTGCTCAGAGCAAACAAGTTATTTCTTCAGGCTATGCACAATTAAGTTGCTGAATTCCTTGCTATGTAACTGACCTAGGTGAGTTCAAATAGCAACTGGCATCCACAGAAGAAAAAACAATCAAGTGTTTTTAAAGACAATACTGCCTCTGGCCCTGGAAGTTCCAGAGCTAGAAGTCACTGCAAATTAGGGGAATACACAAGGAAGGTATCCCCGTTCTGGGTCACCTTCAGACATGGGGCAAGCGTTCTTACATTTTTCATGTTCTCACTGGTGAAAGGACACATTCATAATAAATTTGTGATTGTTATGTCACAAATACAGAGGCATGATTTTGTTACTAATATGCGGTGAAAGCATGCACTTCACATGCAGACGGGCAGCACTCCAAGGGAAGAGTCTCACAAAGCTCAGGACATCGTTCAGCAAATTCAGGTTCAGTGAAACACTAGAGGGCATCTATGCTTCACTGAAGTACCTGGCACAGGCTTCTGCTTACAGTCCACAGCAGCAGGGAGGCACCACAGCAGTATCACTGACACACAAAATCATACATTTAGTTTCTCATCAGCTCCAAGAGGTTCTCAGACTTCTAGGAAGGCAGGAGAGGTTTGCCTTGAAGCAATTAAGTTTTTATCGACCCAAATACAGGTCTGTTCTCAGTCAAAAAAAAAAAAAAATCACCTTGTTTTTCTCTACATCTACACAGTAAACGCACTGACTCAAAATAAGGAGTGGAGAAGAGATGAAAAATCCCAGAACAAAAGTTTAATGAAGTCACTGACAGAATATTTTGCAAGATATCTTGCTAAGGAGAGACTTACTAAGAGTTTAAGCAAGCACCACACTTCTGCTCACTGGTGTTGGCATCAACACAAGAGGTAAGAAATGCTAAACATCTTGTACAGACATAATTATGTCAAGTCCTACTTTGCAGACAGTATGATAGTACGAAGTGTAAATAAAGGTTTTATTAATATAAATGCTTCAGGTTCTCTAATAAAAATCACGACTTTTCATTTTGTAGTGGCTTAGCCAAGTACATACTAAGAAAACCCAGGAAATCAAAGTCATAGCTAGCAGGTGTTGCAGTACAAGATTCATAAACTGAGCCACAAAAAACTGGGTTAGGACAAAAGTTTTCCCTCCAGCACTGTCTCGGATCCAAGAAAGATTCAGTATCTTGTTTTGTCTTCTTCCCAGAAGAAGATAACTGCAATAAAAAATCCTTTTTGATTTGATTTCACAAATGAAGAGAACCTATCATAGCCCGTCAAAAATGTTTCACACACTTGCGAGTTAAAGCATGATGTTAACTTTCTTTTGAGCGTACGTGCAACGACTGAACAGTTCTCACTATGTGAGCACTTCCCCAGCGCGGGGAAAAATGTTTCTCTGCTGAACAACAACACTACACTTGAGAAAACCATTCTGCAAGCAGTCCACAGAAAACTTGTAAACAATGAACATTTAGTAGTTACCTTAGCAATCACAGAGATCTAATACAAAGAATAAAAGTAAGATATAAGGGATTCAGGGCTACCTTCATCTTTTAATTCAGATATTTACCTCATCGTCTCCCAGAGAATTTATTTGTTCTAACTTTCTGGTCCAGTATCTGGCTTCTTCCTCTGGGATATCTGTAACAGAAGAACAAGCCACACCATCTTATTAGTCACCAGCTGCATTTACCACCAGCAGCAATAAAACAGGGAGGGTATTCCAAGAGCACACCACAGGAGAAAAAAAGCATACCACAAAATTTTGAAGCAACAAGATTGGCCTATATTAGCACTCAGAAAATAAATGTTCTAAATACAGAGTTCAGGGCTTACACTACTTTCTTGTTTAAAGCCAATTAGCCAAATGCACACTGCACAAAGGTCAGAAAGTGTAAGACTGGTTCATATGATAGTTAATTCAAGCATTAGTTGTATGAAGAGCCACTTCATGATAATGCACTTGCTAGATACTTAATAACATATAGCAAGATCAAGAGCCTCTTCTGGAGGCTTTTTATAACCTCAAAAGACCAAGGAGCCCTTTTGGATAGCACATCTTACTGGTAAACTTGGTATGACACAAATGTAGAAAAAAAAAAAAAAAAAAGGAAGCAATCTCTTGTTTTCCTTTGCAGGTAGGAAGCCAGATCTTGTGAGGAAATGAACAGTGCTGCAGACAGCCATATTCTTACGGAAGCATGGAAGCACGCTCCTGTTTTTACACCACAATGCAACTTCACTGGGAAATGAACCACAACAACCAACCCTTTTCCCTTCTAGAAGGTTTACCAAGTTAAAGACTGACAGAAAGTAGCAGACATTACCACCTTTGTTTTGGGAACTGCTTTTTATTTCACACTTTGAGGTAATACAGTGTGCTAATGGTTTGAAGGGCACACAGAATTCTGCCACTCAAGACTTCATCTCTCAGAGGGCACCCCTGGAGATGGCAGGTGAACTGCCGGGGCGAGCTTAACCCAAGGCAAGGCAGGTACAAACTGTGACTAAGGAATAGAGCTGGGGGGAAATAACATCAAGGGAACAGCCCACTGAAAGAAAAGCATCAGTCAGGCTCCCCATCCAGGAGAATTAGGTAAGTTATTTAGGGATGGGGAAAGAGGGGTATAAACTCACTAGAAAAGGGGAAGGAAAAAAACCACAACTTTTTAAAATCACATTCAGCATCACCCTGCACGTAGAGTGGTCAGTCGGCTATACCTCCAGGAGATCTTAATGATTTCTGAAATGTGGGTGTTCAGACCAGCACGGCACAAATGTAGAAAGCTTCAGAGCTCATACAGGGTAGGGATGGCTCCAGCTAGACACCGCCAGCCCTAGAAGCCTCACCATCCCGAACACTGACAAACGAAGCGGAGCATAATAACACTTAGGCTAGTTTTCCAATCTCCTGTAAGCATCTCAGCTGCAAAACAATTTGCTTTCCTGCAACAAACTGTACCCCATGAATATGGCCTCAACAATACACATAGGCAAGAACCTATAGAGGGGTAGGCTGGGAGGGTCTCCTGATAAAGAGGTATTTCTAAGAGCTACATCCACTTTTGCTACTGAGAGAAACAAGAAAAAGTTTTATTGGCAGATGAACATTTCATTGGGATGGGAAAATAAAAAAATATTTAAAAAGGCAACAAAAAACAATGATTTCAGAAAGGACCAGGTATTCATTGCTTCTTAGACTTAAAGGGCCCCCTCCGTCACACAAACCACCCTCTTACAAAGACAATGACCCCAAAACATCTGGAGAAAATAGCAACAAGAACAAGGAACATTTCCAGATTTCACAGAATTTGAAGTTTCAGAAGTTATTTTCTTGGACTATGAACAAATGCCTACACTTTTTGTTAAAAGATACACAACTTTTTTTGTGAAATGAGTCTCACCCAGGCAAGAAGGATAAAAATAGTCCCAACCTGAGAAAGTTTTAGGGCACTAGAAACTCAGTACCTGGGTTAAGACAACCTGCATTAAGCAGAAAAGAGAAAATTTGTTTCTCTTTTCTTGCAGGGAGATCAAAGTGATGTATTTTAATCGTAATACAAAGTCGCTTGCTCTTTCTGATGTATACTACATTGCTTTGTTGTTATATGCTCTTAGAAAACGAAGTAGGAGCAGCATGAGAGGGTCTTCAATAATTATGGGAATTATATTAAAACATAGGTGCTTTTGATCATCAGAGCTGTGGATCACAGCTGCACAAAAACCTTGAGCTCCACGCAAATTAGGGATGACGTTCAAAGGTTATCTGAACAGAATACGTTTAGAAAGAGGACATCAATTAACTGCACTGAGCGTTGGACCCAAAGAGATTTAGGAAGACAAGAAACTCCAAAAAGGACTTGAAGCAATCCAAATATTACAATAAAATAAAAATTAAAAAATGTAGTTTTGTCCTCAAAAGCCATCACATCTGTAAAAGATGAAGAAAAACCTCAAACTGAGGACTAAAGATTACAGCCAAAACAATTAAACTAAAATCTACAAATCTGGAAACCTGAAGTCTAGACTGAGTCGTAGGAGGAACAAAGCAATGGATTAACATCAACATTGCAGAAACTGCACTGGTCTCAGGGAAGGCTTCAATGCATTCTTGCAGACACCAGATTAGCCGCATGCCCAGGCAGCAAGGAGCACCATGTGCCTCTTGCATTTGTTGTTCTTATCTCGTATCCAAGATGCCTGTTTCACAAACAGAGCTATCAGATTTGTAGTACAGGTTTGCTGCTGTCCTGGCAATACAGCTTCTTACATGAGTCAGCAATGAAGTCTGATATGGTCTAGCTAATGGCTATTTTAAGGACATCTTTTTGCTCCTAGGGAAACTCTTGTCATCAAAACTAATGGCCATACAGCTGCTACACAGCAAACTTTAAACACGAAACAATAAATTCCAGTCAAGCTACCTGCTCAGAAGAATAAATGCTCAATGAGACAGAGTTACTGTTTGTTTTTTTAATTTTTGAGAAATAAATTTATTGCTATTTTTAGTTGCTCCATCCATTTGTGTCTGGCCTTAATCACCTGTTTTGCTGAAGCTGGTTCTTTGGAATGCAGAGAACGGAGATCCCTAATGCGGAGCTCACAGATGGTGATGCTTACAAGGCTACGTCCACTAGCCAGCTCCTACATCACCACCCAGCTTGGATTACAAGCCCAAGTTACTCTGCTACATTAACTTTTGCTTACATGATAAGAAGCTGGACTAGTCCAAACAGAGGCCATCTGATGCCAGCTAAGGACTCCACTGACAACGTGCTCAGTAAACAGGAGGAGCAAGGCCATATGGCAGAGAAACAAAACTGCTGAGCAAGAACAAAGAGGGGATGGGAAGATCCGTACCCTAGCGTCCTGAGGCCTCTTAGTGTGACACCGACACAGAAAGGCTGCAAGCTTTTACTGTCCTTGCTCCTACTGCCATCACCTGCTGAAAGCCAAAATCCCTGTCTCTCTGGGCTTCTGGTGTCAGGGAGCAGCAGGGGCTGGTTGCTCCCTAAGGGAGGGGAGGTGAGGGGAATCCCATGGCCAGCAGGGTAGGGACTTGCCAGCCAGGTCCTGTTCTACAGCTCCCCAGCAACGTGAGCCGGGCAGGTTTGGAGACCGTGGCCAGGTTCGAGTGAGAATCCATTCAGCAGGCATTCACCATGGTGCTCACAAAGCATACCTGAGGTCAAGCACGGAAGCGAGGCCACATCACCCCCTGGATCTGTGGGGTCCATAAGCATCAGTAAGTCCTAAGAACCACTCTGGTGTAAAGGCTCAGAGCGGAGATGAAATGGAAATGAGCACTCAGGGACCTGCCGCCCAGATACCCTGCACCACCACAGAAACAGGGATGCTGCGGCATGGAGATGTGATCGGGCTGAGGAAGGAATTAGAGGAGAATTTGCTGTGTTCATGTCGACCTCTTCACTCACAGACTTCTTCAGGTACCTAAACATGACAGTATTCCTGCTTAGACATCTCTAGCTTGCAATAACCAGGAGTTTCAGTGCAAAGCTTCTCTCCACTCTGGGAGGGCTTGGTCCAGAGTTCCTTGCTCTGCTCCCTTGTGCCAAGTGAGCTTTTGCCCAGGTAGAAAGTCCAGGGCTGGGGAATACGCCAGGAGAATAAGTGCTAAAAGTAAAAGAAAATGCGTCTTACCCCCGAACCATTTCATACAAGCCTTTACCTGGCTTCCTTTCTTTCCAGACCCAGTTTCTCTCCTTTCTGGAGGAATGGGAGTCTTCACAAGTTCTCAGTAAAAAGCCTTTGCAGACCTGAGCATTCCTCTTTCTGTACAGTTCCCAAGACAATAAAGCAACAAAGAATATCTACTCCACCTGATGGCTAGATGCAGATCAGCATGCTCCCATGCTGGGAGTGATGTGAATACTAAAAGCATTTTCACTCCAATTATCTTACTAGAAACAGCCTGGCACAGACCCAAACTGCTATAGTTCAGGAGCCAAATGCATTTTAAGTACTCTATCCTGTGCAACTCGCACACAGCCACTGCGCTTCTAAATAGGGGAACAGGGTAAAATTGCCTCTAAACAGCACAATTTTACACTTGAAAAGACTTTACACTGGAGAAGTCTGTGGCAGCACACACTCACTACATCCAGAGACAATGAGGAGACTGTCTTCTCCATACCAGCAAGGTTTTAAAATAGTAATAATAATAATAAAATAACACAAGAAGAAAAGGTGCCTCCTTTCCTTGATACGTCTGTCTCATTCCTGAGAAGAATCAGATTTGATCAGTGGAGAAAGCTGCTCCAACCTGTCTTAGCTAACAACTGTTTCCTCCCATCAAGAAGGCAGTTTGCTATTTTTAAAAGAGCACAAATAGCCTTTGTACTGTAGGGGTTAACGAGAACAATTAGTGAGTTGATATTTCAAATGCTCACACTTTGGTGCGTTCTTACAGAAGGTGACTCAGTCGTCCTGTTTCTCCAGGATCAAACATTTCAGAACACGGGGCTGGCAGGGGACATTTAGGTGACAGTCCGGAGCCCAGCACCACAGCCCATCACTCATAGATGCTCACTGCAGACAAGCCTCAGGTCTGCTCTTTCCCCCAAGCTAACACCATAATAACAACACTACCAAACGTAAGGCTGCATCTGGAACCTGCAATGGGTTATGTGGAAGTTATAACAAGTTATATTGTTGATCCATTACAGGACTGGGCATTAACAAAGTTTAATTTCTGAATGACCCAAAGAAAGGTCATTTTATATCACCAGGAGCAACAGGGACTACAAGAAATCTCACCAGCCTTTTTTAGGAGATGATTGCTTCCCAACCCCAAGCCTGGTAAACACTTAAAAAATATGTTCACTTGAAAAAGGGAAAAAAAAATCTCTTGGCTGTCTGCATCAGGTACCACCACTAACAGCATCAGCTCGCTCTTGCACTCCTTTCTGCTTTTAGCTGTCACCCATCTCCAGAGTACCAGGAGGAAACACACCAGGGAAGAATCCCAAACATATCAGGTGGAAGCAGGAAGAGCAATCTAATCCAGGAAATAGAAAGACTGTCTTGTTTGTACTAACCTCACTGTACATGCAATTATGTTTTACACCAAGGACTTCACCTTTTGGGGGTTTTGTAGTTGTTTTGTTTTTTTCCCTCCAATAATCCCTTGCAAACTTTTAAAGCTCCACCTAAACACATAGAAACACTTTAAATATATAGATTGAGTAGCATGGGGTACCCTATTTCTGTGCATCATCTAACCTAAATGAAAGAGTAGCAAGAGGTGATGGAAAAAGTACAAAAGCGCAGCCAAAGGGAAGAACACTGTTTTGTCACAGCTGCGTTTTACCAGACCTGAAAGCAGCACACGCCGCACGTGTGCGCACACGTTGCTCGGGTTCTCCTGCATCTGCAACTGCCAGGAGGACTTCACCCGGGAAACAAAACGTGATACACAATGTTCCCAAGAGTCACTGCAAACACACTTATTAAAACATTATGTCTACAGTGACAGAGCTGCTGACTTACGAACTTTCATGGCTGATCAACGATCCCTTCAGTTCGCCATGTGGGCTTAAAGCAGCAGTTCCCAGCTGATAAAAACAACACAGTATTAACATGCAGGGCATGAAGAGTCCCCCTTGACAGCCCCCCAGCCACAGGAGGGCTCCTCAGCAAACCCACCAGGAGCAATGCAGAGGCTGTGAGCTGAGCTACCTTCTTGCACGTCTCCAAGTCTCACAGTGAGGAAAAAAAAGAGCCTAAACCACCTCACAGTTCTCCTTTCTCTACCCCACAGGCAATGGCAGCAGACACGCAGTCACCGTGAGAAGGGAAGCACTGGACGAGATGATATGGGCAGATGCTGTCTTCCTAAGAGGAATATCCCACACACTCAGTACCTCCAGCTGTTCGGCCAGCTTCTGCCCTTGTCCTGAAGGACAGACTTAAAACTGAGTTCTGAGAAAGGCAGCAGCATTCTTCCAGGGAAGAGCAACAGAAGCCTTCAACCAGCTAACTGATGCTCCAAACCTTTCCTGGACGTTACAAAACACTGCACGAGATGACAACTTTTCACACTCCATCATAAAAACCCTTCAATACAGCTTTGCCAAGTTCCTGTTATTTCAGCATTTGGCATAGTAAGCAAAGGAACAAACAATAGATGTGTTTCAAATGATCAATTGTCTTATATCAAAAAGAGAAGTCACCAAATTCTTGCTGCTTACTTAACATTCTTAATTTTCTTCACGAAATCCTGCTTTTCAGAATTAGATTTTGTGGTTCTGTAGAACATTATAGATTTTAAAATACCGGCTAAAAACAAAAAAAGCAAAACCAAAATAGTGGAAACAAGAGTCCTGTGTTCTGAGTGGATTAGCAGGAAGAAAACACTCTATTACACGTAATATTCATCATTTGTTATATCCAGGTTCTGTATAACAGTTTACAGGAAGTCTGTTTTTACTATACTTGAAAAAAATCACAAAATATAACACATCCCAAAACATGAACTGCAGAATAAAGTTCACTTTTGGATACCATCTGAACATACAAAACCACCAGATTATTTTAAATAATTAAAAAATTATTTTAAAACAGAGGTGATTTAGAAGTACTATCAGAACAAACTTAGACGAGAAGGTAGCAGCTGCCAGCCTTGCCCTTAGCTACACTTGCTGTGTTCTCTCCCTATCAGGAAGCTAAACATTTGCCCCCAAAAAAACAATATTTCACCCCCACATCAAAATGGTCAGTTGCTCCCCTGCTCACATAAAAAATAAAATAAATAAAATAAATAAAATCACAGTATCATAGAATCATTTAGGTTGGAAAAGACCTCTAAGATCATCTGGTCCAACCTTTAAGTGCCAAGTCCACTATTAAAGTCCACTATTAAACCATGTCCCCAGACACCACATCTACACGTTTTTTGAAGACCTCCAGGGATGGTGACTCAACTACTGCTCTAGGCAGCCTGTTCCAATGCTTCACAACCCTTTCAGTGAAGAATTTTTTCCTAATATCCAACCTAGACCTCTCATAGCACAAGTTAATGCCATTGTTCCTCTTGTCATAACACGGGAAAATTATGAAAGTTTAAATTTAAACTCATACTCCTGTTATTTTTCAGCTGTGCTCCCCTATTCTTAGATAAATTATGGATACAGAGATTAGAGTTAGATAGATAAAGCAAAGTGAATAAAATAAGGGTTGAGGAGGAAGCAGGCCTGGCATTACCTCCTTGATGAGCCAATTCTTTTGCAAATACAGCTGGAGAAGCCAAGACACCTGAATCTGAGCACCACAACCAACCCCAAGCAATCCACTATGAGAACCAGCTACAGCAGCTATTCAAAAATGTCCCTCTGCAGTTGGAAATCAGCTTGCCAATATTTTGCATTAAAGTGATAGCCTGTGGCCCACAACTGACCATGTTTACAATGAGAGAAGCTTCCTAGCAGGAAGGTAATGTTCAGCTCTGAGCAAGTTCCTGACACTAGCACATCACCTCCTGAGAAAGGGAACGTGCAGTCAGGAGATGCTAAAATCTTTCCAGCTCCTTTCTTTTCCGTTCTGCCCTTTCCCTTTATAAACAAGAATCAAAAAGCAAAAAATAATTCAAAAGGCATGAGTGAAGTCCGTAGAAGTTTTACACACAATCACACACATGCCCACCTTGTAAGTACATTCTTTCGAGCACTTGTAAGAGATCACCGTTGCCTATTTTTTTCAGAGAATGGATTTTATATGCCATTAAATCCCCAACTGAATGCAAAAACAAGCAAACAAACAAAAAAAACCTTAGTCTCCGATACACAGCATCTCAAAAAAAATCCCAGATGTGGACATGGTGGGACAGCAGCAACTGTTGTACCTAGTTGTACCAGGTGAAGGGCAAACTTTACAAATGGAAATCTAACAGTGACAGAAGTTCTTCAACCTGTGTAGGGTTATGCAAATATCCACAGGAGTTTAATGCGTAGGACAGAGCAGTGGGTGTCAGCATAAGCAATGAATCAGGGTTAGCCGGGGACGCTGTGAAATTGTGCTGAATGCAACAGTTTTGAGCTATATCTGTAAGCTCCACGTAGGAAACCTACCCAGGATCTACCCAGCACTGCGGCTAAAAGTGGCAGAGTGGCAGACGGTGCTTCGTTCAGCGTCACCTGGCTGCACTCAGAATAGAGCTTACCTCCTGCTGAACTAAATAGGGGAAAAAAAGCTCCAAAATTCTGGTATTTTTAGGAAAAAAGGTTAATTTTGCCTCTTTAAAAACAAAAAGAGGAAAAAAAAAAAAAAAACAAACACACTAAAATTCTAACAAAGCACCAACGAAGAAAACCACAGCACAACTCCAGACTGCAATATCAGTAGGGATCACTGGAAAGCACTAATCCATGGGGATCCACGGCAGCTTCCTCAGGTACCATTTTAGAGCTGACCTCGGAAAAAATGAAACTTTCCTGTTGGAGGATATCAAGATTTACTGCCTCTTGAAAAGTTAGCAACGAAAATTTAAAGTGTGCTGTCAAAGAGAACATGCTGACAACGTATCAGAGTTCTTCCCTGGAGAATTTTTCCTTGTATGTAATTTTATGCTTGTTCAGCGCAGTAACAAAAACTTTATCTGTACAAGCCTGGATTTGTCCTTCTCCAAGTTAATGCAGTGAGGGATTGTACCAAAAGAAGCTCCAATCCCCTTAGTGAGTGAACTTCCCACTGGCAGTGTGACAGCAGTGAATCACCAGGAGAGTCTTTATGAGGAATAGGGATGGCTCCACACCAGCAGCTTAAGACGTCAGACACCTTTTCCCCTTTATACACTGGGCTATGAAGAGCAGTGCCTGCTACCTCTACAGAACACTACGCTCACCCTAATTGCACCATCCAGCCAGCTGTGTACTTGAAACTGTACACTGAGCATAGCTCTCAGAGCACGAGATGCAATTTATATCGATTTTAGCGCCACAGGACCAAAGCCCACATCCTCCCTCGCACCAGGACGGGAGGTTTATGAGACTAGTAGATGACCTAACTTCTTTCCACAACAGATGGCCGATCCTGGCAGTTGCTGGCCAAATGCCAAGGGGTGTACAAATGCTCCACCAGTCCTTAGAGCAAATCAAATTGTTCAACTCTGCCAAGGGCTTAGTTAAAAATTTTAAAAAATAAAATAAAATAAAAAGAGGAGGCCAGCAATGGCAGGCATTTTTAAAACACTAAAGGGCCTAAAGCAGGAAAGGAAAGGGAAAAACAAAACACACACAAACAAGCCCCCAAAAGATCATCTCTGTTCTAATGGTCTGATAAGAGCTGGAAAGAGCTCTATAAATGCCTTGGATGCAGTCTAGGCTAAGCCCTTCCTTTTGGTTCTCCCATCTCCTCATAAAAAAAATAAAAATAATAATAATAAAAAAAACACCTACTTAAGATGGGTTTGCTCCAATTAGCTGTTTTTCCACATTCTGTACTTTTCAACCACAAGTAACTTCCCAAAAGGCAGCTATTCTTATGACACCAAGTTATTTACATACCCTGTTAATGATAATGTTCAGGGGCTCTAAACATTAATGTTCCACTAACTGAACTGCATGCTTTTAGCAGGGTTTAAGTGCAGCTACCACATACAGCTCATTCTAAACAGCTCTAACAACAAACCTGACCTCTTCCAGAGCCAAATGTGTCTAGATTCAAAGAAGCGAATGTTCCCCTCTCAGGAACAAAATGTCTGACTGCACAATCCTGAAATATTACTAGTGGTTTCTTAAACTGCTGCTAGTATAAACATTCCAGCCCTCTGAGACCTTCAAATCTTCCCTCCTGATTCTTATCTTGTAAGTTAGAAAGTAGCCAAACAAGAAATGAACAGCAGCAACTGGATCTGCACTGAGCTATTTTGATAGACCTGCAAATAAGCACAACTTGATTTTAGGACTCAGGTTGCTCCCAAACACTTTATCTCCGCTGTCAGTGCCCTAGGTAAGTTACTGAAATGCACTCACCAAAAGGTAATTCAAATCTCGTGTCCAGCAAAATTCTGTGAGGAGTCGGGTTTTTGGTTCCACAGATTTCATCATGCTTCATTACAACTTCTGCCTCCAGCGTAGACCACTCCCCAGGACCTTCCTGTGAACAACAAGCCACAGATGAAGTTTCAAGTCTGACAGGTCCTTTTGGAGCAAACTGTCACAAATTTGTTAAGATAAAAGACTCCAGGAAGAGCCTCCGCACAGTATTATCAAGACCTAGTACCTGCTTTTTACACCTAGCATGTGCTGGCAGTTTTGGCTTCCAAGTCCTAAAGGCCTTTATAAAGATGAGAAGCAAACAACTCACAACAGACCTACTAATGTTTTAAGTAGAATGGAAAAGCGAAGAAGTACTCAAAGGCAGACACCAGTTTGTACCTGGGCAGCCAGAGGAATTGAGCATCAGCTATGCCTTTCAGCCACACTGCTGGGCATCCACACCCTTTTCTTTTTATGGACAACATAAACTGCCTCTCCCTGCTCAAACTCAGTAATTTTTTTTTAATTAAATGACCTGAAATTTGAGGTTAAAAAAAAACATCCCACTTAGCTGCAAGAAACACTGAACCAACAATTTCGGTAGATAGAAGAGTTATAGGTATCAGTGCATCCCACAGGTATCAGTGCATCCAATTTCGTACTTTTTTTTCAGTACATATCAGCACCATGAGACAACATCTTAACACTGTACCCAGAATTTAAAAAAAAAAAAAAAAAAAAACACATGATGAAGACATGCTCTGGGCCTGCCTTCAGAGTCAGCTTGTCTGTTATCATAATAATTGTAACACCCTCATCAGCAGGAACTTACAGAAATTTGAGCATCAGACTAAAGGGCCCTCAAAACCTCAGACATGTCAAATATACACGTTCCTTAACAAATTAAGCCCTATTTTCTGAGTTAATATATAAGACCAGAGACAACTACATAAGTTCAGTTTCGTTCTCACTGTTGGCAACTTTGTCCAAAAAAAAAGAAAAACACAAACCCCACACACAAAGTGATGCTGCCCTCTTCCCTCACACAACCTTTCTGACTTAGCAAGTGGAAGTTCTGTTGAGAGGCACAGTCCTGAGCTGCACCAGACTAGATTTATAACACTAACTGTCATCTTTGGAGTTGTCAAAACAAAGTTTCTGTGTCAGCTTAACCTCATCAGATTGGCGAATGGCTTTCAAAGCAATCCACACGGTCCCAACCAGGGTGTCCCAGATAAGTCCTTTGTTCCATACTTCAACAATTAGGCCCAGGTCCAGCCGACTGATCTCACTGCAACAAAGGACAATGCAGCACAGGTGAGGAAAAAGTAGAACACAAAACCATTCTGCTTTACATTCTGCAATACCAACACGATTATCCCAGTGAACTCTTTCCACGCAGCTGTGTCAAGCTGCAGACAGCTGCCAGAAGTGTGTGGCCAAGGCAGCTCGTGCTCATAGGGAATGCCTAATGAGCATTTTCTCATAATTTACCACCAACTGCATAAAGACTACAAAATAAAACCGCGAACTATCTCATGCATGGACTGCCTGTTGGAAAATTATCTCAATGGCTATGTGAACAGGAGGAAGAAATATGTCTTAGGCTGAAATGTAGAGGTGAGCAATTGGCCTCAAGTTGCTTCAGGGAGGTTTAGTTTGGATATAAGGAAGAATTTCTTCACAGAGAGAGTGCTCATGCATTGGAATGGGCTGCCCAGGGAAGCGCTGCAGTACCAGTCCCTGGAGGTATTTAAGAGACGTGTGGACATGGCACCAAGGGATGTGGTTTAGTGGTGGGACTCAGCAGGTCAGCCTGACGGTTGGACTTGATGATCTTGAAGGGTTTTTCCAACCTAAATGGCTCTGTGGCCCTATGGTTTGGATGTTGCTACTCAGTACAGCCAAGATAAGAACTGTCTGCTTGTGCTGTCACTGCTCTGCCTTCCCACTGCTTGCCTCTTGGGAGCCTGACTTTTATCTGATTGAACAGACAGACCTGAAATAACAAAAATGTCTGATTTTCTGCTGGCTGAACAAGTGTGAGGCCACAAATGGAACAGAAGGAAAGATATACTATAAAACTACATTCTTTGATTCAATATACACTGACATAATAAGACCTTAAGACACCTGACAGGTTCCTGTACAGAATTCCACAGGACAGGTCACCAGATTTTAAAAAATAAGAGGATTTTCAGTGCAATGGCTTTGTTTGGCTTTGACTGTGTCTCTATTTCTCCACCTTCTGGTTAGATGCAGAATAGCTTCAAAGAACAAAAGGTTTTAACTTGGTGTCCCTCCCTTCCCGCACACAGAACTTAAAGGAAAGACATTTCTAAGAACTTTAACACTCATTAAATCATCATGCTCTAGCATTGCAGTTTGCACTTTCACTTCAGAAGTGCTCGTTGCAAATATGCAGCCCGTTTTAAACTGCTTCAAAATTAGAGGACGTCCCCAAAGATGACACTGAAGTGCTTTGCTGATCTGGTAAAAAGCAAATCTCAAACATTTTCAGAGCCCCAAACTCTGAACTGTTACTTCTCATGAAGAGCATTTCTCACAAAGAGGAAGCCAAAACTACATGCAGGGATAGAAAGTCTTCCCTCGGTTACACTGCATTTTACTATGCCTTATAAAAATGGTAAACAGGGACAGCAAAAGCATCCTTCTTTCAGGGAAAAACTCCTGTGTTTGGAAAAAAATACTGGTTTTGTTATAAAGAAGCATCCCAACTGCACTGTTGCCTGGCTAAAGCAGAGAAGATAATGTTGAGGTGGTTCAGCTAATATTCTGCTTTCCTATCCCCTTGCAACTAATTACGGAGTGGCACAGTGACCTTACAGCATGCCAGCTGAACTCCTAGCTGCAATCAGAGAGCAGTTCCAAGAGCTGTCAGGGGAAGGAGGAGGAGCAGCCGTGACAGCAGTCACCCAACACAAGTGCCATGCTTAAATCATTGCTGAGTAGCCTCCTCAGTACCTGGCCACGTTTAAAGCTAGTTTCTGCCCATGGGTCAAGCACAAATCACAGAAGAATGAGTTAGAAGTTCCTGTACTGGCATGTTACTTGGGAGACAGGTACAATTCCCTGCCCTGACCTTTCCTCAGTCCTACATGCTTTACGTTAGCGGCAGCCACAGCCTCTGTGGAAAGGAGCTGCAAAGCTGAGGAGATGAGTTCAGGAGCATGTGTTTCACCAGACGACACAGGACAGGCTCCAAACTCTCCTTCCTGAAGCACACACCTCAGGTGCTGCTCCAAAAGCAAACAAAGGCCATAAAGCAAGAGAGATGACAGCACTGCTCTGATGTTAACACGGTACTGACCCAGGTGAACTCCTTGCTCAGAGGCAAAATCTCCCCCCTTCTGGCAGAGGTGAACCAACTGCTGCTGGATTGGGTAACGTGCTCACTAGGCCCCATGTGCCTCTCTTGCTACAGACACTACATAAACACCTCAGTTCCACTCAAAAACAGCAGCACCAGCTTTGCGTTCCTCAAGACAAACACCATGATTCCCCCACCTAACAGCAGCGTCCAGGTCGAGATCAGATAAAAACCTGGGAGTCGAGGATTTAGTAAACTCACTTCACTTTGCCTTACAGAGCTACACTGTCAATGAGCCATTCATTCACTTGAGTTAAAAAAAAAAAAAAGCCACCATTCTAAAAGATAATGGGAAATCTCTGGCTGCGTGTCAGGACTATGAGAACCAGAGGTGCCAACTGCACCAGAACCCTGGGAGAGCTGGAACTGGCTCTGCTGCTCGTGGCAGGGACTGATGGCCCCTCAGCGGCAGCAGGGGAGCTGGAAAACTCATTTGTGGGCACCAGGCAATGGCAGAAAACATCAACACACAGGCCTTGAGAGGCCTGAAGCCTGAGCAAGAATAGCTCCTGCACACAGGTAACCAGGATCACAGCGCTGAAGCCCTGAGTGCACTAACAGCTCTTAATTACCCTGACCAGCCTCACTGGGGGCCTCCACACACACCTTCCCATGGCCCAGGATCTCGTTAAGCCCAGCTGTAGTCCTTCAGTCCTCACCTAAGCTGTGTTGCAGATGTGCTCACCTCCCGCTGAACTACAGCTGCACCCATGCCTGCCCACGGAGCCCATAAATCCAGACCCAACCCTCAGCCTTCCCAGCTCCACCTCAGCCTTGCTACTAAGGACCTGACTGGTAATTGCAGGACTACCTTGACCATTACTAGACATACTCTTGAGCCTGACCAGCTAAATTCTACTCTCTGCTTGACCTCAGAGCTGCCTCATTACTTCGGGCTTGTCTGATGACCTGTCTCTCAGCAGTGCTGCCATCCCACAAGCAGCTCACCGCTGCACAGCGCCACACTTACAACATGAAGTCCTGTTCCCAGCATGGTTGGTCGCCGCGCACTGCTACCGTCGTGCTCTTCACGTTTTGCACTTTCAGGGTCACGTATGTATTGAATTTATCTGGGGAATAAGAGACAAAAAAGTTTTCTTCTTCAGTATACCATTTTATCACATAAGCACAACATCTCAAGGTTTTCAGTCTCTACACTGCATCCCAGGGGGACCAAAACCAAAAACCCAGGTGGGAAGACATCAGTGGGTTGAAGACACAAAAGTTCAAGATGCCTTTCATTTTCCATTAATGTTTCAACCACTTTTTTTTTTTTTAAACAAATTAATAAAAATAGATAGCTAAGCACTTGCAAGGACAAAGGAAAGAATATAAAATCCTGAAGAACAACGCCGCTTTGAGTGACTGCTTCCTAAAATGCAGATGAAAGGAAGAGACGCTCCGAAGGAACAGGGCCCATCACATGGACTGTGCACAGCTAAAAATAAAACTTGCAAGATATAAAAGCCAGAACCTGTTGGGCTGATCATACTATCTCTTCCCTTCCGACCTAACTACTTTCCTAGTTCCTATCTGATTTTCTATGTATGAGTTCATAGAAAAAAAAACACATCACTTTACAGATGGCTCGGGCAGAAAGAAAAAAGTGAATTATGCTGAGTGTGCTAAAACTGATCTGTATTGGTTAAACCAGCTGACCTAGACAAATTGTGTTATGCTCACATTTTGACAAGACAGGGTTTGTTCAGATGTTTTGCTTTTCCTTTTAAATCTGAAGAAAAAGCCCAGAACAGTTTTTTTTCCTAGTTGCTACTACCTCTTTGCTAATAAAACCAAAAGCAGTCAAGCACAGACACACACTGAGTCTGAATCAGCATCTAAGAACAAACAAACTCCCTTGTAAGACGAGTTACGAACTCAGACCTATCAGTTTCATCAAACCCAAGACATCTGCTAAGTACCTAGAAAGCAGCGTACAAATTTTAATACTTTGATGTTCTGCTGTACCTATTCTCAGTTTGCATCAGATCACTGTCCATTCTAATACTGCCAAAATTGACACTGCTGTGAGCTACTTCAGCATGTCCCGGCATCTAGCCTCAAGTATCCTAAACAGACGTGGAGGAAAGGGGAACTTCATGATCCAGAAACTCAAGTAGGAGTGACATCTCCCACTTTACATCTCACTTTACATCTCTCTCACTTATTTTAAAGCAGTTTCTGTCTTGTGATTTTTCTTTGCCTGTTCCTAAGTGTTTCTAAAATGATGTCTACAAGTCTGTTTTTGGCAATATGCCTCATGGGATAATTATTTTTGTGGAAATGTTTTCTCTTTTCATTTACCGCCTTCTACTATCACAAGTTTCTTTTCCTACAGGAAAAAAAAAAAAAACACTTCCTATCCACTTTCATTTCTCTTGTATTTTGTATATATTTTCCATATTTCCTTGTATTTTTCTTTTCTCTGAATCAATACATTCTAGCCTTTCCATTCTCTCCATAGATTAGGATGTTATGGAGACTGTAATTATTCTCGTCACCTCCACATGCCGTTGCTCTGTTCACAAAACAAATGAAATTAAGTGAGAGCAGTTTGATAGATAAACCTGTGGCACTGCCATGTATGTAATGGCATCAACATGTTTTCTGCAGTGTAAAGTTGGATTCCCTCGTGTAGCTACACTGATGTGCATCCTCCTGGAACCCTGGGCTTGCTAGTGAAGCCATACACTTCATTTGAGCTACATCTAGACTACAGAACAAATGCAGCTCTGAGAAGGGTTCTTAGATGGAGAAAGGATGAAGTACGTACTGCCCCCTTCTAGTCTGTGCATTCAGTTTTCTTACCCTGGAAAAAAATCAAGGCTGGTGCATGCACAGCTCTTGACCTCATGTGGAGCATGGACAAGACAACAGCAAAAGAAAACGCACAAACATGAGACCTGGGAAGCTTTCAGCTATATAACCTGAGGTCCACCATTCAAAGAGAATAAAGCTGAACAAATACATCATGAATAAAGCTGTGCAGTTGTTTTGGATCTAAACACCTTACTAGGTGTAGTCCCAGAGGCCACACTTCATTCTTTTCTTAAAAAGCTCCAGTAACAATATTTCAAACAAGTATTTTTAGAGACCTCCTGAAACCGATCTCCAAGGAGGCCAAAAAAAAAAAAAAGCAGACTGCTTATTCTTTTTGTAAAATAAATAAATAAATAAATCAAATTTCATTCAATAAGCATATTCAACAGCTACGGGATTCCTTGTCTAGCGCAGTGAAATAGTTGCTTAGACTGTAAGCCCCGGGAGCCACCAGCTGTTTTTATTTCATTACGTGGATACAAAACCTGGCAGATGGGATTTCAGTCCCAATCAGAGCCCCTGCAGACTGACACCTAAGCGAATGAACCACTTCTGCGCTCCATCCAGCAGTCCCAATCGGGATCGGAGAGGCGCTGATCCAGTCAGGCACACGCCAGCCCTGCCTGGTGGACATCTTCAGATCTCGTTTTGAACAGGAAAGGGGGGAAGGACAAGAGGGGATGGGAATGGGAAGTGGTGACAGTGAAGGAAATCTTTCCTCAGCCATCACCTGTATGGATGAGGTGAACAGGTAGACGTTTCTCAGTACCATGACATCAGGTCACATCCTCAGGCCGCCTGGACTCTTGGGGTGGCTTTTGTCACTCATAAGGACAACATGGAGGAGCAGAGAGGAGCAGAGGAATCCTGGAGGGAGCAGTGTGCCTCCAGGAGTCACCATTACTACAAACAGGACTGACTAGAACAAGAAGCAGAGGACTGCTTACCTGGTGGTCCTTGGAGTTTAGCTTTTTTTACTGTAAAGAAAAGAAAAAAAA
Organism: Nettapus auritus; assembly: GCA_011076525.1. Lineage (NCBI taxonomy): Eukaryota > Metazoa > Chordata > Aves > Anseriformes > Anatidae > Nettapus > Nettapus auritus. Next base: position 9,633,541 of record CM021797.1, on the reverse strand, counting down.
GAGGCTGTTAGTGATTTTGTCCTGCTAAAGTTTGATTCAAGTGACAGTGTCACAGGACACCATATTAATTGGAGAACATCCCCCAGCAGAAGCCTGGAAGCTGGAAATCTGTACTTATTTTCACAGTTTAACAGTTCTGGGGACAGAGCCTCTTCTGTACCCCACTTCACCTTTCTGAAATGATGCAATTAAGAGGGAATCAAAGGATTACCGTTTGGAAAGCAATATGATATGACTAACACAAGGCAATTTCAAAATCGGTCCTCTGCAAACCAGAAGTTATTTCTGGTCTTAGCAAGATGTCATTTCATACCCCCTCACTTACAAGGTCACAGACACTCAGAAGAAACTGAGATTCCTTATAAGCCAAGGACCTCTCCCCAGCAGTGCTGAGCAGACTCTCCACCACAACTCAAAAACAACCCGAATAGTAGCCCTGGTACGACATCTGTAAATCAAATTAACCCATTACGCCAAACAAACAGCAGTCTGCATTCAAATGTCACTTTTCAGAGCTCTCCTCCGTTAATTCAATTCCAGGACGGCATTTATCGAAAACAACGGCTAGGACATAAAACAGCGCTGGTTCTTATCTCACTGGATGGAGAAGGCTCTGTCTACCTGGGGGACATTTTGTTTACGGTTCTCTTTTGCAAGCTCACGTCCTCACTGGTATTGCTAAGTGTAAGTGCTATGAGACATCTCCAGGCTCCTGGTAGATTTCCCAGTGGAAAACAAACGCTCAGAAGAAAACATATTTAACAAGCTAGGAAGCAAGATACACCTGAGAGCGAAAGAAAGGCTTAAGAACCGATGTAGTAAATTTCCTCTCAATAAACAAAGCACCCAACACTTACTAAATGCTTGCAGGGTCTAACTTCCAAGGCAAACATTCTAGATAGTAACAGTAAGGAGAAAAATAAAAGGCCCTTACGTGGTTACATGCACAGAGCTGCAGTGTGTCTGATGCTGAAGAACACCCTTGCTGCTTGATAAATTCTGCTTTGCAAACATCTGCAGTTCTGGTAGGTGTGTGGATGAAGGGAATGCTCTACCACTCACAGTACAAGACAGGTTTTATACAAAAGTTTAAAGGGAGGTAGCTTTTTGCTAGACTGCCATGGCCTGCGAGCCTTAGGTCCAAAATAAGGAGGTTCATTTCTTTCCAGTTTTGGAGCCTGAAGCATTCCTTACGCTAAACCTAATGGTGCAAGGAAAAGAAACAATGGCTGGGGCTGACTGAAGATGCGGGGTAAACCAAGATGTGGGGTAAATCACGGACACTGCCTCTGCAGCAAGTGACACGCAAGCTGAGAGGCAGATGCTGTGTGCACACGATGGCCTCAGCTCTTAATATTTAAGAGTTTCCCTGGATGAAATACAGCAAAGTCCTGTGCTGCCTCAGGGCTCAGGGCAGCAGGGATGTCCCAAGGCAAGGGCAAACGAAGACCACAAGTCTGCTACAACCTGCACCTTCAGCTCAGCAGCAGGGCTTATGAAGAGCTGGATCACACACCTGGCAGTCTCACCTGCACAGGTAACTTTTGCTTTCATCCAAAAGGCTCTCAGGAAGGGTGATTTGGACTTGTTTTTATTTTGTTAGCCCCATGGAAAGCACTTCCTACAGGTGTGAAAAAGCCACGGCAGAGGCGCAGCTCCCAGAATACAATAGGTTTGCTTCCCCGGGGGAAGGTTTTGTACCTCACCAGCTCATTCTGTCTTACAGCTCTTATCGAGCTGCTACATGCCAAGCGGCCAAGAAACGATGCAGAGGAGCAATGAAGGTGTGAAGAAACCCAAAAAGATTAAAACTTAACTAAGCTGAAGACAAAAAGTCAAACATCAGATTTCCTGACTTACTCCCACTTATCCCACGGGCACGTCTGAGCTCAGGGGAAGCAGCATTTCCAAGCAAACTGGAAACGTTAAATCCCCTTTGGCTTCAAGTGGCTGCTCTCAGCAAACAGGGCAGTGCAGAAAGCCCAGACATAAAATTGGGCTGAGCCATAATCCTCCCACACCACTGCAACCCTGTATGGGAAGGATGGCAGAGGAGGAATGAAAACGTTAGAAAATTGGAGAGGAAGGAGGCCTGGAGCTTTGCACTGCCATGTGCAAGCACCACATTACACAGACGCAGAGCTGCACCTGCTCCCGCTGTGCAAGCAAAGAATGATTTAATTGCAAGGGGAAAATAAAAAGACTGGCGTATCAGAGAGACACATACTGCACCTCAATTCAAGGAGCGCTGGTAGCAGCTATTGGAAAGCAGACACTGCACTGCAATAACTGGATGCAAACGAGACAGATGGGGGGAAAAAAAAAGCGATGAAAATTGATGCAAGCATTCAATTCATCCAGACAATTTTCCTTGGGGAACCCTTAACATTATGGCGTTACTTTAAATAGACAAGAAAACGTTTAGGTTGAAGTCCTCCCTGTGATGCTGTATTAAAACTAAAAAAAAAATAAGTAAAAAATAAAAATAAAAAAAAATAAGTAAACAAACTAGCTTTTCAGAGGCTCTATGGCTATCAGTCATGAAGGACTGGAGAATGAAACAGACTCCTAAAGACTGGGAAAGATAAAATACAAGCCAGACGTCGCAATGAAGGTATAAAATCATTGTGGGATGGTGGAAAATTAACAGCAGGACATATGTCAGGGATATCTCAATTTTACACAAATGTTCTTACTACACACTTTTCTGTCTGATGGACATCTTCCTGACGAGGTGCACCGTACACCAGCCAGCAGATTAAAATCAGGCATGCCAAATTATTATTAGGTTTAGACAACAACCCCCTGATCAGGAACAGACTTGTACTCAGTTAAAGGGAGCGCGGCTGCTCTGAACATCCGCAGATTCAATCTCACCTTTAACATTTGCTTGCAAATCAGAGGGATTCGGACACAGGGAGTGCCTGAGCAGATGGCCAAAAGATTACATCCTCACTAAACCCAGCACATGACTTCCGAGCTGGTCACTCACCACGCTACAACAAAACCTACATCCTTCCGGGGGCCAGCCAAGCTCCGTGGACGGGCTGCGGGAGAAGAGGGGAGGAAGCAGTTTGATTAGTGCTCTTAGAAAGAAAATCAATGCAGACAGCAGAGCATTCAAAATGCGTTTTCGTAATCAGCACACTGACAAATAGTTTCCTCTTCCCTGTGAAATGTGAGTGCAGCCTTAATGCGTTTCTGAGCGCGGGCCACGTAATCTAACTTCTGCAGCCAGACAGCAGAATCGATTCCTATTTCCATTTCGCCCTGCGCTTTCCTCCCCTCCCGCAGGTGCTCAGGCCTTGGCGCACACGGACACACAGCGCGAGGTGCAAAGGTTGCTCGAGCAGCAGGAACGAGAACCCAGAGCAGAAGGCTCGTACTAGCAGGATTAGCACCAGACGAGGTGTGCTGCCTGCACACCAAACTCACTGCCCACGAGTTAAAAGAGCTACTTATAAAATCCACGAGACTGCCAAGTGGTGCAAGACTGGAGCATCCAGCAAGGGCTCCCACAAGTACCTTTCCCTCCCTCGAAGAACATCTTACGTGCACACAGCCTGTCCACATCCTCAGCTCACGTTTCTGGGCAAGAAACCCCTGCCTTTCCCACTACCTGAATCCAAAAAGGGTGCTCCAAGACAGAGGAAGCAGAGGCTGTGCAGGGGCCCTGACCCCAGTCCTGTTTCACAGGGTCCCTATAAAAGCCAAGCAGCATCAGAGGTGTGCTACTAAATACAATTGTACATGCGACAGCAGGACAGCAACACTGCCTGTGCCACGGAAATCCTCTCATTCCTCTAAGAAAGGAAGGTCTTGATGAAGCAGCAGCTTACTGGTTTCCCAAGCCCGTTACGGGGATCCAGCATCGTGCTGCCACCTGGGCATGTCCAGCCTGAGACAAGTTTAAGAAATGCTCCACTGCATTCTCACCCATTCAAGCTACGCTCGGTACAGAAGGAAAGGACTTTCCTGAATGAGCACGGAGCAAGAATAATTGTGCAGGAGCCCCCCCAGCAACACAGTGGGGCCCAGCAGCACCGTGACAGCCCCTGCAGGGGCCGAGCACAGCGCCCGCTTGGACTCCGACCCTGGCAGCAGCACACGGCTGAGTTAAGGCAGTTACTGCAGCGAGACATTCCTTCAGCCTCAGGGCCAGGTGAGAGACCTGAGCCACATCTCTTACACTATGCTTTGTCTTTCTGCCAGGGAAAACAAACCGTGGGTTTGCACACAGGCATTGTTCCGCTGAAGCGGTGAGGAGAGCGCTTTGTGCGCTGCCGTCGGGAATGACGTGTTGGAAACACAGTGGGTGCCTTCACGGACCAACAGACGTAAAAGCTGAGGCTGTGCTGGCAATAAACAGAGGATAACGTTTTGTTATGGCTTGGTGTGAACGCAGGGCTGGGCTGACCAGCAGACTGCTGTGGCAGCAGAAGAAGGAAGAGCAGGAACCCAGCACAGACTTCCATCAGCCCCAGAAGAAATAAGGTTGCTTCTAAAGGCAGGATTTTTCTGACTTAATACCTGAAATGGTCCTTCAAGAATCCATCACCTGTTGGACTGCGACAGCGGTGGAGGAATCTGGATGGCCTCAGCAGCAAGGAACCCGTACCACGATGTTTACCTCAGCTGAACTGAGAGATTTAGCTGCTTCAGTAAGCACTCCAGGATAAATGGAACAGACACAACAGCGGTTTATTAATTTTTAATAGTTAATCAAGAGAGAAACACTTTCACACTGCATTTCTTGTTCATGTAGCAAAGAGCTTTCCTCAATCTGACCACTTTAAATGCCCACAGGACAACTTGTCTCACCTTTCTCAAGGCCTTGGGAACCAACGCAAAGCCAAACAAAAGCAAGGTGCGCTCATTTCAGCAACCAGCTACATATAAAAATCAACTGCTACCACTCTCAGATTCTCCTGGGGAAAAAAGAAAAAAGAGCTGCTATTCTGTTGCCTGCGGTAGCAAATTGATCTACCCAAGGGATTTCCCTTTTTCCAGATGTCTTGAGAATGAATTACAATCCCTCTTAATTCACATGAATTAGCATCTTCCTGCTCAGACAATCTGCAAATTCATTACCCTGTCCAGAGACACACAATGCTACTACATTTATTTGATTTACAACACAATTTTCAACGAAGCTTCCTCAAAGTCACCCCGCCCCTTCTGCCCACAGCGCTGTGACTTAGAGCAGCTGGGAAACATTTGACTCCTTGGAAGGGTTTTCCAGATTGCTGTGCAATATTAAGACAATATTAACCCCGTTTAACTTCAGGACCACTGTAGACAGCCAACACAAAGTGCACGTCCCAGTAAACCTCCCAGCAGCCAAACTTCACTAGTAATTCCTTTGTTTTATTGGTAAATCCTCTGGTAGTGCAGCACTTAGAGCTCACGTGCACAAAAACATCCCAAACCACAGGAAGAACACATCCTGGTTGCCTCCATCCACAGCTCAGACACCCCCATACGCCGGGGGACATTTCCAGTCCTGAAGGGACACTGCAGCTGCCTCCTCTTGCCTGGTTTTGCTCACTAAACCTCCCCCCAGCGTTTGCTTCTTGCCAGAAGTTTCACGGCCTCAGGCTCGGCATCCCATCACCTGTACAGGCTGAACTCTGGCAAGCCGAGTACTGAAATCTACCCAGAAAAAGGCAAGCTTTTTATATATAGAAGCTATATGTCACTGTCTTATCTAAATCTTCTCCATTACTGCCATAGCCCACGGGCATCAGAGCGACAGCACAGCGGCAGGCTGTCTGGAGCATGCCCTGCTCCGTCTCATTCACACGAACTTGGAGAGCTGGCAGGGCATCGTGACGGCCTGCACAGGAATAAAAGAGCCGGCAGGACAGCACGATGGCATGCTGACCAGAACAAAGATGCACCTATTCTGTCCAAAACGCAGCCTGATCGCTTTGGTGAACCAGGTAATTTCACACCTCCCACAGATTCTGACACTTTTTACCTCATTTATTGCACAAAGCTTGCTAGGTGCACACAGCACAGCTCTGCCTGCACTGGAGTTCCATAGTGCTCCACTTCTTCCATCCTCACAACAAGAGTTACCTAGAAACTTAAGCAGAAAAAGTTTAAAACTTGCTAGAAAACCCTGAGAGTTGCAAACATGCCAAACAAAACCCCGTTATCAAGGTATACCTGAAAGAAAGGTCCAGCTTTACAGATTCTTTCAACACACGGTGCTTGCAGTTTTTCTTTTTTTTTGCTTTGTGTTTTTTTTCTTAGTTTGATTTTATTTAAATAAAACAACCCTCATTCGCAAAGGAAGCCTTCATTTAAAAGGCCCTACGTCTCTAAAAGATGTCACACAATGGAAGGGGCGGCAATTCAATTTTCTTTCTACAATAGTTCAAATGCAGAAGACGGCTAATGTATGTAGGCCTCTGAACACTTTCAATGACAAAATGGATTGAGACAGTTGGAGAGACACCTGGATCTCATTCACAGGTTAATCTGTTACCAGATGTGATTTGACACACTGACTGCACATCACACAGGTCTGCATGCTCCTGAACTGAAGGGTGTCATCGGCGTTCGTGCTTGTTGCTTAGCGCAAGAACTCACCCACCTGAAACATTCCTCGAACTACTTCAACAGCAGAAATTCACAGGTCAGGGAAATGCTATCATGTAGCCAGCACACCCCTGCAGAAACATCGAAGGCAGGTCTAGAAACTTCTCAAAGAGCAGCAATTAAAAGGAAAATTATAAATAGTGCTATAGATTGTGTGCTGAGGGAATTGGGGATGAAGAGTTTATTAGGACAAAAATCCAACCTGTGTCTCACCAAAAAAGAAAAAAAAAAAATAAATCAAAATCATCTTACTAGAAGGATAAGGGACAGGAAGAATAAAAGAAACCAGGTGTGCAGTTTGGAGAACTGTGACAGGGAACGAAACGCAAGAAGAGAAGGTTTGCAACTTTGCAACTGGTTCTTTCCCTGAAGAGATAATAAACATCAGACTTCAAGGATCCTGACACCAGCACCTCGCATCAAATCTGTATTGAGCAGCAAGGTCTGGCTGTTATTTGTTGTTTGGAAAACAAAATTTTAAATAGAGCAGTTAGTACTGGATAGGTGCACAGAGAGGAAGGGAGGAGACTCATTAACAGCAGATCCCAAGACCCAGAACTCCCCTCATCTCTGAACCTCCAGAAGGATATGGTGATTTTACTAAAAAGCTGGCACAAAACAGGATCCACACTGGCAAAACACAACCAATATGCCATGACCACTAAGGACAAAGGCTGTACTGCAAAAGAAATGACGTGTTTTAAAAATGTCCTCAGCATTTCATCCAAAAACCTTCAGGAGATCTTATCCATAAAACACTTAAAACATTGACAAGCTATTTTGTAAGCCATAGCTCTCACCATTTATTCACTGAGCATTAACACTTCTTGAAGCTTCCTTACTGCAAAGCAGAAGCTTTATTAAGTTTACTTACAGCTGATCCCAGAAAGAGCTTCCTGAAAGTCAGTAGGAAGCATTCAGCTGATTTCAGATAAGCAGCAGCTGAAATAAGCTTGACCACATTGTTCCTTCTGTCCGGGTAAAAAGAGAATATTCATGACCCATACCGCCAGAAAAGCTGAAAACAGATGCTGGGAAGCAGTAAGGAAAGCAGGAACATGCAATCCGTGAACTTTACAACCCCCTGTAACAGATTAGCACTGCTACTGAATCCAAAGCTCCAACAGCCCATAAAATATCTTCCAGTTTTTACATAAAATAAAGTTGGAAACAGAAAAAGTGCAGAAGCCTGCAACTCTAGGCAACTTGTGCGGCTAAATGGTGTGCAGGAGAAAGAAGAAGGTGGAAGCTTGAGGGGAGAACGGGTCACCTTGTGCTGGAGTTCCCAAAGCCAGGTGAACACTGCAGGAGCTCTTCCCAGGCATCATAGGGTTATCTATCCCCCTTTCTGTCTATCTATCTTATCTGTCTATCACCCCACAGTCCAGCTGGCAGACCGTCAGTCTCAGGAGACTTCCCCAGCCAACACAAAGCAGATCAACCACCTGAGCCTCACGTCACCTTTCAGGTAAGGAGCAGAAATCATAAGCCATCTTCTGCCAGCTTTGGGACGTGCTGCAAGGACAGCTTCCCAGCGCCCAGACAAAAATCTTCCCTCTAGCAACGCATCTAATTACCCGTCCTTGCAGGCTGTGCAGAAGCTGTTAGCTCCAGCCCTCAGGAGCCCCACACGGTGCCTCAAAGACACGCCAAGCCAAAATGCTCCAGAGAGCCCTCTGCCTCATTACTCACCTCTTCAACTTCTCTGACAATAATCATGATCTCAATGCAAGCTGACAAGTTAATTCTGGCAAGACAGGAGCCAGCATACTGAGATGCTTATTTAGAGTTGTGCTTTACTACGGCTAACAGCCCCACAAAATCTGAGGAGTGAGGTCCCTTATTACTACCACCACTGTTTCTCTGGGGTAGATGCACACACAAGCCACCTAATCCCTCCTGGCCACGGCCAGACCGAGCACAGGCAGGTGAGCATCACCCCAGATTGTTTGGATCGTTTGAATTCTTCTTGAGAGGTGGGAAAACACACACTGACATTTTGTTATGCTGTGATTAACAAACCAAGAAGTGATGCCTCTGTACAAATTTTAGTAGGGGAAGAGGGGGGGAGGAAGCAGAGGATGGTGATGGAGAAATTTGATCCTGTTTGTGCAACAAAACTCCTTTTAAACAAGAAGGAAAACTCCTTCTAAACAAGAAGGCAACGGAAGCTGTAGCCAACCTCCAGAGGAGAGCTCCACCTATGCACACTTAACATCCAAACACGGAAACCAGCTGATAAAAAGCACAGCTCGGAGAAACCCTCTAACATCTACTTCTCCCCTTCTTGGCTGGCCAACGCAGACACATTGCTGAAGATGCCCTGAAGTTTCTGCTCAGCAGCTGCTTTGAACTGAGCAGCGAGGACAGGAACAAAATCTCTTATTCAAATCACGGAGATTACGGAGAGGTTAATCCTCCTGACGCTGGCAACACAGACAGCTCTGTCAGGTGACCTGGTTCCCCAAACAGGAGGTGAACCAAACAGCAATCCAAGCTGCCTCTTCTCTCCAATATCCTGTTGTAGCCTCCACTTTATTGGCTAAAAAAAAAAAAAAAAAAAAAAAAAAAGACAACCAGCTTGGATACAAAGTACTGGAGTGAGTTATTGTGTGGTGTGTGCCTTTCTCTCAGATTTATTCTGTCAGATTGTGCATCAGTCCTTTTGCTTAAAGGAGTTCCCTGCAGGTTACAGGTTTTTCTTAACTTTTCACAGTTTAACGATCAAAAGAGACACATCCCTGCTCCTGAATCTGTGCCTGATTAGGAGAAAAAAAACATCAAATCTTTCAGAATTTGCATACTACATTAGGATACTACTGGGCAGAGAAGAAAGGAGGCTTCTGATTTCCGTGACATAAATTACCCTTCTTTCAAGCTCTGCGAGGATGAGAAATGCATTACTTTAAGTGGAAATGCCTTAATTGATACCGTGAACAAAACCTGCACCATTTAATTTCACAGAAGACAGACTTAAATTCATATATGCCCATAGCTGTCAATGACTAAGGAAATATGTATAATGTAAGCTGTACCCTAACACCAGAAGGCAGGAAGACAGACAACATATTGTCTGCTGGAAGACGCTCTGAGCTGGTGAACTGACTTGGCTGACAAACCAACAGTTCAACTAGTTTACAAGAAAAGCATGTAAAAAAAAAAAAAAAAAAGAGAGAAAAACTTAAACCTAATTCAGAAGTGAGTTCCTTCAGCATTTTTATTTTATTTGAAAATGAAATCTACCTCCTTACAGTTAATTTCTTCCAGGACACAAAGCACACGCAGCAGCTGCTCAGGCACAGTAAGCTGTCTCTGGTACCACACAAAGAAGAAGAAGCAGGAATTACAGACAGAAATAAAACAACTTGAACATCTCTCTCTCTTTAGTCAACAAAAGCACTGAAGTCATCTGTCTAGCCCCCTGAATGACTAAGGCTTCTACGCTCCCCGGGCAGATTTCGGTTCAACATGAAGCACCCTGGAGCAAACCCTGCTGGCTACCCACACCAGAAGTGATCGCCATCTAATCACAGCCTCCCTATCTTCGGGTAGTTTCACTGCAGTTACAGGATGGCAAGCAAGCAACCGACTGAATGAACACAGCTACTCATCAAGCTCAACTGAGCACAGGTTTGCCCTGAGAGTGATTGAGCTAAACAGATCTCATTGTTCAGCTTCGGAAGTTTAACGTACTTGCCAAAAGAGAAACTCAAAAATAAAGCAACAGCATATTTGTGGTGGATTCAGTAATATTTAAATATACATATATATATACACCCCACCATGCTACAGAAAGGGATAAGCTCCCAGGAAAGATGGCACCTGTGTTTTCCTGCACCAAATAATGAAGAAGAATTGGTCTCATTTTGAAAACTAGTTTTAATGACAATGTTAACATTATGTTACTTAAATATTTAACTGCTTTGGTTCACAAACCAGAGGCAAGCATAACATCTAGGAGACAGAACCAAGCTGACTGCAAGCGCTAAGGAAAAGAAACACTCAGGATATCAGCTATGGTATAACTGAATGAGGTTCCCACACAAGAACTGGGGATCTAACAGAATACTGCTTGCAAATGAATTCTTTGGAAGCCTGACTTTACCCTTGGCGTTGACCATTATGAGACTGGCAACAACTTTCAGGACTTCTTTTGTTTTGCTTAAGGTCTTCAGATGCTGATCACTTACGATGTTCCCTAGAGGGAAGCTGAAAAGGATATTTCAAGTTAAGGTTGTAAAGACAGAATGTGTTTTCCAAAACCCAGCTACAGACTGATAGCCAGGCATCATTTAGGAGCAGCAGCTGACTGCTCCCCATGGCAGTACTGGTACCTGAAGGAGCCTGAACACATTAGCACTCACCAACAATATTTTGTTTTGACACAGCAGGTACACAGAACTGAATCACAGCCAGGTGTTACTATTGACAAGGATTACACCCAGGACAGTTCTCCTGAAACCCATGTGCTTGCTTGTATTCCAGCCTCCATAAAAATTACACCGAAATTCCATCAGGGTAAATACCATTAGTATCAAAATCGTTAACTAAAATAAACAGCCTTCGGTAACAATTTAGCATGAGCAAGTTTCCCCAACATGCAGTTTGTTTTTTTCTTATTAAGGTGTATAACTAAGCAAAACGCTACATCAAAACCTCATCTTTATGTATATTGTTTGTAACGGACAGTTGTCAGAGCAGGAATTCACACCCCAATGAAGTCAGTGCTGTGAGCACCACAAGACTGGAAGGGCTCTTTGTGGTCACCACCTCTAGCTTCCATTCTCAAAAAAGACCTGGACCCTAATTTCCAACCTAGGCTTTAGTACATGACACACTTATACCTACTATACCTTTTGCCAACATTATCCTCCAACTTAAGTGGCTTTTCCCATCCTGTGCTTAATTTCCTGAAGTTATTTCTGGACAGAAGTCATAGATCCACACAGATTTATTTCCACCCTCCCTATTAAGTCCTACCTGAGCTTGTCCGTCCCAAACAGGCTCATCCTGTGCATTCACAGACAACTTACCCATGCCTTTGTCCTTCCCCCTGTGCCAGGAATACTTTCCCCAGCACGCACTGCTCCACCTTTTCCTCTTCCCACCATTATCCCATGCTGGCTGACAACATGGTGCAGAGTCACAAGAACTCCTTTTGTGAAGTTCCTCGTTTTCCAGAAATTCCTGTCATTTGCCTTCACACGTGTAACTCTTCTACTTAATACCAGCTCATTTTCCTTACGGAAGCCCCTAGGGTCACTTAATTCTTCATGCATTATATCCCTCTACATCCAAATTGATTATGCCATTAGGACTTGGCTTAAAAACAAGTTCGACACACACATTCCTACTTTCCTTGCCATACCACAAGCGGAAGACATTATTTGCTTTTGCCACCAGTTTTTCAATGTTAGTAGCTCCTGCTACAGCCAGTTCCTCACCCGCCTTACATTTCTTCTGCCTGCTCCAACTTCCTTCAAAGAGAAACATCTGCTGTGGTGACTGGCAAGATGCATGTTTCCATACAGAGCCAAGAGGTTAGCCCAGCACAGTCTGCCTCTCGCAAGCCTACACCACGTTTATACACAGTTACCTTCCACACCACTTCCTTCTGTCTATAAAGCTTCCAATACTCTCACTTTAAACTTGATTTTAAACCTCACGTTATCACAGTCTCCTGTTTTTGAGGCCAAGATGCACACACCACCCACATTTCTCCCATACCTCATCTTTCTGCCACCCCACAGAAGCCACCAATCTCCTTCTCCAACTAGGTGATGCCAGTGCTGGCTTACAGCAGTTATCAGACTTAGATCTCAAGTGTTGTACACGTTAGCACTCTGAGCTGGAGTTTACCTGACTTCTATTCATTAATGTGTAGAAGATCTGCTCACACCCTATACATCTGTGTGTTGTTTTCAGCCCCCACAAGAAACAACAGCTACAGCTCAGGGATCACACCCAGCTCATCTTTACACCCTGTCCCTATGCACTGTGGTCCAATTCCTTCCTCTGTGAGACGGGTTGTTTCTCCTTTTCGTGTGACCAATGGACCTGCTGTTATCTCTTTTAACATCCTTTGCAAGAGCTCACCTCATCTCCTGAGTCGGAAACCCCTGCCTTATCCCTGCACTTCCCGATCCTCAAGACACATCTTGCTTTCAAACAGATTTTTCTGCCCACACCTCGCAGAGGTTGAGTGTTTGCTCACCAAATCCTGGCACAGCGATCAGGTCGATCATCAGCTCTGGGGTCGTTTCCTAGGAGGAGCCTTTCCTTGTTATGTGAGATGTTAATATTTGCCCCTGCAGCTTCACAGACTTCCATGCCTTCCTCCATACCCAGGCTCCTGACTTCACCACAAAGCTTCTATACACTTTTTGCAGGTGCTGGTCTACAGGTTTAGCTCTTCAACTTCACCTAGGTTAAGCTGTGGTCACTCAAACCAAATTCTCTTCCATGTCCAGCATCTCCTCAGCATCCTCTGTGCTGCTTAAAGCCACAACTACAGTTATCTGCATTGTTCTTGGGGTGGCAGTCACCATGCGATGCTGAAACTGCCAGGTACCACAGCCCTGTACCCAGCCGTGACCAACAGCACTCCTCCGCTGCGGGGAGTTAGCCTGACACGCTGACAATGCCCAGAAACACTTCTCTCTAACCACATTACAAGATTTCTACCCACATTTAAGTCCTGGGCTACGCAGGTCTCCAGCGTTACCGCAGCAAAATCTCTTATCAGCTCTTCCCAAAGTAATTTCAGCCCAGCTGGTTCCCTTTTATCCACCCTAACGCCGCTTTACAATTCTGCATCCCTAATGCAGCAGAATATTGCCAGTCACCTTTGTTGCTCTCTTTCCAGAGCAGGGCATCCCCTCCAACGCCTCCATTCCCACCACAACCCCTGCCAACCCTGCCACAGCTGCTTTGAGTCCCACACCAACAGCCCCATCACCACCACTTCATTCACAAGCTTCCCACTGTGCTGTTTGGGAAACAGATTTAAAAAAACACTACTAATAAAATACATTCCACTGTCTACTTCCTATAACTTTATGCATCACTTGTTATTTTTAGGGTCGCGCAATCCCTGATTCATCTCCAACGCCAGCTCTTTCCTGCTGCTGAGAAAAACCGAAATGCAAGCCCCAGCAATCGCGCACAGGGTTAACTCCGGTGCCTTCACACTCCGGTCACGTGCAGCTCTGCTCCAATAGAGCCTGAACACATTTCTAGATCTTTGACTGAAGTGTCCGACACTTACAGAACGGTAACTACAAACTCAAGTTCACAACAGGCTTGTTGCTAGCCTCCTGCTAAACCACCATCTCCTCACCTAGCCAAAGCGTAACAAAATGCTGATTTAACCTGCCAGCCTGGCAGGCTGCGGCATGTCTTGATCTCCTTTCAACCACCAAAAAAATATATCTAAGTGTTTCTCATTACAGCCAGGCCTTCCATAAAACAGCCAAGAACCTCCACTTAAGTAACAGGCATTACCAAATTCCCTTTTTCCCCAGTCCTGAGGTACTGGCAGGGTGGGGGATCAGAATTTACTGAGTTTCTCAGCCTAAGCCAAGGCACACCTGCTGCTGTGATGCTGAGCTGCACAGCCAGTTCAGGCTAAAAAGCATAAATTTGTTGTGTACGATGATGATCAACACAAGGCTGCCTAGAACTGCCACAAATCCTTCATCAATTTTAATTCAGAATCTGATCTTTTTCTAAAAGACTCGAGGTTGTTACACTAAAAAAATACAACGTCCTACAGAGGGTCATATTAGATTACTACAACAATCCATTCTGGCCTTATAACTATGGGGTTTCTAAGCAGTTAATCTCCTCAAAAAAAATCTGCTATTAAAAAGGAGCATACGCAGACTCCACTTAGTTAATTTGATATGTGAAAATCTAATAAAATTCTGCACACGCAGCAAGTTACACCAGGTAGGAAAGGCTGAAACATAATTACCGTCTCACATCCACTTCCCCCTCCCCACCAACTCCCATTCGTGTTATGTGCCACGTCCAAGTTTCCAAGCTGCAAGTTTCAGCTCAAATCAGGATTTCAAGCCTGGGGCATGTGTGAGCTAAAAAAAATAGAAAGAACTTATTTCATAAATAACAAAAACTTGTTAGTCTATGAAACATCGTTTTAATTTTGGTGGTGTTCGAATTCCCACCTCCAAAAACGAAGGCAGCCTCAGCTTTTTAGAAATTTATGGCCCTCAAGCTCTTAAGAAAAGCCACGTGAAATGCACCTTTCAAAGAGGCCACGCAACCTCCTGGAGAACGCCACCCACTTGCTTATAAGGAAAGCATGATGAAGTACAGCTCCAAAGACTGGGAGGCTGAATCGGAATGACACACGATTTTCTAAAATGTGCGTAGCTGTTAGCGCAGCAGTCAAACTCCCTCCTCACCCAAAGCTGATAAGCTACCTTGGCATCATCTCAATTAGCGCGCGGTACTGCTGGCATGATGGAAAAAACTGTTATTAAAGGTTTCCAAGATAACAGCTTGCAGATCCCCAGTGCACCTGCAGCCCTAACACCCCACAGGGGCTCCAGCTGCAAGGGACCGCGGCTGTTGCAGCAGCAGACCGTGTGATGGCTAAATGTGAACCATCACAGGCACTGGAAGTCAGACAGCCCTGGGTATTTCCTGAAAACTAGTTCTGGGGTTTGTGAAATCCCTCAGGAAAAGCAGGTGTTCATAAAGGATTTCCTTCTAGAAATTTGAATGACTCCAAAATCATTTACATTTAATTTTAGTTCCTTGGAAACTGGAAGCTGGCCAAGCAGAAAATTTCAGTTTATATTATGGCTTAAATGAAATTTGTCCCACAGTTTCTTCAGATACAGCCTTTCCATCACCATCTGACCATACAGAACTGTTCTGAAGCATCTTTAAAAAAAATACTTTTCAGCAATTAAAAAAAAAAATCTGAAAGAGATGAGTTTGAGTAGCAGTCTTTGAATAATCTGGTCACAGATTTGCTGAAAAAAAAATGCCTTAAAGAAACCTTCTTGGAACACTCAGGATGCCAACATTCAGTGCAGAGCAGAATAAAGCACGCAGCTCTCCGTCGCTGAGGTTTACAATGCTGGCTGGCCTCGATCAGGTACTCAGTGGCACAAAAAGATACAAAAAATGCCCACAGTGAAAAGCTACCACTGTGCTGGCACAAAGCTTTAAAGGAACGAAGGGTTTAATGGGGTTAGCTCCACACCCAAACTCCCTTCCTCAGCAGAGGCAAAGGAAGATGGCACCAGGTTGGCTGTATGCTGCAGACTTCATCTGGACAGAAGAGTGACCCAATATAGCCCTTACTGTAAAACTCCTCTTTTAATTATTTTTTTTTAATTATGTACCTTAAGCTGAATATTATTACACTGACCTTGGCTGAGAAAATAAGCACAGAGTGAGCTTATGATGCTCTGAAGTGCAATTCTGCAATTATTTTGTATCAATAAATTACATCGCCATGGTGGAAATGCTGGAGTTTCCTTAGAAGAGCATTTGGCTGTAAAGAATTAAGAGGGTTAAGTCATAGGAGCTTTAAGTAATAAGGTTAAAACCAGTATTCCTTAAAGGGACACAGCCAGGGCTGGAAGCCAAACTTCTTTTAAAACTCAGCAACAGTTTTAGGCTAGAGATTATCTCGAGGAAGACACCTTCTCTTATCCCTCATCAGACATTCCCTTCTAGTCCAATTCACTTTCCATTCATAAGGGATGTTTGGGTGCAAGGAAGAAGATGAGGGGCCTGAAGCCTGCACAAAGTTGTTTGAAGATCATGCCACGTTTCTGTTTCTAAATGAACCTTTTCCTAGATAACAGGCAGGCAAAAAGGGAACAAAATCAGGGTGTTTTTTTTAATGCTTTTAACCCATGGAACCATGCCCAGAAATGACAAAACCTCTACAGATTTTAACATTGAAATTTTGGACATTGAAAGTATATCCTGCAAACAAAGGGGTGAGTAGTATCTACCTGACAACATCTGAGCTTAACATAGAATCATAAAATCATAAAGATTGGACAAGACCTCCAAGATCATCTGGTCCCACCATTACCCTACTACTAAAGTCATGCACTAAGCCCTGTCTGTAAGGAAAGGCCGGACCTGGTGCTTAATTACCCTTGGCATAGAATTTCAATAAGCTGAAGGTCTCTGAACGTAGGCTTCCCCATTGAACGCAGGTACCCAGCTCCCTTACGGTTCTTTCCAAATCTTCCTCCAACTCACCTGACAGAAGGATGAACCTACCAACACTCAAGAGCAGCATGCTAGAGAGAACTTGAGCTGAGCCACAACCATCAGCTGGTAGCATTTATTTCCATTTTTAAGATACCCTCACCTCCTTGTGAGAGACACAGCAAACCTGCCAGCACCTTCCTGTTTCCTCACCACTTTCCGTACAGCAAGGTAGGAGTTCACGTAGTAACATGGTGCTTACGGAGTTCAACCACCACCAGTCAGAAGAATTCTTCAGCTGCGGACTTCTCTTCCTCTAACCTGACCCCACATCCACTGCAGGTCTCTTGCACTCCACACTGCATTAGAAGGGAAAGGTCACTAACATCAACAGGTTCTCACTGTCTTACTTACAGGTGTGATAATTCAATAGAAGCTCAAAGCCAATAACTGGAAAAATAACTTGAGTCTATACTGAAAGCCCGGTGAAGGAGGTGGGCATCTCAGCTTTTTGTGACACACACCGAGTAAACCTCACTTTATCTTCTCATTGAACAACCAACCATAGTTTGGGGGGTGTTTAAACTTATTTTTCTTTTAATCTGGATTAAAACTGAATCTTTCTTGCTACCCCAACTAGAAACACAGACACTCAGGAAAACACGTTACAAGCCAGGTGCTTGGCATGGTAGTATTTAGCTGAAATGCGAACTCACAGAAGGCAGTATTGATCAAATAAAGGTGGTCAAGCTGAGAAATACTGCGGAGCTCTTACGCCTACTGGGAATTCCACGGTTCTTTTAAAACTTGTGGACAGCATTCCGACTAAAAGCACTAAGCAGGAGAAGTACTTTGGATCCCTATTACAGTTTACTTTTGCAGAACAATGGTTTCAAAATTGCCTACAGTAGTTGTGATCAAATCTAATACCTAGCAATACACAAGAGACATTTCAGCAACTCATAAAGCTGAGGATAGTTATTAGAGAAATAAGAAAACTGAACAGAAACTGTGATATCCAATGCAGAAACCATTTATGAAGAGTTTTCTAGGGAACCAAAAAGCCACTACTCCTCGAGCAAGTACAGTTTTAGTCCACCCCACTCCAACAGCAGCAAAGAGACACAAGCCACTACACAACATACAAGAAATAAACAGTTATGAATACAGGCTAATTGGCCCTAGGCGCAGGGGGAGATGAGATAAATACAACAAAAAATACCTTAGTCATCTTAGAGGATAATAAGAAACGCTAACAAGTATATCACCATCCTAACTCAGTCACTGATTTATTTGCCAGTGGCAGAGAAACAACAAGCACACAACACATTTTGCCCCACACTTGGGGAGAGGCAAGGCACCTGTGTGACCTGGTACTTTGCAGTAAACCAGTAAGTGAAAACAAAATCCAAGACGCAAATAATAACAATCAGAAAGTCTAGACATCTGAAGAAGCCTGGAGCCCAGTGACATTTGCTTTAAATACATGCTGAAAGATTGGAAGAGCCCCTAAGGAGACCAGAGTGCCACACTCCAGGTGACACTCAGCATGCTCACAGGAGGACAGGTACCTGCAGATCACTGAGCACACCAGGCAAATGTCTGTAAAAACTGATACAGCAATCAGTGTTCAAGGAGGTAAAGTTCTGAAGAAATGATGGCAAAGAAAATGCCAGGTACTAGCAGGTTTTAATCTACCAAAAAGAGAGTGAGGGAAGTCCAAACACATCCTCACAGCAGCTCCCGATCTGTTTGCAAGACCCGCACAGTGAAATCCCTGTATGGAAAGAGAAGTGTTGTCAGACATGGCACTCTGGTTTCAGCTCCAAAATGCAAGCTGCCAAATGCAGTCTGCAGGTTTTAACCATTCCTGCTACTTAACAGCAGAAGCCTGAAAGCTTTACGGTTCCCTCTCTGATTAAGCCACCAATTAAATGTCAGCCTTCCAAACCCCAAACTTAAGACTCAAGGCAATGAGGCTCCTTTAAGAGCTAAGACACTTCACCTTAGCATTACTATCCAAAATTGTAACACGCTTTATTTTGTTCCAACACTACATACGCCGGTAGTTCCGTGATTAAGAGAAAATGAGTCTGTAATAGTACATAGCAACTTCTTCACGAAGCAATGTATGTGTATTAATACCTGCACTTCTGCTACTGTCTTCGGAATCTAATTTTGTTCTTTTCCATTTTAATCTACACAAAAGCAGGCAGGGTGTTGTCCTTGTCTTGTTTTTTTCAGTTCTGCAACCATTTCAGAAAGCAGCCGTACAATCACCCTATCGCTAAGAGTACTATTTACAAGAGAGTCCTTCACCACGGAGAAGCAAGAGCTGGAGGCACTGCATTCAGCCTCACAAAGAACACAGGGGTGAGTTGAGGCTATAGTATTGAGGAGAAAAACCTTTAAACACAAAGAAAAAGCCCTCGTGATTGATTACTGGCCTTCTAGTTATGGATTTTTCTAAGTATTCAAAAAGGTGGACATGCTTTTATTTCTAGTGTCAGTAACACCCATTTCCATCTTCCCTGTTTGCTTCTTTTTCTCGGAGTTTCATCAGGTGGGCAGGTACTGGAACCCCAGTTCTGCTGGCAACACAAGAAAGCGCTGTTAAGTTTCCTGAGTTCCCCTCCAGCTACTCTGACAAACCAAAAAAGTCACCAGATAATCAAGCTTTGCAGCTCTTCAAAGCAGCAGCAACACAAGCAGCATGCAATGGAAGGAAAGTCCCTAGCCTCTAGGTGTTACCAGCTCCCACAGCAGTCAAAAACTTTAAATTTCAGAGAGCAAAACCAGAACTGGTCTCGCAGCTCCATGTCCCACGCACCTCAGGCAGCTAACTCTCACACTGATACTGCAGAGCAGACCCCAAGACAAAAGCACTGTGTCTTCACAGGGCTAAGCCACACACCACGCACAGCTCCCCGATGCCAACATCCCTGGAGCAGCAAAGTAAAGCATTTCAGATACTGATAGAATGAACGGGACAGGTATGAGGCAAAGCAACACAATTTTTATTACTATTATCAGATGGAGAAGGTAGGTCCAGAAGCTGGGGAGACAAAGGAACTGAAGACACAGCATAAGCTGTTATAAAGAAGGAAGGAAGATGCGAAGAGAGCCATCGCTGGGTTTGGTAAGAAGCTATGCCATTTTGAGATACCAAGAGCTGGTGGCAAAGTAAAATGTAATAAAAAGTGAGCAAGTGACAGGGTCTGAAGTGCATCTTTGGACAATGATGCAAACAGAGCAAAGGAACCGACGACAACACGCTGGTGGCCAAGGGATCCAACCTCGGTAAGCTCCTCGCAAGCTGTGCTGAGACAGCCGCTACTTCTGCCCGTAAGCTGGTAGACAGGAAAGACCAGAAGAAACTTCATGAAGTTAAGATCCAAGGTAAAAATCAAGACTTCCCAAAAAAGAAAAAAAAAGAAAGAAAGTTAACAACGCAAAATCCACTGATGTGAAAAACTAGACTGCTTCCCTGGGACTACTTTTATTTAATGCATGCTATTTTCACAAACACAACCCTAAACGCAAACTAATAAAGCGAACTGTGCCAAGAGAAGATTATGAGACATAATCCAGACACAGCTGCTCTGAACTGGAGTATATGCAATCTCTTTTGCACTTAAGCGGTAGAATCAAAATATGAAGAAGTCTCCTCTAAAGGAGAGGAGTCGTGTGAAATTCAGCATTTGTTTTCTGCTTCACTTACACCCTCTGCATCTTTCAAGATTCCTCCTTCACAAGAGTCCTTTAGATCTCTCCTACGGCCGCTTCCCACACCCTCCAAACACTTGCAGGTGAGCCCAGACTCAGACTTCTGCTGAGTTCAGATTTCCTGCCGGGTACTTCTTCAACAGACGGGGCACAAAGCTTCTGAAAAAAAAAAAATGCCTGATCTGATCTCTGAGAAGAAATGCACCTCTACAAAACGAGATCAAGCCACCAACGTCCGCTGCTCTTTGGGGAACAAAAGCAGCGCTCGGATCTGTTTTGTGTGCGCTGTTTTAGATTATCCATTCATTAAAGTATCATTAATGCACATAATTCAAGTGGAAAAAAATATATCTGTGAATTACAACACTTTCTGGCTGCTAGGCCTGGTGTTACACTGCCACTTAAGATTTTTTTCCACGTTTCGCTTCTATCTGCTAACCTGCAATTCAGAGGCGATTAGCAGTGTCCTAATCACCTACTTCCCTTTCACAGGTTTTTGGTTGTCTTTCTTTTTTTAATCTCAGGCCCACGGCATCCAACCCCAAGTTACTGTGCAAACTTATATGTGTATCATTTTTAATGAAAAAAAGCAGCTTGTTATAAATAAATACATGAGCCGCCAGAACTTACTCCTGCTTGCCCCAGAAGTAATTGTTTTACCTCACCTTCTGCCACCTATTTTGTTCTTCAGACTGCTCCACACCAGTATAACACCATTTTATGTTTAATGGTTCTTACATGTGAGGTTTCATGAGCTCATTCTTTCAGTCATGACCATTTAAAAAAAAAAAAAACATATTTAGTGAATTGACTATATTCTGCATTTTTATTATAAAGGTGCTCTGTATCATCTAAATCACTGCCAGTATTATCTACCATCTCAGCACAGCAGGTGGATATGAAATTTCATTTTCACAGTAGTTCTCCGCCACACAGTCACCAACCACTTCAAGTTTCTTCTTTAGATCTTCGCACCCAGACAAAAATAAGCCAAACACAAAAGTGTATCGTTCTGGACCACAAAATGCTTTTGTCCCAAAGGCTCAATGGATCAAGAAGGAACACCCCGGCAAAGCAAGACTGTCTCAGTAGCTGGTCGTGGTCTTTCACTACTCTAATAGACGGGGTACAAATACACCTCTAACACAGCTCCAGGTGGCATCAGAAGCAGATTTTTTTCATAGGACAGCCTGAGAGCATTTTGAAAATCAACTACTAAGAAGAATGGGGAAAAAATAACATATAAGTATCCCTGAGCTAAAAAGAATCAGCTCCAGAGAAGACATTTTGGCAAAACTTTCCAAATTTGTAAGTCCACCAGAGATGCTCAGTGTGCTTTAGAGATTACAGAGAACATTTTTAAGATAAGCTCCACACTTACACAACTCTCCTACCTCCTAAAACAGAATCTTTTTTTTTAATAAAAGCGTTGAAACTTAATTAAGAAGCCCTCTCACGCAAGGATAGTGCCCTCCCCAAACCATTGTGCACTCAATATACTTTGGTATTACTCTGCCAGCATCTTTTCATTAACACTATCACCAAAACATTGATTTTGATTCAAAAAGGTGATGAACAGCTGGGTGAAGAGCTGTTACCGGACCACGGGGTACGAGCAGAAGAAAAGCTGAACTGGCAGCAGCACATCAGTGTCAGTTTTTTTTATCATATCTGGCAAAGGAGCTGAGAACATTAAAACAATACTTCTAAGCCGAAGGGCACGGCTGCGGGGACACCCTGCGACCAGCGTTCAGCACAGAACACTGACAGCAGACACGTCCCAGGAGCACGACTCCTGGCAGATGGTTCCCTTCAGGGATTTAATTATTTTTTTTTGGGCACAAGGCAGCAAGAAATTGAGAACTGGAGATAAAGAGCAAGCGGCTAGCACTGTAACCCATGCTGTGTGGGAAAGCACTACTTTTCAGTAACCTGTTCAGCAAGGGAACGAGGCTTGATAGCAGAAGACGGTTGGTAATGTACCCGAAATAATGCCACAGGTTAGCAGCACAGACACTGAGAATAACAGCGTTAAAGCTAGTGACAGCAACCTGCTCTCTGCCAGCGCAGTTTCATTCAGCGTTCTGACTCGTGTACAAACGAGCTACGAAACTCAAACACGGCTCCTCCCCGCTACCAGGTTTTGGCACCGGGCTGGACCGCCGCTCTTCGGCATCGCACCTGCTGCCTCCTCGCCTTCCCCGGGGCCTCTCCTCGCCCCGGGGCCTCTCCTCGCCCCAAAAGCCGTCCTCGCCCTCGGCCACCCTGGTGGGGCTCGGCCACCTGCCGAAGGCTCCGCCTGAAGGTGCGAGGCTCAGCGCCGCCTTGACGGCTTCGCGACCCAATGTGGGCCCAGAGGGGATGGCGAGAGGGATGGAAAGCGGCAATTAAAACAAGAAAAGCCACACACACACACTTCCAGCCGCGCTCCCCTCATGAGAGGAGCCTCGGAGTGAAAACCAACTTCGGAGGCAGGCGCTCGGGGACTTGCCTGTCCCTTCGGGGGTCCCTTCGGGGGTCCCCACGGCTTCGCCCCACTCCGTTTCGAGGCAGGACACCCCGAGGGCTGTGCGGGGTGGCCACCACCTGCGGGTGGCACCACCGGGAGCCCGGCTCGGCCGCCGCCCGCCGCCGCCCCACTCACCTCGCACGCACAGCAGCGACATGGCGGCGGCCCCCCTCCGCCGCCGCGCCTCAGCTGCGGCCCCGCCAGCCGCCCCCGGCTCTCCTCATGCCGCCCCGCAGCCGCAGGTCGGCCGGGCGACGACGAGGAGGACGAGGAGGAGGAGGAGAAACGGGGGAGGAGCGCGGGAGGAGCCGGCCAGCCGAGCCCCGCCGTGGGGAGGCAGCGGCCGGGGCGGGGAGGGCAGGGCGGGAGCTGCCCGCAGCCACCCCAACATGGCCGACAGGGGGCGCCGCCTCGGGCAGCACCTCAGGGCAGGGAGGGCCCTCACGGGCCTCCTCCTCACGGTGATTTGCCTTTTTTCTTTTTTTTTTTTTTTCTTTTTTTTTTTTTTTTCTGACTGTTCTGCGCTCCTTTGAGCCTGGTTCTCGTAGTTTTATCTGCTGGCCTCTAAGTCTTTTAGCGCTGCTTCATCCCTCGCACTGCTTCATCCCGCAACTCTCAAACGTCTTCATCCCAAAACTTTTAATAACCCTCATTCTGCAGTGTGCTTTTGGTTACAGACGATCCAAGGAGAAACAAATCATTTCTGACATTGAAACTCAAAAACAAAGTGTCGTATAATGTGATTTCTTATGCCATTAATGTTTAGAATAACCCAAAAGCCTGAAGAGGGCATGGAACAAGTTTCTTGGCTGGGATTTTCAAAGAATCTTTCCCAAAATTCAAATGTAGACAGGAGAGAATGAGTTGTGTCCTGTGCAGCAGTGTGTTCTACCTTTGAGTTTGCTGCACAGAAGTATATCCGTTGTGGAGATGTGGCAAAAACACACACAGCTTCTCTGAGATAGCAAGGGGGACCCCTTTAACTTTCTTCCTGCAAACAAGCAGGCAGACTGTGAGCTTCTGCCAGAGATGGTCTCAGAGGACTGGGAACACTTTCCTCCCCCAGCAGCGCCAGCAGCCATTGTCAGCGAGGAAGCTGCAAGGGCCAGCAGCAAGGCAGGTGGTGAAGGGATCTCCTCCTGCTGTCCCATACTGGCCTCAGTGCTACTGAGATGCTCCATGGAAGTTCTGGTTTGCTTATTTACATGTTATTTAAGTCTGGTGGTACCGGCATCTGTGTTTGGGCTGCATATCCTCAAAGCCTGCCTAGCTGCAAGCTGAGCACAGTGCTGGCTTCCCAGTTATCGCCAGGGGATGTCTGAGTTCCTGCATGTCTGAGAGGAGGATGCCAGATCCTCAGCCTTTCTGTATCTCCAGTACTCCTCAGCTTTCAGTGGAGTCTCAGAACTTTTTGCCAGTGAAAGTTTGGCTTTGGGGTATCCAAGCTGTTCGCATACCTCTCCTTGTACTTCTTCCTTTGCAGTCTTGTTGCAAAAGAAAACCCTTTAGCTGCACAGGAGCGAATCTGTACTCTAGCCATGTGAGAATTTCTTCTCAGAGAGGGTGGCCAAGCATTGGAACAGGCTGCCCAGGGAAGTGCTGGAGTCCCTCTTCCTGGAGGTATTTAAGAGACGTGTGGACACGGCACTAAGGGATGTGGTTTACGCGGTGGGTCAGGCTGATGGCTGGACTTGATGATCTTGAAGGTCTTTTCCAACCTAGATGACTCCGTGATTCTATCATTCTAAATCCATCATGACTGCTCTCCTTTTGCTGCTCCCCATTCCCCTGCCTGTCCTAATTTAAAGATTGAAATCTTTGGAGCATGATTGTCATCTATAGCATCACACAGAACCTGGCAGAACAAATCCCCATCTTCCCTACAGCTTGCACATGCTACCATAATACAGAAATTACCTCATCAAAAGCAAATGATGTCACACTTTTTAAAATCATAGTAGCATGTTATTAGTAAGCACAGCAATCAAGTAAGCATCTTGTAGCTAGGAGCTTTGCTGGGCGAGATGTCATTACCAGCAATGACTATGAATACTGGGATTATGACAGGTGCTATGAACTCCCTGCAGTTCTGATGGAAGTGTTTTAACAATCTTTTTTTTTGATCCAAAGAGATCATTTGTGTAAGTACTTCAGCCAGATCCTAACTCCCAAATACAGTGGTTCCTTGTGTGCCTGTCCATCCCCTCCCTCCTTTCCACTTCACATAGGCTGGAAGAGGGACCATGCTACTGCTGAGAAACTTCTGCAAGGTGGAATTACCCCCACTAAGTTAAAATTGTTCTATGAAATCAAATTCTCTATGTTTTACCAGATGAAGTGACAGTCTCCAAATGCATGTTTTTCTGTTCTTTTTCTAGGTCTTCCTCTGGACATCATTGTCATTAGTACAGAAATAGTTTAGTATTAAAATTCCCATGCAATATAAGGAGGGGAGGGAAGGAAAAACAAACAACAACAACAACAACAAAAAACTTATTGTACTGTCCTCAGTCTCTTAGACATGAAAGATCTTTCCAGGTCTGTTTCTATAAATCCACAAAAGGGAACAAAAAGTTCACAAATAATTATAAGCAAAGCCCTAAATCCTATTGCAGACTGGATCTAAATTCTGCAGCTCACAGTGTGCTCTACTAGCACAGACACTTTGTCAGCACTGCGATTTTATTTTAATGGATAATTTTACAGATATAAAGAGGGAAAATATGGTGCAGCAAGCACACTGACACCCTGAAACTATTCATCTTTCTGAACTAAGACTGAGGTACACTGCAAATTCAGAAACAAGTCATTGCTGGCAACTCTACACCAGGATGCCTAATTTTCATTCTCTGCAGAACAAGAGTTAATTTTCTCTGGCTACTCAAGCTCCAGCCATTGGTTCAGGATCACCTGCTGTTCAATAGGAAGGTTATAAATGGGTGGTCCCTGACTTACTGCAGCTTGCCAGCTGTTTTATACGTGCCTGTTTGTTATAGTTTCCCTGTTGAAAGAGCAATCCCATAGACATATTTGCTCACTAAGTAAACTGTGTTTTCCTCTGCTTTTCTTGCTCTTATGCCTATTTTGAATTTTGTATTCCTACTGCTTTAGAATGGATCAAACTGAAACCTGGTGTGTAGCAAACCCACAGGGGCTTTATTTTAAATCAAAAGCTTTAGATCTGTTAAACGATTTTTCTGTTATGCAACTGACAAAAAAAAAAAAAAAAAAAAAAAAAAAAAAAAATCATCTCAGACCAGGTTTTTGGGGCTAAGCTCTAAAGATAAGGAAATAAAAATGCTTTTAATTTACCCCATGATGTTTGGCACGAACTGAGTGCTGAATATAGACAAAGCAGTGGATTGATATTCCAGTATTGGGAAGTACCACTCAGATTTCACTGTAAAAGCAACAAGCTACTGAACTGGCTTTCACTGGCATTTCTGTTCCATTTATTTACTAATAAATTGTATCATTTCTAGAACCGCTAAAGGATTGCAGGATCATTTGCACAACACTGCATGGCATTCTACCTGTGTAGGGGAAACATTTCAGTGGCTTCTTGAAGTGCAGCTTCCCCTAGAGTGGATCACAGCAGACAGTCAGTGCAGTAGCAGTAGAACAACACATTCGTGCACTGGAAGTAGCCTGTAATTCCCTCCATCATATTTAAACCAAAATGTTGGTTTTAACATTCCAAAATGCTCAACCTGGAAGATAGCTGTGAAATTTTAAAGGACTTCTGCCTCATGTCCTACCCAAAGAAGTGCACCTGCATGTCACATTGCAGGGCAGAGGTAACAGCGAAGGACAGCAATCCCCATCAAACAACCAGCCAAGCTTTGTGCTGCAGCTTCACGTATCTTCTCTCCTGTGTCCCCAACTTGGATTTTCCTCAAGGTGACTTGGCTACATCTGGAAGAGACAGTGATCTGTCAGTTTAAGTCATTAACCCATGGCTTAATTTTAACCAGAGACTCCCCCTGCGCTGTTCAACCTGTCACCATGCCTGAGTCCTTCCTTTTGGCATGCTCCATAATGTCCCACTTTGGCCTTCAAATCACTCTCTGCAGACATTAGGCTTTCTCACCACATAGCATGGGCACTTGGGTAGGGTTTAGTCTTTGTGCCTCAATCCTCCATCCACAAAGTGGAGATTGTGACAATTATTAATGAAGTAGGTATTAAAGATAAGGGGTTTCCTGAAGATAAGTACATTAGCAAAGATGGGACACTCAGACACTCTCACCACATAACCATGTAAGACAGATAGCACAAAGAGATCTGCCAGCTTTTAGATTACAAATCCCTGTTCAAAAGACTGGAGAAGCAAGAAGCATCCTTTTATCTCAGGGAAAGAACCCTCTGCATAACAGGGCAGCTTCCATGGGAACTGACCTCTCAATTACAGCTGCTCACAGAAAAGTCTTTAAACCACTCATGCTGGAGTCAACAGAATTGAACCCATTTCTCAGGCAACGATCCCAAGCATCCCAAAGACAAGGTTTCTTGTTCATACTGGGGCTCTTCGTCCTTGAGCACACGTGGTCTGTCATGTGCAGCGTGACATCTCTATCTGACCAAGCAGTGAGCGGCTAAGCCGGCAACACAGGGTTTCTGTAAAATAAAAACCCTGACAGGGGACATTGTCCCAATATCTGATCATCTTAGGTCTTGGTACATGCTAGGATTGCTGCTCTCTGACCGTGAACATTCATTTGGCCAATGTGGACACTGCCACTATTGCTGTTCCTCCAAAAGCAGGAGCCTTAACATATCCATGAGCTGAAAGATGTTCAGGTGCTCTGAAAGCCTTGCCTTACACTGAAATGATCTTTCTGAGCAGCAGAAACACTCCCCTTTAAGCCATATTTATTCTTGGCTAAGTTTTATCCTTAAGTTATTCCCCTTGGCATAGATCTGCCATCAGTGCTCACAGCTGGGGACCTCTGGGGTCCGAAGCTCTGTCCCTGTGGCCACAGAGCAGCCCTTTCAGTAACTTTTCGGTGGTCTGCTCCAGTGCTACACAGGAACCAGTCAGCAGCTGCCACCTCCAGCCTAAACATATTCATGCTCTTCTTTATCCTCCTTCCAACTTCACCTTTCAGCTCAAGCAGGGTTTCTCCCTTCCTAGTATTTACCTACTATCCCCTCTCTGATTTTGCTTTGTCAGACAAAAAAAAAAATAATACTAATCTTTTCCCCTGGCTCTGGCTGTATGATCTCGGCTTTGTAGCTCTTCCTTTCTAAGATAAATCTTTTCAAGAACAGATGGCATGTGTCGTACACAGCAGGCCACATGGATAGCAGACCAGTGTTTCCTGAGGTTGGTGTCTCCCTTCCAGTGCGTGGTTTGTGAGACGGTCACCTTTTGATCTAATAGGAACATGCAACACCCTTTGTGCTATTTCACACTCCACTTTGATCTGATTCACATTTAAATTGAGCCGTGGCTTCCCTGTTACAGAGGAAGAAAGAGAAAGAGAGAAAGGGAGAGAGAATAACTGTTTCATTTTAGAGAAATCACACATTTGGTTTTCCAAGAGGAGGTGCTTTTATCTTGGAAAGGTGCACAAGCCCTCACCCCAGCCAGCCTTGTTTCCTGCCTTACAGCTGTGCCTTCAGTTTTTGTTCTGTTCGTGTTAACAGGAGAAGTTTGAGGAGCACAGAAGGTTACTCCTCAATAGAGAAGCCTAGAGGGAAAGCTTTTCGCTTGCTTTTGTAGTTTCCATTCATTGAAGAGGAATTATTTGCAGAGAGAAAAGAGGAGCTATTTGCCAAAGCTAAAGGAAAAATTGTTGGCAAATACAGCCCAAGTGATGGGCTCTGAGGAAGAAACACCGTGAGACCAGAGAGGATTCCTCTGTCTTCTTGCCCTGCTTCACCACCCCAAGAGCACAGCGAAAAGCTGTGGAGTCGCTCACCTTCTAGCAAAGGGGTAAAGGAGACCGGGGGTTACAGGGTCCCTCTTGCTTTGTTGTGGAAAAACTGGCCGGAATTTCTTCCCTTTGGTGTGATTTCGTACCACAGTGTATCTGTTATCTGAGAGCAGCAGGGAGAGAAGGGGGGTTTCCGTATTAAAACAAAAGATGCCTCCGTAAGACACATGGGGCTGTATTTATGAACAATATGGGTTTCGTCAGAGGATTTTTATGGTGCTCTTGTAAAATTACTTCCTAGAGCAGTAAAGTACGTAGCAGGGAAGGGCCAAGCTCCCACAGCTTACCACAACCACCAGCCTTCTAGAAGCAGCTGGGTGACTGACATTTCCTCTGCTAACAGGCTGGTGCACCCTCCACGCAGGGGTCCGTAGGTGCTGCAGTCCAAGCGGCGTGCACGCATGCCCTGCCTTCCAGCTACACGAAGAACAGGGAAAAGCAGGCACGCAGGCAGGCTCTCCCTCCCCCTGCACACACACATCCAGCTTCCAGAGCTGCGATAGCAGAATAAAAATTAATCAAATAAATAATAAAGCCCCTTTGTGAACACTTTCTGCCACCAGTCTCCTTGTGTGTGCAGAGAGCAAGCATTTTGCAACGCTGTCCTCCCGGGTTTGCCCAGGAGCCTCACTGCTATCACATTTTGACTCCTCCTTTTGTCCCTTTTTCCAAAGGATTTGAAATTAAAAAAAAAAAAAAAAAAAAAAAATCCAAATAAAATTAAATGCAAAGGTAAGAGAAGCCCTTCTATTTCATTAAACGCCCATGCACCACATAGCACTCTGCTGCTGACTGCTGCAGGTTAACACAAGATTTAACACATCTGTGTCCACAATGCCGCCTGCCTGGCAGCTGTGGGGCACTTTCCTTAATACCAGAGCAAGCTGCAGGTGAAGATAAGTCACAGAAGATGTAGCACGACAGCCTGAAAGCTGCTGTTTTTGTGGATTGTAACTCTTTATTACTGATGTTGCTGAACTTCACGGTGTATCCCTGGTGGTAGGTGCAGGAGGATGAGTTTTGAAAGAATAATAAAAATAGAAAATCCTCTCAAAATCTTCCCTAGGAGCTACTTGAGTAACATCTGTTTGAACAAGATGAGTTTTGCTTAGGGACTACTTCTCTATACTGTTGGCTGTATCTTTGAATTAAATATATTGATAAACAGCAAATGCTAAAGCAGAATTCAAAGTGTAGCTAACAACCTGAGATTTCCTCTGTTTCTTGGGCTTGGTATTATCATTATATGATAATTACATTATATGATATATCACATTATATTACATGATATATTGCAACCAGAACAGCCACCATCCAAGAGCTCTTTACGCTTCCCAGTAGTTGAGGATTAAGAAAATAAATAAAATGAAAATAAAAAGCAGAAAATACTGCTCTTTCAACTTTATTTTCTATCATAAAATGACTACAAAGCCCTTGCCCCATGCTAATGGAAGTCCAACCCAGCTGGTTACATAAAATTGTTTATGGAAATCAGCAAAAGGTGGAGAGAAATAACCTGGCACAGATACGGTTGTTCAAACATTAGAACTGCGATAAGGGGTCTGCAAGGATCCTGCCACCGTCAAGGTTTGCCTTGGCAGCAAGCTGTGAAAGCGGAGGAGTCCCTGGGTGCTGGGTCGCAGCTGCCAGCCCCACAGAGATTCCTTCTGTGGGGCACTGCAAAGGGCAGCCCCAAACCTCACCATAATGCCTGCTGCCCTTTGCAATATACCATGATTTGAAGCCATCCCACAGCTCTCCCAGGAGACTTGTGCAAACGAACCCAAAGGGAAGGAGCAGAGGCCACCAACACCTCCAGCCCCCATACCTCCACCCTGAGCAGTGTCCTGGGGTTGTCATTGCCCCCTTGATTTCCTTCTTTCTCATCTCACAGAGTCCCAAAGTGGCTGAGGTTGGAAGGGACTTCTGGGTCCATCTGGTCCAAACCCTGCTCAAGCAGGGACACCCAGAGCCTGTGGCCCATCTGCCAGAGGGGTTGCTCAGCTGAAGCATCTCCCAGAGCCTACCAGACCACTGAGGAAACTCTCACTGAGGAAATGGCCACAAAAGAAAAATAATCCCAGAGAAAAAGGCGGCAGCAGCAGGGTAACACCACTGGGATCAGGTCAGGAGGAGCAGCAGAAAGCAGGGTGATGTAGGAGGGGATGGAGAGCACCTCAGGTCTAGTCTTCCTTCACCTACAGGGAAATACCTTTCCTAGTATGCTGAGATGCTGTCCCCATTTGTGTAGTTTCTCACACCTGAGCAGAGAAACCACACAGCCTGGAGTGACATCCATCAGGACGAGCTGAAAGGGTCATGACAGAGATGCCCAGCAGAAGGTGAAGCCATGGTGCACCCATCTGGACCAAACCCTGCCCTTGCCAATTAACCACTAGAGGTCGAAGACTTGCCAGGAGGCAGAGGTGTGTCTCCAATGTGTATAAATAAGAAGCCACCAGGAAGCAGCCTACATTAAATGACATTTGCTCGGCCCAAAGCATTTTTGTACACTTCCATCTTTGCTTTCCAGCCCTTTATACTTCCTGCTAAGTGATAAAGCCAAGATCCCAAGCGCATGCACTCAACAGAGACCCTACAAGCCTTTCCTTAGGGTCCCAGAATCCTGGCCAAATTCCAGCTGGGTAATTAGATCATGATTAGGTAATTGCTTGCATATGCCATTCCTCTTCCCTGGGGAGCCTGGCTCTACATTATTTGATGCTTTCAGGACTTCCAGTCGTTAGCAAAGCTGTTTCCCTTGCCCACGAGAGACCAAATGCTGGTGGAACTTGAGGAATAGCTCCACTGTGCATGAGCTGCCATGGGTAGGATGGGTATTGCCCATGGTAATCAGCGATCCTCCTGACATTTGGGCAAGGATGCTCATTTTGCAAGCCTGCTCATAAAGCTGAGTGAGCAGTAGGACCCCAAAGTGGGAAGATGAACCCAATGTCATTGTTATGCTTAGTGGGTGGGGAAGAAACAGATTGGCAGAGGCATTTAGTCGTGCTGGGGATCATTTTGTGGTTTACAGATTGAAATTCTTAACGACGCTCATTACAACTTGTTTGCTTCCAGATGCTGTTTGCTTTCATGTTGAGTTACATGCATTTACATGGAAAATTCTGCCTGGAAAAATGCTGAGTACTGGCAACTGCACAAGTTTAGAAAAAGTCAGCATCCAAAATGCAGGAAATGTTAGGTAGATGCCATATTTTTTTTTCTGGTGTTTTGATCCTTAATTGCTGGCTGTTTATACTCCATGTGATATTTGCGTACACACAAACAAAGCTGCTGATTGCCTGCAAAGATACCCAGTGTTTTCCTTCCACCCCAGGATGTTTCATCCATCATCTGCCTGTTGTCCTACCCAGCAACTCCTCTCTGGCCAGCAGCTCTCTTTCAGCTATCACCTCCTGTTCCCAGCTTGTGGCACCGGTGCCGTCTTCCACATCCAGAAGCCACTTGAAAAACGAGCCTTGGCTGACACATCTGCAGGCTGGCTACAGCCTGCGGCATCCACAGCAAGCTTGACTGGCAACAAAAAGCCAGATTTTCTGGCACCAGGGCTCCATGTGCAAAGCAGAAACCACACAGAAGAAAACATCCCTGTCTGAAGCCACCTTCCTTTAAGGCAGCCAAGTTTCTGTGGAAGTCTCCCATGATACTACCAAGCAGACCAAGTGCTGCTTCTGTGTGCAAGCGTCTGCTTCATCAGCATCCAGCAGCAACAAAGTGCATCCTTTCCCTGCAGGATGTGCCTTGGTGTGGAAAGCCCCAGAGCCAAAGCTCAAACTTAATGTGTTTCTTGGGGGCTGCTTGCAATCTGAGGGTTTGTCACAAAGCTGCCCAGTTTGGGTGCTATTTAGGGAGAGTTTCTCCCCGTGGCCTCAGCAGTTTAGCGCTGACAGGGTGAATTTGCACAGAGCAAAGTCTCTAACTGCTCCTTAGGTGGTAAGTTTTTGTGCTAATTATGTCTGCCTGTAGGGACGGAGGATCTCTACCCTATCTCAGCTTCCTGTAATAAGAGGAGAGCTTTTCTGGTGTTTAGGTGTATGTTTCACCATCAGCCTTTCCCAACAGCAGGAAAATGGGGTTGAGATGCACACTGGAGTCTCCGGCCAAAAGCAGAGCAGTGAGCACAGCTGGGAGCAGGCAGAAATCTCGCAGAAGCAAACTGAGCCAAATAAACTTTCTCTTTGCACTCAGGGTTTGCTCAAAACTCATCCGTGCACCTTCTTCCCTGCCATCAGTGCTGAATGCTCTCAGCCTCGTCATTTCTACATTTCTGTGTGCTCATATGGCCACCTAGCTGTTTGCAGAGGTGGGATGTACCAGGGCCTTGGCCATGAAGTGAATCAGGAGGTGCTTTTTCTTGGCATTGCATTTGTGTAAACCTATACAACTGTCCCACTTCCCCGCGAAGCTCCTGAGGACATTTTCTATCCCGTTCTTGGTCCACTTGCTGTCCCAATGCACAGTTAGAGGGTGAGCAGGTATTTTGTTCTCCCTCATTTGTCACCACTGGGACGTTGACCATGTCTTCCTTCAGTTCTGTGTCCTCTCAGGTTGTTCCCTTGTTGTTCTTCGCAGCGGGCACCCCCTCAGCTTTCTGTGAGCTCCCCTCTGGGTCAGGATTCAGCAGGTCAAATGCAGGTGTTGGCAGCATGGGTGTCTGTCTCTGAGCTCTTCCCACTGTCTTCTTCTACAAAATCAGTGCAAACACCTCTCAGAGGAGTTGCCTTCACCCTCCAATACATTTTCAAACTTTGTTAGGTGCCCTGAAAGCACCTATTTCTCTCCACTGACTGCAAAGGGAGCCTGGGGTCCTTACAAAGGCCCTTTTCCCAGCCGAATGCTTTAATCAGGCTGACACAGTCCTTATGAAAAAAAACATACAAAGCTGCTGCATTCCACCTCTCCACCTCATCCACCTCTCTCTGCTCTTCACCCTCTGCTTCTCTTTATCTCCACGGCCTCCACCATCCCTCCACACCCATCTTGCAACGCTCCCCAAACCGGAGCTGCCTCCTTCGCTCAGCCAGCACACCGAGATCCTCACGGTGCTGGATGACTTCTTTTCATTTTTCCCCCAGCATTTCATTTCCCTTGGCATTGTCTCTACCTGCTGCCAGGCCTCAGGCTGCTGGATTTGCCTTTTTGCTGTGAGCCTGCATGGCAGCCGCTGGAGCGCAGCCTCTGGGGAGCGTGGAGCTGCTGCGGTAACTCCAGCTGCCATGGCTGAAATACGCTCTCTGCCTGATTAAATCTGAACGGGGATTAGTAATGGAGGAGGAAAGGGCTGCAACTTTAATTCATGAAAGTTATCCTCTTTCCTTCCCTCACCCACTTAGCAGCAGAGTGGACGCCTGGCTGCAGAGCAGCACGTATATTAGAGGCGGAGGGATCCTCGTGCTCCCTGCTGGTTATTTCAGCTGCTGCCTCTTCTCACAGAGGCCTCCCCTGCAAAACCCCTGTACCAAAACCTCACCACAATACAAGCTGGTGAGACTCACCCAGGAGCAGCTGGTGGGGATTTTTGTCATGTTTAGGTCTCATTCCTCCTGAGAGCCTGGTGAGGGACTCGGTGCATTCACTGAAATGAAGGGCTGGTGGAAGTGGGCAGAGCCAGGCACCGGGAGCCAAAGGGGCTCAGTGGGAGTGATTTCTTCTTGGCATCCCCACACATGTCTGGGTGTGTTTGCACATCTGGGCAGTTTTAAGTTGGGATGTTCAACAAGATCTGAACCCATTAGTGGCAGCAGTTAGCGCATCCCCTCCTTCAGATCTGCTCCTCTGCTCCGTGGGCTCCTCCTGAGCTTGTTTGCTCTATAGATGCAGACGTACTTAAGAGAAGATAAGGTGAACTGTTTGGTGAGGCTTGTCTCCAAAAACTGGGAGCAGTGCCTACCCCAAAGATTTGGGTTTAAGACAAAGGTACACAATACAGGTTCCTGCCGTGGTGGGAAGGGTTTGGGTCACCCAACGCCTGGATTTAGGAAATCAAAACTCCGATTACTGCAGCAGAATGAGGGGTCAGCATGCTCAGCATGAGATTTGCTTTTAAATTCAGAGGAAATGGTGCTTGGTGCAGGCCACTATCAAGGAATAGTGCATCAGCAGCATTCTCATGTGTCCCTGCTAGAGACCAGCAAACTGAAGACAGGGAACGGAGCGCATCAGGATGGCATCAGCCCAGCAGCAAGGGCACAGCCAGCAGCTTCAGCTGCCCCGTGGACATGGGTAAACCCCATGCTGAGCCGAGCACCACCAGGAAGATCCAGTGAATTATTCCACATGGGAACACGGTGAGCCCCGAGAGGTGAGACCTGATACCAAAGGAGGACCCCCACAGCTTTGTAAAAACGCTGTCACAGCCCCCTGCGTGTCCCTGCTCCCCGTGGAGGGCAGGGAAGAGCCCCTCGCTCCCCGTGGCTGCCGGTGCTGGCTCCTTTCCCCCTTCCGGCACTGCTCCTCCTTGCTCCGAGCTTCTCCTCCTCCACGGCTCCGGGCAGCTCCCTGCTGAACATAAGCAGGGCTGGACTGCCACCTGGTGCCAACAGGCAGCATCCTCTGACCAGCACGGCGAGAGAAGGCATTTCCAGTGACCCCAAAGAGCCTGGAGGTACCCCAAAGAGCCTGGAGGTACCCCAGGGTGCCCTCGGCTTCCAGAAGGACCCACGGACCTCAGCCACCGCCCGGCAGCCCCCTGTGGGACCCCGCTCACCCACCAGGGGAGCATCCCTCCGGGCCACCAGCCGTCACCGAGCCCCGTGGATGGGGCTCGGCCAAAATCCGAGCCAGCAGGCACCCCCTGGCCCCAGTGGGAGCATTTCTGCGTGGCCTCCACCACCGACACCCTGCCAAGATGACGTTGAGGGGATGTTTGCCGAGTGCTATCGGCACCGGGCAGCCCTGGCACACACCAGCACAGCCGGCGGCTTGCAACAGATGCTATCTGGGTTGGTAAACTGAGTTTATCAGCTCCTCCCTTGCTTCTTTTTTTTTTTTTTTTTTTTTTAAGGCAGGTAGGAAGGAAAGAACACATCTCTGCAGGGACACAGCAGTGGGAAATGCTGGGGCATGGGAGAGCAAGAGGATGCCTTCCTGCATCTGACATGGGCACGGCGCTGCTCTCCCACAGGTGCCTTGCACCCTGTCCAGAGCCATCCCTGGTGCCATCCTTAACCCAAAGCACCAAATTCCCACCTCCAGGCTGGGCCTGGCTGATGCTAGGAGCTGCTCCCCCATGTCTCCAGGCTCAGTGGTGTCCAAGGACTGAGGATTTTGTGTGTCCCAAAGGAGAGAGGTGCACAGGGGTTATTTCCCCAGTGCTGAGCTGGCACATATGCGCTGGAACTGGGTGGGTTGAGTTGGACTTGATGACCTTGAAGGTCTTTTCCAGCCTAGATGATTCAATTTTGTCCCCAGGCACTGTTCCAGCATTGGTTATGGGGTTGCAGCTGGGCAGCCCTGAGCACCACTGGCAAGGGACAGGCAGGGACAGCCCCAGCCCGACCTCCTGCTCAGAGCAGGACGTAACCAGCCCAGCCTGGCCCTAACACCACTGCTCGTTAAAATAGTATCAGATCCACCTTTGTGGCGGTGCTGCCAAACCTCCCCATCCTGCAGGACTCTGAATCCCAGCAGACACCCCGGTTTGGGGCAAGGCAGCACCCCGATCCCTGCTGCAAGCCACGCAGGGAGGACTTCCCGTGGGTGCCGCAAGGCAACGCCACTCCTGTCCCCTCTGAGAGGGGAGGAGGGCCGCTCGGGGATGACGCTCTTCATGCCTGAGTCACCTCCAGCCTTACAGACGTTTCGGTCGAACAGGTAAATGAGCTCGGTGCTGGAGGCTGGCGAGGGAGAGGTCCTGCACGGCCAGCTCCTGTGCTGCAGCACCATGGGGCGTTGGGTCCAGCCTCACCTCCAAGCACCGTGATGGCTGCTCCTATCAGCTCCTCCAAAATCCGCTGAGATCCCTTCCTGGCCGAGCCCCAGGTCCGTCTGAGCCCATCCCTCGCCCCGTTCCTGTATCTCTTTACCCCCACGCAGCCGGCCCGGCTGCCGGCACGGGGCGAGGCATCAGCTCCGACGCGGCACCTTCCGGATTACGAAACCCACCCACACCAACAAAACGCGCGTGTGCACGGGGAGGTCACCTTTCCGAAATGCCAACTAAAACCTCGGCAGGAGCCTGGCTGGTGTCAGCCTCCTAGCTCCCGGCAGCCTGGCTAACCGGCCGGGCTGCTCGGCAGGGCACTCACCCAGCGATGAACTCACCCCGCCGGCACCTCGCCAGCGTTACCCTTCAAAGGGAAGCCCTGCGGGCAGCGGGGCTCCTGACGGAAGGACGTCGTGGCGCTGTATGACACCTCATCTTCCTGGAGAAACGCCCCGCTGCCGGCCCTTACAGCGGTCCCATGCGGGACCCTTCCCCTTTCCCCACCTCCTCCGAGCCTCTGAAGGTTTTCTGGCCATTCCCCAAAGCCCTGAGACCTGTCCCTATGCCTATCCATCGCCAAATGGCCCTGATGGGGGTTGTGGGCAGGGAAGCAGAGCAGAGGGGATGAAAAATCAGAATGTGCCGGTCTGGAGAAAACCCAGAAAGGGTTAGGCAACGCTCTCGGCCCACCGAGCCTGTTACCAGGAGCTCTGGCGTCCCGCTCCTTAATCCTGCTTTTGGAGCTGGAGTCGTGCTTTAAAAACCAGAGGAGGTTGCTAAGGGACAGTGTGCTCGGCAGGGACATCGCTCACAACCCCTAAGCGCTCCGAAGCAGGAGGTAAATAACTTGGGGCATTATTAATCCTCCGCTGCCCACACAATGCACAGAGATGTATTATTCCTGTCGAGGACAAAGGAACCCACATCTCCCCGCAGCCAAGGAGCTGAAGCAGCAGATCGCTCGGATGGGGCTCGGTGGTGACTGAAGCTGTTCCAGTTCAGTTCCTGCTCGGGCCGATAACGGCTCATTAACCATTTGCTAATGCCGAGCTCGTTTCGGCCGCTTCCAGCTGCGAACACAGCCCGTGCCATGCCCACCGAGTGGCTCCAGCCCACGGGGAGCTTCCACCGCCTCTGAAACATCCCCAGTGGGACTTTGGAGCCCCTCACCAGGCCTGTGAGCTGGCACACGGGGCTGAGGGACAGAAGGGGACAATTTTGCCACGTAGGCAGCCCCTGCTGTGACCAAGTGGGGGAACGCAGCCAGGCTTTTCCTCCCCGAAACCAGCACCTGCACGTGGTGAGTGTGAAACACCCCGTGCTGGCCCCAAACCTGCTGGTTTTAGGACAGCATCCCGGCCGGCTGAGCAGCAGGGACAGCTGTGGGGCTGATTCACACTGCATTTCCTCCACACCTCCCTCATACACCCGCGATTCCTGCATGGCACTGCCCAGGCTGGCAGCGGGCTCATTCCCACTCAGGTCTGGTGTCACGAGGGGGTTTGGGGAGCTTTGGTGGGGCTGTGTCCGTGGGGAGGGAGACATCCGTGGGGCTGTGACTGGGGGAGGTCGCGTCGGTGGGGTTGGGGGGTGATGTGGGGGGGTTGGAGGTCTGTGGGGCTGGGATATGCTGTGTCCATGGGGGTAGGTGTCTGTGGGGTGGGTGTCTGTGGGGCTGGGGGTCTGTAGGGCAGGAGGCCAAGTCTGTGAGGCCAGAAAATACCAAGTCTATGGGGTGAATGTCTGTGGGGATGAGGGCCTGTGGGACAGGAGGCCAAGCCTGTGGGGCCAGGACACACCGTGTCCATGGGGCAGGTTTCTGTGGGGTCTGTAGGACAGGAGGCCAAGCCTGTGGTGTTGGGACATGCTGCATCCGTGGGGTGGGTGTCTGTGGGACCAGGGGTCTGTGGGACAGGAGGCCAAGCCTGTAAGGTCAGAACAGGGGGTGTCCATGGGGTGGGTATCCGTGTGGGGGGGGGGGTATCTGGGGGGAGGGTGTTTGTGGGGTTGGGGCTCTGTGGGGCAGGAGGCCAAGACTGTGGGGCTGGGACACGCCATGTCCATGGGGTAGTTGTCTGTGGGGTGGGTGTCAGTGGGGTGGGTTTCCATGGGGTGTGTGTCCATGGGGTGGTTACCTGTGGGGTGGGTGTCAGTGGGGTGGGTGTCCATGGGGTAGGTGTCCATGGGATGGTTACCTATGGGGTGGTTGTCAGTGGGGTGGATGCCTATGGCATGGGTGTCAGTGGGGTGGGTGTCCATGGGGTGGGTGTCCGTGGGGGGGGTGTC
>CM021797.1:9557131-9593924 GCA_011076525.1 Nettapus auritus | reverse complement strand
GGGGGACGGGGGGGGGAGAGGGGGTGTGGGGAAGGGCCCTTCCCAAGGGGTTGGGGGACGAGGGGGTGTTTGGGGGGAGGGGGTTTGGGGACAGGAGATTTGGGGTTAGGGGGTATAGGGAAAAGCCCCTCCCAGGGGTTTTGGGGAGAAGGGGGTTCAGGGATAAGGGGTGTGGGGATAAGGGGAGAAGCCCCTCCCAAGGGAAGAAGGGGGTCTGGGGGACAGGGAGTTTGGGGATTCGGAGTTTGGGGACAAGGGGTTTGGGGACAAGCGGTTAGGAAAAAGGGGTACAGGGAGAAGCCCCTCCCGAGGGTTTTAGGGACAAGGGGCTTGGGGAAAAGGGGTATAGGGAGAAGCCCTTCCTGAGGGTTTTAGGGGGGCTGGGGACAAGGGTTTTGAGGAGAAGCCTCTCCCCAGGGTTTTAGGGGTGGGGGGCTTGGGGACAAGGGATATAGGGAGAAACCCTTCCTGAGGGTTTTAGGGAGAAGGGGTTTGGGGACAAGGGTTTTGAGGAGAAGCCCCTCCCCAGGGTTTTAGGGGTGGGGGCTCGGGGACGAGGCTTTTTAGGGGACAAGGCTTTTGGGGAGAAGCCCTGCTGAGGGTTTCAGGGCCCGGCCAAGCCCCGCCGCCCGTCTGTCCCCGGCAGGCAGAGCGGCGTTGGCGTGAGGCCGCGGCAGGACTGCGGCTCCCGGCATGCAGCCCGCTGCCCATCGCCCCTGCGGGGTCGCTTCGGGTGCCGGGTTTTTGGGGGGCCTGCCGGCGGAGGCAGGGCTCTGCCGGGGGGCTCGGCCGCAGGGAGCGAGGCGGCGCTTCGGTGTCGCTGCTGCGGTCCGTCCCGGCAGCTTCCTCGCAGTGAGCGAAGCGCCCAGGCCGTGAGCGCTGCTGCGGGGACGTGCCCAGCTTCCCCCGTCCCTGTGTCCCCAGATCCCTCGGGGTTTTCGGGTCTGGCTCCCTGCTGGGCTGAAGGAGAGGGGAGGAAGCTCTCCTCCTGCTTTTGGCCGGCCTCCGAGGGCGGGGAGGCACCTCGGCACTGCTGCCTTCCTCCTTTTTGTCCGGCAGCGGCGTCTAGTCCTGGCTTGTCTCTGCATAGCAAAGGGCAGAGACACCCAGGCTTGATTTTTTTATTATTTTCAGGTTTTCCTCCTGATCCTGAGGATGGTTTCGGGGGGTGGGCATTGATCTGGCTGCTGAAAGTTGTTTTTTCCTAGGCTCCTGACGCTTCCCTGGTACCTGCCCGTACTGCTCCGTGCCTGCCCGCGCTCGTCCCCTTTCGCTGCCGGGCCCGGTGGCACCGTCAGGCGCGGTGTGGAAACCCACGGTGCCTGGGGGCAGGATGCTTCGTGGGCACGGAGCAGGGGAACGTGTGGTCCCTGTGCGTGTGGCAGCAGGTGTACGGGGAAGGTAGCAAGCTGTATGGGCGAGGAGAATGGTCAGAGAGGGCTGTCAGCATGGCTGCGATCGAGTGATCGGAGACTTCCCCGGCTGGAGGAATTAACGAGTCGGGTTTGAGGCAGGACAGGTGTGAAGGGCAACGCGGGCGAAGTCCCAGAGGGAGCCATTTGTACGCTAGCAGATGGCTGGTGGGGGATGGCAGCATTGTGGGTGATTCTGCAGCGAAAATCTTCTCCTGGAGGTTTTGCCTGCTCCCTTTCCATCTCACGCCACAGCCAGACCCCCTCCCTCCGGCGGGTCGCCTGGGTCCCTGCACCCGGGTAGCCGTGCTTGGCCTTACCAGTGCTTAGCAGCCGATTAATTTTCCCCGTCTCTGTCACTGTCCCCAGCTGGTTGTGAACCCTGTGATAGCAGCAGCCGAGCTCGCGAGCTCTGCATCTCAGAGCCGCAGGACAGGCCGGTGGTCTGAGCCAGAGCCGCCTGCCTGGTGGCCCGGACCACCCCCAGCCGAGCAGCGCGGTGGCAGAACGGCGCTTGGAAGGAAGCCTGCGGGGATGCCCTGCGTGCGGCAAGAAGTACAGTCGGCGATTCAGCTGGAGGCGCTTTCAGTAAGGAATCCATGTCCCGCGCCCGGGCCGATGCCAACGCTGCGATTGTTGGAGGTTAACGGAGACGCAGAGCCCTTTGTGCGGGAGCTGGAGCGATAACCCATGTGTCCTGGCCTCAGCCCACGGGTGGTGATCGCTGCCTTCCTGGGAAGGGTTTTTGCCAGTCCGTATCGGATGGCTCGCCCTGGCTTCCTGTGCTGTGGCAGCTCTTCAGCCGCGTCCGAGGCAGTTCTTGTCACTGGCACGCTCACAGCCTTCCAGTGTGGAACAGCAGGGAGTCAGTGGAGGCTTCTAAACGTATATAGAAACAGATATATCTTACACGTATTTATATGCACACTCACAAGTTGCTCTCACAAGGACTTGTTCTGCTTGTAAGCTCTCCAAAACCGTAGCCCTGGTGACTCGGTGACCAGCAGCACAGCATCCCAGCGGCATCTCTCCTGGGACGCTGGTGCAGGTTGGCCTCCCCGCAGGTTAGGCGCAGGTAACGTCAAGCAGCAGCTTTCCGTGTGCCTTCACGGTCATTTTATGGACCCGTGCAGCAGGAAGCTGCTGTGTGGGTGCCTCTCTGTGTCACGGTGCAGGGGCTGAGCCCGTCCTGCTGCAGAGCGTGGCGGCAGGGGAGCAGGGTCTGCCCCCAGCCAGCTTTTGCTGATCGTCCGAGCGACCAGGGGAGTGTGAGGCCTGGTTTCGGGGAGGCTGGCGTTGTCCTGGTTTTCAAGGACATCGCTTCTGCGCAGCGCTACCTCCGGGAGCCTGTAATCGCAGCGCTGGGAGCGCAGGGAGGAGTCTTAAACAACGCCTTTGTGACGGTTTTGGCTGGCCTCGTGCAGCTTTCCTTCAAGCAGTTGTCGCTTCCCCCCTTTGCTGTAGCCTGGACAACGCCACAGCGTCGGGTTTGGCTGGGTCTTTGGGCTGCTGAGAGC
Source organism: Nettapus auritus (assembly GCA_011076525.1). Classification (NCBI taxonomy): domain Eukaryota; kingdom Metazoa; phylum Chordata; class Aves; order Anseriformes; family Anatidae; genus Nettapus; species Nettapus auritus. Next base: position 9,590,995 of record CM021797.1, on the reverse strand, counting down.
GCCGAGTCCCCCGCAGCGGCGTTTGGCCCTGCCTTGGCCTCGGTGGGCAGCCTGGGGAGAGCAGTGCAGAGCCTGAGCTCGTCCCCGACCCACATCCTGCGTGCCCGTGGATGTCCGGGCAGCGCCGTGCGGTGGGGCAAAGCCAAGGCTTCCCCTGAGCCTGGGGGAGGGGAGCGGCAGCAGCGACCTCAGCAGCTGTCTCTGGATCCAGCTCTGGCTCCAGGAACAAGCAGGGTGGTGACGGGGACCACAGGGGAAGGTTGTAGCTGGAGGGGTGGCGTTAGCACAGGTAGGAGATACCGTGGGGTCCTCACGATGCTGGGGGTGCTCAGGGTCTCTCAGAGCAGTGCACAGGCCGTAAAACATGTTGGCGTGGGATGTGAGCCGTCGTCTTGTGTGGGCAGGCTATTCCTCAGCTGAATTTAACATGTCTTTAATGTGTATCACTTGTCTTTCCAGGTGACCCAACGGAGCCGGAACCAGCAGCCCCAAGACCACGCTGCGGGTGCTGAGAGCTGCCTTTCCTGTCCGCGTCAGCCCTGTGCCCAGGTTAGCACTCGTTCAGTCAGTACGGGCTTCTCTTCCTTCTCCAGGACGGGTTGAGGAACGCCGTGCTTTCCTCCTGCCTCCCCTCGGTCCCTGGGGACAGCGGGTGTCACGGAGCTGCTCGCACCTGCGTTTTCCCAAGGCTTTGTACTTGCAGGCGGGAGCCTGGATCTCGGCCACGGCGTTTCAGTGAAACGTTTCAGGAGGACCGGTAGCCTCTGTATCGCCACTGACCACAAACGTGAAGGCCTTTGGGAAGGGAGCCTTCACCTGCGCTTTGGCTTCGGAGAACCGCAGCGAGGCTCTCTCCTGGCCCAGAGCTCAGGCGCAGATTGGCCAGGAGAGGTTTCGTGGGGAAGCCGCCGTCAGCGCACGTGGCTGCCCAGCTCTCCTCTCGGCGTCTGCCAAGGGAGCTTGGGGCCAGGCCAGAGACAAGTGGAGGCTGGGCCTCGGGCCATCTTTTCCTTCCCGTTTCCTTCAGCCCGATGCCGAGGTGGAACCCGCGGGCAGGGGTAGATTCACCTGGGAGGTTAAAAGGTGGGAAGGAAGGCGTCCTTCATTCCAGCTCCCCGTTACATGGGCTGGCAGCGGCAGAGCAGCACTTTTATCCAGCTGAGGTGTGGGGGACACTGCCCCCTGCTCCTTGCTGGGCTCCTGCTCCTTTCTTAATGATGGAAAAGAGATGTGTGATGTGGCTTCGACCAGAGAAGAGGTGTATTTTGCTGGAGCTGCTTGCAGGCTCTCAATACTCCCTCAGGGCTCACCTTCCTTGTGACAAGAGGCATTTTAACACAAGGATCACCGTGCTGGATCCGCTTTTCTTTTTTTCCACTGCTAACCGAATAGTTTGACGCCTCCCAAGAAGGCAAACCTCCTGCGTATGTCTAACGCAACAGCTTCTTCGGTACCTGGTCATATCACCTGCCCCAGGTGACATCAGTGAGTTTATATTTGGGCCGAATTAAGTTTGTTAGCTCAGATGAGTGCAGCTGGCAGTAGTCTGGTGCATCTGGCGGACCCTTGGGTAGATCTGCAGTGCCTCCATCAGGAAGGGGATGCGATGCCCTGCTGTCAGAGCTAATAAATCTGGGGTTAGATGTTCAGCATAAGGTTCAGCCTAGCGTCAGCCAGCCTGCTCTTAGCACATTTGGGCTTGGTTGTACCTGCAGGTCCTCTTCCCACTGGAAACCTCAAGGCAATGCTGCTGCCCCTCCAGGGATGGGGCCTGGGTTCCTCGCGAGTGTTGGCACTGGAGTTATGCAAGGCATCCCCGCTTTGCCCTACCGTCTCTGCCGCAGGCAGGGCGGGCATCCAGAGATCCTGTTCTTGGGAGTGCTGGGACAGCTGGATCCTTGTTCAGTTCTCGCTGCTCCCAAGAATGGAGCAGAGGATCATCTGCTGGGGCTAATTTTAGGCCTCCAAATATCGCCGATGTCCCTCTGAGCTCCTGTTTGTGTGCAGTCCTGCTACGCGGGAGTCCTGTGTGCTGGGGTGTGAAGGTTTCGCAGGGGCGCAGCGTGCTGGGGATGGGGAAGAACTCTGAATTCCTCACTTACCTCAAGTGTCTGAGCCAAATCCTTTCCGTATCAGGTGTAGGTGTGACCCTCCTTTTTTTCGGCCTCGCGCCAAGCACCCTTTGGACCTTGCCCTGTGGGTGCCCGCGCACTGCGTGCCTGCAGACCATCAGCTTCCCAAAACCTCAGCATCCCTCTCGTTCACAGCAGTCAGTTCCTGTCACCTCGGACGGACGCATCCAGCACCGAGCGCGGCTTCCCGTGAAGGCTTTGGGTGTGGAAACGCTCCAAGGCCCGTGAGAGCAGGGCTCTGACCTTCTCTGGGTGGCTGCACAGCATCTGCCGCTGACGTCCTCCCACCCAGCACAGCACAGGGTGAGGCCTCCGGGCCTCTCCCTTATCTGCACGCACACCAGGCTTTTCAGCCCCTCTGAACTTTCTGGTTTCCACCTGCCCAGGCGATCGCGGTCTTGCAGCCAAGCTGAGGTGAGCACCGAGCTCTGCCGAGTTCTGTGTCGAGGCAAGATGTGGCTCTGTCGCTCTGGCCCATCTTTATTTTTAGCCTGTGTCAGACTTGTTTGATGGTATCAGAAGGAAGTTGCACGTTGTCCTGAGCTCCGTGACTCATCCTGGATGAGGACCGAGCCTTTGCTAGCTTCTGCTGCAACCCTCAAGTGATGTAACCCGTTGTGGTGGGCCCTGCGCGATCTGGGGACGGGCAGGGGAGGGAGGAGCAGCAGAGGGGGAAGCAAAGCTTTTAGAAGTGTTGTTTTATCCATCTTGCTAAGTCACTGAATGAATTCATCTAACGATACTGGCGGGTGTCGCACCTGAATGCGGCTCGGCAGGGTCCTTTGTCTCTCCTTGCATCTCGTGCCTGTGTCGGAGAGGAGAAAGGGAGAGGAGCTGTGCTTGCAGGCTGGGCTGAGTAACTGTTTAACAGCACATAGCAACAGTAGACAACAATTTTTAGGACAGGAAGCGAATCAGGATCTTGTCTCCTGTTCAAGCCACAGCGAGGTTAAGAGCAGCAGAGCTGAACTGCCTAAAGTGGAAATGGGCTGGGACCGGAGAGCGGGGACTCGCCCTAGAGACCTCCGCCGGGCTGCGGCGAGAGGAGCCTGGGACCTGTGTTTCCATCAAACCTGGCGCTGCCGCAAGGTAGAAGGAGCTGCAGGGGCTTTCTGAGGTGCAGAACGCCTCCCGTTGTGCTGCTGCTGACAGCGGGAGGTGGGCAGGGGCTGCGTGTCACCGCGGGGACGCTGCCACCCAGCTGGGGCCGTGCGCCTGAGTCCGGCGCGGGCACCGTGCCCACCCGGTGCGCCGGGATGGGGGCTCGTGGGGTCCGCCTGCCCCCTCTGCCCCCTCCTCTTCCTCCGGGTTTTTTTTGGAGCACGTCAAGGAGGTTTGGCAGGGAGGGGACAGCAAGGCTTGGGGGAGCAGAGACAAAGGAGGGAGGCAGCGGGGCGTGCTGGGGGGATTGCCATGGCAACTCGAGCTTTCGGCAGCCTGCGCCACGTCGCCTGAGCAGCCACCAGGCTGGCCGTGCATCCCGCTGCAGCCCTGGATGCAGCCCTGGACCCCTCCTGCCATGGGCTCGGTGCCCCCCCGGCACCCACAGCCGTCCTGTCCTCCCCGGGGAGCAGCCTCGGGGCGAGCAGCCGCGGCGCTTTGTCCGGCTCAGGCAGCTCCTGTTTGCTCGGGTTGAAGCCTGGAGTTGCAGAGCAGGCCCAGCCGGAGGGAAACCGGTCTCCTAAAGCCCTCTCGCTGAATCACGGAGGGCAGCGTGGCGTCCTGCTGCCCTTGCTCATCCTCGGTTAATCGATGTGAGTGGGTCCTGCCGTGCCTGCGTCTTGCAGAGGTGCCGGCCCCATACCGCGCTGTCCACCTCGCACGGCCGGTTTGCCTTGCTCCGGGGCAGCTGTACGCTGGTGGGGAGCAGCAGACACTGATGAGCCCTGTGGTATGGTCTGAGACCATCCTCTGGGCAGGTCAGGGAGGCGTTGAGCAATTCTGAAGCTGCTTTTGGGCAGACCCCTTGCCAGAGGATGGCAGAGGGGCCAGCTCCTGGTAGTGAAGGAGGCAGGGAACGTCGTCGCCACTCGCTGCATGGAGAGAAGGGGTCAGGAAGCCAGGCCCCAGCCATAATGCGAGTGTGCCTGGGACCTGACCTGTCCTCTGTCAACTGCCTAAAGCCTTGGGTGTGAGCCAGGGGAACGGGACTGGCTGGTCGCAAGCACAGCTTGCCCATCTCGACACGGATCGCTGCGTGAGCTGTAAACCTCTCTCGTTACACCTTCCAAAGGTCAGCGCTCGCAGTGAGTTACAGTGCTCTGCCCCCAGCCCGGCACGAGGGAGGAAGGAGCCTGCCCTGCCTCCAGAGGATGCTGTGAACTGATGCTGGTGAGACGTGGGGTTGTTACGGGATGTGCATGCTGCCGTGGTGCCTGCGGTCAGGATTCGTCTGGGACCAGGATGTCCAGGCAGAGCTGGAGGGGACAGGATGCCCAAACAGCCCCACGTTCTCTGCGCTGGCAGCTGGAGCTTCCTTCCCACCGGGGGAGCTGAGGCACCGATAGCTGACGTTGAGGGCAATTGCAGATCATCAGCTCGAGCACTGCTCTGAACGCACGCGACCTTCAGCACTTGGCTGTGCAATATGTTAGAGGCGTGGACGGTGGCAGAGTGATCACAGCCCATCGAGCCACGCAGGAGTTCCCTCTGACCCCATTTGCACAGCCTGTTCCTTCTGATCTTTCCTCCAGACTGAGGCCCCAGGAAGTGCTATGCAATAGCGTGGAGCAGTGGCAGGGCTGAGTGGATAAAGCTGTGCGGGGTGTGTGTGTGTGTTGGGGCGTGGACTGCCAGTTTCTAGGGCAGAGAGTGTTTTTTTCCATTTATGCAGCACCTTGCATGCCGAGATCCTTGTCTAAGGCTTGAGCTCCTGGGCGCTGCGACCTGATGAGTTACAACCGTGTCGTCTTTGAAGTGCTGCTCCCCGTTTTGCTGCCTTCCCTCCTCACCCTGCGCGTTTTTAAGCGCAGCACGGAGGATCGGAAAAGCCCCGAGGCAGCGGGGTGACATCGGCTCCGATTCGGGGAGGAGTTAGGCGCTCGGTGCTGGAATAAGCATTTAGGGAGAGGCGGCCAAGAGAGATTTCCTCCTGGCTGAGCTGCGGCGCTGAGGTTCGGAAAGTGCTGTGTGGGTTACGTGCTGCGCTCTGCCGCCGTCGCCTCGCGGCCCTGGGACACGGCTGCGAGGAACAACATGGGGACACTTTGAGGAGCATCCCCCTGATAAAATGCACGGTGGCCTTTTGGACATCAGGAGCAACGTTAATGGTGCTGAAAAACCGCGGGGGACTTCGGCAGGGACGTGAAGAATCATTGCGTCCAGAAGGAAACTTGGCCTTGGTGGGCACTGCTACCTGCATTCCCCGAGTTGTGAGCAGACAGGCAAGCCCGGTGGCGCTGCACAGATCGCCCTGTCTGGAAGATGCATAAAGGAGAGTCTGCAAGAGCCAACTTTTGGCTCAGCTGAGACCTGGGGGAGGCACGTCTGGGCTCGGTGTGCTGGGGTTTCCTTGCTGCCAGCCAGCAATGCTGTGGCTGTGCGGCGAGGGCGTAGCAAAAACAGTTAGCGGGCACTTGTGTCCTTTCCGCAGCGTGCTTCCCTCGCTGATGGGATTAGTCTGGGCCAGCGGTGTACAAAGGGTAATTCCTCAGGTCCTCTCTGCCGCAGCTGCCAGCAAAGGAAAGCACTTGTGGCATCAAGTGGCAGGTCTGAGCTTTCAATTCAACTTCTAGGAGCCTGCTGGAGCCAAAAATATTATCAGGCTTTGAGGAACTGGAACATTCTCAGACTTTTTGTCTCGGGCCGGTCGGCCTGCCTCTCCCTGAGGCTGCCAGCCTGGGTTCTCAAGGTATTTGCAGCAATTTGTCCTGGCCAGGTGATAAAACTTGTTGGAGAGAGCCAGAAGTCGAGGCACCAAGCTGCCAGCCTGGAAGTGCTCCTCTGGCTGCCGTGCCTGCAGCCGAAGGGCTGCTTCGTGGCTTGGATGTGTGGAGGAAGCAGGCTTCAGATTGGAAATAGCCTCTCCCTTTCTCCTCTGCAGCTCTCTTCCTGGCAACTCAGCAGGAGTGATTTATTACCGATAACAGCCCTCTCTCCCTGTTTCCCTACACTATCTCACTGGTAGAGCAACCGACCCAAACGCAGCGATGCTTCCTGTAGGAAGCTGCTATCGGAGGCCTGTCGTGTAGCAGAGGCTGGAAGCAAGGAGGAGCAGTTTACCAGGAAATTCCTGTGTCCATTTCTCGGGAAGGAAAAGGCATCTCACCCCTGAAAGCTTCCTCACAGCCCAACCCCATATGTCGCTGGTGGAGCTGCACCGTGTGAGCAGCGCTGAGAAAGCTGCCCTCCGGAGCCTGGGAAAGGTGTGAGCAAGGTGGGGAGAAAGTCACGTTCTGTGCTGTAAGTGATCCTCCAAGAGGAGCACCAGAAATAAAAGGTATTGCTTTTATAAATCCCTGTAAGGAAAGAGCAGGGAATTTCCTTCGGAGTGAGCTTGTCTGAAACTCGATATGTCTCAGATGTGTGTTAAGAGAGAAATGAAAAGATTGCGCTATAAAGCGATAGGCGATAATGAATTTAATCTAATATGGTGTGCCCTGGGAAGCTGGGGCAAGGATATTGGCAATAATGGTGTGCTTTGTGTGGCAACAAAAGCAAATACCACCTGAACACACGTCCCCGGGAGGGCGTTTGCTCTGCAGAGTCCCGAGGACGATGGAGCAAGGTGACCAGGGGACAGGAACCTGGGGGAAGATGCTGGGAGCTCTGTAGATGAGCAGTGCCTGGTAGCTGTGCATCTTCCTGCAGCGTGAGCTTTGCTTTCCCGTTTGGCAGCTCTGGTGAACTGGACAGCATCGCTGGGCTCTGACCCTCATTGTGGTCATGGTAAATGCAGCAGAGAAAGAGTAACTCGAATGGCATTAGTGAAATGTCTGAAGTGGAGCCTAAAGGACCAAATCTTTATCACTAGCCTCTGGGTTTACAGAGGAGACGGGTGGTGATCCAGCCCCCTACCAGCCTTTTGGGAGCCAGGGCACTCTTCTGTTTTATAATGCAATCTCTCATGTCTATTTTTTTTTGGTTTCTATGTGGCGTTATGTTCCTTGGCTGAGTTACGTGCACCTGCTCTGTGCCGGGGTTGTCAAAGGGCAGGATCCCCTAATGCCGCGTGACTTTTTTCTTGAGGTTTGTTTGGCAGAAAGCTGCTGTTTTCCCCCCATTTTCTGACGGGCAGCACTGCGATTTCTTGCCCCTCCTGCAGGAGCAGCAGGGATACTTCAGGCCAGGTGAGCGGTGCAGAGACCAGGAGCTTTCCATGCCACGAAGATGCTGCTGTGCTGACGCCCTCCTGCTTGACACCCTGCACCTCCCACCCCATCCTGCTGCCCTGTCGTGTGGGGCACCTGCAGGACACCCCTCACCCAGGGGCTGGCCAGCAATGGGGTGGCAGTCCCATGTGGGCCACACCATCCTCACCCTGCTCCCCAGAGCTGGTTGCTGCCCCTCTGCTCCTTTTCCCCTGGGCAGGGACATCGTGCCGTGCCTCAGTTTCCCTGCGAGGCAGGGAGGGACAGAACCAGACTGGTAAGGGGCGGAGGGGAAGTTGCAGCAGCCGGTAGGAAACGGCGTTTTGGGGTGCTGCAAGGTGGCCCTGCCCCATCCTGTCTGTAGAGGAGGTGTCTTGGGGTGCTGCAAAGCAGCTCTGCTCCGACCCAGCCGCAGAGCTGGCATCGCTGGGTGCTGCAGAGCAGCCCTGCCCCACGCTGCCTGCTCCGTGCCGGGGATCCTGCCAGGCTGGGGACTGCTGGCTGCATCTCCCATCCCCTCTGCGCACCCACAGGTGTAAGATCACGGATGGTTCCGTGGCCCTGCTTCCACAGTATCTGATTCACGGGGTGCTGCTGGCGTACTGAGGATGAGGATGGTTAAAGGGGTCTTACTCTGCACCCTGCACACCTCCAGCAGACTCAGCACGGCTGTTCCCTAGGTCCCGTGGCTGTTGGAACCTGCCGTGCCTCTGTGAAGCACTTTGTATGTGAGGCAGTGCCCCAAGGGTTAAGCCACGGTCGTGGGGCAGGGTTTGTAGCAGGAACAAAGAGGGCTTTTAAAGTTGGGATAGGAATAGAGGGAAGGGATTGAGCCTTTCCCAGTGTGTTGAATTACAAAGGTCATGGAGACCCCTTTGCTGGGAGCCAGCGGCAGTCGAGGTCCCTGTTGGAAGTGGGGCAGAGAGAGAGGAGATTGTGGAGAACGGTGAGAGCGAGTTTTTGGGGAGCTTTAAGACCAGAGTGAAAACTCAGATGTATCCCAAGACAAATGAGCGCTGCACACAAGGCTGGGAGCGGGGGGCCGGGGTTGTCTGCTCAGTTCATACCTCCCGTCCTGACGTTTTGGGGTGGCTCGGCTTTGTTTCTTCCCTGCCATCTGGGTACCCCAAACAGGCTAAGAACACACAGCTGAACTGATCAGGGCAAAAACAGCAGGAGCTTCTGTCTGGAGGAGTGGGAGGTTAAATGCAGGGGGACTGTCCTGCTGGGAAGGATCCTGGTGCAAAGTTAATTGGAACAAAGGAGGAAGAAGGAGCCCTTGTCTGCGGGAAGGAGACGGCTTTGTGTCCTTGGGGAAGTGTTGAGGCTGTCTGGGCTGAACAGCACGCTGGGGCACGCAGGTATCTGGTAAGCACTATCCAAAAGTGTGGGGCTAGGGGGCACTTGCAGCTGCCCCACACATAGCAGCTGCATTTATGGCATCACCCGTGCAGGTGCTGGGGCTGCTCCCTCCTGCTCCGTGCCGGTGAGTTCTGCAGGGAGAGCGGAGGTTGAACGGCAGTGCCTGCGAGGGAGCCCCTCTCCAAAACGCAGAAGAGGGCCTGCAGGCACGTTTTGCTTGGTCAGAAGGTTTTTATTTGCCCGCCCAAGCTAAAAGTGGATTTTTGCAGGAAAGCCTAAGTCTGGCTGCTTTCCTTTCCTGGCCTCTCTGCTTAGCGTCATCTGCGCTGGGTGCCCTGTGGGGCACAGCAGCAGAGGGGCCAGCAGAAGAAGCAAGGGAAGGGATGGATGGCAGAAACCTCCGCTTCCCTTCCCACAGCAAGGTGGGAAGACAGCACAGCTTGTTTCCATCCTGAGCCTCGGCCGGTGCGAGCCAGCCCACCCAGGATGTGTGCGGAGGGCTGCAGGATGTGCTGAGTCAACAAGAGCATCCCCTTGCACGGGGAGGTTTGATCGGGGCTGCCAAGACAATAGGGGTTTGCAGCTTGCAGGAAGGGTGAGCGCCAGCTGCAAGCCACACGGTGGGCTTTCCAATTTTAGCAAACTCGGATTTGTGTTACTGACCAGAAGAGGAAGCTTTGTCCTTAAAACCTGCAGGCTGGGTTAGCGGGCGCTTGGCCGTTCAACTCCATCCCTCCCCACGGGCTGCCTAATCTAAGCTTTTATTTAAAGGAATGCCACATCTGGTCCTGACATCGGATCGGATGACCTTGGACGTGATTTTTGGAACAAAGGGCTGAGGCTTCGCTGGGCTCTGTCTAGGAGATGTAAAGTGGTCCCAGGGAATGCTCCAGGAGTGCTGGGTGCCAGCTCCAGCTATTTCATCTCCCGGAGTCCTGGCAGGAGGAGATGCTGGGAGGGGAGCAGGCTGTGTTACAGCCTCTGTCCTTGTGCTGGCAACTGAAACTGGGTTGCTGCAGCCACCAGCTAAGTTAGCAGCCTTGTGGCTGCTCTGTTTTTTCAAGCACCATGAAGGGAGCACAGAGCCACTGTGGGACGGGGAACCCAGAAATGAAAGGCTTGGTTTGGGGCTCCTGGAGATGGTAAATGTCCTCTGTTGACCTTGGTAGATGGCTCGCTGTCAGACTAGCTGTCTGTGTGCCTGCCCTTTTTAACAGGAACCATTTCAGCAGAAGCATCAACTTCACGTACTTCTCGCTGCTTAGCATCTGCGTTCAGAAAGCCTGAACTCCTCCCTCATGTCGTTGCCCAAAATCCTCACTTCTCACGCTGCCCTTTGCCATCACCCGAGCAGCAGAACGGTGTCACTGACTTAAAGGTGGGTGAATAAATCTCTCTGCTGACAGTTCGCAGCCTGCTGCCCTGACGTGTGCTGTTTTAAGGCAGTAAGGTCCTGTCGCCGTGCTTTGGAGGGGTGCTCTGCCACTTTTCAGCCACGTGGGCTGCACAAGGGGGGCACGAGAGGGTTACAAGGGATATCGTTCAGGCGCTTACCCGGTGCTGTGACCTCGGTGTTGGCCGTGTCTTTGGCCATGCTGATAGCACGCGGTGAGCACTGCGCATCTCCCACCCTGGGGGCACCCTGGGGAGCGAAGCACCCTGATGGGAGCCTGCAGGAGAAGCCGTCTTGGTTCTCTTTGCCCTGGGAAGGCAGATTTTCTCGGTGGGAGATGGATCCTCCAGCCACGATGCTGCAGCAGGGAGAGGCACGGCTCCGCAGCCCAGGCGTGTGCACGGATCCGTGTCTTCCCTGCGTGCCTGCTCTCTCTCGTGCACTCCTTGATGGATGTGCTCTGCTCTGCGGAGCTGTTCCCCGGCAGGAGCAGAGATGGGCGATCTGCCTTTTGTCACCTCTCGCTGCTTCGGTCCCTTGCAGAGCCTGAGGTCAGCCAAGGAAGCTCTCCACCCCGCACAGCCAAACTGGGAAGAGGCGCAGGGATCACGCTGTACCCAAGGCAGGTCCGCCGGGTGTCCCTCCCGCAGCCAGAGGTGGGGTCAGGCTGCCAGAGGGCTGATAAAACCACCGGGTTTGCCTGGAAGGCATCCTCGGAGCCCGGAGGAAACCCGCCCCCAGCCTCGCTCCTTATCTCGGCCGTGCTCGTCCTGGCTGGCCCCGACGTGGCCCCGAGCCAGCGCTGCGGGAGAAGGGGGGCTTGGCACCGCTTCCCCTGCCCTGTTTGCTGCCTCACGGAGCTTGTGGCATCGCCCTGACGCCCGTGGTAAAATGGGTGAGTCAAGCAGGAGGAGGGCTTGAGTCAGAGGGCAGTGAGTCAGCGGGAAGCAGCAGGCAGGTGCTGTCCCAGCCCTGCCGGGGAGCCCAAAGCTCTGGCAGCCCCTGCCGGGTACCCCCGGGAGCTCACCTCCTCCAGCTCGGGGCTGTTTAATTTCTGCCTAGCCCAGCTGGTCTCTGCTGAGTTTAACTCCTGTTTCAACATCCCTAAGGCCTTGTAGGCTTGCAGCTGGCTCCAGGTACCTCATGTCCTGCCTGGTTTTACCCTTGGCTGAGAAAGATGGAGATCAGCGGGCTCCAGCATCCTCCAGAGACCCCCAGGAGCCCTGGGCCTGCCTCCCCTTGGAGCTGAGGAGGGGAAGGGCAGGCAGGCTGCTGAGTTGTGCCTGCTTGCAGGAGGCTCCAGCTGGGGCAGGAGGTGGTGGTGCCCTCCCTCCTGCTGGCCAGCTTCTCAGCCCACGAGCTCCGTCTCTGCAGATTAACCTTTTGTCCCGTCCCTCCTGCAGGGCTTCCTCCTGCCCTGGGAGGTTCTGGGCTCCAGGCAGGTTGGGGTGAGCGAAGATGAGGCCGTGGAGGTGATGAGGGGCTGGAGGACAGGAGAGGAGCGGTCAGAGCAGCAGGTCTGAGCAGCCTGGGAGAGGGAAAGGGGTGTCACCGCTGTCAGCAGCTGCCTCATGGGGCTTTGGAGAGAAGCCGGAGCAGGGAAGTGCCCAGGAACAGGATAAGAGGCGGCAAGATGCATCGAGGGAAATTCCAGTTAGATATTAGGAAAAATATTTCCCCACGAGGGCAGTTGAACTCCGGAGCAGGGCCCAGGGAAGGGGGAGCAATCTCCAAATTCGGAGAACCTCAGAGGTGCTGCAGCATCGCCCAGCAATGGCTTTACCCCTTCCTGACCCAGCTGGAGCGCCCTGCTCCCCAGAGCACCGTGCTACTCCCTCCCTGCTCAAGCATAAATAAAAGGCCGACCTCTGATACCACGGCAGTAAAGCACGGGGCGATAAAACCACCCACCCTTCTCCTCTGGGAGCGTGGAGCTGTGATCTGCAGGGGCTGCTCGTGCTTTGGGGGCCTGGAGAGGATGCCAGCCCCCAGCTCCACAGCTGGAGGGGCTCCGGGGTTGTCTTCCCCGTGCTGCCTGTCCCAGGCCCGGAGACGGTGGCAATTGGAGGGGGAAGTCACCAGTAGTCTTTTTAAAGGCTCCAGCTGCCTGGCCATCCCGAGCAGATAGGGAGCAGATGGAGGCTGAGATGAGCCCAAAGGACTGTCTGGAAAGAATTACTTGCTCCCAGTATTTTCTGTTTCTTTGCCAGCCTTTTATTCTCATGGCTGCTCTTTTCCTGATCCTGTCCTTCTGCGAGGCTGGCTGCTGGCAGCCTCATCGGCCTTGTCTTCAGAAACAGCTTCGCTCTGCGATTTATTGAGTCTCCTAGCTCTGACCCTGGTGTCTGATGCTCCAGAAGCCCGAGTCCCGCGTGCAAGTGCCAAGAGGGTTTTTAGTGCTTTCCCCGTCCTGTCTGCAGGCGCAACGGAGCAAAGGGGGCTGCGTGCAGCCTGGGCAGAGCTGACCTGCAGCGACAGCTACGTGTGCCTCCCCATCTGGCAGAGGATGCCCCTGGCATTCAGGCTCCCCAGACACTTTCATGTGGGTTTTCAAGGTCTAGGACATTCCCATGAGCCCGCGTTTGTCCCCAGCTCCCTTCTCAAGTTGCTCATCTCAGCCTTTCCCCTGGGCTCGTTGCTGCTGGGCTGCGACTCGGCGCGACCCTGGCCGCCTCTCCGTGCCGTGTGCCTGTTGCTCAACCCCGCTCTGGGCCCGGTTACGGTACTTGGACGTCCCTGTTACCACACTGGTGCACCAGGAGCAGCGGGGTGCACTGATTTGAGCCAACGGGCCCCCGAAGTCTCCTCCCAGCTGCGTGGGTAAGTCGCTGCATGGCCGGGGACTCGCTGGTCCATGGAGAGCTCTCGGTTCCTTCGTGGGCCCCTGTGAGCATCAGATTTAGGGGGCTGTCTGCATCCCTTGTGACACAGCTGCCACCAGGGTTGGTGTTTTGGGCCTGCTGGTGATGGTTGAGCTGCTCTCCGAGATCTCTGGGCTGTAGCAGCGCAGCAAGCCACAGGACTGCAGCATCAGCAAGCTGAGTTTGCTCGGGGGGGTCTTCGTGTTGTAGGGACGGACGTGGGAACTCGTGTCTTGTGCAGGAGGCTTGTCTGACCTGGCTGTGTCTTGAACCCGTCCCTGTTTGCTGTTGCCCTGTGAAGATGCAGGATGCTGTTGCAGTCCCTGCCGCTGTGCTGGTGCTAGCCCCGGGCAGGTCCTCTGCCACCGAAACATGGTTCATGGTGTCCTCGCTGCTGCCATCTCCACCCAACACCTCCAAGCCAAGGCCGTGCCCACTGCACGTGGCTGCGGGATGCCCTGGAGGTTTGGGGCTGTGGATCAGGGGTTTTGGGGGTTCCGTGGGGTGAAGCAGGAGCTGGTGCTGCCCTGCTGGCTTGAGAGTGGGCATGCCGGGCCCTCTAGTTGCACTTCACAGAGGCTTGTGCGCTCGTGTGTTTGCTTGGGCAACGGTGGGAGTGCTGAGATGACAGCTGTGGCACACTTTTCCTAATGCCAGCAGAGAGTTTCTCTCTTATCTTCAGTCCTCACTGGAAGGAGAGATTTTTCCCTTCCCTGACAAGCCGCGGGACGCTGAATTCGTGGTGGAAATGCCCCTTCCTCGCCCTCCTGGACGCATCCAGTTCTTTACACACACCTCCAAAGCCTCACCCTGAATTCCTGCCCACCTCGTGTCACTGCTCTGGCCTTCACGGCCTCGAGACTTCCTAAATCGCAGCTGGAAAGGGACGAGTCGGGTGGGGGTACCGGTGCTGTCTCCCCCTCCTGTGCCACGCAGACGTCTGGCACGGGGAGTGGAAGAGGTGCAGGCTGCAGCTCCGTGACGCCGAGCCGGGTGCCGGTGCCCAGGCGCCTCCCTTGGAGGGCTCTTAGGGTACAAGGACGTGTATCGCAAGAGCGGTTGTGGCCAGCAACACTTCCCACGGGGTCAGCTGCCCTCCTCACCGCAGGCGCTTCGCCTGCTCCGTCTTCTAATTTGCAGCTTTGACACCTGTGCCCAGAGCTGCTCCGGGTAACGCAGCACCGAGGAGCCCAGGCCGTGCTTCCCCGCGACAGGGAGCGGGCAGGATGGGAGTTCACCGTAAGTGATTTGCTTTTCCTTTAGGGTCAAGTTAAACAGCTCGGGACAGAGTTCCCCAGGGCTTCTGATGCAAGAATAACCAACCCCAGGGTGTTATTCCTCTTGGCACGTCAGATAGCCAGGCCGAGAGGACTGTTGATCCTGATATTTGTGATTCATTCAGCGTGGTGACGACCTGGTCCCGCTTGGACCTGGCGGATGCCTCGCTTGGACAAGTGTGGCAGCACACAGGTGCCCCGGTCACGGCCACTGTGCTGAGCAGACGTGCTCGCTGCCCTCTGCCAGGGCCCGTGCGGCTTCCTGCGGCCATCCCGTGAGCTTTGTAAGCACAACAGTGGGAAATTTCCCATCGGTTCCAGTTGGCACCGGCTGTGGGATGCAGCCACCAGGCTGTGCGGTCACACGACGGCCGCAGTCCCCAGGCTGCCACCCCTGGGACCAGCAGGGGGACAGGTTGGGAGCCCGCCCTCGTGTCCCTGCGTGGGGTGGCACTTCTTTTGTCACCCCGGGGTAACCACCACCGCAAGGTCAACTCCGGAGCGTGCAAGGAGCTGAGCCCCACCAATTCTCCTGGCCGTAAAACTTGGGCGCGCGGTGCCGCCTGCACTTTCCCCTCGGGAGCGGCGGCGCACGGCGGTTACCCCGAGGTGGAAAGACACCGGGGCGTTTGTCGAAGCGAAGGCAGCCCGGAGGAATTTTCCCCTTGTGGCCAGCTGTTGTCCTGGGCCTGGCTTGCGTCCTGCAGCACTTCCCACCCCACACGTCCTCGGGGAGGGGACCGGGGCCGGCCCACCCTCCGTCCTCCCTGCGCCGGGCGAGCGGGTGCCACGGTGGGCTGGCGGGGGTGAGTAGCTGCGGTGCAGCCCGTCAGCATCCTGCTGCCTCCGCAGGGATCCTCTTGGGCAGCGGAGAGTTTTCCCCACCCCCAGCTCTGCCGCTGCCTCTTTGTTTTCTGGCAGAAGCCTCCGTGCCTTTTCATCGCCGTTGAGGCGCTGAGCAGGAGCCTGCATGTGCCGCGAGCACGGCTCGCCGGGGACGTGAGGCGGGCTGCGCATCGCCCCGCGGGGGCTGCCGGGCAGCTCCGGGGGTCTCCTTCCCATGGGCTGCCCCTCCGGCCGAGCACGGCTTCGAGGCCGCCGCTTTGCTCCGACAAACCTCCCGTCTGCTTGGCAGCGCTTCTGCACCTTGCCACAAGTGGAGTAAGTTGGATGGGGAGGGGACGCGGTCCCCGGCCGGGCTCCGCGCGGGGCTCGCCGTCGCGGTCCTCCCGTGGTGGCTTCGCTCCTGCTGGGAGGACACCTGAGAGGAGAGGCGCGGGGGGCTGCGGATCCGGCGGCGTTGGCGGCTGAGGATTGCGTGTGCTGCGCCTGCCTCTCCGCGCATTTGATCTCTCGACTTCCAGCGGGGACTGAATTCCTGCGCTGGATTTCTGGGCTCGGCTCTTGTGCAAGGATCCAATTATTTCAGAGCTTTGAGCATCTCCATTTGCTGCCCATATTTGCAGCGCCCGGGTCTGCGCCGGCTGGAATTCCAAGTGATTAACGTGGCCGTGACATCCCTCCTAGGGGTGTTATCTTTGCTGGCTGTCCCCCACCGCCCCCCTTTTCCTCCTCCAGCAGCAGCCAGCGTGCCAGACGGGCAGGCAGAGACAAAGGTCTGTCCTCAACCTGGGCTGTCCTCCCCGTGAGCCCGGCGCCCGCGCTGCGTGGGATCTCCCCGCTCTGCCTGCTGCGGGTTCCGTGGGCTGCCGGTTTGACGCCGGAGGCTGCATCGCCGAGGTTTGAGCCCGCTGGGCCGGGTGGGCAGGGGGTGCCGCCGGCTTCGGAGAGCAGCCCGATTGTCCTGTCGGGCTGCTTTTCATTCTCTGACTCGGCTTTCCTGGGGGAGAAGGGCAGCCGTGCGTGGAGGGGAGGCTGCTGGGGGAGGTTTGGGTACGGGGGAGAGCCACACACAGGTGGCCGTCGCCTGTAGGATGTGCCTGCAGACCCTGCCAGCCCCCTTCCCAGCCGCAGGCTATTGTCAGCGTCGCTGCCGGCACCGAGGCAAGGTGTTGGGAGAGATCCGGGTGCGGGGCGTCAGGTGGTGCCGGGGTAAAGCCTGCGGGCTTCCCGAGCTCCCGGGGGAGCTCTCATTGTGTTATCTCCCACGGCACCTGCCTGCGGGGATGGGGATGGGGAAGGCACCGTGGGGCAGCCCGTGGTGGGGACGGGGGCGTCTGGGCACTCGGGAGCTCTGTCCCGGGGGTGTTGTCGCCCCGCAGCGATGCGCTGGGACGGTGTCCCCTGCTGCGGGCTGGGAGGGAGGGAGGGACGGTGCCAGCGGGCAGAGGGAGGCGTGGGGTCCGTCCCTGGTGCTGTCCCTGGTGGTTTCCAGGGGCTCCTCCCGATGTGGGGCTCCCTCCCTGCTGTCCGCACAGGGGCCAGCACCAAGCGAGGCTCTGCAGCTGCGTAAATCCGGCACAGCAGCGGGTTCTCCTTCAGAGCCCCCGACAGCAGCGGGGCAGGGATGCTCCCTCCCTCTGCACCCTCCCTCTCCCTCCTTTCCTCCAGGCGTGAGCTCCTTCCTCCCCAGCCTGAACGTCTTTCCCTTCGGGCAGCTCTCTGCCTGCCTCCCCTCCAGGATTGCCGCCTCGCCCAGGGACGGTGCTGGAGGTGGTCCCCAGCCTCACGTATCCGTATCCCTGCTGACAGCCGTGTACCTGATCTTGCAGGCCGCAGAGAAACCATCCTCTGACGGCGGCACTGCTGCTGGCGCTGCCGTCCTGCGGGCGTGCGATGGGAACTTTCTGCCTGCCGGCGCTCTCAGCCTGTGCCCAGGACCCTGTGGCTTTACACGTCCGGTGGTTACGTTTTCTTCCTTTTTCTGGGTTCAGATAGGACTGGCAGAGCCCTGCCTTCTCCTCTAGGCAGCCGCTTTCCAGCAGTTTCTGTCGCTTCTTCTCATGCCCTGCACGAGCCGCGGGTGATTCTCTGCCCTCCTGTAGTGCCTCTCCCTGAACCCGGGGAGGCTGCAAGGGTTTCCATAGCTCTTCCCAGGAGAGGCAGCAGAAGGCAGTATGAACGCCAGCTTGGCATTGTTTTTGTTGTCCAAATGGTGCAGGAAGGTCTCTCATCCCTGCCAGCCCAGGGTCTCGGTGCTCTGCCCCAGGCAGCAATGCTCAGACCCAGCCATGTGTCCCCTTGTCCCGCTGGCCTTGGGAAAACACCAGCAAAATCACAGCTGTTGGGGTTAGGAGGGACCAAACCTTTGGTGTGGGCAGCACCGGGTGGCACCTGCGGGGCTGGGGAGGACCCTGACCTGCTCCTGTCCCATCAGGGCTGCCAGAAGCAGGGCTCCGGAGATGCCTGGCTCTGAGGAAGAAGAGGGGAGAGATGTCCAGGTGATGTCTCCCTGTCCCTGCTGTAGGTGCAGTAGTTCGGGGTCCCCGTGTTGCTCTGTCGAGGGGCTGTGAGGGGCCCATCCCTCCCAAGGCGTTCGGGGGAGGAGCAGTGCCATGCTCCTGCTGCTCCCTGTCCCAGCTCTGGGGCGCGTGAGGAGGTCCTGGGGTGTACGTGGAGATGCTTTTGGGGCTGGGGAATCCCGGGGAAGGTTTGTGGCTGCAGAGGGGCGTGGGTCAGAGGAAGAAAGGCTGCGGGCTGAATCTGCACATCTGTCCTGTGAGGACACGCACAGGAAGGATGTGGCTTTCTCCTGCCGCCCCGTGCTGACTCTTGCTGCTGGTTGCTGACTTTGTTTCCCAGCGGCCGGCCGTGCCATGGAAGTCACGGTGCAGATCCGCCCCGGGATGGAGGAGGGAAGCAGCTACCTGTGGTGAGAGCTCTCCGTGTTCCAGGTGTGCCAACACCACGACGTCCTGCCGTGGCTGTGAGCACCCACCTGCTCCTCTACTGGCCTTCCTGCAGGAGGAACCGAGCTTTACGAGGAGCTTTTGTCGAGGCTTTGGGCCAGGGGGGTTGTTATTCTGCAGCGCTGACTTGCCCTGCTGCGAGTGCTCTGCGGGAGCTGGCGTGTTGCATCTCTGTTCTGTTGGTGGTGCCCTTCCCCTGGCTCTGCTGGAGGTGGCTTTTGGGCTGTTCTGCTCTCGGAGACTGGGACTAATCGCAAATCTTACTGGAAATGTGACAAGGGAACAGCGCGTTTTCTATGGCAGTCAAGGTCAGGCCACGTGTTCGTTGTACCGGTGCAGAATTTGCTGGACCAAGGTGCCAGAAAGAGGTGCAGTGGGGTGTGTGGTGCCTCTGAGTGGGGTGTGTGGTGCCTCCGAGCATCCCTGCAGGGATTTTGTTCACGTGCCTGGCCCTGCTGTTTCCAGCTCTCAAAGCCCTGCTCATGGTCAAGGTGCCCAACGGGACACAGACAGAGGCTGCCTGCAGGGAAGCTCCATGGCTGAGGCTTCATGGCGAGGGAGGTGCGCGGTCCCCAGCGCTGGGCAGCACTTTCTCCTTCACCCAAAGCTTCCTAGGACTGCAAAGCTCCTGAGCAGCCCCATGACAAAGGGACCGAGGATGGAGGTGCCCAAAGGCTCCCGCCCGCTGTGAAGGTGTTGCACCACGAGCTGCTGCCTGGGTTAATTCTCCTCTTTGCCCTCTTCCAGGCATCAAAGCGGCGGTGCTGGTGGATCGTGACCACGACGGGGCTGTGCTGCAGCTGCAAATCTACTTCTTACATCAAGGGAGCCTCTGAGCAGGTGAGTGCTCTGCACGTGGGATTGCTGCCTTTGTTCTGGGGGAGGCTGATATGGGTCATCACGCTCAGAGCTGCCAGGCTGCTGGTTTCTGCCATCCCTGCCTTGCATCTCTTGCTGGAGGAAGGCAATGGCAAGCCCTTTTCCTTGTCTGTAGGGCCAGAAAGTGTCCTGTGCTGTGGGCGGATGGCGTGGATGGGCGTGAGCCCAGCGGCTAGCTGGAGGCCCAGAGGCTGCTGGTGATCTGCAGTGTCTTGGAAGGCAGGCCGTGGAACGATCACCAAAAAGAAGTCGGGATCTGTTCCTACACACAGGTTTTCATGCAGGCAGGCAAGGAAAAGGAGCGTAAAGGACAAGCAAGATAGGAGAGTTTACAGCTTGGCTTAAAGTATGTGTGGCTTAAATGGAAAGTAAAGTGAAAATACTGCCTGAGCTGACCTGTAGATTCATGTGACCTTTGGATTTGGGAGAGGCTGAATCAGTACTGCCTTCTCTGCCTGTGTGGCCCTGTGGGCAGGCAGCACCAGGCTTTGGGCAGCCTGATCCAGTGGGAGGTGTCGCTGCCCATGGCAGGGGGCTTGGAACGGGGTGATCTTTGAGGTCCCTTCCAATCCAAACCATTCTGTGATTCCAGCCTCCTGCCCTGCTCATGGTGAGCCTCTGAATCTCACCAGCCCTGCATCTCCCCCTTTCTTTGCCCTCAGAGCTGCTGTGGAGACTGAAGAGCTGGAGCGGACGGCGCAGCGGTTCGGAGGCACACCGTGATGGTGGGAGCCATTCCACGGCAGCCACGCCGCTTCTGGGGGGTGCCTGGCTGGCAGGTGTCTTCAGCGAGCTGTGCCAACGACAGCCCACGGCGGGACGGGGAGCTTGATCCGGAGCACGGTGGGGTTCTGCTGCAGAGGGGTGAGTATGGGGGTTACACAGCCTCAGAGAGGGGATGAGGTGGGAAGGGACAGAATCACAGAATGTCTAGGTTGGAAGAGACCTACAAGATCACCGAGTCCAACCTCTGACCTAACACTAACAAGTCTTCCACTAATCCATATCCCTAAGCTCTACATCTAAACAGCTTTTAAAGACCTCCAGGGATGGTGACTCAACCACTTCCCTGGGCAGCCTATTCCAGTGCCTAACAACCCTTTCAGTAAAGAAGTTCTTCCTAATATCCAACCTAAGCCTCCCCTGGTGCAACTTTAGCCCATTCCCCCTCGTCCTGTCACCAGGCACGTGGGAGAACAGACCAACCCCACCTCGCTACAGCCTCCTTTCAGGTACCTGTAGAGTGCGATAAGGTCGCCCCTGAGCCTCCTCCAGGCTAAATAGTCCCAGCTCCCTCAGCCGCTCCTCGTAAGACTTGTTCTCCAGGCCCCTCACCAGCTTCGTCGCCCTTCTCTGGACCTCTGGGTCCATCTGGTCCAGCCCCTGCCCAAGCAGGGACACCCAGAGCAGGGTGCCCAGGACCACGTCCAGGTGGCTTAGCCTTCTCCCCTCCAGGCTGAACAGTCCCAGCTCTCAGCCTTTTTCATAGGAGAGATGCTCCAGCCCCTTAATTAATCCAGCCCCTTTGCTGGACCCTTTCAGGTGTGGCCTCACCAGCGCTGAGCAGCAGGGAAGGGTCCCCTCCATTGACCTGCTGGCACTGTTCCTCAGCATGCAGCTCAGGATAGCATTAGCCTTCTTTGTGGCAAGGCCACGCTGCTGCCTCGTGGTCAGATTGGTGCCCACCAGGACTCTCAGGGCTTTTTCAGCAAAGGTGCTCTGCAGGCATTTGGCCTCCAGCACGTACTGGTGCGTGGTGACACCTTTTGTTGCTTCTCTTGAAGTCCCTGGCCTCACCTACCCCGACCTGGCACCTTCTCATCCCCATCACAGCGGGGATCAAAATACCACTGGTGGCCTCAGTCTCCAGATGGCATCAACCTGCTTGGAGAACTGCTTCCCCTGTTGCATGCCGGCCCCTGAGCCTTTGTTCCACAGGAGTAGAGAGAGCTGCTGGGACAGGCAAATGGCTGTTTGTCATGCTCTGAAGCTCCTTGGTGGGCCAGTGAATTTTCAGTAGACATCCCATCTCCTCTCCTCTTGCAGATATTTTAGGGTTTATTGTGCCAGGCGGCTCACAGCTGGAATTCTCAAAACCCTGAAACTGGGCTGAAAATGGAAGTAGAGGCCTTGTGCTGCATGAAGGATGCTGAGTCCTCGAGGCAGGCAGGGATGGGTGGGATGGATGGTATGGGGTGGGTGGATGGTGCAGGCACCCGTGGTGGGCTCTGCAGCCCCTGGTGCCACCCAGCTGCTTCAGGACTCTGGTCCCAGCTGGCAGAGCTAACTGTGACAATAATTCAGGTTCCTGTCCCCACTGTGGGGCTGGCAGCCTCGAAGCCAACCCTGCCTCCTTTAGCGCATGCGGCTGGGGCCGGTTTCTTCGGCGTGCGCTCCGAGATCTGGTTGCTGTTGCCCAGAGGGGTGATTACAGTCCAGAGCCCCTGGGACTGGTCTGACCTGCCTGACTCCTGTGCTCCAGAGCAGCACGAGCACATCAAGTCCCTGGCAGAGGGCAGGCCCCCTTCTCCTCACTTGTACAGACTTGTCCCCGTAGCCTCCAGCCCAGCTGGAGACTCCTCTCTGTGACCAGGCCAGGAGGGAAGTGCTGATCCTGCAGGTGGGTGATGCCGTGGGGCTCCCTGCAGAAGCCACACCGGGCTGGTTCCTCTTCCTGTCCCCGGGGAGGGAGATCCGAGCAGGGCTGCCCACCTCCCACAGGTCCAGGAGGCAGGACGGGGGCCCTGATCCCGGCTAACCTCTCTCCTCTCTCTTTCCAGATGCTGCGCCGCAGCGCACCCCGTAACGGGGGGCTCGCTCGGACGTCCTGAGGGTCCAGCTGCTGCCCCTGCCCTCCCACCGTCACCTGCGGCACTTGACTGTCCCCCTCCTGCCGCTGCATGGGCTGTCCTGGCTCCAGCTCCTCGCGGGGCCCAGCCAAGTGAGGCTCCATGCGGCACATCCACGCGGAGACGTCCCTGCCCCCGGAGCCCAGCGCGGACTCTGGCCTGCCCCGACCCAGCGGAGAGGCGGCTTTGGAGCCTTCCTCGCAGCGCTGCGCCCGCCACGGCATCCTCATGGGCTACAACGAGACGGAGATCAAGCGCCAGAAGGTTTACCAGGTCTCCATCTTCTCCCATCTCTCCAGCTCCTCCGAGAGCACGGAGCAGCGGGCAGGCAGCCGGCCGGCTGTCAAGAGGGGCTACCCCGAGCAGCGAACTCCGGAGGGGGTGCGGGATCCCAAACGAACTCACTGGGGTGGCGGGGGGGTGGACGGCAAGTGCGACAGGGGCCCCGGGCAGGCTGCCCTGGAGGATGACGATACCTTCGAGGACGGTCTGCTGGTGGAGGAGCTCTCCCTGTGCGGCTCTGCCCAGCACTTCTCCCATAGCGGGCTGCGGGTGGTGGAGCACCGGTGCGAGGGCAGCCCCAGCCGCAGCCCCAAGGCCGGCAGAGAGGACAAGCCGCAGGATGCCTCCTCCTCCTCCTCCTCCAGGCCTCAGCACATCGCTTGCAGTACTTTGCACACGAGAGACGGTTGTCCCGTCCCGCCGGGGGATCAGCCCGCGGACTGCGGGGAGAATGGGGAGCGGGCGAGCGGCCACAACCTACTTGACCTTGATTTGCACAATATTGCACAAACGTCCCGGCTGGACTCTGGCGGGAGGAGAGAAAAGCCAGGGAGCAGCCCTGCCCACAGCAGCAGGGCTAGCGGAGGAGAGGAATGGCCAGCGGCGGCCAACGGGTGCAAGGAGCCCCCGGCTCCGCAGACGGCGCTCAGCCCCGAGCCTGGCAGCCTGAGCTCCCTGGAGAAGACGCCTTGCGGGAGCAGCCGGGTCAGCGGCAGCAGCTGCCCGGCCAAAAGGAAGCTGCTGCCCGCCGGTGAGGTTGTGGCCGACTCCTGCTCCGAGGACGAGAGCCTGTCCCCACCGGCGAGGAAGAAGAGGGCCCTGCCGTGCCACCCGGTGCCCACAGCCTGCCGCAGCACCGACGCCAAGGGGGCCCCTTTCTGGAACCACCTGCTCCCTGCTGCCAAGGTGAGCATTGCGAGGGGTGGGAGGAGGCAGGGAACAGCCTGGAGACACCCAGAGCTGTCCCTCTCGGGCACATGGCCCGCAGCCGCACGACACCTTGTCCCGTCCCGCTGCCACCGTGCGGTGGGTAGTGGCCAGCCCCGGGACATGTCCGCAGCCTGCCACCGGCCCTACAAAATCAGCGGCGCCCTTGCTCGTTGCTACTCAGAGCCAGGATGCCCTGTGCGTGGGACACAGCTCCGTCCCTGCCCACGTGCCCTTTTTGGTGACTGTCCCCCAGCCTGGCTGCCCCCAGCACTGCCCTTGCAGGGTGAGGTCCTCCAGCAGCTTCCCTCGGTTTTCCAGCCCGGTCATGCCAGCCAGCTCCATCATCCCTTTGTGTTGTGCTGCCCTTTGTGTGGCTTCCAGAAAGGAAAAGCCCTGAAAAGGGGGCACTTTTAAAAGGAAGCAGCAGCGAGGTCCTGGTTTTAATCCCCCACCTAGCAGCTGTGGGAGCCTGGCCGTGGGCTGCCCGACCCTTTGCCAAGACTTTGCACGAATCGCCTGGGGATGGGACTTTTCCCAGACTGGCCAGGGAGCTCTGTCGTACGTGTTACCCCTCCTTAGATGTGGTTTACGGGGTGGGAGGCTGCGTGCTGCACCCTTGTCTTGGGTTTCGTCACCACCTTCCTCAGCAGAGCCACTTTGGGAGGGTGAAGACCTGCCCTGGCAGCCAGGTCTGTGTTTGGGCAGCTCTGTGTCCTCTGCATGCCTCACACGGCCCCGCACGCCATCCCAGCAGGGATATGGGACAGGGCAAGAGGTGGTGCACGGTCCCCGTTAGATACCCTAACGCTTTCCTCGGTTTCATGTCCCTTCCAGAGCTCTGCAGATTGCACTGCGGTCGGGAGGAGGCTGAAGAGCGGGCTGCGCCTCAAATCGTGAGTGTCCCAGCAGCAGGTCCGGGGTGCACAGCGAACCCCAGGCTGCTCCTGGGGTTAGGAAAATGGTTCAATTTCAACCAGGGAAAGGGTGGTGGGAGGGACGTGTCCCCATCTCCATCAGGGGAGAGGGATCTGCACCCCCGGGGAGATGTGCTCTGTGGTCCTGCACTGATTCTTGCTCTCCTCTCCCAAGGCGACATCTCCGGAGCAGCCTCCGGAGGGGAACCCGCTCCTCTGCAGCACCCTGGGCCACCAGCACCGTCAGCCACGCTCTGCTGGGCAACTTTGAGGTAACAGCACCCCCGGGGTGATGTCCTGACGAGGAGGGAGATGGGTCTCGAGGGCTCGGGCTGGGCTGGCATTGGGCTGGAAGAAGCTGAGCCCAACGGGAGCCGGCTGCTTTCTACGGGGAGATGGCATGGGGCCGGGTTGCCTGTCCCCAGGGGCCTCGTGCACGTTGGCTATGTGTTGGCTCCCCACCAGGACAGCTCAAACAGCACTTTCAGAAGGTTGGATGGGTTCAGAAGATCCCATCCTATGGCAGGATAGGATCTGAAAAAGCAGCCAGGGTTCCTAGCGGGCAGTCTCCAGTCCCTAACACTTCCCTCCTCTTTCAGGAGTCCATCCTGAAGGGGCGCTTTGCACCGTCAGGACGCATCGAGGGCTTCACAGCAGAAATTGGTGCCAGCGGCTCCTACTGCCCCCAGCATGCCACCCTGCCTGTGGACGTCACCTACTTCGACATCTCCGAACACAGCGCGCCCTCACCTTTCCTGGTACGTGCGCACGGGCTGGGCTCGTGGGGGAGATGAGAGGGGGCTGTGTCCAAACACCGCGTGTCCTCGGGGGCTGCTCTTCTCTGGAGAGCTCTGCTCGAGCAGCCACACGCCTGAGGAGACCACCAGCTACGCCAGCAGCAACGTTTAACCTGCAAAGCAAAGAGAAAGTGGGGTCTTGGCCCCATGCTGCGTCCCAGCTGGGCTCTACGTGGGCTTTCTCTCTCTCTCACGTGCTGTTTATTTTGCCCCAGGGAGTGATTGACTTGGAGGCCTTGGGAAAGAAGGGTTACAGTGTCCCCAAAGCTGGAACCATCCAAGTGGTGAGTGGTAGCTGGGCGCCTGGGGTGGAGATATTCCATTATCACAGAATCTTAGAATGCTTTGGGTTGGAAGTGACTTTAAAGACCACCCAGTTCCAGCCCCCTGCCATGGGCAGGGACACCTCCCACCAGCCCAGGTTGCTCAAAGCCCCATCCAGCCTGGCCTTGGGCACTGCCAGGGATGGGGCAGCCACAGCTTCTCTGGCATTGTGCTGCTTAGCCGGGGCAGCAGCCAGAAATCGTAGTGCAGAGGAGTAGCACGGCCACCAAGAAAGCCCAGCGGAGGGAGCACGGGACCCCCAGGGTGCTGGCCGGAAGACAAGGGGGCAGGAGATGTGGGGAAGGATGGGGCTGGTGGGGTGTGTATGTGCCGTGGGGATGGGAACATGGGAGTGAAGGCGGGTGGAGGGGACTTAGCTGTGGGCCAGCCCTAAGTGACCTGTGCTGGGTCTTCTGTGAGGAACACAGACCGGGCAAGAGCCGAGCCTCAGGCAAAGCCCCTTGGGGCTGGTGTGGGGCAAGGAGAACTCTTCTGGTCCCTTGTGTCCTCTGTTGTTGTCCCCAGACACCCCAGCCCTGTCCTATGGATCTGTTCCTGGGCCCTTCCCATTCTGACCCCCCACCCACCCGTCCTCTACCCCCAGACCTTATTTAACCCCAACAAGACTGTGGTGAAGATGTTCTTGGTGACGTACGACTTCCAGGACATGCCAGCCAACCACATGACCTTCCTGCGCCACCGCATCTTCCTGGTACCTGTGGGAGAAGAGGAAGGGGCCACCGTGGCCCCCAGCGAGCCACCGGGCACCAGCCCGCCCCGCAGGGTCCTCTGCTACCTGATGCACCTGAGGTAGGGCACACGGGGTGGGATGGAGACCTGTCCTGGGATCCCAGACCCCCTTCCCCTATGTCCCTGCTTCCCCCAAACTTGCAGCCCCCTGTGGGGTGGCAGCCTGACCCCGTAGCCATGGGGAGGAGCAGGGACCAGCTGCTATTTGCACTGGAAGGGCTGCAGGGGGCTGCTCTCCTGCCCCATGACAGCCACCTCTGTCCCTCTGAAGGCAACCAGAGCGTGGCCACTTTGACCAGGGGCCACAGGAGGGGAAGGAGTTGTGTCCCCCAACTCCTGATGAGGCTGTGCTGCCCTTGCTTGCAAGTCTGAGGCTCCTCCACAGAATCACAGCATCAGTAAGGTTGGAAAAGCCCTCCAAGACCATCTGGTCCAACCACCCACCTACCCCCAATGCCACCCACTAAACCGTGTCCCTAAGCACCACGTCCAACCTTTCCTTGAACACCCCCAGGGACGGTGACTCCACCACCTCCCTGGGCACCCTGTTCCAACGCCTGACTGCTCTTTCTGAGAAGAAATGTCTCCTCATTTCCAACCTGAACCTCCCCTGGCGCAGCTCGAGGCCATTCCCTCTGGTCCTATCACTAGTCTCCTCCCAGGTTCCACAGCTCCAAGTCGGGGAAGATCTACCTTCATGATGACATCCGGCTGCTTTTCTCCCGCAAGTCGATCGAGGTCGACTCGGGGATCCCCTACGAACTGAAATCTTTCACGGAGATGCCAAGGAACCCCTGCTACTCGCCCTGGGCCTGACCTTCTCCCTCGCCCCGGGGCTGCCGGGGAGCTCCCAGCCCGGTGCTTCGGGGAGAGACGAGTAAAGGAGAGATGAAGTGCTGCCACCTTCAAGTGTCACCCTGGTTGTGGCCGTGCCCCCCGCCATCACCGAGGGGGCTTCACGAGGAGGGACGGGGACAGCCCCGGCACCCCTGCGACGTGCCCAGGGCTTTTGCGGGCGCTGCTCCCAGCTGGGAGGCATGTCTGGAGGCGAGGGGGGAGGCTGCCCGTGCCCGTCCCCCCGGCGTGAGCCGAAAGTGTGGAAAGTTTGTATTTATTAGTATTTATTGTCACTGGGGGGGCGGAGGATCGGAGGCGCTGCTCTTCCCCCATAGGTTCGGGATGGGACCCCAAACCCAGGGGGCTGCCAGGGGACAGGGAAGGCGGCCGTGTCCCCATGTGGGGTGACCGAGTTGTCAGCGGGGGGGCTCTGTTAAAAAACAGGGGGCTCTGTTAAAAGCCGGGGGGCTCTGTTAAAAGCCGGGGAGTGAGGTTGAGACTCGCTGGGCGCCATCCCGGTGGTGAGTGAAACATCTTGGGGTGCGTGTCGGTGAATCCCCTCACCCCTGCGGCTGGGGAACGACGGAGGAAGGGGGCCAGACCCCGGCCAGCCTGGAGCAAGGGAGCCCCGCGGGTCGCCGTGTGTGTATGGGGAGATAAATTTGGGGTTTGGGGGGGGGGGGAAACGGGGGGGGAGGCAGCCTCAGCAGCGAGCTGCCCCCCTCCCGGAGCGCCGCACC
This sequence comes from Nettapus auritus, assembly GCA_011076525.1. NCBI lineage: Eukaryota > Metazoa > Chordata > Aves > Anseriformes > Anatidae > Nettapus > Nettapus auritus. Next base: position 9,563,550 of record CM021797.1, on the reverse strand, counting down.
GGTACTTCTGTGTTGGGTTTTATTTAATAAACGTTTGGAGATCGAGTCCGGCCGCACAGCTCCACGAGGGAAGGGGGGGGAAACACGAAGGGGAACCAAGGCCCGGGGCCCACGAGGCGGGCCGGGAGGCGGTGTGAGGGCTCCGGAAGAGGCGGTGCTGCCCGGGGAGGTTCCGGGGCTGGCGTGCGGGGAGCGGCGGCGCCGGGGGAGCGATGCTGGGCCGGGCAGGGCCCGGGCTGCTGCGGGTGCGGCCGGGGCCGGGGGGAGAACCGCGGGGGGACGGAGCAGGGCGGCCGGGAGGGCTCCGAATAAAGGGGGGTGAGGGAAGGGGCTGCGGGGAGCCCCGTGAGGTGCGCGGACGCAGCCCCCTGTGGACACCTCATGTGTCCTGGGGGTGCTGGCTGCGAGCACGGAGGGGGAGGAAGAAGACGAGGATGAGGGGGGTGGTGGTGCAAGGGGCTGTGCTCATGTACTGGGCTCCATCCCTCGCCTTCGGTCCCGCAGCGCGCCCAGCAGCTGAAGCGTTCGGCCTGGCTGGCCCCGGCACCGCAGCGGCTGAACTCCGGGCTGCCCGTCAACATCGGGGTGCTGTTCGTGCCGCAGCAGGAGGCCTGGGTGGTGGAGAGGATGGGCAAGTTCCACCGGATCCTCGAGCCCGTAAGGAGCTGGTTTTCCGCCCTTCTGGGTCTGGCAGGTTCCCGTCGCTGCGGCGAGGCGCGGCGCTTCGCACAAGGATTCAGGGGATGGTCCTGGGATGGTTCTGGCAGGCTGGGATCCCTAATTGCCTTTAAAATTGTGTGTTAAAAGCAGTGAGAAACCGAAACTCGCCGCGTTTGCTCTGCCTGAAGTATCTGCAGCGTGTCGCGTACTCGGGCTTTGTTTGCACATCTCTCTCTGGGCTGTGTGAGCTCTCTGGGTGGAAAAACCTCTGCCTGGCTTCAGGGCTCAGCAGTCTGATCCCACCTTTTTCGCAGGGTTTGAATTTCCTCATCCCTTTGCTGGATCGGATTCGTTACGTGCAGAGTCTCAAAGAAATTGTCATTAACGTCCCCGAGCAGTCAGCTGTCACCCTAGGTAAGGAAAAGGTTCTGACTCCTGCCCTTTCCCTGCATCTGTGATGAACAAGGGGCAGCGCGGGGATGAGAGGAAGTGTCCCAGGCTCCAGAATCACAGAATCATTAGGGTTAGAAAAGCCCTCCAAGATCATCTGATCCAATTATCTCCCTACTACCAACGTCACCCACTGAGCCCTGTCCCCAAGCACCACGTCCAACCTTTCCTTGAACACCCCCAGGGACGGGGACTCCACCACCTCCCTGGGCAACCCGTCCCAAGGCCTCACTGCTCTTTCTGACAAGGTCTGCGGACCCAGACCTGCCCATACCCATGACACTATGACCAACAGAACCCCCGGAGGCCCCGTGTGCCCCTCAGGGCTGTTCCACTTCTTGCTGTGATTAATACAGCAAGCAATAATCAATTTTTCCTGTTTCAGAAATTTTCATGGGTTGAGCCAGTAAAAATCTCCCCAGTGTTTTTGTAAATGACACACAATTTTGGATCTGGTTGGTGGACTTGTCTGTAATAATTCTGGTGTTAAGTTTCTTCTTCCTCCCTCTTAAATCTTTTACCAGTTAAGTTAGCTACAGCATGAGGTTTTTTGATCTTGACACCTGAGGTTTCTGGTGTATTTAAAAGTCAGAGCGAGACATTTTGTAGGGAATGTAGGGATCCTTCTTACAAAGCATTTTACACAAGGAGACCTCTTTCAGCTGATCCCTCTCTCCATGCTACACTGTTGACAACAAGAAGGAGAGGGATGACTGTGCCCAGCTCTGCTAATTCCGTCAGGGGAGAAGGGGGCTGCCGTGCCTTTTCTGCTTCAGTAAACAGGATGTGTCACTCTTTTCCCGGCAGATAACGTCACGCTGCAGATTGATGGAGTGCTCTATCTGCGGGTCATGGACCCCTACAAGGTACCGTCCCTGCTGTACTGGGGCATGGCTTGATCCTGAAGGCACGAGGCAGATTGCAGCCTCGAGCACCCATGGCTGTGCCCTGCAGGCTCTGCGTGTGCAGCCTCCCTCAGCTGGCCTCTGTGGCCCTCCTCTCCCGGCCTTCTCTCTGAGATGCATGCTACAGCCTCTGTCGGGTTCGCTGTGCTCCACAAGCGGGTGGGCTGAGAATCCCCTTCCCTGGGACTGCTCTCTTGGAGAAGGAGGTTGATGGGGAGAGTCTGTGGCAGGTTTTTCATCTTGGCACAACCTTTCCTCAGCTTGCCTCTTTTGGGATCCCTTTCAGCAACACCACAGACTCTCTTCTTACTGCTTTTCTTCTCCAGGCCAGTTATGGGGTGGAGGATCCTGAATATGCCGTGACGCAGCTGGCCCAGACCACCATGAGATCTGAACTTGGCAAACTCTCCCTCGACAGAGTATTCCGGGTGAGCAGGGGAGGTGGATACCAGCACTGCCAACATCTGGCAGCATCTCGAATCCCTGCGGGGCCTGTACGGCCAGGCTGATGCGTGTAACACTAACGTGCCCTTTGCTTTGATGGCATCTGGCTTCAGTTTCAGTCAACCTGTTTGCGAATCCTTGGAGATGGGTCTCGCCTTGGATCTTTTTGGCCAATGTCCAAACCCAGCTGGTGTGATTGTGTTTCCCTCAAGTCACCTACTCTTTGCTTAGGCCCAGTGATGAGTGTCCTGGCTGACCCGGTTCCGGGGGGCTGTAACCCTCGTGCTGCATTTACTGGACAGAAGCAGGAGCTGTTTGTGTTCCTGGGACATGTCTGTATCCAGCTGTAGACCAGATGCTTGTATCAGTAATTTCAGTTTGGGGCACTGCCCTTTCTAGGAGGTGACCCCTCCGAGAGTTGTGGAAAGCCTCTTGCCCTGCCCTACGCTTGTGGAGTTGGGATTTTCTGGCTGACCTTTGCCCACGAGACGAGGTGTCTGTTTCCTTTCTGAGCCCTGTCTCACACTAAGCACCTCTCCTTTGCTCTCTGCTGTTTCTTTCATGCCTGCCAGGAGCGCGAGTCCCTCAATGCCAACATAGTGGATGCAATCAACCAAGCCTCAGACTGCTGGGGCATCCGGTGCCTGCGCTACGAGATTAAGGACATCCACGTGCCCCCCCGGGTGAAGGAATCTATGCAGATGCAGGTTCGGCTCTCTGGGTGGGCGACGTGGAATGAGAGGGAAGTTTCCTCTTCCATGAGGCAAGGCTGTTCTCCATTCAGAGCTGGCAGCACTCTGGGCCATCCTGCAGGGTGGGGAGGCTGTTGGCACTTTGTGAACACGCAGCTATTGAGTAAATAATTCCCATTCTTATTTCTGCAGTGGTGGCCCCTGCCTAGTACATGCAAGCCCTGCCAGCTCTTTAAAATCCCCGGGGCCTGCTGGGCTCTGCAGGAAGCAAATCCCAGAGCTGGAGGTCTCCCCTTGAGGAAAGGGGAGTGCCAGAGCCCAGGGCAGGCATGGAAGGGGAGGAGGGGAAGCAGGATGGCCTTTTAGAGGTGGACCAGACAGGAGGGCTGTGTGGGCTGGTGGGTGTTCGTGGGAACAGTTTCTGTGAGCTGGCGGTGCCCAGAGGCATTACACCAAGTACCCACGTGGAGCCAGTGTGGCATATTGTCAGCAGAGTGCCCAGGGTGTGTTGTGGTTTGGGCTCACTGCTGCAGCAAACTGCATCTGGGAAGCAGAACCAGCTCTCGCTGGGGATCACTCAGAGTTTTGTAGCTGTCTTCTTACCCTTTGCTAAGCTGCGCTTGCCCAGTGGGGACATAAAAGCGTCTTTACTGCGCCTGCCCCATGGGTGGGATGTCCCCAGAGTGGCTGTGGCAGGCAGGCATCTGACCCTTGTTTGCAGGTGGAGGCAGAGCGACGGAAGCGTGCGACGGTGCTGGAGTCAGAGGGGACGCGGGAATCTGCTATCAATGTGGCTGAGGGGCAGAAGCAGGCCCAGATCCTGGCGTCGGAAGCCGAGAAGGCTGAGCAAATCAACAAAGCTGCTGGTAGCACCTTTGGCTAGAACGTGCCTTGAACACCAGGGGTGGTGCTCCCTGGGAGCAGACCGCTCTGCTGTGAGCCAGGCTGCTCTCATTCCTCCCCGCGGGGACCCCTGGGCTGTGCTGCAGCTTGGTGTTGCTTCCCCACAGCCCGGGGCAGCAGGAGAGGTGTTGCAGGACAATCGTAGTGCTATTGTTAGGGAGAAGGAGGCGTTGCATGCACCACATTTTCTTGATACACTTCGTGCAAGCGTGGTGTCACAGTTCTGATGTGCATTCCATGCTCCGTTGCAGGAGAAGCCAATGCCATGCTGGTCAGGGCCAAGGCCAAGGCCGAGGCCATTCAGCTCCTGGCGGCTGCCCTGGCCCAGCAGGTGAGTGAGGGCTCCTTGGGGCAGCCAAAGCTTTGGTGCCAGCACGGGAGGTGATCCCAGAGCTGGGGTGGCACCTGGCTTTCTCGCAGATGCCCCCTGGCATCTTGGCGAAGAGTTTTGCTGGCACCTGGGGCAGGCTGGGGATGTGGGCACGGCTGAGCTCTTGGTGGTGCGTGACTCGGCCTCCTTCCTGATGAGCCTCGGCCGTCTCTCCGCAGCACGGCAGCGCGGCTGCCTCGCTCTCTGTGGCCGAGCAGTACGTGAGCGCCTTCTCCAAGCTTGCCAAAGACTCCAACACGGTCCTGCTGCCAGCCAACACCGGCGACATCACCCACATGGTCGCACAGGTCAGTGTCGGAGGAGGGACCTGCCTCTCCTCAGAGCCTGAGGGAGGTGAAGCTCGCAGCCCCTGTGGGAGGTGGTTGTGCTGGGAGAGGAGGGATGAGATGAGGAATTAGGAATTAGGCCAATGGGTGGGTGTGAAATTGAAGGTGTGGGCAGGGGAAGCTGCTTTGCAGCATCCTGTGGGAACAGGAGGGTCTCTGTTGTGGCAGCCCCGGCCTGTGGGACTGGCCTGAGGCAGCTTGCAGCTGTAGGAGACAGCACCCTTCTCATCGTGCCATAATAAGCTGGCAAAAATACGAGGTGAGTGATGGCTTTCTGTCTCTTTGAGGTGGAAGTTTGCCTCTTCCCTCTCCATCCCTGTGCCCAAACAGGGCTGAACAGGGATTTGGGTCAGCTCCTGAAGGCACCGCAGTGCACTGGCAGGAGTCATCCCCCATGGGGCTGTTGGATATTGTGGTGTAGCACGGCAACATCAGGGCCTCAAACAGAGCCTCTTTGGAGTCTGCTATGATCCTGCCTACCTTGTGGGACCTGCCCTGTCCCAGCCCTATGTGTGTCCTGTCAAGAATTGCACAGCCCCACAGCAGGGACATTTCCCTCTGCCCCACAGGGCCTCCCCAGTCCCCATAAGCATGCGTTGTCTCTCCTCCCTCATGTCTCTTTCATTCCCTGCAGGCCCTGGGCATCTACACCACGCTGACCAAGACGCAAGCTGTGAAGACTCAGGACGAGATACCTCCAGCCCACGGGGACCCCCAGCCCCCCAGCACGGAGGTGCTGAAGGCAGAGCAGGCGACCTCCAGCTAGCGGTGCCCGGAGGACACTGGACACGCTGATGGCACAGCACCCGAAGAGAGGGGACGCTGGCTCAGCTGCCCTCCCCAGTGGGACTCTCTTCTTCTTCTTCTTCCCTTAGCCCTAATTTTGTATTTGGATTTCATCATGTAATAAATAGTACTGGTGCTGCAGCACATCCTGGTGGTGCTCAGGGCTGTGTGTCAACGCGGAGGGATGCGGCGCGAGGTGATGTTCATCCCGAGCAACTCGGGGGCCGGGATAATTTTTTAATTAATCCACAGAGGATTGCTGTGTGGGGCCGTGGGCTGCCTGTCCGTGTGGCTGGACTTGCGTGCAGCCTCGCACCGGGCTGGGTTTCACCTCACGTATTGCTGCCATCCTAAGGGGATGGGGACAGGGGTGCACTGGCTACTGGTGCAACTGGTGTCGGTGCTCAGCGAGGGGAAGGGGAAGCTCTGAGGGGAAGGAGAGCAGCACAGGGGGGTGTCAGGGACCCGAGCCATGCTCGGTGCGGAGGACAAACCCCCCAGGACCCCAGGGGACTGCTTCGGGGCTGAGGCAGGGGCCGGGCGGCGGGGATTTTCCCCGAGCCCAGCCCGTGGCGCTGAATTCACCACCGAAGCCCCCGCTCCGGCTGAGCTTGGGGGAGGGCCTCGGCTCCCTAAAAAGAGAGGATTTCGGAGGATTCCGCTCCGGGGAACGGCTCCCGGCCGCCGGAGGCCGCTGTCGCCTCTGCCTCGCCTCGCCTCGCCGCTGGGCGCTTCCGAGGGCGGCGCAGGCCGGGCCGCGGCGGCCGCAGGTGAGCGGGGCCTGGGGGGCTCCGGGGGGGCTCCGGGGGGCTCCGGGGCCGTGAGGAGGGAGGGGAAGGGACCGGAGAGGTTGGGGAGGGAC
>CM021797.1:9488212-9556731 GCA_011076525.1 Nettapus auritus | reverse complement strand
GGGCCGTGAGGAGGGAGGGGAAGGGACCGGAGAGGTTGGGGAGGGACGTGGGGGGTGTGGGGAGAGGTTGGGGGGCGGCGGGGTGGCTTGGGGGGGGGGGAGCGGGGGCACGGGGAAGGGGCGCTGGGGGGCGGGGGGGGGTGCATGTAGGGGTTGGGGGTGGCAGGGGGGTTTGGGGTGGACTGAGGGGGTTTGGGATGGACTGAAGGGGTTTGGGGTGGAAGGAGGAGGTTTGGGGTGGAAGGAGGGTTTGGGGGGTGTGGAAGGGGGCAGGGGGCAGGCAGCAGGCTGGGGGAGTTGGGGGGTGGCGGAGGGGATTTGGGGTACCAGGGGGTGGTGGCAGCACTCAGGGGTTTACCCGGGTTTGTGCAGGGGAGGTTTGTAGGGGCAGTGGGGTGCAAGGGGCGGTCGTCGCCTGGCCCCAGTAGGGCCGTAGGGGGCTGAGTTTTCCCGTTCTTCCCCGCAGGATGCAGCGGTGGCCGGTGCTGCTGTTCCTGGCCTGGGTCTGCTTTCTCTTTTTCGCCGGTATCGGGCTCTTCACGAGCGGTTTCCTGCTCACCCGGATCGAGCTCGCCAACAGCAGTTCCTGCTCAGACCCGCTCGCGCCACCGCCTTGGGACAAGGAGAGCCTTCCACCAGGCTCCTGCTGGCTGCCCCGCCGCTTTCCCAAGGCCGTGCTGGTCATCATCGATGCCCTCCGCTTCGAGTTCGCCAGGTTTAACCCAGCCAAGGTCAGCCCACTGCCCTACGAGAACAAGCTGAGTTTCCTGCACCACCTGGCCAGCTCCCAGCCCCGCCATGCCCGCCTCTACCGCTTCCGAGCTGATCCCCCCACCGCCACCATGCAGCGCATCAAGGGGCTCACCACCGGCTCGCTGCCCACGTTCATCGACGTGGGCAGCAACTTTGCCACCTACGCGATCCAGGAGGACAACCTGCTGGCACAGCTGGGGCAGAACGGTACGTGCTTGGGAGGGGGAACGTGGAAAACGCTGGTCAGGACCTTTATTCCTCTCTCTCCTTGGCGAGGGAGCTGTTTACCACACCTCTACCTGTCGGCTAATTTTTTCACCCTCGCCCAGATGTCAGTTGTGTCAGCCAGAGCTGTCATGCAGGCTGGGTTTCGTTGGCTTGTACTGAGAGCAGGAAGCAAATGGGAGCATGGCTGGGATTTCTGCAAAGATGGTGAGAAAGCAGGTGAAGGTGGCTGTACAGGCGGTGACTGTCACAAGGTCACCACCAGGAGCGGCTGTGAGAAGCCAAGGGCACTGCCAGTGGGTTGTGTTTGCAGTCGGGTGATAGGCCTGATAGGGGCAGAGCTGGGGCCAGGTATGTTGTGGGGGTGTCACACAGGGTGCCTGCGGCTGTCACCGTGTTTTCTGTGTGGTTTGGTGTTGTCTGGGTGTGTGAAGAGCTTGTTTGGATGGGATGATGGAGTGGAGAGAGAGAACTGGGCCTGGTTAGCGTGGAAAAGAGAAGACTGAGGGGAAACCTCATCAATGTGTATAAATATCTGAGGGGGAGATGTTAAGAGGATGGAACCTGTCTCTTTTCAGTTGTGCCCACCGACAGGACGAGGGGTAACGGACACAAACTGAAGCACAGGAGGTTCCCTTTGAATATGAGAGGGCACTTCTTTCCTGGGAGGGTGACAGAGCCCTGGAGCAGGTAGCCCAGAGAGGGTGTGGAGTCTCCTTCTCTGGGGATATTCTAAAAAAGGCGCCTGGATGCCTTCCTGCGCAGTGTGCTCTGGGTGATCCTGCTCGGCAGGGGGTTTGGACTAGGTGATCTTCATGGGCAGGAAGAAACCAGGTGCGGTTTAACAAGAGCGAGTGTAGAGTCCTGCACCTGGGAAGGAACAACCGCACATATCAGTACAGGCTGGGGGCCGACCTGCTGGAGAGGAGCTCTGAGGAGAAGGACCTGGGGGTCCTGGTGGGCGACAGGTTGACCATGAGCCAGCAGTGTGCCCTGGTGGCCAAGAGGGCTAATGGGATCCTGGCTGCATTAAAAGGAGCGTGGCCGGCAGGTCAAGGGAGGTGATCCTCCCCCTCTGCTCTGCCCTGGTCAGGTCTCACCTGGAGTGCTGTGTCCAGTTCTGGGCTCCCCGGTACAAAAAAGACAGGGATCTCCTGGAAGGAGTCCAGTAGAGGGCCACACAGATGATCCGGGGCCTGGAACATCTTCCCTATGAGGAAAGGCTGAGAGACGTGGGTCTGTTCAGCCTGGAGAAGACTGAGAAGGGATCTCATGAATGTGTACAAATACCTGAGGGGTGGGAGACAGAAGGATTTGGCCAACCTCTTCTCAGTGGGGTTAGGACAAGGGGCAATGGCCGCAAGATAGAGCACAGAAGTTCCTCACCGACATGCGAAAGAACTTCTTCATGGTGAGGGTGACGGAGCACTGGAACAGGCTGCCTAGAGAGGTTGTGGAGTCTCCTTCTCTGGAGATATTCAAGGCCCGTCTGGACGCCTACCTGGGCAGCCTGCTCTGAGGAACCTGCTTTGCAGGGGGGTTGGATCCGATGATCTTTCGAGGTCCCTTCCAACCCCTACAGTTCCGTGATTTTATGATCTTCAGAGGTCCCTTCCAACCTCAGCCAGTCTGTGATTGTGTCACCCAGAGATTCCTTCTAGGGCTCAGTGCAGCACGGGTGTTAGTCATGCCTGTGCCTGGGGTGAGGCGGCAGTGCTGGGCTGTCAGCTTCCCTGTGCATGAGAAACGTGGGCACGTGCAGTAAGTCATCAGAGGCCAAAAACACTTGTAGATCCTTTGCAGGGTTATGGTTCCTGCTCCCATGCTGGAGAGGCTCTGTGGAAATACCAAGAGGTGGCTGGTGGCAGACAGAACGAGGTCGGGCGGAGTGAGGGCGATGGAAAGTGGTCATGCTTTTGCCTTCTCTTTTCGGCATATGAAGTCCCATCACTGTCATGTTCCAAGTTTGAGCTCAGGATTTTAGTTTTAGGTCACTTGAGTGTGGGTTGGAGAGGAGCCATTGCTCCAGAGCCTGACCTGGATCTGCCTGAGCTCTTTGCACTATCGTGGGTAATGGCGTGACTCAGGTGTGCTCCCTGCTCCCATTAATTCCTTTCTTTCTGCCTCAGGAAGAAGAGTGGTCTTCATGGGTGATGACACTTGGGAAGGACTCTTCCCAAAGCAGTTTTTCCGCTCGTATTTCTTCCCTTCTTTCAACGTGAAGGATCTTCACACTGTGGACAATGGGATCCTGCAGCATCTCTATCCCACCGGTAAGCAGCTCTTCCCCAGGGCTTGGCTAACCCTTTATCTTACGCAGGGGTCTTGCTGCAAGTTTGGGGTAGGACTGCGGAGTTTTTTTCTATTCCAGAGTGGCACCGGGCGGTCTCACACACTGTTGTCTGCTGCCCAGGGTGCTCTTGCTGGATTTCCACAGATAAGCCAGCTTTCAGAGCCTGTAACTGCTTCTCTGAACACTTTTCCTCCGTCTGGGAGAGAGCAGAGATTGGTAGGACTGGGTTAGAGTTTAAAGTTGTTTTAGAAGTACGCTGCCAGGATGGAGCAGGAGGACCAGCTTTCTTCTCACACTTAATTTTGGTACGTGGCCACCTGGGCAGTGCCCTAGGACGTACCCAGTAGTGCAGCTCCGCGGTGGGAGGCTGGGGCACGGCGCTGCTCTCAGCAGAATTTCAGTGTTGATATCCCAGTCCTGGGGAGAAGGTGAAGTGTGAGACTGATTGGTGAATTTTGTGAGATTTCAGACTCCGCTCTGAGCACATGGGACTAGGGGAAATGTTCTTTGCTTTATCTGCGCGTAGATCTAGATAAATCAAAGTTGCAAAGGTCTTTCATGGGGAAGGTGGGGAATTTTCCCCAGCAGCGGGTGCTGCCTTGCAGGGGAGACACAGTTTGTCACTGAGCTGCAAGCGTGTTGGTTTTCGTGTGTGGTGACCCCAGAGCAGAGGAGAGGGGCTGGGCTGACTTTCTGCCTGGGGACAGCAGTGGTGTGGGACGCAGCAGGGCATGTTGATGAGTCTGACCTGAAATATCTCCAGGGAAGGACTGGATTTCTGCATTCTCCTTCTCCTGAGCCTCCCCTTGGTTTAGCTCAGTTTACATCAGTTTGAGTTGAGGGTATTTCAAGATGGCTTGGGTGACGTTGGGCCATTCCTCTCCTGAGGGGTGGTGAATGAAAAATACGGATATTGGGGCACTTGCCAGGCGTTGGGCTCCCCACAGCATGGCACCAAGGTGCAGAGGTCATCTTGAAAGACGGGAGTGAAAATGGCAGGAGGAGAAGAATCAGCAGTTTCCAGAGGCACCCAGACAGCTCTGGCTAAGGGATCCGGGAGGAGAACACGTTCCCAAATCCTCGGCTGTTATGTGACAAGGCTGCTCTTGTTCTGCAGTGGACAGCGGCGAGTGGGACTTGCTGATTGCGCACTTCCTCGGCGTGGATCACTGCGGGCACAAACATGGACCTGACCATCCTGAAATGGCTAAGAAGCTCAGCCAGATGAACGAGATGCTCAGGTGATTACCGCAGTGGTGGGGGGTTGCAGCTGTCTCCTGCTTTCAGCCACTTTGGTGAGATCTTCCCAAGGTGTTTATGGGTGGAGAGGTGAAGAGAGAACATTTACTGTGCCTTTTGCCACAGAAAATGGTTGTGAGCACCAGCAGATAAAACCCCAGCTGTGGGACAGTCTCAGTTGTGTAGACACACGTTTGTGAGGGAATGGCAAAGAACGAGGTTTGGTTTTGAAACCGAGGTTGTCTTCAGATCTTGGAGCCTTGGTTCTCAACCAAACCATCAGGTGGCGGTGCACGTAGGGTACAGCTGAGCCTCACTTTCTGCATCTCTAAAATACAGATTGTCACACTGAAGCTTGGCTAATATTTGAAAAATGTTTGGAGAACCCTGGCTAGGGAATGCTGCATTTAGTGCGCAGGCTCGTGAGTTGTGCCTTCATGTCAGAGGGCAGAACGGGATCCAGAAGTTCTGATCACAGCACAAAATGCTGTGGCTTTTGACTCAGGATTGGTTTCATTTTTGCTGCTGGAAGGAGGGAGTAACTTGTCTTTTTGCGTATGAGAATGCAGCATACGTAGTGTCATACTTGCTGCATCCTTCAGGGACAAATCCCCTCTTTCGTCCTTAAAAGTAGGAGTTTGCTCACACAGTGTGACAGCAATAGACAAGTCCCAAATAGGATCAGCCTGAAATTTGCTCCTATTGGGAACGTTCCTTGTGAATTGCATTTTTTTTCAGAAATCTCTTAAGGTCTTAAGGAACCAAGTGCTGTTCACAGGGGTTTTAGGCAGTATCGGTCCATTCCATCTGAATTTTCAGTTCGTTTTTGAAGCAGTCCCTGGCTGAGTTGTTAGAGCTTTGTGTCAGCACTCAGTTTTCCTCAGATCCTTTTGTGGGCTTCACCTCTGTCGTGCAGGCAGGCTCTGTGGGGACGTGTTGTCTCCCGCCTGTGCTCCTCGGTGTTGACCTTCCTTATCGTGCTGCCAGGTCCTTGGTGGAACACCTGGGGAACGACACCCTTCTTCTGGTGGCCGGGGACCATGGCATGACTGAGACGGGAGACCACGGAGGTGACAGCGAGAAGGAAGTGAATGCAGCACTGTTTGTGTACAGCAAAGCACCCCTGTTTGGCACTGACCCTCCGGAGGTGAGGAGCAGCAGATCCTCAGCTGCCACTGCCTGAGGTGGCATCCGGGGGGGAAAACTGCATCGTGGGGTACAGAGGGTAGCAGCACAGAGGGTAACAGCTCGATCGGGGCTGTGTAGATTGAGAGGGACGGGAGTCTGTCACCTTTCCTGAGGAAGTGGAAATGTGGAGCCAGTGTCTGAGACCCAGTCACGGACACTCAGAGGGATTCAGGCCCCTCTGGAGTGTTTGAGAGGGGCCTGGTGAGCTGTCAGACAGCCAGAACCAGACCCAAGTACCTGCAGGAATCCTCCCTCATCTGTCCTCAGTGGTGCTGAGCTGTAACCCCTCCTGCCTTCCTTAGCATCTCCTCTCAGCAGGGATCCCTTCCCCACCGTCCCCTCTCCCAGGCGAAAGTCTGCCTTGCTGTTTCCCTGCCAAAAGTCTCATTCCTCCCCTGTCCCTCCAGGAGCCCGAGGCCGTTCCCCAGGTGAACCTGGTGCCCACCGTGGCCCTGCTGCTGGGGGTGCCCATCCCCTACGGTAACATCGGGGAGGTGATGGCTGAGCTCTTCTCCGGGGATGGCGATGCCACGTCTGCAGCCCTGCAGCAGCTCTCGGTCTACCACGTCAACGCCAAGCAGGTGCGGGCACGGCCTTCTGAGCTGTTCTGCTCTTGTGTGGTAACAGCAGGGAGAGATTTGCTGGCAGTCCTGGGGTGGTGGCAGGGGTTAGTTGTGCAGCCCGGCCCCCTGGACACGTGGGGAATTTACTGCGCACAGCTTCTTGTGCGGGAGCTGCTCTCAGCCTGCTGGAGAAGGTGTGATTGCTGGTGGGAAGCAGAAGTGTGCTGTGTCTGCGGTGTGCTCGCAGAGGAGCAGGGTGCTTTGTCATTTAAAGATGATAATGTAATTTACTGTCCATTAGTCACCGAGAATATTCATCGTTGTCCGCGAGGAGTTAGCCTCATCCAGTGCTGTCTATTTAAATATTTGCACTTGGTTGTCTGAGGAGGTTTCTGGCTTGATCACGTTGGTCTTTAAGAAGCACTGGCTTACCAGCAAGGTTGTACAAGCCTGGGGGAGAGCTAGAGTGAACATTTGCCATCTGCGGGCAGGGGCAGGCTGATTCTGCCTGCACTCTGAGGAGACTGGAAGCCACGTTAATGTGTTTTTGGGACTGAGCTGCTCTACACTGCTGAGCAGCTTGATGTTTACACAGATGCCCTGCCCTGCTAATGCCCTCTTAAGGCTTTTCTTAAAACTTTGGGATTACGGCTGGCTCTGTTCCTGTGGTCTTGAAGTAAGAGGCAGAAGGAGCTCTCCTTAGCCTGTGGTACAGTGCATTAATGTACCCGTACTCAGAAAAAGAGAACAGTTTGTTTTGATCCACTACGAGCTATTTAATTTGATGTTTATCCTCAGGAGGAAAAAAAAAGGAAGGTGAAAGTTAGCATTGGGTTCAGAATAATTCCATTCTGAGGGGGTTATGTGAGGAAGGTGATGGTGAATCCCTTTCCTGGTGCTTCTTGCTGACCCTGTGTGCTCTCTCCTGCTACAGGTGGATCGCTTCCTGCGCTCCTACTCGCTGGTGGCTCAGGACCTGCCAGCAGAGCAGCTCCAGCGCCTGCAGGAACTCTTCTCCAGCGCCGTGGAGGAGCACGCTCAGCTCTTGGCCCAGGTGCAGGGGGCGACGCTGACGCCTCTGGAGATGGAGTCCAGGCTCAGCAGCCTCATCAGCCGCTTCCAGCTCTACCTGCGGGAGGCACGGGCTGTGTGCACGCAGTCCTGGGCCCGCTTCCATCCCCTGCGTATGGTGGGGGGCTGCGCCCTCATTGCTGCTTCCTGCCTGCTCTGCTACGTGGCCTCAGAGCTGGCCGCAGTGTCAGACTCCTTCTATCGCAGCTGCCTCCTTTACCCACTGCTTTGGGGCCTGGCGGTGGCTGTTCTGCTTGGTCTGGCCCGCACATTCACCCAGGAGGGGCTGGATCTCCTCCTGCTGTCGTCTTGTGCGGCCGCAGCTTCTCAGCTGGGCTTTTTCTGGCACTGGTGGGGCCGGCTCCCCAAACGAGCCCGTTTGGTGGGCAATCAGCCACCCTTGGCCAGCGTTGGCCCGAGGCAGAGGCTGCGAGCGTGGCTGGTACTGGCCTTCCCCATGGGCGTTCTCCTGTTCCGCTGCGGAGCTATGTTTTCCGATAGCTTTGTGGTGGCTGAGGCCCGGGTGGCCCCCTTCCTGCTGGCCTCACTGGTGACGTTGCTGGTGGGGAAGCTCCACTGGGACGGTCGCCTGACCGTGCCAGAAGGCCCCAAGCAGCAGCTCCTTGGCTTTTCCTCTTACCGGAAAGAGAGCTGGTACCTGCTGTGCCTGGTGGCCGTGCTGCTGGTCTGCGTGCGCCTCTCCGGTTTCTTCCACCAGTGCCGTGAAGAAATCCCTCAGTGCCGGCCCTCTGTTTTCCTTGCGCCTCTTGCCAGCCTGAGAAACACGCGGGCCAAGAACCTCTTCTACCTCCTGTGCGTGGCCTTGCTGGCCGGGATGGTGTATGCAGTGCGGAGCTGGCTGCGACACTACGGCAACCTGAACAGCTCGGACCCCCTCGTGCTCTTTGTGCGCTGGGGTTTCCCGCTGGTGGTCCTCTGCATTGCCTGCTACTGGGCCGTCGCCTCCAGCGCCGAGGACTCTCTCGGCAAGCTGCAGGAGCTGGTGCAGGTGGCAGTCGTCGCCTTTCCCTGGGCCGTCTACGGGTTGACGTCGGTGGGGCTGCTGCTCCTGCTGTGCCACCCCATGACGGTGTTCGCGAAGGACACGCGGGAGTCGGCAGGATCCATCGTCACTCCCTACCAGGGGGTTCCCAGCTCCGAAGTCGACTTCCTCCACGTCATACCTCAGATCTACAGGAGGATGCAGGAGTCTCAGAAGAATCGCCTGGAGCGGGGCAGCTGCAGGGCCACGGTGGCTGCGTATGGGCTGGGCAGCGTGTACTCGGCGGCCCAAGTCATAGCGCTCACCCTGCTGGGCTTCCTCTTGATGCTCCTGCACAGCGAGCGGCTCAGTCTCGCCTTCCTGCTGCTCTTCCTGGAGGCCTTTGTGCTGCTGCACATCCACACGCGTGCCAGAAGCCTCGCGGGAGACACTGGTGAGTCGGGGCTTGGTGGAGCGTCCTTTGTGCACCTTGAGCCTCATCTGCAGCCGCCTTGTCTTGGTTCCAGGGGGAGAGGTGGGGCCCTGTCTCCCCTCCTGGGGAATGGCAGTGCACTGGTCCTCCTTGGAGGATCCCCTTAGTTTTTTTAGCCTGCTTAAGTCCTCTATTAGGAGAGAAATGGGGGGAAATGTGAGAGAAGGAGGGAATCCTACCCCCATCCCTTCTCTCCAGGGTGTGAGCAGCCACCGAGCTGCTGCTGACAGAGTCTAGGAGCAGGGCAGGCAGCAGAGGGAATGTCTGGTCACACAGTGCCCTGTGCTGGCAGTCTGTCTGGTTTCTGTGTCTCAGAAGAGTGTGTGGGAAGGGAACCTGGAAGAAAACCTAGTAGGCTTCTTTGGATTGTCTTGTTCCTTGATGCTGATCTTTCCCCCCCCACCTTCTCTCTCTCTCAGAGTCCTTTTCAGTGCCCTGGTTTGCAGTCATCTCCTGGCTCCTTGCTGCTTCCCAGTTCTTCTACTCCACGGGCCACCAGCCCATCTTCCCGGCCATCCACTGGAACGCAGCCTTCGTGGGCTTCCACCTCGACCACAGCACGAACCTCCTTCCTGCCGTCCTGGTGGGCGCCAACACGTTTGCCTCCCACATCCTCTTCGCAGGTAAATCAATTTCTTCCTGGGCCGTTGAGCCTGAGCAGGCACGGCTCACTGCTTTGCCTCGTCTGGAGGCCTGCAGGCCGAGCGCGAGGTGATGAAGGCTCCGGCACCAGCAGCATCCTCACTGTCCCCTTCTGGGGCCAGTTCCCCTCCTGGGGCCCGTGACCTGCAGCCCCCGTGCAGTTGTGCCTGACCAGCAAGCTGGAGCTGGGGTACATGCATCCTGCACGTCCAGGGCATGACGGCAGAGCCTAGACTGCTCCTCCTCTCCTGGGCTCCCGGTAACTTCATGTGCCTTTGTCCTTGAGGTAGTCGGCTGCCCTCTGCTCCTGCTTTGGCCCTTTGTGTGTGAGATGCCCAGCTCACAGAGGAAGAAACCCAAGAAGGAGCCGCCGGAGGAACTGCCAGAGGTGGAGGAGCACATGATGGAGATGAGGCTGCGGGAGTCCCCGGAGAAGTTTTCCGCTGCTTTGTTGCAACTGGGGCTGAAATACCTCTTTGTCCTCGGGACACAGGTATGGGCTGAGGTGGGGTGGCTGTCTGAGAGGAAAACAGTGTGCGGTGAGAACCGTGGGGCACCCTGACGTGACAAAGGGGCTCAGCCAGGGCAGAGACAGGCCCAGGGGCGATACACCTGGTAGCAGGTGGAAGAGCAGATGCACAGTTCCCCTTCTTAACCGTGCCATTTGCCTTTTGCTTTGGGAGGGGCTCCAGCATGGAAGCAGAAGTGCAGATTAGGCTGCTTTCCATTTCCATCTGCCCAGAGTGGGAACATCTGTTCAGAAACTGCAGGGTTGTCCTGCTCCCCCTCGTCCCAGTCATGCATCTCTATTTGCACCAGCTCTGGTTTTCATCTCTTCTCGTGTTGTGGTGATGTAGGGAGCTCAGCATCAGAAATCTAATCCCACGAAAGGAGTGAGTGGCTGTCAGGGGTTCAGCCTTTCAGATCGCTCTCCTGTGTGGTCAGACCAGGGACAGTGCAAGGGAGGGGGCAGGCCCTTGCAGCAGGACAGCAGGAATGTCCCTCTCACCTCCCTGGTGCTGTCCCAGACCAGCCCTTTCCTCAGAGGGCCTGTGTGCACCACAAGCTGTTTGTGTTCCTGGCTTGAGGACACAAAGGAAGGGAATCCTCTTTGGGATGCTTATTTCTGACACGTGCCATACCAGCCCCTCGGGTGTGCATGGTTTAGACCTTCCGATGTGAACGTACTGCCCAGGAGGTCTCTCCAGAGTCACCAGTAACTTGTTTCTCCTGGTCTCCCCCACAGCTTCTGGCCTGTGTTTGTGCAGCTATGATCCTCAGGAGGCACCTCATGGTCTGGAAAGTCTTTGCCCCAAAGTAAGTCCCAGGAGTTGCTCCGATGCTGGGTGAGGGCTCCTATCTCTGACATCTCGGGTAGAGTTCACAGCCAGTAATGCTGGAAGTGACAATATGATCGATCTTTCATGACTTTTTACCTTGCAGAGGCTGTAAGAGTGTCCTTGACTCATTCTTGTTTCAAGTTCGGAGGGTGGATTTAAGCTAGAGCATTAAAGTTTCTCCTTGTGTTGATTTTCAAGGATACCCAGAGCTAAGAATATTCGTGCCAGGGAGCCAAAGGCAGAGCTATCAGAGCACAAATAAGATGCAGACCTTCGGGACAGCAGGCATTTGGTGTGTCCTTGGTCTCTGGGGATTTCCAAATCCCACTTGGGTGTCTTCCTGATCAGGCTCTAAACCAGTCAGGAGCCAGAGGCATGCTTTGCTTCCAGGCTGCAGGCAGCATGCACTGCTGGGGAGTGAGTGTAATTCAGGTTTCAGGATCCGTGGTGCTAGCAGCCTCTCAGTGTCAGGGAAAACTGCTGGGAGTGAGCATAGCACGCTGCCTGTGATATCCTTACCGACTCTGTTGTGCCTGCAGGTTCCTCTTTGAGTCGCTGGGCTTCGTGGTGAGCAGCATCTGCCTGCTGCTGGGGATCTCCCTGGTGCTGCGTGTGGACTGTGCCGTCAGCACCTGGTTCAGCCAGCTTCAGCTCAGGTAGCGGTGGAGACGTGGGGATCCTGACCTGCTCGCCGGCCGAGGCTGTGGTCGTCTCCCTGCTTCCCTGGGGCCGGGAGGGATACCCCAGCCGCCAGCAACGAGTGCCTGCTGACAGCAGTCGGGGATTATCTCCAGCTCCGTGCCTCAGCGTCGCACAAAAGGACCGGTGCCAGCGGTTCCCCCCTCGCCGCGATGCTCTGCGGGGAGCGTGTTTCTCAGCGGCTGAGGCTGGAGCTCTTGCTGGGACTTTGTTAGCAGCAAGAGGAAGCCGAGAAGCAAGAGTCCTGAAGTGCTCCTCTGGGGAAACAACATCAGGAGGTCTCGCTGCTACTTTCCTGACAGCTGCCCCCACTGTGCAGCCGGTAGGCTGCAGGGGCCGGCAAGGTGCCTGGAAACATCACCTTGCCTGAGCAGAGACATTGACTTACTGGAAGGGGACTGCTGAGGAGGGGAGGGAAGGGGAAGGGAGGAGAGGGAAGGCTACGACCCTGCCCTCTTGCTGGGTCCTGCAGCCGGTACCGCTTCTCTCCACATGCTCAGTTCTCACGCTGGAATCAAAGTGCACATGGTTATACATGCAGGTGGTTCCTGGGGTCTCGGTGGCAGCTGCTCCACTGTCAAGCCAGTTTGTTGGTCTGTGTGAGGCCCGTCCTGCCCTACACTCCTATTTTCCTAGTCTTCCTTGGCACTACTAAGGGCACTGGGGAGCAGGCTTGGCTGTCTTGTACAGCCAGCAGCAGGCTTAGCTTGTTGGGAAGGTGGTAGCAGGGAGAGCTGTGCCCATGGTGGAGAAGCTCCACATGTGGTCTTGGCCTGGCAGTGTCTTCACAGACGGGGCTGTAGCAGCCAGGGCTCCCCGTCTCCTCCTGAGCACATGCCACAGGATGCCAGCAGTTTATTGGGAACGGTTGAGTTGCATCCAGACGTAGTGACAGAGCATCTGACTCACCTCTGTATTGCGCCTTGTCAGGAGGAAGGGGGAGTCTGGAAAAGCTCTCCTAACTGCAGGAGCAGCCTTGGTGTGTGCTGGGAACAGCTGCTTGAAAGCCCTGAGCGGGTGACAACTCCTCTGCGAGGTGGCTTAACCTGCTGGTATCTGCATACGTGCTGAGGGATGTTTATGTCACCTTGATGGGATCCCACGCACTGCAGAGGATGGCGCCTGTGATCCAATACTTGGTGCTTATCTCCCTCTTAACCTTGCTTTTCTGCGTGGGGCTTTGTGCTGCAAGCGAGCTATCTCCTACCTGCCCTTGACTGCTTTCATTCAGGAGGCGTATTTCTGTGTGGGCAGGCGTGGGAGGCAGTGACCATGGTGCCTGGCTGCATTCCAGCTAAATTCCCCCCGCACTGCTGATCTGAGCTGGGATTTCTTACTGCCCTGAACCACTGTGTGGCATTACTTGGTGCTATGAAACCTTTCATCTCTTTCTCCTCTGGAAAGAGCTGGGGACTGCTTGCCTAGGTTTCCAGCTTTGATTTTTGTTCTGGTCCCCGTTGGGTTTTTAACTCATGCATCATAGCTGCCTCTGCTTGAGTTCCTCACTGCAAACTGCCTGTGTAACTCCTGGGCTCTTCTTCTCCTCTGCCCTGGAGAGTCTTGGGGAAAGCGTCTCGCTGCTTCACTGATCATTTGAGTTCTTGCTAACAGCCTCAAGTGCCCAGCAGCTGTAGAAAATATCCCTTGAGGACAGGTTTAGTTGTATTTTGCCTGAGCAGGGTGGTTGATGCTTGCTCACGTGTTAGGGTGCAATTCCAGAGAGGCTTGCACTGCTCTGATTTCGGCTTCTGTTGCCTGGCCACCTCCTGACCTGCCTTTGCTTTTCCACCTCAGCCTTGCATCTCCCTGCCCTGTGGGCCTGTCCTGCTTAATTTCACCTGACAAAACCAGGGACTGTGTTGTAGCTGGCGCAGCTGCCTTGGCTGGCTCACTGCAACCTGGTTGCATGCACACTGGTGCTGGTGCAAGGACAGGGGCAGCAGCATTCAGCTGGGAACTGGGGGGACAGGAAGGGGGCAACCCACAATTAGATGGGCTTAAGCAGTTTCACCCCTGAATATAGTTTTTTGGCTGTGTGCTGTGACTCCTTAGTGGCCAGAGGGTTCTCAGGTACCGCAGGGGTCATGCTGAGGGGTGAGCGTGCATTTGTGTGGAGAGAAGGGAAGGGATTGAGGTAGTGGCTCCCCAGTGAATTTTCATTTAACATGAGGTTAATGTGTTGCTAACCCCCAAGGCTGGGGCCCCCATAGGTCTTCTCAAAACCTCATAAACTGGTCAGGAGCTTGCTGCCCGAATGTCTGTGTGCTGGCAGAAGTCCTTATGGTCACTAAGGCTGAAACACTGGCCTGTGACACCCCTGCTGCTGCCACCAAACCCCTGGCCTTTGTTCTCTCCCACCTTTGGGACTAGGTCCTCTTTCAACAGCTGCCGTCATGCCGCCAAGCCTTCCCGTGCCTGTTGTTCATGGTTGGAGCGCTCAGCATCCTTTCCTCAGCCCGCCGTCTCCTAAAGATGTGGCCTCTGTGGTCCTGCTGGGGCTGGAGGCTCGCAGCCCAGGGAGGCTGTGGCAGGGCAGAGGGAACAGAGCTGCAGCTCCCTAAAAACACGCACACGTGTCTCACCAGAGACCTACCAGACAGCGTTGAGTCCCCACTGAGGAATATAAATTCCAACTTTTAAAGTCAAAATCAGGGCTGTTTTAGCCCCTTCCCGTTTTAATAGATTTGAGCCTGTGACAAAAGCTGAAGGTCCATTGGGGCGCTTCAGAAAAATCATTCTGCCTCCTCATGCCTCTCCAGAAATACCGTAACCTCATTCCCCGAGTCCTCTCACAGAGGTCTAAGGATGCACTTCAGCTCACTTCAGCTGGGTTTTCTACTTGTGGGGGTGAAACTGCAAGTACGTTGTTGTCACTGTGGACAGAGGACTGGCCACTCGTGCTGGTTGTTCTGCCAAGGGAGGCTGGCTACTACACCAAAGAATTTAGAGTCAAGAAGAGTTTTCCAAGGGCTGGAGATCCTCTTTCTCTCACTGACATGTTTAGTCTTTACAAGCCTTCCCAATGGCCCTCAAGCTGATTGTTTGGCTGCTGTTCTTCTGAGTACGTTCAGGGTGACAGAGTTAACATTTATCCAAGGCTTGATGACCTTGGAATGACAACATGCTGCTGGTGGTGGAACAGACGTGGCTGTGCTTGTTTATTTAAAACCCCAAAAAGTGTATGGTCGAAGGTACCCACCAAAGTCCAAAACAAGGAAACTCAATTTGCTGGGGGAGAAGGCTCTGCCCTGTATCCTCCCCTTCAGGTTGTCACCAGAGCTGGCTGGTTCTCCCAAGCAGCTCAAGCACGCTGGAGGGAGCTGGGCAGTCCTGACCCTTCCCTTCCTCCCGGCCACCACGTCCGCAGTTCAGAGCACTCCAGGTGGGATGTCCTGTGGGGTGGGATGTCCTGGGAGGTGGGTGGAGAAGAGGGCAGCATTAGAGCAGGCCAGGACTCCAGCACAGCGCCCGGTCTCTTGGTGGCACAACTTGGAGGCAAACCGGTGTTGGCTGGATGCTCCTGAGCTGTGTTTTTTTGGGGGTGGAAATGCACAAAGTGATGTGGGGCAGCCCTGGGGGCAGTTATTGCATGTTTTATTTCTGGTCTGTGTGTTCCTTGGCTAAGTGTGACACCCTCAGGGGGGAAGTTTCCCCCCTACGCCCCCCAAAGCCACCCATTTTGGTCTGCAGCGTGCCCTGCTTGGCAGTGGCTCCCTGTCTGTCTGTGCAGGAGGGGAGCTCGGCCACCATACTTCCTTATCCCTCCTTGGTGGGCCAGACCCAACAGGCAGTGAGGGAATTTTTGGTGTCCACTTTATGCTGAGTGGAAAACCAGCAGCTGAAGCCTTCCACCACGGTGGGGAAAGCAGCTGTTGGGGGGCTCCCCGTGCCCTGCTGCTTGCAGCATGGGGGCTGTGCTTTGGGGACGTCGTGGCTTGGGATGTGTCCCTTCCCCGCAGTCAGTTCCCGTGCCCCTTTCACACCCCTTCCCCTTCTGTCTGGGGGCTTTTTCCCCACAGAACGGCCAGGAGCAGGAACAACACGGGAAGGCGAATCTCGCCAGCTGCGAATTTTGGACCATCCCGGCCGCCATCCCCTCCTCCGCGCTCCTTCGGCCGTTGCCCCGGCAACGGCGTCTTCCCGCCTGCCCCGCCGACCAATGGGACGGCGGGGCGGGCGGGCGGCGGCCAATCAGAGGAGGGCGGGAAGGCGGGCGGCGGGCGCCATGATGCGGCGGCCGTGAGGCGGTGGCGGCAGCCATGAAGCGGCGGCGGGGGGCGGCCCCGGAGCCCGGCTGCCTCCGCGCCTGGGCGGCCGAGAGCGAGGCCCTGGCGGGGCGATGGCGGGTGCGGAACTTCCCTCCCCGCTCCCCCGGGGCTGCTCCCGGGCCGGCTGCGGTGCGAGGGCAGCAGGTGAGTGCGTCCCTTGCAGGCAGCGCGGTGCGCCGGGCCCCGAGGTGCTGAAGCGGCGGCGAGGCAGCAGCGAGGAGCCTTCGGGGAGCTGCTGCTGCAGATGAGGGGTGAGTGGAGGCCCGGTCCCCGGCTTCTGGTTGGCTGCGGGCAGGAATTGTGTGGGGTGGAACCGGCGGTCCACAGGGCTGCAAAAGCAGTCGTTAAGGTTGGAAAAGCCCTCCGAGATCATCTGGTCCTGCCATTCCCCTACCCCCAATGACACCCACTAAGCCCTGTCCCCAAGCACCACGTCCAGCCTTTCCTTGGACACCCCCAGGGGCGGTGACTCCACCACCTCCCTGGGCAACCCATCCCAGTGCCTGACTGCTCTTTCTGAGAAGAAATGTCTCCTCATTTCCAACCTGGACCTCCCCTGGAGCTACTCGAGGCCATTCTCTCTGGTCCTATCACTAGTTACCTGTGAGAAGAGGCCGACCCCCAGCTCCCCACACCTTCCTTCCAGGTACCTGTAGAGAGCCATAAGGTCTCCCCTGAGCCTCCTCTTCTCCAGACCAAACATCCCCAGCTCCCTCAGTTGTTCGTAGGACTTGTGCTCCAGGCCCTTCACCAGCTTCATAGCTCTTCTCTGGGCATGCTCCAGGGCCTCAGTGCCCCAGGAGACACAGCTGGGCTTTGGAGTACCTGGAAAAGGTGAGCAAGCCCTTCCCTGTGAAGCTGCAGGGCGGGGCTGCTTGTAACAGTGCTGTGTTGAGGAGCTGTAACTGGGCAAGGGAGGGATCCTGAGCAGAGAGATGCTCTAAGGAACAGTTACAGAGCATCACAGGGGCTGGGTTGTCCTGTGGTGATGCCTGGGGAGACACAGCACAGGAAACCTGTGCAAGGGGACAGATCTGTGCTGGAAGAGGGTAGGCTGCTGGTGTGGTGTTCTCTTGGAAGTGCCGGAGGTCTCTGGACTGGAGAACTGCAACACTTGGCTAGCAGGGAAATGGGTGGCTAAATCAGTGTTGGCAGCTGGAGAGGTGGGTGACATCTGCTGTCTCTCTGGGTAGTGCAGTCCTCAAGCTGTAAAATCTCACAACAATAACATCAACAAAAAAATCTTGACAGGAAACTTCTGTTGTCACAGAGCAGGATGATAACACATCAGTATGGATGGCTGTAGTGTTTCTCCAAGCCACATACAAGCTGCTCAATTTCTTGTCGGACTGGCTTTGATTACAGGGCTGCCAGCTGCCCTCCCCACCTTGCCTCTGGAGCTCACCGTCCTGTACAACTCCCTGCTGTTCGTTATGGGGACATCTGACCGTGTTATCGAAGGAAAAGCAGAAGGAATACGCCAAGGGCTCCTCAGGGGTAAGGAGAGCAATCTCTGAGCTTTGGTGATGTCCCGCAACCGGCCAGAGGAGGGGGAACTGTGAGCGAGGAAGGCTGCATCTGCCAGGAATGGAGGAGGCGGAGCTGCTTGTGGCTGTGGGTGATACTCAGCTGTGTGGTGGTCGGCCTCCTGCGGAAGGGCAGAAAGCTTTAAGGGAAATGAGAGTTTTCAAGGCATTAGGTGCCAAGTCTCTAGCAAAGTTGTAGTGTCAGTAGAAAATAAGTGGCTTTGTTAATTATGCTGTGCTGGGTTCAAAGAAAACTTGCTGAAAAAGACTGCAAGTTGGAGAGGGATCTGCAGTGTTGGCACATGCTTGCTCCTGGGCAGATGTCCTCAGGAGGACTCAGCAAAACACAGGTGTCTCCTGTGTGTGCAGTCATCAACTCCACCGTCCGAGAGCTTGGTTCCTGCACTGCTTCTGTAGCCTAGGCTAACCCATAACCCCCTCCCAACTCTTGCTGCGAGGAGTCTTTCCTTGCTTCAGCCTTCCTCTCCCTCTTGGGAAGGTGTCTGTTACGAGGCCTTATGGCTGTTACCTGTTGCCTTATGGTTGTTTCTTGTTTTTCCGTGTTTGGCTTGCTTTTGATTTTCGGCTTCTCTCCCTTCCAGTTCTGGAGGCTTGCGGAAGCTGCGGGCAGGACCTTAGCACAGAGGAGCTGTGGCAGAAGGTGCTGCAGGAGGTAACCGACGAGGAACTGCGGGCCCCCTTGCAGAGACTGGGGGCCCTGCAGGCAGCGTGGTGGCTGGCCGACAGCCGCCTGCGAAGCGTCGCCGGCCTCTTCCAGCTCCTGAGCAGCGCTGAGGTAACCAGGCATGTGTGGGTGCTGTTCAGTGTGTCACCCCTACAGCTCAGGAGTGTGCATTAGTCATCTTCTCTTAGCCTTGGGGGATCCTTAAGCTGGCTGCCCCTCGTTGTCCTGCTGCCTCCTTCACTCAGCAGCTGGCATCTGAAGCTTTTCTGGGCAAGTCAGGTGTTTTGCACCTGTGGGTGGGCATGAGCCAGCTCCCTGTGCCTCAGAGGGATGGCGCCCGACTTGTTTCCTGCTGCCAGCAGCCCAGTTCAGCCTGGTGGATGAGAAGTGCTGGTATTTAGCTTTTCGCTGTCGCTGTGAGTTTCCGTGTAACCACAGTGTGTGCCCTACCTATATCTGTGCAGACCCAAATAAATACCTGCCAGCTTGCTAAAGAACGCAGAGCTGACATAAATAATGTGTTTGTCATAAATCCCACTCTGCAAAATGTTTCCATAGCGTTTGGAGATCTGAGTGCTTCCCAGGCCGCGTGAGTAAGCCTCTGCCCGCCATCCACACAGCTCCTCTGCATTCATGGGTCCTGGCGTAGCTCCCACATGCTGCGGCCCTGGGCCTTGGGGTGCTGAGCCAGGAGGCTGGGGCAGGCTGGAAGGGGGCAGCTGTGGATGGTGGGACAGAGAGGAACCTCTTCTGCTGATCAGGGGGACCAGGTTATGTGAGGGGAGCCTGTCTTCTCAATGCCCTCAGGCAGCACCCAGATCTGCCTTGCTGGGTGTCCCTCAAGCTGCAGCTCGCTCTGAGGTGGCGGGATGCTGCCTGGGGTCAGGAGTCACACTGAGGAGCTGGTAGGACCTTGCTCCTCAGCACAGAGAGCGCTGTGAAGGGTTTGGTGGGAGTTCTGTTCCCCTGTGCCCCGGGATCATGATTTCCTGCTCTCTCTCTGTGTGCTCACAGGACCCAGGGAGAGCCCCCTCCAGCAGAGGGGAGAACGAACTCCTTGCTCTCCTCAAGGCATGGAAAGTGCCACCTGAGGGGGCCTCCACATCCCTAGTACAGAGCGCTGAGGACTTGAAGGAGACCCTGTGCACTGCAGCAGCCTTCCTGCAAGGTTTGTGGGGTCATGCCCATCCCTACCACCCCTTCCCCTTGTCTCTTGTCCCACAGCCCCCTCTCCCTGATGCTGTCCCCATCACTTTTCCCAAGCAAACCAACCCTTGGGCTTTTCAGGGCTCTCCTGTAGGAAAAGGGCCTGGGCTGAGCCTTTGGGTCTCAGTTTTGCCATTTAGTGTCCAAAGAGCTTCTCTGCTTTGTTCCCAGCTAAGTCTCTGCTGTCACTTATTTTTCTCCGCACGTCTGTGGCTTTATGCTGATCTTTTAGAAAGTGGAAGCCTGGCAGAGGAGAATTGTTCTTTCCTTTGTCTTCTGGTGCCTGCCTGTTTGCAAACACGTTGTTCCTGCTGGATTACAGTGCTGTGGGAGCCACGCAGAGCTGTTGTGCAGCCCTGTAGCCTGGCATTGCAGCAGGTGATTGATCTCATCTGACTGCTGTGTTCTGTCCTGGCAGAGCTTTTTGTTCACTCGCTGTCCTGCCAACAGCTGCAGGGCAGTCAGAGCTGCCTTGCTGTGTTCGGTCTGACACGGGGCCTGTGTGCACATAGGGAGAGCAGGAGATGCTGCCTGCAGACCTCTTAAAAGTCTCTAGGGAGGTAATAGTGCTTCCAGCAGGGAGGAGACAGATCTGAAGGTGTCATAAGCAGGCATCTCGGTATCTGGGCTTGGAATCTGTTATTGTTTCTACTGGATGCTTCCGCAGAGCGTCTCGTTTTTCTGTCAAACAAAAGGCATCTGTGGCAGGAGGAGGGAAATGGCACATTGGGGCGCAGTGTGGCCTGAGCCATGGGCCTGGTCCCTTTGTGGGGGGCTGCTGGAGCCCCCCAGAAGGGATAAAGGAGAGGGGGATCTACACACGCTTGTTCAGGGGCACGGCTGGGTGGGAAGGGGAGCTGCAGAGCTGAGGTGTCGGTCTGTCCTAGGGCTACAGGAGCTGGAGGCCGGGAACCTCCCTGCTGCCCTCTCCCTTCTCCAGGAGGCTGCAGGAGGATTCTGCTCCAGGAAGGTCCTGGCCCAGATCTACACCTGCCTCGGCTGCTGCGCTCGGCAAATGGTAATGGCCAAACCTCTGCCCTGCTGGCAGGAGAGGGGAAACAGAGAGAGCTGCCCGGGGAGGCTCAGGCTGTCTGCGCTGCCTCCGTGTGGTCCTGGGCTGCTGCAAGATGTGCGGAGCAGAAGTTACCCCCGTGGCCCCATTCTCCTTGGGCAGCCATAAAACCCAGTCGGGGTTTTTGTCTGAGCGTAAAGGATGGATGTAACGAGAGAGGCTCAGAAATCAGTTCTAGGGAGGGAGGGAGGCTACAGTGCTGCAGCCTAGTGAGAGGAGTGTGCTGCCTTGTAGCAGTGGGGTGAGTTCTGCGAGGCAGCCTGGCAGTGCAGAGGGGCTGGGAGTCGCTGGGATATCCCGTACGAGCCTGCTGCCCTCCTTTAGGGGGATGGCTGGAGTAGCAGAGCAGAATGGTAAAGGTGTCAGCAAGGTGTCCTTGAAACTCGCATCTCTTCCCATCGACCTAGGGCAAGCCTCAGACAGCCCTTCAGCACCTGAAGCGGGCCCTCCAGGTGGACTTCCAGTGCCTTCCTGCCCTGTCGCACGTGGCAGCAGTGTACCAGGAGCTGGGGGAAATGGATGCGGAGCTGCAGGCCCTGGGTCTGCTCTATGAGGTTTGTCTGCTTCCCCTTCTTCTGCTGCAGGCTAGTTTTTTACCCAGCAGAGCCTGCAAAGAGCTTCGAGCAGGTTTCTGCCTTACAGGGGGCTGGTTTACTCTGCTGTTTTGACATCAGGGGGCAGGAAGGAGCCCGCTTGGTCAGGAATCCCTGCGCAGCACCTGGCTGTTGGATGTAGCAAGACCTCTGAGTCCCTGTTCATGTTCTCAGCGGCTTGGGAGAAGAGGCTGTGCTCTAGTGTCAGAGAGTATCAGTCTTTTAACAAGGAGCTCGTAAAGAGGCCTTCACGAGGCATATTGTGGCTGTGAGGGAGTGTTCATTAGCCCCAGCAGCCTTGGTCTGTCTGGGAGGAGCAGGCCACAGCAGGAAACACTGAGTTGGCTCTTCAGATGTTTGAAATGTGTAACAGACGAACGCAGCTGCAGAGAGCGAGCTCTCATTACTGATGGCCCAAGATCTGGTCTAACCGGGTCTGTGGCTGTGATGGGAGGTGCTGTTCCAGGCAGCTCGGAGCACCTTCAGCCCAAAATCTGAGGCGCAGCATCCTCTGGGTGGTCTTGCACATCTCCTGATGCTGTGTCTCTGTGATTCTGGCTGGCTCTTCCTTTTTACTGGAAATGGCTGTGCTGTTAGTAAGAGCAGTGTGGTTGTGCCTGTGGGGTACACGCAGCCCTTCTGCTTGTCTGGCTGCATCTGCAGATGCCAAAAACAAGTGATTGCAGCTGCTTAGGACTTGAGCAGGGTTGTGCTAACCGTGTTTTCTGTTCCTGTTTCACAGGCTTTGGAAAAAAACCCTCCGTCAGCTGCTTCCTCTAGTCCGTATTTTCTAATCCGAACAGAGCTCCTCGTCTGCACACCAGTGCTCGCTTCCCTCCTTCGCCATCGCCAGCCCTCTGAAGTGAAGTACCTGCTGGCACAGCGCTGTCTTCAGGAGGGGAGGTAACAGCTGCCTCTGGACCGCTTGCAACGCGCTGCTTGTTTGGGATCTGCGGTTTTTCTCCATGCTCCTGCGTCTCCTGAAGTCCTGGGGCTTGAAACCAGAGCGAGTACGGTGCGGGGAGCGCCTGCAGGCTGGTGGTTCAGGTTCAGCCTGGCTGTTGGCACTTCTTGGGCTCAGCCTGCTGCTTCCACCACGTGTCCTGTCCCTGTTGCAGGGTGGCTGACGCAGTGGAACATTACCTGGATTTCCTGGCTGTGCTTCAGGAGGGGCTGCAGCAACAGGCAGGTATTTGGGTGAAGAGTTCCCTTGGGAACTTGGCAGATGAGGTTTGGATCCCCATCCTAAGGCCTGGGCCTGGACTTCATACTCGGACTCCAGGCTTCAGTGTCTAGTTTGAGATGTGAAGGAGATGATGAGGAGGGGCTGGCACCTGTGGCATGTCTGCGTTTGTATTCACACCCATGAACCCACTGCTGTCTGGAGAAACAGCTTCCCTTTAAACCTTGGGAAGCAGCTGTGGGCCTGGTTTTGGATGGCCTTCACTTCAGGAGCAGGGGTTTGCCTTCTTGGCTGTTGCTGCCTCAGCTTCTGCCTCCCCCAACATGTCTGTGGACAAGGGGCTGAGCTTTGCAGGGCAGCAGCTCCGGATTCCCAGTTATTGCAGGGTCCTGCTTCATAGGATGCTCTGTCTGAGCCCTGCTGTCACTTTTGCTCCCCAGGTGCCCCTGGATGGAGGCTCAGCTCTGCCCCAGATCCCCGAGGCGTTCCTGGAAGCAGCATCCGCCTTGGAGCAGGGCGGGAGGCACCGGGATGCCATAACGGTGTGCGAGGAGGTCATCAGCAGGACAACTGACCTGATCCCACGGACGTTACGAGATGAGGAGGGGCTGGAGCAGCCAGAGAGCCCCTCACCAGGCGCGGGGCTGGCCGGTGGGCTCCTGTCCCAGAAGAGGGAGAGTCTGCGCTGCCTCACGTGGAGAGCAGCTGCCTACCTGCACCAGGGCTGGGTGTGGGTCAAGCTGGGCGAGAACAAGGAGGCCATAACGCAGTTCAGCAGGTGATGAAGTCCCCCAGGAACCCAGCAGGCAGCAATAACTGGTGTGGGCAGAGCGCAGATCGGCGTGGGGGCTGATGTGACAGCTTGCAGCTGACTTCCCAGCCCAGGCACGGTGCTGAAGTTCATCTGTCCTCCCACCTGCAGGTGCCTCGGTGAGCTCTTGCGGTTCCCCCTCTGTGGGCCTGGCGCAGAACCCACAGGTGAGGCTGTCCGCAGCTGCGTGGGGAAGGGAGCAGGGCTGCGGTGTGGCAGGAGGCACTTTCCTCTGAAGGGACAGGCTGGCTGCACTGGGGCTGGGTTTGCCCTCAGCTCTGCCTCCTTCCCTGTTAGGTGACATTAAGTGGTTGTGACCTGAAAAGCTTCTTGGTATGAGACTCCAAGGGGTAGATTTGCACCGGTTTTTGCAAATACACAGCCAAAGGCCAGGCTGCTGCCTGCCGAGGTTGAGCTGTAGGCATGTAACATACTGAGCTCTCGGTGTTCTTTGCTCGTTCCCTCTGCTGCCTCCTCGCCTCTCCCAGCCTGGCAGCCTGAAGCTGAGCTCTGCCACGAGATGTTTGTGGAGCAGGGGAGCTGGCAGACGAACAGCCAAGTAGCCGCGTGGCCTGTTTTACCGCTACCCTGTGATGTGGGGGCAGTGTCCGGAGGGTGCCGTCTGCAGGTGTGCGCGTTTTTCTTTCCGTGTCAGGGAATCTCCTTCCAGAAGTGGAGGTTCTCCGGAAGATCAGGTTGCTTTCCCTCATTGGGCGAGGTACGCGGTTCCTGGAGCTGGGGAAGCACAAGGAGGCTTTGCTGGATTTCCAGTACGGCTTGCAGGTCTCGCCAGGTGAGAGGCTTTTTTTGGGGGGAGGCATGGGCACCCAGACCAGCTCCTTCTGCTCAGTGCTCCAGTGGTGCTGAAAAACCGTAGGGAGGTGAGCTTCAGCAGGGTCTGCCACACCTGCTGGTCCCTGTCCTGACCGAGGTTCCTTCCCAGAGCCTCGCACTGGGGCTGCTTGCAGAGAAATCTGGCCCAAGCAGAGGAGTGGCTGGCTGTGCTGCAGGGCTGATGTCATCTGCCTTGGCTTCTGTCCTGGCTGCCAGCCCCGGGGCTGATCAGAGCCCGTGATGCAGCTGGGAAAGTCCTCCCCCATCACACCACCTCTCCTCCGACGTGTCTCGCAGGTGACCCAGCTGCTGCCTCTTACCTGGTGCAAGCCCTGTGGAAGCTGAACCGAAAGCAGGAGGCGGCTGCTCACTGGCGGAAGCACTTGGAGAGCCCCGCAGGGGAAGATGGGCAGCAGGAAGGGCAGGGAAGGTGCGCTGTGGGGCGTTTGGGATGTGCTTTAAACTGGGGGCAGCTTATCTCAGTGCCAGAGGGGCTCCCCCCTTGTCTTCTTCAGGAGGGGTGAACTTCCTAGTAACACCAGGGGAATGCCACGGGCCTTACTGCTGCAGCACCCTTCTTTTTCAGGCCCTTCCCCTTGTATCTGGTTTCGTGTGCGAAGCAGGCAGCCTTCCCGCAGAGGGGATCTCTTGCCAGCAGCATACAGGATTACCTCAGGACCACGAGCAAGGATCCCTTCACCTAACTCAGGACTCAAAACTGCTCTTGGGTGAAGCTGGATTTCCCAAGAGACGGAAACAACAGATTCCCTTTTCTAATAAAAGCCTCAGCTCCCTTCATGTCTCTTTTTCCTATGCCCTCTTTCCTCCAGCACTTCAGAGCCAACATTTGCAATGAAGATCATGGCCTCGCCGTGGGCTATGCCCCGGGAGATCGGGGTGTAGATCCCCTTGTTCCTTTGAAGCTGGCATCAGCTCCTTGCCATCGCTCCCTGCTCCAGGGTGGTGGTGGAGCCAGACGGGCTCAAAAAGCAGAGTGCTGTCACATCGCCTGTCCGTGCGCGCTGTTTTTTTACTCCACGTGAAGGTCAGCCCGTGATATCCCAGCCTTGTCTCCCACAAGCCTCAATAAAGGGTTGAAAACACCTCTTTGCTGTCCAACATGACGAGGCCCTGCATGTATCTCCTCAATCACCAGGTCGGCACTGATGAGGCAAGAATCTGGCCTCGCCCAAAGCAGGGTGAAACCGCGCCCCTGGAGCACCTTAAATTCAGCGGGGTCCCACTCCTCTGTGCACAGAGCAGGGACAGATAGGCCCCGTGGTTGCTCTTCTTCACTGCCCCCTTACTTCAGCCCTAAAACGGGGAGGGCAGGCAGGAATTAAGCACGGGTGATTAATTTATTCATTAATCATAAAATTCAGGAAAACGAGGGAGTGGCTGGCCGGGAGCAAGCGTCAGCAGTGCGGCCTGTTCTCTGAGGTAACCGGAGGGAGCTCACCATCCACAGAGCCCCCGCAAAAAGGAAAAAAACTTAAAACAGGGAAAAGCCCCCCAAAACCTGCCCTGCGGCCAAGCAAAGGGCTGGGGCCCGGCTGAGCCCGGGCGCGCTCAGCGCACCAGTGCCTCTTCCCGAGCTGTCAGTCACCCGCCTCACGCGCCTCCTATTGGTGGCTGGCGGAGCGGGCCCTCCCTCTCCATTTTCCTATTTTTGCCATTGGCCCTCCGGCTCGCGTTGCCAGGTAGATCAGCCACGACAGTGGAAGCACTACGATTGGCTGCCGGCCGTGGCGCTTGGCTCGCGCCGATTGGGAGGGGAAAAAGGAGAAGGGCGGAGCGCCCCCTCCTTTTTTTTTCCCTTTTTTTCCCATTGGCTGAGCCTCCGCCGGCCGGAATTTCCGATTGGCCAGCGCGCGCTGTTGCTAGGCAGGCGAGGCGGCGCGGGGCGGAGCTCCCCCTTCCGTTGAGTCGGCTCCGAGGCCGAGGCAGCGCCGAGCACCCCCAGAGCCGCCGCAGCCGCCCGCCACCCGCCGCCCGCCCCGGCAGCCTCCTTCCTCCGCCGCCCCGCTCCGAGGAGCCCCTCGCCCCTTCCCCCTCAGCGCCATGGCCTCGGGATCCGAGTAAGTGCGGGCCGCGGCCTAGCCCTGAGGCGCGGGGCCCGGCCTCCGCCTTCCTCCCCCCCCCCCCCCATTCCTCCTCCTCCTCCTCCTTCCCCTCAGGGTCTCGGCGATGGCTCCGTGCCCGGCCGGAGGGGCCCGGCCGGCGCGGCCCCCGCTGCCCGATCCCGCTGTGTCATGCAGGCCCCGAGGAGGCGGGGCTGGGCAGCTGGGGAGGGGCCGCTCCCCGAGCGCGCTCCCGGCCGTGCGCGCTCCCGGCCGGGGCGCGTGCCCGCAGGGGGCCCCCGTGCGCGCCTCCCCCCCTCCCCCTCAGCCTCGCCTCACTGACGGGGGGCTGAGGCCGGGCCAGGCCGGGGCCTCCCTCACGACGCCTCCCCGTAGCCCCGAGGCCTCCCCCTAGGCCCGGGGCCTGGCCCGAGGCCTCCCCGCCTCGGCCCGGCCCCGTTTCCCTCCGGGCCCGGCGCTGTAGAGGCGGAGATGTTGGCGGCCGGGTCCCCCCCGGTGCTGAGGCGGCTCCTGCCCCCTCGGCTTGGCCTCGTTTCCAGGCCCCGGATCGGTTTTCAGCCTCCAGCCGAGCGGCAGTGCTCGGGTCCCACGTGCGTTGGGCAGTGAGGGGTGTTAAAAATAGCCCTGAAGAGAATTTCCCAACTCCCGGAGCGCCTCGGTGTCCTGCTCGCCCTCCCCCTCGTCCCCTTAGTGCCTGTTATTTACGTTGTCCTTTCCTTTTGCAACTCCTGGAATTCAGACCTGCTCGGTCCCATGGAGACGTGGACCGTGGCAGAGCCAGAAGCGATAGGCCAGAAACCCCATTTTGCAGCTGGCCCAGGCGAACGCCGCCTTTAAAAAGGAAAGTCCACTTGCACAAAGTTGTCACCGCCACGTAGGGATCGGCAGAAGTCGCTCTGCAACAAGAGCTGCACCTTAGCTGCAGTTTTGGGCTCGGTGTCGTTGGCAACCATCTTGCTGAGCCGAGCTTCAGCGCTGCGAGAGCCACCAGAGCGTGGTTTCTGAAGAGGTTCTGGTTTTCATGTGTCTACCTGCCTGGCACGGCCTTTGAGAACTTGGCGTCTCAGGCTCAGGGATGAACTCACTGCTTGGCTGCCCTGTGTGTGGCTGCAGTCACCATGGATAAAATGCTTTAATGGATAAAATGCATTATGGATTTATAACACCGACCTGGGGAAGGCAGTTCAGTCCATAACATGAATATTCAGGGTCGGGATTGTAAGAAACTACGGACAGGTTTGTCTCAAAAGCAGGTTCGTGAGGACATGGATTTAAAAGGCCCACCAGCCTCCAGCAGGCGTGATTGTTTTCACATTCATTGCTGAAGCTGGAATCGTTTTGAGTCAGGGACTTTTCCACTGTATATTTACCGCAGACTTGCAGGAACATCTTAGTTCCCTAGTTCATGGGGATTTTTGGAGATTAGTGCTTGTTTTACCCTTCCTAGGGTAAAATGGGTCTGTTGGGCTGCTTAGCTGAAAGAAAAGGGGGCCAAGACTGAGACTTGGGAACCTATTTGGGCTTCAGGGCTAGTACGTGTTTGCTTCAATTTTACCGATGTCTTGTGCTTTACGTACAAGTTTGCCCATTAGCTGTGCAGGGGATCATGTCCTCACTCCTGCCCTCTGTCTGGGGGCAAGCTTTGAATTTCCTTTTAATCCCCAAGCAGCTCTAAAGCAATGTTTTGTGTTCAGTTTGTCTTTTTGTTGAGTCAGTGAACGAAGTGACAGAGAAGGAAAGTGTATGAGGGAGCTGACACAAGGAGTGAGTTGGGGAGATGATCTGAAGAAGCTGCAATTTCTGACAGAAAACTCATTGGGGAGCTTTAAAATTTACTTCGGTGAGGGGCCAAGGCATAGAGCTAACCTAAGCTTACCAGCATGTGTAGGAAAGTTGGCAGAAGAGGATCACAACCTATGCTTTAGGCTTTCCAGCTTAGTATTTTCACTTCAGGCTCTCCTTCCCTGCTGCACAGATGTTGCCTGAGTGTGGCTGAGGGGCACAGACATATTTTGCTCTGTCATTCCAGTTACTGCACGAGGAATCCCCAGGAGAGGTGCAACGAGGGCAAATGGTGGTGGTAATGTTCTCAGCTGCTCCAGGAAGACTCTGTCAAAGTCCTTACACTTGTCTGCAGGAGAAACAACATCGCTTGCCTGTGTAGCTGTCATGTAATTTCTTAACACTTTTGGTTCTTTGTCGGCACAACTCTTAGGTCAGAGGGCTGAAGCTGAGCCCAAGTGTTTAGGTATCTGTGTGCTGTTTCCAGGATACCTTTATTCCTTTCTTAATGCCCCCGAGTTTTTCGATTGCTTTAAGTGCAGTAATGTACTGATAGCATTGATCCAGCCATCACTTCTTACTTAGGGAACTGCTGATTCAGTTCTTCAGTACTAAAACTTTGTTTTCACGTTCAGCAGAACTAAATGCACCTCTTGCTGTGCACTGGAAGATTGCTGAACTTTTTTTTTTCCCTCTAATTATTACACAGCTTTTACTTTATTGAAAGCCTTAGTCAGAAAGCTGTCTCTTGTTGCTCAGTTCCTCTTCCATTTATTTTTCTCCGGAGTCCCAGTCCATTTTTTTAGGCTGCATTACAGTCTCTGCGTCCTGAGGGAGAGCTAGGTTTCGGTGCCAGTTTGTACAGCCCAACTCTGGCAATGGTTTCTTATCAGAAGCTCTTTGGATCCGCATCTCACGTGTGGAGGGGTATGAATTACATTCAGCCTCTGGACTAAATGGAAGTATTGTCACTTGCTGGTGTCCCCTACTCCAGAGTTTTAAATGCACGTGTCCAGGAACTGATGCAGGGTCCTTAGAAGTAGATTGTTATTTCTGCACGCTGTTTTGTTTCAGTTTTCTTCGTTTTTCATGGAAATCCCAGCCCTTTTAGAACTCTCCTAGTACCATGTTTTAGCTTGAAGATGACGTCTATGAGCTTCTTCCTGGTTGTGTCCGGCAGACTTCCTTGTCTCTCTTTGGGTTTTGAGAGTGCATGTGTAACACTTCACATGCTCATTGACGATGTTAATTTCTTACCTATTGCACTCTTAATGAAGAAAAGGAAAAAGGCAACTTGGCCAGTGCTGGCAGTCCTGGAAAGACATGTTTTACAACTCCTTGTTTTGTTTGCTTAAAATAATGTCCTCATTTGCAACATGTATCCTATGCTACTAGAGCTTATGCAAAGCTTGAAAACCTTTTGGAAGCAAGCTGGCTGCTCTCATAGGCTTGTATTGTTCTCTTCTTTTGACGCCTCAGAGAGGAGCCAATGCTGCACGGTCAGTCTTGGAAACGCTTCTGTCTCAAGGGTGTGAGGGTACCTCGGGTGACATGGCTGGTATGTCACACCTCTGAAAGATGCAGTGAACACGCTAAGTGAAGCTCTGCTGCAGCATGCTGCGTTCGTGCTGTGAAGCTGCTTGCTCTGCCACTTCCACTCAAGGTTGGATTTCTCCTGGTTATTTTGCCCCTCGAAGAGCTAAACAGAGCCGGAGGCTGCAGCCCGCACGGCTGTCCTCAGAGCTTCCTGCTCTCTGCTGGTGCTTGCTGCTCGTTTAGGACAAAGACAGGTATTCTTTGTTTGTTTTGTCTCGTTAGGATCAAGCCAAAGTCTGCATCATTTTCTGCTATGACAGATGTTGGCACTTGTGGACTGCTTTGAGAAAGCAGTTAGACGCCTATCAAGGGAAATTCCAACAGTCTGTTACTGTTTTGGTTGGCTAATATACAACTTCCAAGATCTTCTTGGTTCAAATTCATTTTTTTTTTAACGAATAATTTGCTGTATTAGATTTTGAAGGAAATGACTTAAATCTGCCTTTCTTCCCTTTCCTTGCTGTTTGTTTTGCTTGATTTTGTCACAACAAACAAATTATCTGTCACATTTCTCATGGTGTAGTGGGCTAGAGCTGCTGTGGCTCCTATGAAGATGTTGCAGGAAGGTGCTTACATCCTTAAAAAATACCACATTTTTAGTGAACACTTGGATATTTCTGCTGGCTTGCTGGGTTTAACTAATAGCCCTTGGCAGACTAAACTCTTACAGCTCTTCCTGTCAGGGGAGCTGCAACATTGTGCTTTAATTCCCCCATTTATCTGGGATTTGTCACCAAATAGACTTAAACTTTTGTTTCGGTTGCAGTGGTTACATGTGATTGCAGATGAGTCTGACTAATTCTTTTAGGCGAAACATCTTAGAGTCAGCAACATCTCACTGACCACTTCTTTTCCCCGATAGCTTCACGGCTATTTCCATTTCAGGCTGGTAAGGTGGTTAATATTTACTCACAGAAGGCATTCTGGTTTGAACACCTGAAGCGGGTGCCTGGGAAGAACGTTCTCCTTTGTCTTACAAACAAGGATGGTTTTTAAAAGACGTGACAAGAAAAACCTATGGGAAACGGAGACCAAAGCAGGGGGGTGGCTGGAGAGGGAGGAGTGGTATCGCTTCGACTCATAACTTGTGTTTTCTTCCCCAGTTCTAAAGCGGATGACTTATCGACTGCAATTCTGAAGCAGAAGAACAGGCCCAATCGGTTAATTGTTGATGAAGCCATCAATGAAGACAACAGTGTTGTGTCACTGTCCCAGGTGCGTCATCGGGGAAAATCAAAGCGTTTCATCTGGGTAATACGCAAGCTGTAGCTGTATGTTGAAAAAACTTGAAATGTAACTTTGTAACAAGAATCTAACTATTTGTATAAGAAGCTGCAACTGTTACAAGCAAGGGAGGTGCGTTGTCTTGTTTTCCAGCACTCTTCCATGCTAAAATACATTTTGATGCTGAACTTTCAAGATTCTGTTAAGCCCTTAAGACTTCAGGATTAGCTCATGACCAGTGTAGTGGGATCCTGTGTCTTTGTGGATTTAGTTCATGTCTTCCGACATGTAATTCTCCAAAGTCAAGTAACTCTCCTTCAAACACTCGAATTCTTGTTTTGTCAAAAGCTTGCTCTAATGTTGTTGTTGTTTATAGGCAAAAATGGATGAGTTGCAACTGTTCAGAGGAGATACTGTTCTGCTAAAAGGAAAGAAGAGGAGAGAAGCAGTCTGCATTGTTCTGTCAGATGATACCTGCTCAGATGAGAAGATTCGCATGAACAGGGTTGTTCGCAACAACCTGAGAGTGCGCCTGGGTGATGTGATCAGGTGGGGACAGCTTTGCTGACTGTTGTGCATCCCTGGGTTGTCCAAATAACTGCACTGGCCCTGAATTCATTTAGTCAGTAGCAGAGACAGAATCTGTAGGAAGTATTCTTACGTTTTCCAGAGGAGACCTCAGAAATATTTTCAAGTGCATGGCTTACATCAGGGATCTGAGTTAACTTTTGGGTGTGTTTCTGGCTGTGTGCGTGGGGTTAATACTAAAAAACAATGCTAAAGATTCTTGAAGTCTCTTCAGCACTTTCATGGGCCCAGGTCCTGATGTTAAATGGAACAGTTCAAATATTCCACTGCTGTTTTCTTCCCAACTTTACGTTGTCAGATGACCTCATAAATTTTTCGTGTCTGAATTTCTAATCTCTATGCCATTAACAGTGGAAGGCCTTAATCAATATTGTAATTGATCTCACAGTATCTAGCTCAAGCATGAAGCTGCCCTGTGGCATACAGAAGTTGAAACTTGATAGGAGTGAATGACAGAAACATGAATCAGTTGAATACCAAGATTAAAAATCCCCAAAGGAAGTTATGTTCAGGTTATCTATATTTCAGTTCTTGTTATAAAAGTGATTTTTGAAATAGGAGTGCTTTAATAGTGTGGTAATTCTGTTGTGCAACACTTGAAGAAAGTAGTGAGAAAACATTGAAGTACACATCCTGAATTACAGAAAACAGTTTCCATTCTGTGATAGGAGTAGGGCGAAACTGCCTGAGCACTTCTGGAATACAGAAATGCTAATTTGCAGGCTTAAATATGGGAAAGCTGACAGCTCCTCCCCCTGAGCATCTTCCTAATATGGAATATCCTGTATGTTCTAGGAAAATTGGAACCTGGTTTCTGGCACTTCTCTTCCTGGATTGATACCTGGATAAATCTTTAAAATATGTTTTATACAAGCTTTGTAGAGGAGAGGGGTGAGGCTGTACCTTAGAAAATGCAAGTTTTAAACACTGTCAGGGTTGGAACAGATCAGTGCTTTGACCCAGTCCCTGTGAAGTAAAGGTGAATTCTTGCCTTAAAATGATATGAGGCTGCTGTTGGAGTCTTTCCTAGTGTGACAGTTGAGCCTTTGCCCTCCCCACTTCTTCTGGGACTGTGTCTGTAGCAGTTCTCAGCCCTCCAGATGCATTACATTACATGAGCTTTGATGCAAGGGTCAGAGAACTTTGACACCTCTTGCCCTCGTAACTTTTTCTTGCTGATCTTTAATTACTTATTGTCTTACCTTCCGTGTCCTGGTCTCTGCCAAAATACAGATTCATGCATTAATCACTTCCTGCTTGTGGTCCATAAACTCTTTTCCTTCTGGGACAGTCGGTCTTTACCCTTTTGCCGTATCCTCTCTGTAAAGCATGTGGTAAATGAATCTGTTAAGTCTCCAACAAAGCAGCCTATGAAAAGTAGTACGCTCGCTTGCATTTCAGAGTAGGCTTTTCTTAGCAGGCGAAGCACATTTGAGCTTTCTGCCTCTCAGCTGCAGCTCGATACTGAGCTATCGCCACGGTAGGCTGTTGGCCTACCCTGTAAAATCATGGCGGTGGTGTTTACTTAAAAAACGGGAAAGGGCCTTAGGACTTTAACCTAAATGCCATCCTCCACGAAGTGGGATTGATGGATGCCTGGCTGCAAGCCAAGTACCACTGATGGGTACTTTGAGAGCCTTTGGTCTGAATCAGGGTTATCAGCAGCAGGGGCTCTGTTCCTTGTAGTAAGTTAGAGAGGTGAAGGAAAAAATTTACCCCCAGCTCCGTTTCTCTTATTGTTGGTTCAGCAGGAGCTCCTTGCTGAAACAAAAAATAGCTTCTGACTCTCTCAGGTCTTTTGGCTGCGCTACTAATTTCTGAATTTGCTGGGGATGGCAAGGGGCATCCAGGCGGAAGAGCAGAGGTAGGAAGAAAGTCTAATTCCCCAGCAGCCTGGATGAGGCTGAGAGGAGTGAAGGAAAGCATGTGTGGTGAAGACTAGCCCTCTGCTGGGCATGGTATTCACCTTGTCAGCTTTGAAATGTTCTTAGGCAGGTGGGAAGTCTCAGCACACATTTGCAGAGTCCTTTCTGGTGGTTGTGCTGGCCTGGGAAGGGACATCACTGCCTCTTCCAGACTCAGGTATAAGTCAAGGATGATGTGTCTAACTGGAGTTTTCTTCTGTTGCAGCATCCAGCCCTGCCCAGATGTGAAATATGGCAAACGTATCCACGTGCTGCCAATTGATGACACAGTAGAAGGGATCACGGGGAATCTGTTTGAGGTCTATCTCAAGCCATACTTCCTGGAAGCATACAGACCCATCAGGAAAGGTAATAGCATGTGTTATTGCAGTCCTGATGCTGCTGATTGTGGTCTAGTCCTGAGACTGAGTAAAGAGAATTTCTGGGGACTTGCGCAGATCTCAACAAAGCATCAGGCTGGCGTCAGCAGAGTGAGATTTTGCTTGTTCTGATTCGATTTTCCCTAATCTTCAGAACAAGGGGCAATGTGTAGTACTGGCTGGCACACTAGCATGAGTGTTCTGCTTTTTTTTCTTGCTACATTGGATGGGAGTGTGTTAGAAAAGTCTTAGGTATAACTTCGTTTAATAAGATTCTCTCCTATCTTGCTACCACTCGAAAGGATTTTATGTTTGCCTGTGTGTTCATCAATTGGTTGGACAGAGCAGCTGGCACCGACTAAATTCAATTCTTCAGAGTAATTCAACTAATAACTGTGAGAGTGCTTAGGAAATGAAATGCACTTTTAGAGCTGAGCTAGTAGCACTTCTGCTGGAACAAGTATAATACAGTAATAAGTCCTAATACAGTATGAACTCAAGTTGAATTAAGTTTTCCAGCTTATGTAGCCCAGTTTAGCCAGGAGTCATAGTCTATATTATGTATCATTCTCCTTCTGGAAACAAGTAGTAACTGTAACTGATAGAAACTTATTATAACCACTTCCAAATAAGTTTTTATTGTGTTACAGCTTTTTGCCTCTTCCCTGGTTGCTTCTAGGGCTTCTGGCTAGAGTTTTCTCTCTTCGAGGCAGTAGACAGGACATTCAAGGCTGCACTTTCCATGTCTCTGTGGAGATTGGAACAGCCACTCCGAAAGTCAGTTCTTTGGAGCAGTAATAGCAAAACCAATGTGCAGATGGTGTCTGGAGACAATTTCTCTAGGGAAACAGTCAGCTGTTGCTGTGCTTTAGCACAAGGCACTACGAGTCAAAATGGGACATTTTGTGAGCTGGTTGAAGAAACCTGTTTTTGGGATCAAGTCACATGTTGCTCTGCAAACTTCTTGAAAGCATTTTGTATCTCAGGGTGGTTTGACATTTCAGTCTGGCTTTGGTTTCTCCTGTCTCATGACTTTTTACTTGTGGTTGCACCATTTATTGTCTCTGGGCTGTACACTGGAGGCAGGCATCTCTTTTGTAAAGTATAGCTAAAGGAGACAGGAAAAACTTGAGCATCTTACTCTTGGACCCTATTCTTAGCCAGTTTCAAAAGATCGGAGTTGCTTGACCTCAGTTTGTGACTAGGTAGCTGATCAAACACAAATTGTAAACCAGTCTGAACATTTTTTTTACTAAACTACATCTGAATTTTCTTTAGGAAGTTTTTTAATAAAAATTGTTCCAGAACAGTTGAATTGGAACTGAATGGGAAATAAACGTGATTCATTGCCTTTGTTTGGTATTTAGGCAGAGAATTCTTTTCTCTCGTTTTCAGATTTTATCCAGAAACAAACAGCAAAGTTTTAACTGCTGCAGATCTAAACAGTGCTCTGGTAGTCACGCAGTACATGCAGCTCTTGAGTCCAAAATGTAGAGCAGTGTTAAAAATGCCAGCAGCATATGCATGTGTAACCTACTTCCTTATCCTCTATGGCTGCTGGTAGTACAAGGGTTGACATTTTGCAGACATCAGCTGCAGCAGGCTACTAAAGTGTGGGATTTTCCAGGGGACATCTTCTTGGTGCGTGGAGGAATGCGTGCGGTGGAATTCAAAGTGGTGGAGACAGATCCAA
This sequence comes from Nettapus auritus, assembly GCA_011076525.1. Lineage (NCBI taxonomy): Eukaryota > Metazoa > Chordata > Aves > Anseriformes > Anatidae > Nettapus > Nettapus auritus. The sequence goes on along the minus strand of CM021797.1, from coordinate 9,521,817 downwards.
GTCCCTACTGCATAGTGGCTCCGGACACAGTGATCCATTGTGAAGGAGAGCCCATCAAGCGAGAGGTGAGCTGAATCCTGCCACGCAGTTCTTGTCCTGAATCCGTTCTGTCCACTGAAATCTGTTTTTGTGGCAGTCCTGGAGACCAGCAGGGCTGCAATTCCTGGTTTGCCATTTTGTGTATTGAATGTTATGGTTAGGAACTCTGGTTTCAGGAGACGAGCTGCTGCTGAAGGCCGTGGGAGAAATGTGCTTCCAGCATCCTTCCTCAGACACCGACATAACACTAATGCTTAGGTTTGCTGAGAAAATGTTACAGTTTGAAAGCAACGAGTTTTGCATCTGCTTCCACGTATCTCATGCTGGACTTAGATGCGTCTTTTAATTCCAAAGTTCTGTTGATCCACAGCAGGGAGGAATTAATGTGTCGCTAAATTTCATGCCATGTGAAGAGAAAGGAATTAATGCTTTTTCAATGAGAAACTTGAAACCTCCAAACAGTTTTATTTATTTTAATTCAATCCCTTCAGGTATCTAGCCCTGAGTATCCCAAGTTTAAGGCATCTTGAGTTACTTGTCTGTCAGGAGTTGGCCACCTTGCTTTTGTAGAGTAGGAAATTTCAGGGATATGAGCTAAGGTGGCTGTATACCTCATAAAGTTAGCTGCCTTGTGAAAAATTCATCTCTATTTGACAGCTGTGAGGCACTGGTTGAGTCCTGTTTGGGCTCTTCAGGGCACAGTAGAGGCGTTAAGGAGCAAGTTCAGCCAAGGCCAGCAAAATGATGAATAGCTGGAGGTCAAAATAAATGAAGAGAGGCTGGGAGAATGGCTTTACCCTAGAGAAGGTAAAGGTGCAGGCTTTCTGGCAACTGCCTGATGGAAAGGCATAGATGAACGGGTTATTCTGAAGGTTGTGCCTGGGGGACAGGACTAGAGACAATTGCAGAAGCTGGGTCAAGGGAAACTCTTAGTAGATATTGGAAAAAGATTTCGGCGAAGCCTAGAGACAGAAAAAATCTCCAGCTCTGGAGACCTTCAGTGCTTGACAGGGTCAGGCTCTGAGCAGCCTGCTTCACATAGTAGTCCTGGCTCCATGGGGCTCTGGCGTGATCCCCTCTGAGATTCCAGGCTGTGTTATTTTATGATTTTATTGTGGCCTTAGGTTATGGGTAACTAAGTCCAGTAGACATTTCAACACCCATAAGCAGAATGATTGCTGTAGGGCTGTACTGGAAGAATTTGCTACAGCTGGTCTTAGCCACACGTCTGAATTTCAATGTTCTCAGTTAGTTTGAGTCAGTCCCAAAAGAAAACACTGCATCTGAGAACTGTGTGGTTTTTCAAGTACTGAAAAATGTTGTTTGCAGTTTAAGGAATATTTTATACTGGGCTTCGTTGTCTGTTTTTATCAGTTAGACACACAAGAAGATCACACAGCTTGTTTTGTGCTGGAGTCTGTAGCAGCAGAGGCTGTCACTCAAGAGGCTGGGTTTCAGTGAGGTCTAGGTACGCGTAGGTAATTCCCATTGTATATCTGGGAAGTCAGAGCTACAAAACAACTGTAGAAACCATGAAGACTTGAAAGTAAGCATCTCAAAACAGCAAAGAAAGAACAACGAGCAGTAGCCCAGATTCCTGGTTTTGTTAACTGGAAGGGATTGTTGAACTCTTGTCTTCACTCGAATGTTTAATAATTTTCCTTCTCGGTAGGATGAAGAGGAGTCACTGAATGAAGTGGGCTATGATGACATTGGTGGCTGCCGGAAGCAGCTGGCTCAGATCAAAGAGATGGTGGAACTTCCCCTCCGACACCCTGCCCTCTTCAAGGCCATAGGGGTGAAGGTAAGCACCTGCACGCTCCAGGTTGCATTTGCTGTTGGCTTTGATGTAGGAGGTATGTGACTTCTTGGAGGGGAACAAGTAACTTCTTTTAAATGCTGGTATTAGGAGACCATTTCCTTACGTTTTAGACACAGATTAAAATGCTGGCACTTGTAAAGCACAGTGATGCTTTGAATCATCACTGTCAGTTACTGGCGAGGTTTTTTGTTTGTGTGTCATGCAAAGTAGTCAGGGTGCTGATGGCTGGATGGCAGTTGTTGCATGAGCCTGCATCACAGTTTCGGACTGGCTTTATCCAAAGCTTGGAATACACTGTGAAGCTACTCAGGCGTTCAGATACCAGCTTACCACCTAAATCCCTTGCCTCTGTCCCCAGCCTCCACGTGGCATCCTGCTGTATGGTCCTCCTGGCACTGGTAAAACGCTGATTGCCCGAGCAGTGGCCAACGAAACTGGGGCCTTCTTCTTCCTGATCAATGGTAAGCTTTGAGTCTGCTTTGGACCCAGACCTGCTGTGTGGTCATTCTTCCAGCTAATGGTAGTGAATGGTTTAGGTAAGGCCACTTATAGCCACCTTTGTGTTCCTGACATCTCTTCCTACCTCTTTCAAGTGCCCCACTGAGGACACTTAGAGGCTGTTTACATCGAAGCGTCTGTGGTAGTGGCACTGTCCTTAAACTTGATTGTTTTGTAGCAGTGGTTGAAAAAACAGTTTTATGATGTGGGAATTTGGAGTCTGTTTAGCTGAGTGTTCCTTTATGTTGGTAAGGGCAGAACTAGGAGTGAAGCAGTGAGATTATTCTTTGTATATGGGCGTAGAACACTCATTGCTGTTGCTGCCAGCATGTTTTATTCAGAAAAGAAGCTGCTCTGTGCTGCAGTTCTTTTTCCTTAAGTGAAACACAAGACCTATGTTGTTACCCATAACGTTAAATTGGGAGGAATGTTCCTGAAAGCTGTAATGAGTACTTGGGAACTTAGCTAGAAGTGACAGGACCTCATAGTGTTCAATCTCACCTTTAGCAGTTGAGGTGGATAATGGTTTATGGCCATTGAAGAGCAGATTCTGAAATTTCCTCGCTGTTTTTCTGTCCCATTCTGCAATCAGTGCTGAAATAACTGAACGTTTGTACTTGAGGGGCGCTGCTCTTCTTCCCTGATTTCAATCAGATCTGTGAAGGTGCAAGCAGTGGGTTGTACAGCACAGCATAGCAGAGACCAGCAGTAGGGAACTGCCTTGCTTTTTATCTCAGATGTCAGATGTCAGAAGTAAATGGGCTGTTCCTAACCGTATGTCACCCTTGTCATCTACTTCCTAAGTCTGTGGAAGGTGTCACAGTATGCTAATAAGCCAGCCTTTTCTTTAGAGACTTGTGCTTCTGGTGCATAATAAAAGTAACGTTCCTCGTCAGAATTAGTGATGCGTTCTCTGTGTGCTTGGCCCAAGCCCGCAGCTGCAGGCATCGCTGTGGGCAGAACTGGTATGAACTGGTGAGTTACTTGAAGTGGAAGTCTGGTACCTGCAGCTGGTTCACTTCAGTCGGCTGTAGCAGCTTTGCATCCTGAGGGTCAGGTTTCTTTTCCTCTGATCTTTCAGAAGAAGCTTGCTTTTTCTTTGTGACCACTCCCATCATCATGATGGAGAAATCTAAACAGAGCAGATAGAATTGTAAGCACTAGGGTCAGCTGTTGTAGGAAGTCTCAGGGGATTGTTGTTTTTCCTTCTGGGGTTGATGTGTTTTTACTTTTTTTTCTTTGAGGGGCGGTTGTGATTTTTTTTTTTGGCAGGCTGTTAGTTTTTTTTGTTTTGTTTTTGCTTGTTTGTTTTACTTTAGTTTTGGAACTCATTTATAGGATCTTATAGAAGTAAATCTGTACCCCTGTAATGCAAGCTAATGACAGCTTCAGTATCTTACAGCTTTTTCCTTCCCTATCCTGATAATTTATCACCATATAATTTGATTGCTTCTCTTGCAAGCTAGGACTGGCATTAACAGTGTGTGGTGGCACATTACAGAGAAGCTCACCAAGTGTGAAATAGGGTAAGGAAAGAGGCAGCTAAAGGTAGCTCACTGACTAGCGCTGCATTCTGTTAGAGTAAACTGAACACACCAGAATAATGATAGAAAGTAACTCCGCATTCTGTTCTTGCCTGTTCAGCTGCAAATTTAGTGAACTTGGTTGATAGTGTTTGCTTTGGCTTGGAATATAGATACTTCCATATAAATGTTGTACTTAAAAAGAATCAGCTACATGCCTCGGGGCTAGCTGTGTCTCTTCAGGGTGCCACAGTGCTGCTGTTTTTCAGGTCCTGAGATCATGAGCAAGCTGGCTGGTGAGTCTGAGAGCAACCTGAGGAAAGCATTTGAAGAAGCAGAAAAGAACGCTCCTGCCATCATCTTCATTGATGAACTGGATGCCATTGCTCCTAAGAGAGAGAAGGTAAAGAGAGACTGTAGGAGGTAAAGAAGTGTCCATACACCCTTTTTGTTAGCAGCTGGCGTGCATCTCTGTCTGAGATTAGGGTAAAGCAGCAGCTAATGCTTGAACTCAGTCAGGTATGAGAAGAATCATACACAGTTCACAATGTTTGTTAGCAGCTCGTGGCTCTGATGTCCAGCTCCTGTGCTGTAAAACTTTTAGTCTAACAATTGTTTTGTCTCTCTGTAGACGCATGGAGAGGTGGAACGTCGCATAGTGTCTCAGCTCCTGACTCTTATGGATGGACTGAAACAGAGAGCACATGTGATCGTTATGGCAGCTACCAACAGACCTAACAGCATTGACCCCGCACTCAGGCGATTTGGTAACCAGGATTCTCAACTGTTTTCTGTATTATTGTGGTGGTTTTACCCTGAAAAAAAACCCTTTTAACCCTTTTTTTCCTCCACAGCTGCTCTCTCACTCCGCCTCAAAGGAAAAGGGAGAGAAAATACAATGGAAAGGGCTCAAGGGTTGAGCTAAGGACAGGGAAATCACTCACCAATTATCTTTACGGGCAAAACAGACTCAGCATAGGGAGATTAGTAATTAGTGCCTATCACTAGCAGATTAGCACTGTGGAAAACTGAAAAGTGGAAAAGCAAACTAAAAACACCTTCCCTCCCATATCCACCCTCTTCCGTGTCCTCACCCAAGCATTTTTTTCCCTTTCTTAAATCTGCTCTCCCAGAGGCACAGACAGCGTCGCTTATTGGCTCAGGTCCCTTTCAGAGGATCTGGAGCTGGCTCTTCTATGCCATGGGGCAGCTGCTGGGCTCTGCTCACAGAGGCCACCCCTGCAGCCCCCCTGCTACCAAGCCCATGCCACGTAAACCAAATACAATCAGATGCTTTGTTACAGACTGTGCTTCAGGGGCCTTGGAAAGATTGAGCAGAAATTACTCTTAAATGTCTTCTGTGTGTTTCATAGACTATTAACTTGTGTCTAGCTGCAGCTTTGTAATTAATTTCTAGGCTTCTGGCCTTTGATATAATTTTCTGTTTTATTAGGTTAGAACTTGTAACAAAAATACTTTGAAATCATGTGATAGTCTCTATTAGGTGAGGCTAGCTCAGGACACGCTGCAGGAGTAAGACACTGCTCGAGGGGCTGTGTGTGCCTCAGGTTGCAGAAGCATTGTCTGACTTCCCTTTTATTAATGAGGAGTCTGGTAGTTTCCAAGCTCCATCTTTTCAAAGCTCCACAGTGTGGATGAGTGTCTAGTGTATGAGCAGTTGGTGAAGTGTGTAACAGCAAACCTGCCAAGCTGGCAGGGGAAATTCGCATCTTCAGTGCGTAGAGGCATGACTAGAAGCAAATGATAGGTGTATGTACCTAAGTTAATACCACAGTAATATATAGGTTACCTGCCTCTCCAGACAATAGGGCAGCTTTCTCTTTCACAATCTGCCTTTTGCTGTAATGATTACTGTAGGAAGTTTTAAAAAACTAAATAGGTCTCTCAGAATTTGCATGTTCTTACACTGAGGACTCAAAGGTGGAAGTAAACAAAAATGTCCCTTGGTGTGTTGGTTAGAGGAGGTATCCTTTCCTACAAATGAAGCTTGGAAAACGTTGCTAAACCAGCAGTACTCTGCTTTTTGTAGTCTTGAAGTCTAGTTAATACAGTAGTTCCACTTTTCCAAAATGTCTAAGGCCTTTCTTCCTTTCTGACTCTGCAACTATGCTGTTACGTGCTGTAGAGAAACTCAAAGCTCTGGTATTTTCTGAAATTGTCTGTGTGGTTTGTCTTTATGTTGTTCAGTCAGAGGAAGACAGCAACTGCAGCTTCCTTGGTTTGCAGAATCAGCAGCTCAACATACGTTTTGTACTCCCCAGGTCGTTTTGACAGAGAGGTAGATATCGGTATCCCGGATGCAACCGGGCGCCTGGAGATCCTGCAGATCCACACCAAAAATATGAAACTGGCTGATGATGTGGATCTGGAACAGGTGAGCAGAATGCTGTTGGGAAAGCTCGTCTCTGCAGGCTAACATTAACCGGTGCTGTGCTTTGTGGCAGAGTTGTTGTTATGGCTTTGATCATATAAACGTAGTTGCTCATTTAGGACAATGTGAAACTGGGTGAACGTGTGATCTCTGGGCTTCCTTCCAACTAGTTTACCAAAAATCCTTGCTCACTAGTTGAAAGTGGCATGGCTAAGAGAAACAATTGTGTATCAGTGCAGTTGGCATGTGCCTTGCTACTGTCCTCCTGTGCTTGTTTGCTGTGGTTTTCTACTAGTAACCCTAAAACAGATCTCAGGGAGGTGAGTGAGTGTTGTGGTGACATGGGATACCGCATGTAAACTCGGTTCCTGTTATGTCTGTCTTGAATGAAGAACTCCAGTCTTGGGGTTATCTTTCTGTGTTGTGCCATCTGAATTCCAGTTGCAGCTTTGATCTCAAGTGGGAGGTGGAACAGCAGTGTCTCTGCCTGTTAAATATGAGGTGGCACTTGTCTCCCGAACCCACAGTGGAACACTGATGTTTCTGTCCTCCAGAGTTTCATTGCACCTCTGAGTGAGTCACCAGAGCATGCAGAGTGCTTGCTTGTGTCCCTGTGAGTCATAGCCAGTGCTTTGCTTTCAGGTGGCAAACGAGACCCATGGACATGTTGGTGCTGACTTGGCTGCTCTTTGCTCAGAAGCTGCTCTTCAGGCTATCAGAAAGAAGATGGATCTCATCGACCTAGAAGATGAAACCATCGACGCTGAAGTGATGAACTCGCTGGCTGTGACCATGGATGACTTCAGGGTAATGCGAGAGTGCCCTTTGCGTTTGTCTGATTGTTTATCTGAGGCATGTGAACACGATAGGATGGAGTTATTTAATGTTGTTTCTTCTAACGATAGTGGGCTCTGAGCCAGAGCAACCCTTCTGCTCTTCGGGAGACTGTGGTAGAGGTGCCACAAGTTACCTGGGAAGATATTGGTGGTCTAGAAGATGTAAAGAGAGAACTCCAGGAGCTTGTACAGGTAAGAGTTTGCAGCTGATTTTTTGCCTAATCAGCTTAAGTAATAGTAATTCTGGTAAAATCCAGAGCCTCTTCATATTCCTGTTTCGACTGTGAACAGGTTAAATACAGTTTTTATGGTAACTGCTTGTAATGGACTGAAAATACCACGGTGTTCCATCTTAGTGAACTTAGGGAGAGGAAGGCAATGGGAAGCAGCGTCAGACTTTCCTTAGTTGAGTGTAGGGTGACATCTTTCATGGGTATTGTGCTTAATGCAGAAATGCAGTGGTTCTCATAGGTGGAAGCCAGCAATGGGGCGATTGCTGAGAATCCTGTTACGTGGTGGCTTTTTCTGCCAGAAGGTGAACAAAGATTCTCATGCAGTGAGCTTACAAAGGGCTTTTTATTGGTGTTACCACTGAGACAGGTGAAAAATAGTGAAGCCTTCTTTGAAGGGAGAGAAAAAGTCATGAATGTCTGTGGGGACTTCTGGTGTCTGCATCATGAGGGCAGGACGGTTTCTTTCTGATACATCCCTGCTCTCAGTTGTCACTGTAGAGGCAACCTGTCTGTGAGTTAATAATAAATAAATAGGAATCTAATTTCCAATTTAATTTTCTGGTGTTAAGCCATCACCTAGCTCTGACCTTGCTGCTGTGGATAAATGCTCGCATCAGGCACCTTGCATGTCTCTGGAGGGCAGAGCTGACTGTGTTGGATAATGAGCTGTTCCCTTTTGCTTCTGCAGGACAGAAAAAAGCTGGGGTTAAGTGTACTGGAAAACTACCCAAACTGGTGAATAGTTCTTAGGGATAAATAGGCATTTTAGGGCAGTTTTACAATTGAGCTCTGGTGCTTTTTGAACCAGTTCTCGTCTAAAATCTGTAGTGGCCCTGAGCAGGCAGAAACTTGCATTTAACTCACGAGAAATCTCAGTTACTGTTTCTGTTAGGAGCAAGGTGCATGCCTATTCCGGCTCATCACTAGAATTTTTTGTTGTTGTTTCCTCCCGTAGTATCCTGTGGAGCACCCAGACAAGTTCCTCAAATTTGGCATGACTCCATCAAAGGGGGTTCTGTTCTATGGGCCACCTGGCTGTGGTAAGACACTTCTGGCCAAAGCCATTGCCAACGAATGCCAGGCAAACTTCATTTCCATCAAGGGCCCAGAACTGCTCACCATGTGGTTTGGAGAGTCTGAAGCCAACGTGCGCGAGATCTTTGACAAGGTAAAGTGTTTCTTCTGCTCCCTGTGCTACGTTTGTGCTGAGATACCCCCCAGAATATTGTCCCCACAGTGCCTGTCTTACTGGCCCAGCTCTTTTTTGTGTTGTTTTTGTGTGTGTGTGTGTGTGTGTTGTCCCCACTTGCACTGTGAGCAGGGGCTGCTTTCCTGATGTTAGGGAATTAATCCTGTTTGGGAACATAGCTAATTAAATGTTCTTTCTCCCACTACAATTTGCATCTTTTGTTACAGAACGATAAATTGCTAGCGCCTTAGCCATGAGCCTGGCATTAGAGTGACATAAATATCCTCAGCATGCCTTGAAAACGTTGACATCTCGTTAGCTATTAACTTCTACAGATTTTCAAAACATCTTATGGGGTCTTTTTCTGCAATATGCGTGGTGCAGAAAGGAGACCCACTCCTGCTGCCCAGTTCCCTGTATATAGTGTCGCCTCCTGTCCCACGGAGGGATTACCTTGGGAATCCTCACTGTTGTGGTCAGGGGAGCTTTTGGAAGAGCAAAGCAGGAAAGAGAATGAGAGGGGAAAATGTAGGTTGGAAGGGGACCTCAGAGGCCATCTGCTCCTACTGCTTGTCCAGAGCAGGAAGATAACTTGGAAGTCTGGTTTGTGTGTGTGAGGTTCTCGTGTGTATTAGCTGAGTTAGCATATTAGCACCAACCAAGGATGGAGAATTCCTGACCTCTGGGCCTGTGTGCTAATGTTAGAACTCTCTGACTGTAAAGAATTTTTTCCTTATTTCTAACTGGACTTTTCTTTGCAGCAGTTTGCACCCGTTTTCACTGCTGCTGTAATTTTAGGGTACGCTTAGTGTGAAATCAGCGTGCTCCTCACCTGGCGTTATTTAACAGGGACTAATGTTTTCTCTGTGCCTTTTGCAGGCCCGCCAAGCAGCCCCTTGTGTGCTCTTCTTTGATGAGCTGGACTCCATCGCAAAGGCTCGAGGTGGGAATATCGGAGATGGCGGCGGTGCCGCAGACCGTGTCATCAACCAGATCCTGACAGAGATGGACGGCATGTCCACCAAGAAGAACGTCTTCATCATCGGTGCCACCAACAGGCCGGACATCATCGACCCAGCCATCTTGCGCCCTGGCCGCCTGGATCAACTCATCTACATCCCCCTGCCCGACGAGAAGTCCCGGGTTGCTATTCTTAAGGCCAACCTGAGGAAATCACCAGTTGCTAAGGTAGGATCCGTGCCATGACTGTACCTGAGTTGGTTTTGCAGTGCCCTGCACGTGCTCCTGAGGAGCTGGGGACAGAGAGGAGGGCTGGGGACTGCTCCACGCACTGCAGAGCTGTGAAACCTTCCATCCCTGAGGAGTGGAAATAGATGGCAGAGATAGGGGGAGGCTCGAGTTCTAAAACGAGGTACCAACGCAGCTAGATATCGGTGTGTCAGCACAGCAGGTCTTTGTCACATAGTAGAGTTCTGCCCACAGTGCAGGAACAGGAACGCCTGTTATGGCAAGATGGAGGAGATTCTTGTACTCTGAAAGAAAAATAAATGTAGAAAACGGGGGTGGGAAATGGAAGTCAAAGAGGAACCATTGCAGTTAATTGTTGCTGAGCTCTTTCATTGGCAAGAGTTCTGTGCCTTGCCTGGGAAGCAGGCAGTAACGAAACTCATAGGGTTAATCAGAGGAAAGCAGGTGTCAAGTGAGTGTGCAAACTTTTTAAGGCCCTTCTTACCTTTTTAAGTACTGCTGGGAAGGAAAGCTTTAAAGAAGGTTGCAGTACTACCCCGTCAGTTGACAGGAGGGAAGACAGGAGGTTGTTTGTCCTCCCCATCTCTGTTTCCAGTCATTTCATTTAAATCCTGATGCTGAGACCTGCGAAGTCACGTCTGAAAGTCAGCCTTCCTCCTCCTGAAGGTGAACAGTGCAGGGCCATTTGTAGCTGTGTAGCAGGCTCTTTCTGTGAGTGAGGGGAGTGTGGCCTGCCTTTGTGTGTGGTTAACTTTTACCAGAAGTAAGAGCTTTAACAGCCTGTCTTTCTAAAATTGATTAAAGTTAAGGCGGCGCCTTGGTACTGTGGGATCTACGGGCACTTCTTTGTCACCTGAGAGTGCAAGGTGTAAAGGACAGGCCTCTCCTGTTTTTCCCTAGGATGTTGACCTGGATTTCCTAGCTAAGATGACCAACGGCTTTTCGGGAGCTGACCTGACAGAAATTTGCCAGCGTGCCTGCAAACTGGCCATCCGCGAGTCCATCGAGAGCGAGATCAGGCGAGAGCGTGAGAGGCAGACCAACCCCTCTGCCATGGTGAGCGGGGCACTCGACTCTCCCTGCTCATGAGAGAGGCAGCCCACCTCTGCCCGTGGGTGAGGGATGATGCGTTCCTCTCCGTAATCCTCAGATGAGGACGAGTAGGCTCGGCACAGAGCGCTGAGCTGGAGCACTTTGTTCTCTTCTTGTGGGAGGGTGAGGGCCTCCTGTTGTGCCTCATCGCTGGCATTGCTCAGAAGGCCCCTGCTGCAGCTGTGACTCAGCCTGCTGCACCATCCCTCCCTAGCCCCTGCCTTGGCGATGTTGTCGCATCCTGACCCAGAGGGGGGCTGTGGGCGGGTGTCGGGCTGCCCACAGCTCACCTGGGCCCTCTGTCCCGCTGCAGGAGGTGGAGGAGGAGGACCCGGTTCCTGAGATACGCAGGGATCACTTTGAGGAGGCCATGCGCTTTGCTCGCCGCTCTGTCAGTGACAACGACATCAGGAAATACGAGATGTTTGCACAGACTCTACAGCAGAGCCGTGGCTTTGGCAGCTTCAGGTAACCCTGAGGGAGGCGGGGAAGGCAGCGTGGCTCAGCTAGCTCTAGGAGCAGAGCACCGAGGGCAGCTTTGCTGTCCTCTGGGTAACAATCCCCTCTTCCACTGCATTTTCTGGTTCCCCCCAGTGTGCACTGCAGCCAGCTGAGCGCACAGTGGTACAGGCTGTGCTGCAGGTCAGCTGTAGCTGCTCTGTTAGTGCTCCTGAAGCCCATCAGCCCATTTTCCTTTAATGCAAGCAGCATCTGGCAGCACTGTAAGCCTTTGCATGACCTGCCATAAGGCTTCACCACATCTCTCCCCTTTCCTACTTGGCACCCAGGAGCTGGTGTGGAGGGAGGGGGCTGTGCTGAGCCGTGAGGAAGCTTCTGAAGAGCTTCTCTCCCCTTTTTCACTGCTGCCTGCAGGTTCCCGTCTGGAAACCAGGGAGGTGCTGGTCCAAGCCAAGGCACGGGAGGTGGCAGCGGGGGCAACGTGTACAGTGAAGACAATGACGACGATCTCTACGGTTAACTCGCTGTCCTCATTGGACCAAACTCCGAATCAGGCCACGTTGTACAGGGAAAATCCAATGTTCAGTGGACTCTCGGCTTCTTCATTCCTCAGTCAGAACAGTGTAGCTGCACGTCAGACTTTGTACAGGGAATGTTTTCTGCAAACACACACATACAGACCGATGTTCAGTTGGGAGGCAGACAGTGAATTATCAAGGAGGGGAACCGACTTAATTTCTGAGAAATTTCTGTTCTAGTTTATGTGGCAGAATCAGCAGCTTTAGCAAAGGGTACAACGCTAGCCTGTATTAAAAAAAAAAAAAAAAAGAACACAAAAAAATAATTAAAAAAAATAATAAAAATCCCACAAAACTCTAGCCAGGCCCCCGGCAATTCCTTTTTGTGGTGCTGCTGCAGCATCAGCAGCGCTGCAGTACCACAATGCAAACCCCATGTCTCACTTGCTGTCAGGGCACTCCTCAGCTGGCCCCTCTTGCCTGTTTTGTGCATTTCCCTGCAGTGTGTGAGGTTGCTCTCTGTTCATACATCTCCTAGCTTGTGTTAACAGAAGGAACTGATCAGACAGTCTCTCTCCTGTGCCATAACCTGGCAGTAAGCACCGTTTAAGAGCTTACTTAAGAGCGCCCTGCTGCCAGCAGTGGGTATCTGGTGCTGCTTCTCTGATGCTGGCTCTGAGCCGTTGGGTGTCCCGCTGCTTTCACTCGGGGTTCCTCCAGAAATCCCCCTTTCATCCACCCTGCCTGAAGGCAGGCACGAGAGAGTTCCTGGGCTGTCTCTGGAGTCTGGTGCAGCGTGACCTGAGTGGTTTGGGAACAGGAGCTTCCTCTGATGCTGTAGCAGCAGTGTTCGTCAGGTTCTGCAGAGAGATTTCCCCCTTCTGCAGAAACGATTTGTGTATCCCTGTGGACTTCTGATGAAAGGTTTGGTTCTTTGCTCAGTAGTCAGGTTTTGATCATGCTCTTGTGCTTTTCCTTCAGTTTCTTCTAGCTTCCTGGCCTCTCCTTGATTTATTTTCCCTTCTCTGAACTGAAAGATGTGCTACTGCTACTTAGCGTTTCATGCAAAGAGAACCCCTGGGCCTGGGAGCTGGCACCTGCCTTGTGCTGGTGCGTGTGCTCACTCACCTGTAGCTGGAGCCAGGCTGCAGCTGCTGAAGCAGGTAAATGGCCCAAAGAGCAGAGCTGCTCTTAGAAGGTGCGTGGCCAGCTGCAGGACAGTGCTGCAGCAGGAGGAGCAGCTGTGAGCCTGTAACTGTGAGCCTAGACCTGTGCTGTGTGGTGTTTGGGCTCACCCCTAAATTCCACAAAAAGGGAGCCTCCTGTTCAGCACGGTTACTTTTCACTTCCACTTTGTTCTGCGTGGTGTCTGGCTTTAAAACAGGGAAAAGGGGAGGCTCTGGGTGCCTGCACGTTCCCAAGGACCGGCTCTGAGTGTGGTGAACGCAGCTTCAGCTCAGTGACTTGGTGCTCTCCTTGCCTTTGACCCCAAAGGCTGGGAGCTGCGTGCTCCTCTTGCCCTGAGCAGTCGCAGCCAATGCAGCCATGGGAATTTTGGCCCTAAAGCCTCCCCGTTGTAGTCGAGCCCCATCAGCCTACCAAGGCTTAAAGGGAGGTTAAAAAGGGGCAAGGGGAGTCTCGCCATGGCCAAAGGATGGGGCTGTCTGGGAGAAAGGGGACTTGTGGGGAGAAATGCACTGAAATTGGGAGCGCTGCTTAAATAGCACAACCACCTGCTGGAGGCTGTGCTAGGAGGCCACGGGAACCCCCGGGGAGGGTGGGCAGCCTCTGCTCAGGTGGTCTGTCCTAGTTCAGAGCCGACTGCCAGCACCGTGCCTCTCCTGTCCTCGCACCACCTTGCTTCAGCGCCACGGGGAAGATGCTGCCAGCTCATGGGGCTGTGCTGCTGCTCTCCGGTTGCTGTCAGCCACCTGGGGAGGAGAAAAGGGCTGCTCCACAGCGGGAGCTCCTCAGGATGCACAAAAGCTTTGCCAAACTCTGTCAGGGGGTGGGTTTGGGAACATCACCCCCAGACCCTAGGCTTTGTCCCTGCTGGTGGCAGATCCGGCCCCGCATCCCTCGGGGCTGTGCAGGCTGGGGCAGGAGGCAGAGGGGTGGTGGTGTGTGTGTCCCAGCTCCTGGGAGCACAAGATTTCCCTGCCTCCTCTCCTAATTGCAATTTAATTAGCACAGTTAAATGCAGCAGGAGGGCTGGAACCCTTCCTCTTCTCTGTCTCCTCTGGGATGTGGCTCCTGATGGGGACAGCCCCCAGGGGAGCTCCAGGAGCACCTGCCTCAGCCCTGGAGCAGCGTATGGAGGCTGTGGGTAGCCCCTGAGAGGGGGCTTTATTGCTGCCGTGGGTGGCAGCTCCTTGTCCTGCCCCTGTGGCCCTACAGCCGTGTCTCTGGTGCCCCAGCCCTACAGCTCGGCCCCACCAGGGCCCACACAGCGCCCTCAGCGCCGCAGCCCAGCTCGGCATGGGAGCCAAGGCACTGGCCCGGCCCCAAAGCAGGACTAGAGGGAACGGCCTCAAATTGTGCCAGGGGAGGTTCAGGGTGGTAATGAGGAGACATTTCCTCTCAGAAAAAGTGGTCGGGCACTGGAATGGGTTGCCCAGGGAGGTGGTGGCATCACCGTCCCCGGGGGTGTTCAAGGAAAGGTTGGACGTGGTGCTTAGGGACAGGGCTTAGTGGGTGACATTGGGGTTGGAGCATGGTTGGACTGGATGGTCATGGAGGTCTTTTCCAACCTCAGACTCTGTGATTCCAGCCTCGTGCAGCACCCCAGATGTCCCTCAGCTGCTCTCTGCTGTCAGCAGAGGGCAGGCCATGGCCATGCTCCTGTGGCCCCGGTCCCCACAGCCCCACTACGGCCCTGGGCCAGCCGCACCTGCCCTGTGGGCACCCAAGCCCCATAACAACCCTGTCAGCCCCACCATCCGGGGCTGAAGGCCTCCAAGGATCTCTGAGAGGAGCTGTGTCCCTGGGCAGCCTCCACAAGCAAGAAGCCCCCTTCATCACCCCAGTCACAGCACCCCACTGCCCCTCCTCACCCACCCTGGCCTCCATCCCTGTGGTATCTTGGCTGGACTCGCAACCCCCTGCCCATGTTGGTTGTGTTTTGGGAGCCCTGAAGGGAAGCAGAACCCCAAAATGTGCTCCCCCCCGGTACTAATGGGGGGGGCATCCGAGCCCCTTCCCCAGCCCCACCGCCTGCACCAGGGCAACCACAGCCCCTGTGCCTTCCATTGCAGTGCACACCAAGGACTTACTATTTTTTAAAATACTTTATTTTTCTCTCAATACTGACATTACAAAAAAAAAAAAAATAAAAAAAAAAAAAAAAAAGAACCACTATAAAACATTCAGGTCTCATTGAAACTGAGAAAAACAAAGCAGCTTGCATCTGTGTGCTGACCTGTCTTCTCACTCCATCAGTGTCCACCAGGTTTCCATACATCGAACTCCACAGGGAACGGCGGAGGGAAAAGGCGTCGTGCCCTAACCTGAATTCAAACTGGTCACAAAATTAAGCAGTGCTTTAATTTAATTTAAGAGGTCTCCTCTCTCCGTGCGCTGGCCATGGCACAGGCTGTCCTCCCACCGCGTATGATGCACTGTACAGCTATACACCCCACACCAGCTCGGCGGGCAGCTCACCACGAGCTGAACCCCCCCAGGACCCCTATTTCAAGTCATTGATTTCTCTTTATAAAAAGGATGCCTGGGGGGGGGGGGGGGTGTTTTGGCTTTCTCGGTGCTGGTCGGGCTGGAGATGCGGAGCTGAGGTGGTGGAGGAGCCATACAGAGCCAGGTCGGCTGTGCTGCCTGTTCTGCAGGACCCCTCCTGGGAAAAACTGGCAAGAGGCAAGAGTTGACCGAGAAAGGTAAGAAATATAAAAATTCTCCTGATGGAAATCCAAAGTTTTTAAAAAAATACAGCATTTAAAAACAAAACCACCAAGCAGATTGCCTCATGCTCCTTCCAGCTCCACCGTAACACCCAGAAGTACCTCCTGAATTAAACGTCCCTGTAGAAAAATATATACACGTGCCTTTCTCTTCCTAATAAAGTCCCTAAGGTTGAACTCAAACGCTTGTCAAAACCACAGCTCTGCTGATGCTTGGCTCTGCTTTTGCACCCAGACTTGTGCTACACACATACTATGTTCTCACAGGCATGATGTTGATATGGCTGAGCTGCGCCCCAAAAGTCGGGGTGAACCACTCCAGGAAACCCAAAACGGGCAGAGCAAACCCTTATGGAGTTTACCTAACAAGCTAAATATATGTATATATAAAAAAAAAAAAGCAGCAATGCAAACTCAACATATCTGAACAAGAAAAGCTCCCACCCTAGGCTCCCCCGTCCCCCCGGCCGGCAGCAGGCGCACGGGACAGCGGGGGCAGGAGGCTGGGAGGGACCATCCCCAAGTGCTTTGAGCTCTGTTGATTGGCACAGGTGATGCTCGGTGGCGGTCTTGGCACAAGAGAGTGGACCGCAGTAGGACTAGGTACCATGGTCCCCGGTTAGAAACGGTCCGGCTACAGTGGCCACCGCGCGCAGGAGCGGTCCCTTGGCCGTACGCGCTCAGGAGTTTCCTTGGCACCTCGGTACGGCCGGGACCCCGAACAGCAGCAAGTATCAAAGAGGGGAGGAGAAAACTAACACGGGGGGGGGATGTGAGATCCTGTGAAGTCCTATTTACACTGCGCTGAACCCCTACGAGCCCATCCTCTAGTCAGAGGGTTGGCTTGAAAAGCAGGTGACACGAAAACCACAAAGTGATGCACCTCCCCGGGCAAACAGCCCGTGCCGCTCGCTTGTGCAAGGCAGCAAAGCTGGACCTCTAGAAAAACAAAACAAAAAAAAGGCTGGCAGCGAGGAGAGCTGGGAGGGCAGGAGCCTGCGCTCACCATTCCCCCGCCGCTGGAGTAGAAAACAGGCTGAGAGGGGAAGGGGTGGGAGGGAGGGATGGGACTTTTGGGGAAGGAAAGTGTTTTTTTTGCATTTGAAAGTGCTCTGGCACCTCTGCTCCGTGTGGGCCGGATGCTGTGGCACGTGCGTTTGGAGTATTGCTGCTTGGAGAAGAGTCCCCGGGGCTCTAGGAGCACGGGAGGTGCTGCTTGAGGATCTGTCTCGTCTGGGGAGCTATTCTGTCTGGGAAGCGGATTTTGAACTCCACGATCAAGTCTCCTCGCTGGTTGGGGGCCTTGGGGAAGGGCAGCCCTTCCCCGCGCAGTCTCTTCACTGTGCCCGGCTTGATGATGTCGTTGCAGGGCAGCGGGATCACCCTCCCGTCGATGGTGGGAATGTTCACGGTGCAGCCGCACAGGGCCTGCGGGGAGAAGGAAGAAGACACCGTCAGCCCCACAGCACCCAGGGGTGCACCCAAAGGGACCCCAGCCCCGCTCCCCGTCCCCAGCGCCGTGGACAGAAGCCCCCCGGGAGGCAGAACCCCCGCTCCCCATCCCCTGCTCCTCCCAGCGGACGCCTCCAGCGAGCGCCCCGTGGCTCGCAGCAACAGGGCAGCCCAAATTTAGCTCCTCGCTACCCAATCTGGGAGCCCGGCGGGGTAGGGGGGGGGCAGCCCAAAACCCAGCTGAGCTCATCGGATGCCTCTGCGGTTCATCAGCTGTCACCCTTCGGAGCCCGGGGGTTATCTATAGCACAGCCTGTGCCCCCTGCCACGGCCAAAGCCTCCCGAAGGTTACGCCGGCACGGGGCACGGCACCGCGCTTTCCTGGAAGCTGGGGCCCCGCGGGGCTGCTCCTCGCCAGAGCCCACGGGGTTGGGTTACTGCACTGCGCCAATGCCCCGCCGCTATTTTTATACCTTGGTGGCCCAAGAAGGAAGCAAGAACGAGACGGTTCCCCGAAACCACAGGCCTGGGGAGAGCGGCCCCGGCGTGCCCTGCTGCAGGGACCTCCATTTGGCCACGTCCCCCCGACTGCAAAGCCTGGAGCTGATTTTCCAGGCTGCCATCCCCATGCCGGGGCCGGGAGCTGCCTCCTGCAGAAGCCGTCAGCAGCCGCAAGCTGACCTGCGTTAGTGAGCCACGTGACGCGGGAATGCAGCAAGAAAATCCTTGTGTCCTTAAATAACTCAGACAGCTCTGCCGTACACGTGGGCAGCAGCATCTCCGGGCTTTCAGCAAGGAGGGAGGCTGACGGACTGCGGAGCGATACTTCTGGAAGGGGAGGATTTGCTGGGGCTGGTCCTCGTCCTGCACGCAAAGCACTCGTCCCCTCGGGATGGGCTATGGGGGTCCCGGACCTCGCGTCCCCAAAAGACACCCTGCAAGGGAAGTGGGGGAGGATGTTCTGCAGCCTCCTCCCCAGGAAAAGCAACAGGGCCGAAGCAACAGGAGGCGGCGGCAGCAGCAGCCCTGCTTCCCCGCTGACCCCTGGCTTGAGGCTGATGGTTGCTGCTTCTGCCGCGGCGCCAGGGCTTTGCACCAAGGCCAACGCAGAGCCACCCGTGCTGGGCTTGGCTCTAGGGCTCAGGTGAGCTGAGGAGAGGAAAGATGGAGCCTGCTGTCTCCTTGCACAGCCCATCTGCGCTGGGTCTCCTCCAGATGAGCTTTTTCTGGCTGCAGGAGGAAGTTCAATGCTGGCTCCAGGGAAGCTGGAGCCCTTCTGCTGGCTGGTGGCCACCAGCAAGCGACATGGTGGGCTGCACAGGTCCACGTGTGCCAGAAAAACATCTCTGGCCATGCAATGGGATGCAGAAAGGGAACAGGCACCGCGGCTAGACCTCAAGTTTCTAGCCAACAGGACCAGCCAGCTGTCCTTTTGCCTGCAGCAGAAAAGCCAAGAGAAAACTGACGTGCTGCCGTCGCTCCGGAGGAGGCTTTGCTGCAACCCAGTGGACCTGGGCAGTGCTGGGGTGCCCACTCACACGCTGCCCCCTGCTCCATCCTCACCACAACGCGGCCAGAGGGAAGCCAGGCGACTACTTCAGCTTCCAGAACGAGCTGTTGAGACCAAAATAGGGCAGCAGAAGCGTGGCTGGGACGCTTGCACCCAGCCCAAGGGACAGGACTGGGAACACCAAGCAGAGCGCCCCTGCCAGGCTCGTGGCGTGGGCGCTGCTCCTCAGCGCCGTGCTTGCCCTGCGAAAGCAGAGGGATGCGAGCAGAGGCAGGCGGTGGGAGCGCAGACAGGATCTCAGTGTCTCCTTCCCAGAGCCAAGATGCGAGAATTAGAGGCGATGGCTCCTTCGCCGTATGTTCCTGTTTTCAATCCTTCTCGCCCAACTTGGTTGTCAAACCAAGCAGTTGGAAACTGGCTGTTGAAGCAACACCAGTGCCCGCGAGCGAGCGCAGCCCCGGAGCTGCCCTGTAAAGAGGCTCGGCTGATCCCCGGCTACGAAATCAGCGTGGGTTTGATGGCTGAGCCGCGAGCGCCGAGCTTTATCTGGGTCAGCGGCGGGTCCCGCTCCGCTGGCAGCAGCGGGGGGGCCATCGGATGCTGCCGCCCGGATGCTTCGAGGAAGGTGATGCCAGGTAAAGGATGCCTCGAGGCGCCTCTTCCATCTCCGCGAAACCCGCCGGCGCTGCCTAAGATCTGCCTTCCAGGAGCGCAGCTGCCGTAGCAGTGTCACTCCTCCCTCCCTCGGCCTCCCACTGCGGTGCGCGCCTGTAATTTTAGGCAGGGACACGTCCCTGCAGCCCACGAGTCTCCTGGGGAAGCCCTCTCACACCTCCTGCGGTGGCAGCAGCCGTCCCCGATGAGGGACACGGAGCCCAGCGGGATGAGGACGCGAGCGGCAGCGGTGCTGGGATGTGGGGATGGGAAGTGGCAGCCTGGGTGGCATCACCCAGCACCACCAGAGACAATATGGGTAGAGGTTTGTGGGTGCTGGGTGCTACAGGTTCCTACAGAAGAGTCTGGAGAGCAAGCTCAGGTTCAAGAAGGGGCCATAAGGAAGCAGATGCTCCATTTCCAAGCCCTCCTGTCGCCCTGTCCTGCTCTGGTACCCCAAAATATGCTCCCTGCAGGGCCACGGCCGGGAGCCTTGCTCCCCTTGGCTGTAAGATGCTGTCCAGGGGTCTCCAGCATGACCACGAGCGGGATCACAGCTCCGAACGCCTGCTGGCACCCCGCTGTGCAGCTAAGGAGACCAAAGCTCAAGCTATAAAAGGCAGACTCGCTAGGATGAACAGTGCAAGGAAAGCTCTCGAGGCTACGGCTGTAGGCTTAGGTGATGAAGAGGTTGCGCTGTGATTCACTCCGCCACGTACCGAGATGGTGGCATATGGTGTCAGGGAGCTCCTGGCATCTGCTCCTGCTCCAGAGCACTTAAGCTGCTTCTCCTCGTGTAAGATAAAAGCAGCAAAGCGCTGCTCGCCCTGCCCTGGCAAGCGGAAGGCTGGGGCTGGCAGCCTGGCTCCCCGAGCACCCCCAGCACGTTCGGTCTGCGGGCGGCCAGGCCCAAAGCGCAGAGGAATTTGCCTGGACCAGCAATTTCCACCGGCCTCTCTTTGTGATGGCCGTGACGTGAAGCAAATGCCCTGTTTACGCACGGGGCCGGGCAGGCTGCTCGGCTTGCTGCTCACAGGGCAGCTCTGCACGTGGCGAGCATCCACCTGGACCATCGTGGGCCAGACATCAGGACAGCCGTCCCGGGGGGTAATTTTAACAGATAGGGGAATGCACAGAAGGAAACATCTGAGATATGGCATGCAGGACTCCACAAATAATGCGGCCTCTCCCAAGTATTTCTGGAGGGGCCAGCAGGGCCAGCCACCGCAGGAATAAACCTCTTTACTCGAATCCCCTCTGCAACACAAAGGAAATTCAGCTCCCAAGCCCACAGGTTAACTTGAGATGACTTTGTTGCAGGAGCGCCCAGCCCTGCCTGCCCCCACGATAGCTGGTCACAGCCCCGGCAGGGATGCGGAGCCGTTGCAAAGCTCTTCTGACTTGCTGGCACACTCAGGAGCTCACGTTTCCCTGCCTCAGGTCTGGCTCATTGAGCTTATTTCTATTAAATGTATTTGAGAACATAAATCTGTCTTGGAAAAAAAAAAAATCAGCTCATTAAGAAGACAGACAGCGTCTACAGTCTGAAAGGAACAGCAAATGGCAGCTGCCAAAAACGTCAGTGTTAAATGCAGCTGCCAGCTGGGATTTATTAAAAGGTAGTTAGACAGCAGCAGCAAACGGCACATCTTGTTCTGGGGTAAGCTCCCCTTCCTCTCCCACCTGCACACGGTTTGCTGCTCTGGTGCAGCGAGTCTCGCCGTGACCTCCAGGGCTGGCAGCCTGGATGCGCTGGGTTTCGCTCACAGCCCTTTTTTTGAGATTTTGCCCTTTGTCCAGGGAAGCCAGAAGCAAAGAAAGCAGCTGTCTGGGGCTAAAGCAGCGCTCAGCAAGGTCAAGGTGTTGCCTTTCTCTGTGTGAGCCCGCTCTCACGTGGGGTGGTGCCTGGCACCATCCAGGACGGAAACGTGAACGAGCAGGGACCAGCCCTGTGTCAGCAAACTTGGGGTTTCCCTTGCACCTGGGCTCTCCTCCACAGGTGAATACTAAGTAGAAGGGCAAGACATATGGGGAAGGGAGAAAATGGGTAAATACCACCTGTATTTGCTCAGGCAGCCCAGTGTGCTCAGTCAGGACTGCAGTACCCGCGTCCTACCTGCACGGAGGCTGAGCGGCTCTCCAAAACCTGAGCACGAGCTGGTCTCACTGCAGAGGACTTTGCTCGTGTCTCTCACGCCCTACCTGGTCCTTCCTCTTCGGCACAGGACGAGGACTGGGTCCTGTCCCGGCCACAACCCAGCGCCACCTCTCACCCAGGGCATTTCGACTGATACCCACCTCTTTAAGACTGATGTTTGCGGTGTAGACCACGTTCGTCCCGTCCCTCTTGAAGTGCGAGTGAGGCTTGTCCTTGAGGATGAAGACGATGTCAGCAGGGATGTTGTCCGGCGTGGCGTCCCCTTCTTTGGGGAATGTGATTTTGGTTCCCTCCTTCCAACCCCGTTTGATGACAATGTTCAGGATCTTATCCTCAGTCCGCATGGTCCGGCCATCGGCGTTGAGCCTTCTGCGGGTGATCTTCATCCTCTTGGTGGAGCCGTGGTAGATCTCTTCCAGGGACACCTTCAGCTCGTGGATGACGGGTGGGTCTTGGACCTTCCTCCGCGTGTGCAGGGACTCCTGGTGCCGCCGGTGAACCCCGTTGATGCCGTTGAAGCCAAACCGGCCGAAGGCACTGAAAGGATCGTCGTCGTCATCGATATCCATGTCTTCCTGGTCAAAGCCATTGAACACCCGCGAGCGGCTGCTAGCGAAGAAGATATCGAAGGGGTTGGAGCCTCCGAAGAAAGACGCGAAGGTGGCGTGGGGGTCGCCGTGGAAGGTGTAGTGGAAAGTGTTCCCTGAGCCACCTGAAGAGCCACCTCCAGTCTTGAGACCTGGAAGAGAAGGGGGAAGACAAGACGTTAACTCTCCCAGCCAGAAGAAAGCTGCTGGCTCTCCGAGCTGTGTGTGCAGCTGATCTGCCACAGCCAACGCGTTGGGTCCATGGCACCCAGCTGTGCTGCACAAAACCCATGTTGGGTGTTATCTGCTACCCAAGGTGAACTGAGCTGACAGCCGCAGCCCAGAAGCATTGTGTCCAGCATGTTATAAAATGCTCTGAACTCAGTGAGGAGCTGTGCAGCCGTCAGGACTTTTGCTGGCAGAGCACAGGGAGGTCAGCAGACCTGCCAGCCGCCCCCCAGCACAGCTCGCTGCATGTTTGGCCAAGGGGTTGACCCAAGGGTTATCCTCCACCATGGAGATGGGAATCCTCCCGCTGTGGTTCTAGCAGCCCTATTCACAAACCAAAGGAGAAGTTTGAGGCTTGTGCCTTCCAGGCAGAACAGGGAGGTCAAACAGAGTGGGCAAATCTGTTCTGATGCTCTCAGCCTCCTCTTGTGGTCGGTGGCTCTCGTCCCTTGGCCCCTGCCCTGATACACGAACATCTGTGCCCTTGCAGAGCCCATACCACACATGGGGACTGGGCTGTAGGGCAGGAAGAACAAACCCCATGAGCCCACCCCAGTGCATGGGACCCCAAAGACCCTCCAAACACTGAGCCCACACCCCCAGGCCACATATTCCAGAAAAAAAAACACGGAAAAAGTTCTGGAAGACAAAATGTTTCCTGTTATGGGAGTGCTGGACTGGTGTGGAAGTCACTGCTCGGGATGGGCTCGTGGGGTTTGCCCCTGTACCATGAAGCCTTTCCATGTCTTTCATCTCATTTCTCAGTGCCCCGACTTTCTGCACGGGCTCTCTGGGCTTTGCTGCTGTGTCTGCCTGCTCACACAGCTGGAATTATGGAGAAACCATAAGGGGATGAGGCACACTCTGTGCAAAAGCATGGATCACAAAAGGAAGAGGCCGGGTGCATGACTATGGGCCACCAGGGTAAGATCTACTTACTGGGGAGCTCCAGGATAACTCGAGTGGCTGCAAGTCACAAGCAAACCCAGGCCCTGCCCTCGCTTGGTGGCCAAAAAGCCTGGAGACTCCCAAAAGCATGGAGTGGAAGGGGAGAGGCCCAAGGCTGAGGCAACCAGCACAGCTCACCAAAAGCATCGAAGGGGTTTGGTGCTGCTGGTGCTTGAGCCCCATGGGGCAAGCGCTGCAATTCCTCCAGGCAACCCCATGCCCCTCGGATAGAAATGCTGTTTTTCCTGTTTCGGGTAATCCAACCCAAACTCTGGCCCTGCCTGTGGCCCCAGAACCAGGCCCGCTTCAAGCCCAGCCTCCCCGTCCCCCTGCAGCGAGGGGGCCGCTCCCCTGCGGTTATTTTTTTCCTTACTACTTAACTCGCTCTTATTTTAGCCGCCGCCATCCCCGGAGAGCCCCCATCCCCAGCAGGTTTCACCTTTACGCAGTTGCCTTAATCCCGTGACGCCAGTCAGAGGCCAGCGGCAGAGGCAGGGTCCGGTTTCGGCAGTGCCTCCGAGGAAATGCTGGTTTCTCGCCTGAGACAGCCGCTGCTAATTTTAAACGGCAGCAAATCACCGCGGCCCCTCGTGGACGAGACATAAATAACGGGTTAAAGCAACTCGTAGAGGCTGTGTGCTTCCAGGCAAAGATTTCCCAAAGCCTTGCCCAGCTCTGTAGGTTTGCTCAGATAAACCGGGAGGGAGTTCCCCCACGTCCGTCTGAGCTTTCACACGCAGCAGCCTGACTGCTGACAGCACTTGGCACCCCTGGCCACTTCTCCCAAGAGCTCCTTCAGTTTTTCCCGTAAGTTTCGGGTATTTCTTGTTCCCCAGCATCTTTGAGGAGCAGGTATAACTTCATCAGGTAGGGGCACGACTCTGTACCCCCTGAGACCTGTTCGCCTCTGAATGGCAGAGAGCCCTCTCTGAGCCTGCTGGGAGCAGGACGGAGCTGATATAGGGGTCTCCAACCACTGCATCTTCCTGTTGGTGACCCCAAAAAGGATGGACCTGCTTGCTGGGCACACAGGAGGGGCTGCATCTTCCTCCGAGCAGCCCGTCCACGGCAGACCTGCTGCTCTTTTAAGCACCCAAGTCCCCGGCTGATTAATGCAGATGCTATTCAGTGCTCCGCTCACCCTCAGCAAATGGGGTTGCAGTCTTCCATATTCGACTAATAAGGCTGTGCGTGGTGGAGCTGCTCTCCTCCTCCATGCCAACCAGCGGACAACAGCAGCCACTTAGTTTCAAAACAAAAACCTATTACTTAAATTGGGAAAAGCTTTGATTCATGTAGGTCAGCCTGTACCGGGGAGAAAAGTGGGACTAGCGCTCCAACCAGCACGCTACCGGGGATCCTGCGGGGAGGACATCCAGGAAAAAAGGGACGTTACTGGGCTGGGAAATTGAGGCCGAGCGAAGGGTTGCTAAAGCATTACCGCAGCGCGCAGGCAGGGCCCAGGAGGCGAGCTCCTTTTCACTTCCACCAGCTCAGCGCTCGCCCTTTGGAGGCAGCACTGCGGAGCTCTCAAGTGCCATCTCCCCAGCTGGGAAGTGAAGCAAAAGTGGCTCTGCTGCGGCGCAGAAATGGGTCGGGACATTATTTCTGGCAGCGAGGCAAGGCAGGGTCGGCGGACCGTTTGCTTCTGCTCCTGGTAACCTTGATTCGGAGGCAGGCGTGAGCCCTGGGGGTGCAAAAACACCCCCGAGCCCCACATGGACCTCCTTGGACCCACACAGACGGCCACCAGGATGCCTGCACGCCCTGGCCAGCCCTGCCTCGGAGCAGGAGCGCAGGTCCCCTTACCTTCCTCCCCGTACTGGTCGTACACGGCTCGCTTCTTGGGGTCGCTCAGGACATCGTAAGCCTCCGCGATCTCCTTGAACTTCTCCTCGGCGTTGGGGTCTTTATTCTTATCAGGGTGGTACTTCAGGGCCATTTTCCGGTAGGCTTTCTTGATCTCATCCTCGTTGGCTCCGGACTGGATGCCCAGAATCTTGTAGTAGTCCTTCCCCATGACGGCGACGCTGCCTGGTGCCGAGTACTTATTCCTGAAAGCAGAAAGACAGCTGGCTGCAAGGCGAGCGCGGCGCTCGGGCGGCCGGAGACGGGAGCGGCACACACTTATCGCCCAGCCGCCTCTCCCCGCATCGCACCGGCCAGCAGCACCACAGCCGCCTCAAGTCCACTTTTTTTTTCCCCAAAAAACAAGCGCGAGGACACGGAGGGGAGGCGGGGGGGACGTGCTAGAGCAGCAGGACCCGCACGTCCCCGGGCTGTGCCGCCGCCTCGCCGAGCTGCGTGCTGCGGGGAGTCATCCTGGACGGGGAGCACCGAGGCGTCGCGCCGGGTTATTATAGGGGCAAGGCCGACCTCGGAGGCGTGACGGTCTAAATCCGGCCGTGCCGTCCCCCTCCTGTCCCCAGCCTCCCGCTGGGGCTTCGCCAGCCCAGGGCGAGGAGAGGAGCGGCTGGAGGGGTTGGGGGGGCGGCGGCGCAGACGGGGAGCCAGCAGGGACTGCGCCCGCCGCGCTCACCTCAGAGGAACTTCAAACATTTTGTTCCTGAAAGCAATTGGCATTCAGCTGGAGATAAGTGCTTCCAGCATGTCAGAGCTGTAATTTGTATTTAGCGGAGAGAGAATGAAGCCGTTAGACAGAAACATCTTGTGATGGTGGGAGGTTTTTCTTTCTTTCTTTTTTTTTCTGGGAAAAAAAAAAAAAAAAACACTTTCTAGCCTGACTTGCACTCCCTTAGAGTCTTCAGCTGAATGTTGCAGCAAGCCAGAAATATTAAGAGGCGGTAAAATGTCATCGCAGCCTGACACGACGCGGTGAGGTCAGCGCGGGGAACCGGCTCCGCGCATTCACTTTCTCCATCATGTGGGAGGCTCAGGACAGAGCCATGCCTATACTAAGGCATTGAAAACCCGGTGGCCGAAACCCAAAGGGAAAAGGGTGGGCAATTAATTCACTCCACAGGCATGCTGCTGGAGCAGCAAGCCCAGCAGAGTCATGGAAATTCAGAGAGCAGCTCGAGGAGGCACGAGACCAACTGCTCGGGGCAAAAGATGAGCGAGACTTAGGCTCCTCCAAGCACGCTGCCCAGTGCTCCTGACCCTTCGGTTTTCTCACTGTGAGCTCCTGTCCCTGCCAAGCCCGACCTGCTCTGCCCCACCTGGCCGAGCACAGCTAGGGGCTTGCTCCTTGCCATGCTCTTCTCCAGCCCCCAGCCAACCCTCCGACATTCAGTGCTCTCTGCTAAGCCTTTGTGCTCACGTCCTCCTTCCCCCTCCAGCCCTGTTTTTTTTTTTTTTTCTTTTTTCCTGGGCTTGCTCCAGACCCATCCTTGCTCCAAACAACCCCAAATTGCCCTGGACAGACCACGCTGGGCAGCTCCAGCCCTCTGAGCCCCTCCAGCAGGTGGGTTTCTGCATCAGACCCTGTCCTTCACGACCACACCAGGCATTCCCCCTGTCTGTGCTTGTCCAGATGCTCCCGGCGGAGGTCTCAGAGGGACCCCTCGCCCCCAGCCACCAGCTTTGCCCTTTATACCCCATCCCCTGAGCCATCACTTGGAGGTCTGGAGGCAGGGGCAAGACACCAGGAGCAGCCCAAACCACCCGCCCCCCATTTCTTAGGGGCAGGAGCGCGAGGCAGCGCGGCCGCGCTATTGTTAGAGGCACAGGAAGGCCTCTGGGGGCGTGAAGAGCATCCTACGGCATCTCCAGCTCCCGGCTTCTAAATGCCAGCACGTTTCTCCCCCAGCACAGCCTCCAGCAGGAGCCCTCCAGCTTCTGTGCAAAGAGCAGCCGTCTTCGCCGAGCCCACACAGCCGCCACGAGGTGCCCACCACCGTCCGCGTCTGCTCCGATGACTCCCAGCAGGAGCCCGTGGCGGGGGGGAGGGGGTCCCCGGCAGGTCCCCAAAATGTCTTTTTTTTTTTTTTTTTTTCACCATTCTGTAAAAATAACACAGCCTGCCTCCCCCCGGCAAGGTCAAACAAGGCAGCGCTGAATTCAACCCCCTTTCGCACCCCGACCGCGCCACAGAGCAAAGCACGGAGGTCGCAAACCACGGATTTCACCCCAAAATGGTGCCACCAGCGACGCCCCCCCCCCCCCCGGAAAAGCAATCCCTATAAAAGTCCCCAAATCATCGCTCCCCCACACACACCCCCTACCCTCCAGAGGTCTCCGGGGGGTGCCCACGGGGGATGCTCAGCCGCGGCCCCCTGAAATCTCTCCGTCCCCACGCCTCCCAGCCCCGTCACCTGGCGCTGCCGTCCCCACGCCCCACGCCGGGTGACCCGCCGGGTGAAGCCGGGCTCCGGAGGCGACGCTCGCATGCGGGGTGGTAAAACACGACTCTGTCCCCGCGCAGCCTCCCTCCCACCTCCCCGGGATCCGCTGCGCCTCTCCCCCCCCCCAGCCGCTCAGTCATCCTGCTCTGCCTTCCCATTTAACCCTCTCGGGAGCAGGGGGGGGTGGGAAAGGAGCTGCCGAGCGAGCAGGGGGGGCTTCGAGGTGGGTCAGGCGCCTGCATTTCCTTCCCCGAACACCTCAGGAAAAAAAAAAAAAAGGGGGCTGCCTTCAGAAAAAACGCGGGCACCTCCCAGCCGGCGGCCGTGCCGCCAGCCCCCTTCGTTTTCCCCTTAAAAAATAATAAATAAATAATTTTACGGAAAAGAAAAAAAAAAGAAGCTTTGTTCCGGCCCCGCACATGACATCAGACCATGCAGCCCCTGGATCAGGCGAGCCGGCTGCATAGCCACGGCTTGACACAATCTCTCCGCTCCGCGGGCACGGCAGGGAGCGAGCCCGGGCGCCCCACACCGCACAGTGCCGAGCTGGGGCAATTAATTACCATTATAGCTAATTAGTAATTAACCAGCACACAGGCACCAGACCCGGGGAGAGACCCACTTACCGAAACTTTACAAAGGCACGCGGAGTCCGAGCCGTCGCCTTTAAAGGCTCGACCTTTATTTTAAACATCGCACCGGCGGCTCGGCCAGCTGGGGACGCAGCTCCGACCTCGGCCCCAGGAGGGGAATTGGGGACGGGGGTCCCAGCGAGCTGTTTTTTGGGGGCTTTGGAGCCGCAGGAAGCCCGTCCACGAGGTCGCTGGACGGGCAGCGATTTTCCTCTCGGCTTCCCTGAGAGGCGCCGGGACCCGTGCCGTGCGCTCCTGGATTAAAGCATTTCCTTAAGCATCCTCCCTGCTCCCCAGCCCGCTGCTGCTCGGGGTGCCCACCCTCAGCCCCCCGTTACCCGAGTGCCCCCCAGCCCCACGGAAGCGGCGGTAAGGAGGAGCCCGGTGTCCCCGGCAATCAGTCGCTCGCTGCCGGTGCCGGTCACGACGGGTCCACGCGGGGAGGGAGGAAAGTAGGACAGCACCGATGCACCACAAGGCGGAACAAAGTATCACGGAGTGCTCTGCACTGGCTCTCTGGGGGTCCCCATGCGTGTCCCCCAATTCCCCAGGTGCCGACACCGCTCCCGTGCCGGAGCACGGCGTCCGGCAGCCTTCTTGCCACCCCGACCTCCCCTCGCGGTTCTCCCGGCGGCACAAAACCTACTCGTGGAGAAGTCCCCTCCACGCTTCCCACCGCGGGGAGCACGGACCCCCAACTCCAACCCACCGCTCGCCCCCGATCCCCCAGCCCGACGGGGTGGCTGAGCGCGGCGGGACCCTCGCGGAGAACCCCCGGCAGGGACGCGGGGTGTTCCAGGCGGCGAGCGGGGTGCCGTGTCGGGCTGCGTACCTCTCCGCGCGGCTCCAGAAGAGCAGGATGGCCGGCATCGCGGCGCCGGGAGCAGCCCCGAGTTTGGCTCAGGCAGCTGGAGGGGAGCGCGCGTGGCGTCGGGGCAAGGCAGTGCCGCCCGTGCCGGCTGCCGGGGAAGCAGCCAGCGATGTCATGAGTACACGCAATGAATCATCCCATCCCCGGGCCCCCACGCGCGCCGCCCGCCTCCCCCTTCCCCACCCTACAGGCACCCAACCCCTCCCCGCTCGGGTGCCGGCACCTGCGTGGGGATGGGGTTAGCCCGAGCCCCCACAAAGGGACCCCACGGCCAAGCGGGGGCTGCCCACCCCCCCCAACAGGGGTAGGGTCCCCCGATTTTGGCCACGCTCTGGGGTGCGTGGGGATGGGGTGAGCCTCCCCACCAGGTTGCCTGCCCATAGAGGGGCCCCCGTTTCCAGTCTGGTACTGGTGTGGGGATGGGGTTCAGCCTTGTGTGGGGTCCCCCACTTCCAGCCCCTCTGGGGTGCTGTGAGCCAGGTGGGGACGGGGTCCCCCAGAACCCCTATGGGGTGATGTGACCCACATAGGGACCACGTCACCCCAAACCCTTACGGGGTGCTGTGACCCTCATAGGCACCATGTCCCCAAACCCCCTATGGGGTCCTGACACAGACATGGGGACGGTGTCCCCCAAACACTCTATGGGGTTCTATGACCCCTGTAGGGACCACGTCACCCCCAACCCCTTATGGGGTGCTGTCACCTGCATAGGGACCACGTCCCCAAACCCTGATGGGGTGATGTGACCCTCACACGGAACATGTCACCCTAAACCCCCTATGGGGTGCTGTCACTCACATGGGGACCATGTCCCCCAAACCCTCTGTGGGGTGCTGTGACCCTCATAGGGACCATGTCCCCAAACCCCCTATGGGGTCCTGACACACACATGGGGACCATGTCCCCCAAACACTCTATGGGGTTCTATGACCCTTGTAGGTACCACATCACCCCAAACCCCTTATGGGGTGCTGTCACCCACATGGGGACTGGGTCCCCCAACCCTTTATGGGGTGCTGTGACCCTCATACGGACCATGTCACCCTAAACCCCCTATGGGGAGCTGTGACCCTCATAGGGACCATGTCCCCAAACACCTTATGGGGTGCTGTCATCCTTGTGGGGACCATGTCACCCCAAACCCTTACGGGGTGCTGTGACCCTCGTGGGGACACTGTCCCCAAACCCCCTATGGGGTGCTGTCATTCACATGGGGATCGTGGCCCCCAAACCCCTATGGGGTTCTGTGACCCTTGTAGGGACCACATCACCCCAAACCCTTTATGGGGTGCTGTCACCTACATAGGGACCATGCCCCCAAACCCTTTATGGGGTGATGGGACCCTCACAGGGAACATGTCACCCTAAACCCCCCTATGGGGTGCTGCTACCCTTGGGAGGGCTATGTCCCCAAACCCCTTATGGGGTGCTGTGACCCTCATAGGGACATTATCCCCAGACACCTTATGGGGTCCTGTCACACACATGGGGACCGTGTCCCCATACCCTTTATGGGGTGCTGTGACCCTTGGGGGGACCATGTCCCCAGACCCCCTATGGGGTGCTGTGACCCACAGGGGGTCCGTGTCCCCCCAGACCCCTTTGGGGAGCTGTGACCCACCTGTGACCGGGTGACACGGGGGGATTTAACCCCTTCCTGCCCGGATGACATGGGTGTGTGTGGGGGGGGTATTTAACCCTTTCCTGCCCAGCCTGCTGCCACCCCCACTGGGGACAGCGTGTTTAACCCTTTCCTCGCCGCCCCGTATAACCGGGGGGGGTGTTAACCCCTTTCTGTACAGCCCCACTTTTGGGGGGGGTCACACGGGGTCGCGTTAACCCCTTCCTCGCCGACACCCCCCATTAACCCTTTCCTCGCCGCCGCCCCTCTCCATCCACCTATGCGTGTGGGTGGGGGGGGTGTTTATAATTATTTAACCCCTTCCCTCCCGCCTCCCTGCCTGCGATTCGATACCGAATGGGGTCCTGGGGGGGGAAGGGGGGGTGTCATTACCCCCTTCCCCCCCCCCCCCCCCCCCCCCCCCCCCCCCCCCCCCCGCGCCCCCCCCCCCCCCGCCCCCCCCCCCCCCCCGCCCGCGCGCCGCCGCCGGCCCGGGGAGGGGGCGGAGCGCGGGGGAGGGAGGGGGAGGGAACGCCCGCCCCGCCGCGCCCCCTCGTTGGGCAGAGCAGGCGTCGGTCAGAGCCAGACTCAGCGCTCATTGGTTGTCCCCCGGGGAGGAGGCGGGGCGTGGACGGAGGGGGGAGGCGGGGCGCCCCGCCTGCCGTCTGCTGTCGCTGATTGGGTGGTTCAAGCGGGCAACGCCCTGTCGGAGCGTTGCCATTGGTGGAGGGCTCGGGGAGAAGCCCCGCCCCTCGCCGCCGAGGCCCGGTGTTTTTTTATAGCGGCCGGGCGCGGCGGGATCCCCTCGGGAAGCTTCTGGAAGGCGTGACGTCAGCGGGGCGCTGCGCGGCGCCCCCCTCCCCTCAGCGGGCGGCCGCCATGTTGGGGCCGGGGTACCTCAGGGCCCCCGTCAAAGCAGCTCAGGGCCCATGTGTGAGGCTGAGGGGTGGCTGCTGCTCGTGTCACTAACTAATTAGTGTTGGAAAAACCTCCAGAATCACCTGCTCCCACCGCCACAATTACCAGTGTCAGACACTAAACCGTGCCCATAAGCACAATGTACAGTCTTCCCCTGGACACCCCCTGTGGGGCTCGTGGCACCGTCACCTGGCCGTTCTTTAGTCCTCTGTCCATGAAAAATCTGCTTTTGGGAAGCCAGAGTGGTTGTGGCTCATGTCCATTCAGCTCAAGAGCAGCGCTTGGTTCATCTCTGGAGGCAGAGCAGTGCCCCAGTTTTGACAGGACGAGGGGGAATGGGCTAAAGTTGCCCCAGGGGAGGCTTAGGTTGGATATTAGGAAGAACTTCTTTACTGAAAGGGTTGTTAGGCACTGGAATAGGCTGCCCAGGGAAGTGGTTGAGTCCCCGTCCCTGGAGGTCTTTAAAAGACGTTTAGATGTAGGGCTTAGGGATATGGTTTAGTGGGGACTGTTAGTGTTAGGTCAGAGGTTGGACTCGGTGATCTTGGAGGTTCTTCCAACCTAGATGATTCTGTGATTCTGTGGTTCTGTGACCTACAAAGCCTCAGGTGTTAAACTTGTGAGCTGATGTGAGACACTGGGGCAGTTGGCATGGCATCTGTCACGCTTGAAGTGCTGTGCTTTTGTACCTTAACTGATGAAGTCTTTAAATGGGACATTGTGGAGTAATTTTGGGGTGACTACCAGCCCTTCCCCTGGGGGTTCCTCACAGTGTTGGTCCCCCCGTTCCCGTCCTGGGGTCTCCATCACGCCCTGCTGTCTCCTGGCAGGGTGCCGGTGGCTGCCCAGGCTCCTTTCCCCCCATGAGGTGTTTGTGGAGCATCCCTGGACTGGAAGAGTCAGTGTTTTCATTGTGCTCTCTGCACAGCGTCTGAGTCATCACGATATTAAACCAGCACTTACTGTTATCTGTTATCTGTCTATCTTGCTGTCTATTTGTTCTGCTATCTGTGTACCCAGAGGGATTGCTGCTCTTGCTACAAAGGGCTCGTGCCGCTCACCCAGGGCAATGTCAATGTCCTGGGCTTGCAAACTCTTTTCTGTTCCCTTTCCCAGCCTTTCATCAGGAAAGGCATCGGAGGCCCTGGGGCAGAGCTGGCACTGACCGTATGCGTGTCCGCAAATGACTGGCTTGGCGTGGGCTGAAACAAGGGCTGCGAGAGAAGTGCTTAGGCTCCGGAGCCCGCAGTGTGGGGGCTGGATGCAGCCTGCAGGACACCGAAAGCTGGGCAGGGGAAGGGTCAGCAGAGCCCCTGCTTCCCTCCTGGGTGCTGCGCCCGGCAGCGGCTGTCTTAAGCAGAACTGCTCTTCCTCCACAGCCTGTCTGCCAGCACATCCGGCACCCTTTTAAAGAAACGCTAGAAAAGCGCAGGGAAGGGTGACAGGAATAATTAAAGGTATGAAGCAGTTTCCATACAAGGAACAATTACATAAACTAGCTCTCTTCCGTCTGGGGGAAGAGATGACTGAGGGAGGGATGACGGAGAATAATAAAATCATGTGTGGCTGGGGGAAGGTGAGCAGGGAATGGCTGCTTAAGCTTTCTTCCCTTAAAGGGCTTACAGGCATCATGTGCTGAAATAGGCAGTGGCACTTCAGGGCATGAACATGCTTCTTGGTGCAGTTTGGGATTAACATGTGGAGCTGCTGGCCTTGGGGGGGTGGATGCTGGGAAAGTGTGAAAAGCTTGTCTGGGATCAGAAAGTGATTAAGCAAATTCCTGGAGAGAAAATCCACTGCAGACTGGCAAGCACAGTGATGATGCTTCTGGCTCAGGAAATCCCCAGACTCTGGGCAGCTGGAGTGGGGGAGCATGTTGCAGGGATATTGTGCTCACCTCAGTCTTCAGCTCTTCCCAAGGCATTGGCTGTTGGTATTCATGACTGGGAGGTGGTATAAGTTACTTTCTCATAGAA
The DNA here is from genome assembly GCA_011076525.1 of Nettapus auritus. Taxonomy (NCBI): domain Eukaryota; kingdom Metazoa; phylum Chordata; class Aves; order Anseriformes; family Anatidae; genus Nettapus; species Nettapus auritus. The sequence goes on along the minus strand of CM021797.1, from coordinate 9,488,234 downwards.
TCAAACTATTTCAAGATTTTTT
>CM021797.1:9461451-9488112 GCA_011076525.1 Nettapus auritus | reverse complement strand
TTTTTTTTTCTTTTTTTTTTTTTTCCTTAAAGGGCTTGCGGGCATCACGTGCTGAAATAGGCAGTGGCACCTTGGGGCACGAGCGTGCTTGGTGGCTCGGTTGGGGATTAACATTTTGGAGCTGCTGGCCTTGGGGGGGTGGATGCTGGGGAGGTGTGAAAAGCCTGTCTGGGATCAAAAAGCGATTAAGCAAATTTCTGAGGAGAAAATCCACTGCGGGCTGGTGAGCACGGCGACGACGCTTCTGGCTCAGGAAATCCCCAGGCTATGGGCAGCAACGGAGCGCGTCGCAGGGGCGTTGTGCTCACCTCAGTCTTAGCTCTTCCCAAGTGTTGGTCTCCAGGGCAGGGCGGCAGGGGACCGTGTGGGGCTGCTTTTCTGTAAAAACACACGTTACATCATTCCTTGGTGTCTGGAGGTCAGGGCAGCGGACGAGGCCACCAAGCTCTGCCAACTCCTGACCCGCGTCGTGGCTGCCACGTCCCCAGCTGCTGCCACGCTGCTGTGAAGCAGACCTCTCCCCTGACCCCCCCACATCCCCCTGGAGCTGGAGGTGTTTGTGGGGCACAGCTCGGCCTGCCCGGGGCACAGGGATCCCAGCACGGCTCGGCAGGTGGGCAGGGGGGAGGTTTTCACTGCTGCCGTGCCCCCGGTCCTGCCGAGGCTCCCCCGCTCCACATGGCGCGGGGAAGTCTCCGCCTGGGTGAGCTCCAGAGATGCATCTGAGGACACCGGGCTTGGCGGCAGCAGCAGGGTTTGTACTCTGTTCTCCGCAGCGAGAGCAGCGCCCACGTATTTGGTGCTGTCTCTTCTTCCTGCCTGCTCCCATCCCTGGAGATGCCGCCCTCCTTTTCCAGCACCCTGTGCTGCAGGATGAGGAAAGAGCTGCAAGAAAAATCCATATCCGTTTTTTAAAATTATTGTTATTTTCTTTCCCAATTATTATTATTATTGGATTACTGCCCCCTTCCTGGTGTCCTTGCCAAGGTCTGAGGCGGTTGCATCTCCGAGGTGGTGCTGGTGGGGTTCTGCCTTCCAGGTCGGGCTTGGGGGCAGCTCCCACCTGCAGCCTGGCCACGGTCCCGAGGGCACGGGGACCTTGTTCCTCCGGGCTCAGCCTGTCCCTGGGGGAAGCCACCCAGCTCTGCCAGCCCCTGAACCCCAGCTGTGTCAGGAGCCCCAGCACGAGGCAGGCTTGTACCTGCCCGGCTCGGAGCACTGCGACAATTCAGGTGGGAAGGGTCCCCAGGAGGTCTCTAGCCCAAAGCCCTGCTCGAAGCCTTGGGATCAGAGCAGATTGCTCATGGCTGGTCTTGAAATCCCTCTGAGGATGCGACAGCGCTGGAAGGTCCTGTTCCAGCAGCCTCTCCCACGTCCTTGTGGCACTGCATCGCATCAGAGCCTCCCCGGTCTCCCGAGGGCACGCAGGAGGAAGGGGCTGGAAGCTGCTATTAGCGCTAATGATGGTTTTTGATCCGTCCTCGCCCATCGGTGCCGAGGATGCCGGCCGCTGCCTCCCCCTGCCAGCACCGCCGGCCGCTCCGCGCTGTGCACCCGCGGGGGTGGCATAATGAGCCGTGTCCTCGGCTCAACCTGCCGCTTCCTCTCCCGGCAGTGTCTGTGCTGCCAGCTGGGTTATTTAATTTTATTTTTTTTCCCCTTTCCTGCCTCTCTTCTCGAGCGGTTCCCAGCCGGTGCTGGCGCACAGCCCCTGCTGGACCTCTCTTCCCAGGCTGACTGCGGCAAGCCCCCCGTGGTCCGCCCCTCGGGCTCCCGCGTCGGACACACGGAGATGTTTTTTCCGTGTTTTCTCCTGCGGACGGATCCAAGTTCGTCTTTAACCACGGACGCTCCCAGCAGGGTTGGGTTGTGGCTGGAGGTGGATGGTGTCAGAGCTAGACAAACCCTCTGCGTCTGCCGGGAGCGTGTCCATCTCGTGCTCATCCTCTTGCGGATCTGCAGATCTAATCAGTGATTTCCAAAATGAGCTAATTGTGCCAAGATCCCTTCCCCCGCCCCCCCCCCGACCCGCCGCCCGGGGGGGGGGGGGGGGGGGGGGCGCGCCGGTGAATTCCAAAGGGGGTGGAGGCAGCTCAAGGCACCCCAGTAGAGGACGAATTTTCTTGTATTCCAGGTAGGTAAGTGGACAGGAGAAGGCCTCACTGATCCAGAATAAGGTGGAAGCTTGAAAAGAGCAGTGTGGGAACAGTAAGACAAAGATCACAAGTTCTCAAAACGTAAGAAAGGGGGAAAAAAGGGAAAAAGGAGCAATTAAAGGGTTGAAGAAAAAAATTGCACATACATGGTATAGAGGAGCGTCGAGTAGCTTGTGAACCTGTAGTACTCAGACCATGAGGAAATGGGAGGTGATCAGGAGTCGGGTAATAGGGAATTAAAGGTTATGCTTTGATTAATAAAATGTGTTCCTAATTGACAGGACGCCCGGCATTGCAGTCGTGAATAAAATAGCTTCACAGAAGATCCTGTCTGAAGAAAATCATTCGAGATTTTTCTCGCGGGGAGCAAACAAACGGTGGCGTCTCTGCCCGACAAAGGGCTGGGAAAATGACTGCTGGAGCAACACCAGCCTCGAGCTGGTTCCCCCCGCGCCTCAGCCCCCAATAAGGGCAGCGGCACTGAATGTGCAGCCTGAAGCAGAGGGGGAGAGTGGGAGGGAGGCGGGGAGGAGAAAATTGTCGCTGCTGAAGGGGAACAAAAACGCATTCAACGCGCCCAGAGCGGCCCCGGGGAGCCGCTGCACGCTGGGACGATTGCAGGCCTGCTCCTCAGCAAAGGGCCGTCCTTCGAGCGGCGCTCAGCCCCCGGTGAGGGGGCGGGTGGTGGAGATGGGATGTTTTCTCGGGCACTTCCCCGGGCTTAAGGAAAAAAAAAGAATTTTTTTTTTTTTAAAAAAAGGAAGTTATTCCAGGAAAAGAAACGAGCTGAGCGCGCTCCCTCCCCCCGCGCGGTGCGGTGGCTTGTGGCACTCCCAGCTGGAGTTATGTAAGGACGAAGGGAGAGCGGGGCGAGCGTGTGCTTGCCGAGGTGATGCCCCCAGGCCAGATTTTCCAGCTTAGAAATGGAGATTTCAGGTTTTAGGCCAGGGGTGTCCTGGAGGGGCAGGGTCTGGAAGAGCACGCATCACACGCCCCGCGGCATTCATGTCCCATGTCACATTTACACGCCATGCCACGCTTGCACACATCACACACGTGTCACAAGGTGAGACCCCGGGAGCCCTGGGACGTGGTGAGTGACCCTGTGGGCGTCCAACGGCGTGAGGAAGAGGACGGCCGTGTGCTTTGCGAGCCCCTTGTCCGGGAAAGGAAAGCCCCGTGTCGCGGCGGCACGTGGGGACACGCTGTGCTTGGAGGGTCCCCTCTGGCCACGAGGAGGGGGTTTGCTCACCGTGCCTGCTACGGGGACCGGGGACCAAAACACGACAGGACACCTCCATCCCTTGGGAAGCTCAGGGGCGAGCATTCACCCACTCCGAGAAGGGGTGGCAGGCGAAATTCACCCCATCCCCAACCCCCCCCTGCCCCGGGACGGGTGTGCGAACCCCGCTGCGTTCAGGAGCCGGCTGCGGGGGGGGTTTCCTGGGGGGCGAGCGCGTCTGGCGCAGATGCCTGCCTGCGCCCGTGCTGCCTGCACCCGCTCTCGGCTTCCGGGGAGGCCGCAGGAATGAGGCAAGTCGCTATTTCGGCGCTGCCTCCGGCGAGGCTTCTCCTTGAGAGGCAGGCGTGCGTGGGCGCCTGCCTGCGTATGCGCGTGGGCTCGTGCCTGCGTGCACGGGTGGGCGGCGAGGGGGCTTCGGGAGAGCTTTTGCCACGTCAGGGAATTCACGCCGGGGGCTGGCGCACCCCCGCCGGCCCCGCTGCCTCTCCTGCCCGGCACGGCGTTGTGTAACCGCGCCGAGCCCCGTGCCGGCTCCGCGGACACGTGGAGGGGATGCTCTGGCTGCAGACCCTGTTCCAGTGACGTCCTCCTGGTGTCTCCCCTGCCGTGGTGGATGGAGGGGTTCGCTGCAGGAAAAAAGCCTCCAGAATAATAATGATTAAAAAAATCTGCCTGCTTTCCTCGTTCTCTCGTGTACAATCCTCAAACAAGGGGTTTGCTCGCGGAGGGATTTGGGGTTTTCTCTGCGCGCTCAGGGGAGACGGAGGGGACCTGGCTTCCAAAACCTCTTGGGGGTGCTGGAGGAAGGACAGAGCTGGGTGATGGGGGGGATTACGCTGGGGCTGTGCTGTGCCTCCTTGCACCCCACCAGGTGGGTTTGCATCTCCAGGCTCCATCCTGCCCGGCCGCTAAGCAGGGGGTGCGTGCCCCAGAGCTCCCCCACAGCTGCATTTCTGGAGACCCCACGCTTCCCTCCCCACCCTCTATCAGCCCCCCAGCACTGCGTGCCCCCACAGCTCCCTGCAGGGATGCCAGCACCCTCTAGACCCGTGCTGAGACCCCACAACTCATCTCATGCAATGCCAGGCGGTGGGGAGCGGCTGTCCCCCGCTGGAGCTCCCCGGGGACACGGAGCCTCCAGGAAGCAGAAGCCGACCGAGGCGAGGGGGATCCGCTGGCATTCTGTCTCTCCTCCAGCACCCACGTTGCCATGCCGGTGCCGCCGTTGCCATGCCGGTGCCGCCGTTGCCAGGCTACGCCGAGGCTGTCGGAAGAGGATGTCAGGATGCTCTGAGGATGAGGAGACCGGGGATGAAGCCGAGGTGATGCCGTTGTCTCGGAGTCCCCCCTTGCTGCCAGCCCGGGGACCTGCCGGGCACGGCACGTCCCCCACATTGGGCCAGGGGGAACCTGGTGGTGATGGAGGTGTTGCTGCCCCTGGGAGCTGGGTCCTGGCCTCGTGGCACTTCCCCAGCATTGATAAATTCATCCCCATATCAGGGTTAAGGTGCTGAAGATGGTCTGACAGCAGCCCGGTACCTCTGCAGCAGTGTTTTATTAACCGGATTTATAAAGTCATCAGATAAAGAAGCCGGGATTATTTGACACTGTTGCTGAACACACAGGCGTGAAATCACGCTGGCAGGCACTGAGTTATATCCCTTTACTTAATTTCCTTTCCTGGACCATGGTCCTGTTCCTATAGCGTGTAGATGGTCAACCAACGGAGCCCACACCCAACCTCATCTGCCCTCCCTGACCATCTGGTGCTCATTTCAGCTCTGCCACCTGCGCCATTAAAGGGAGCCACAGATCTCGCCAACCCCTTGAGGCACTCCTGGCTGCAAATCTTTGGGGTTTAGGGGTTAGAAATGGTTCTCCCCTTGCGAGCATCCTCCTGGTCTGAAGGGCATGCGTGTGCCTCGGCTCCGCTCCCCGTGCACAGGAGAGATGCCGCAGAGCGGGGACATTTTTCCTCCTTCCTTTCCCCACTGATAAAAATCCACCTCGTGTGCGCCGGGGTGGATTCTTGCAAGGCCAGCAGCCAGCTGTCCCACAGCAGCCGTCCCCACAGCGGGCCCGGAAGAAATAGCTCCTGCAAACACCCTGCACGCCTCGGCCGGGCAGGGACAGGGCTGTGCACGCCTGCTGCCGCCCTGCGCAGGCAGCTGAGGTGGTGGCTGCGGGGCTGGGAAGGGCAGGACCCCCCAAATTTGAGGATTTTCTCCTCAAATATGGGAATCTTGCAGGGTGCCGTCCCCCAAATCTGGCAGTGATCCTCCCCAGCCTGCTACCCGGGACCGGCGAGGGGGCTGCTGCCCAAGCATCCCACCAGCCTCCTCCCTCCGCCCAGCTCCTTCCAGCACCCCCCGCGCTCCACCCCCGCACTCCAGCCTAAATAATTCCTCCTCTGCCTGGCGGTTTGCAGGCTGCTCCCGTGTCCCTCCCTTAGTCATCGCTCAGCCAAGCGAGATAGATACAGGCGGGTGCAGCTCCTCGCGGATCGCTCGCCCCAGCCCCTGGATCGCTTCGCTGCTGGACCCTGGCTGTCCGCTGGGTATGAGGGTGCCCGAACAAGAGGTGCCCCCCGTTTGCTGCCCTTGTTGTACTCTGCTGGCATATAGCAGGATGCCACGGTGCGTGGGGGGACGGGGCAGGCTGGGGGCCGCTCTGCTGCCCTGCCTCCTGCGTGGGGTGCGTGTCACCCAAACCAGGCTCTGCGTCCCCAGCTGGCTGATTTCCAGCCCAGTGCCGGCTTGCTGGGGTGACTCTGTGCCAAATCTGTGCTTTCCAGGTACCCCATCTGCCACCAGGGTTTGCTTCAGCCCCACAGGGCTCCCACGTAAATCGTGGAGCGGTCTTCTCACTGGTGCCCCCGCTGAATTCCTTCTGTAAGCTGCCTCGGTGTGGGGACTCGGGGACACTGGGGACCATGAGTGCTGGCTGACGTGCCCAGGGGCGCACCGCAGATGCAGGATGTTGGGGATGATGTGTGGGACAGGCATGGCATCGCACAGCCGCCTGCCCTTGCTCTCCAGGGGGCCCATCGGCGTCTGCTCTGACGCCAGCAGCAGGGCTTAGGTCTGACATGGGACGGCAGGACCTGTTTGCTGCACCCCAAGCCATTTCCCTCCCCTCCGTTTCAGCCGCCATCCCCTGTGCCACCTCCTGGTCCCCCTGCAGGGCCGGGGCAGTGCGGGTGGGCAGAGGCAGCGGGCACGGAGAGAAGCACCCAGCGCTTCTGCTGCTCCCATGCTGCTCCCTGCACTGAGGCAGGAGAGGACCTGGACACCCCGCCGGGGCTCTGCGTGGGCTGCCGGCGTGAGTCACAGCCTCCAGCGGAGCACAGCGTGCTGGCCGAGCCCGCTGCCGCGCCGTGCTGCCCTTGTCCTTGCACCCTGTGTCCCCACGCGTGTGGCTGTGCCGTGGGAGCGAGCGTGCTGGGGACAGGAGGAGGCGGCTGGGAGCCTTCTGCCGTCTCAAAGCCACCTGAGGAGGGGTTCCCAGGGCCGACAGGCTTCGCTCCCTGCGTAGGGTGGCAGGATTGGCCCTGCGTGGGTACAGGATGGGACCTGGGCTCGGTGTGTACGGGGAGAGAGAGCACGGGCGGCACCGGGGGACCCGCGGGAGGATGCGGTGGGGCAGAGTAGATGGGGTCTGAGCTGTTTGGGGCAGAAGGGGGTTACAAACACCCCTACAAAACAAGGATGGAGATGAGCCCCCGCATCCCTCATCCCTGCGTGCTCCGGTGGCCGTGGCACCAGTGGGGAGGCTCAGAGCTGGGCTGTCCCTGCTGTCCCCCGACCCCATCCCTGGACAGGGGACAGCGGGGACCCCTTGTCCCCTGCCGCCACGCCAGGCCGTGTCCCCGTCCCTGGTGGGGCCGCCGGGGAAGGATTTGCGCAGGTCCCCGACTGCCACCGCAGCGCGGAGCGGGGGCGACACCGTGTGGCCACCTCTCTGCTGGGGGGGCTTCCTATGGCCCCTCGCCACCCCTCCCAGCTCCTCCTGCCCTCAAGGCCTCCTGGAGGTCCCCCCAAAGGGTCCTGGTCCTGAATTGTCCCCTCTCGGGGTGCTGCTGGGGGGGCAGCGGAGCTGAGACACTTGTCCCCGCTCTGTCACTCCTGCTCCGGACTTGGGTGGTGGGGCTGCCAGGGTGGCAGTGCCTCCAGGAGCTGTCACCACTGTTGCTGGCACTCGCTGCCCGGAGACACCCCATTTTTCCTCCCGGTGGCCGCTGACCATCCCTTTGGCAGTGATGGGATGAGACGTGGACGTCTCGTGGACTTGCCTCAGCGATGACCTGGTGCCACCGCTCATGGTGACGCCGTCTCAGCCCGCTGGGTCACCTCCGCCTGCCCACGTCTGCACAGCCTGCCACACGTCCCCAGTGGGTGGCTGGCTCTGGTGTGGGGCACACTGTGGTCACCTCCCCATCGCTCCAGACCTGATGGCACCTGGCCATGTCCAGGGGAGCCCCGGGGCCATGCTGAGCCCGCAGATGCCCAAGCTTGGATGATGATGCTCTCCTGAACCCCGGGGTGCAAAACCAAGCACCCATCTTCCCCACAAGCAGGTATTTTTGGGGCGTCTTGGCATCCCTGTGCAAGAGCTGTGCATCCAGCAGAGGGTGCAACCTCCCCGCACCACTGCAGCAGCGTCCCCTGGGACAGCGGGGACACCCCGGGCTGGGCCATAAAACCTGGGTGCACGGCGCTGCAGGACGTGGGACCTTCTCCTGGGGCTGGGAGAGCCCCCAGTGAGGTGTCTGATGAGGAGCACAGCACCCATGGCACGGCACCCTGTGGCAGTGAGGGACACGGGACAATGGGCCTATGGACCGCTCTGACATCTCCACTAAAATGGATTTATCACCTTTGGCAGGGTCTGGGCAAGAGGCAGGAGTGGGAGCAGGGTCTGTGGGGCTGGGCTGTTCCTGCTCCAGCCTTAAACACCTCCAGAGCATCCCCATCCTTTGTTCTGGGGCTCTGGGACCTGTGATGCTTCACACCAGCATCTGGGAGAGGTTTGCAGAGGCATTTTGGAGGCAGGCTGCCTGCTGCTGAGGCATTTCTGGGGACACGTTCCCCACCACGACCAGGCTGAGCTCACCAGTCTCGGCTGAGCAGAAGGTGGCAGATGCCACGGCAGCACCCCGTGCACTGCCCAGCCCGTGCCGGCTGGCTGGGGACGAGCTCAGCCCCACGGCTGGTGCTGGCTGGGGACCTGCAGCGGCGGCACCGCGTGCACGCCGTGCAGCTGGAGCAGTGGTGACAGCACAGCCCTGTGGGGTGCAGGCCAGCCCCGCCAGCTGCGTCCCTCATTAGCAAGCTCCCCGGGGACAGCAGCAGGCCCCGTGTCCTGGCGGGGGGTGCCCGGCTGCTGCAGAGGGGTGGCAGGGGACGATGGGGCTGGGAATGCCTCTGTGCCCTGTCCCCAGGGCTGGGGACAGAGTGGGTTTGGCTCTGTCGTGGCACAGCTGCAGTGGCAGGGTGGTTTGGGGACAGGTGGACATGTCCTGGGGTCTCCCAGGGATTGGAGAGCGAAGGAGGGGGGAACAAAAAGGAAAGGGGCCCCCACGCACATTTCACGGGTTATTTCAGAGACCAGACCCGGCTCGTGATCTGCTCCCCTGCTTGGCTCCTGCGGCATGCTCAGAGTGTGGATTTGGGGTGCTGGCAGCGGGTGCTGCACCCCGCGGACCCCCAGGACCTGTTCCCTGCCCCGGCTCTCTGCAGCTCCGGCAGCAGTTACCAGCGTCTCCCCAGGAGAGTGCAGCATTGCCCGCCTGCAGCACCCTGGCTTTGGGCACCCAAACCACCCAGCAGCTCCTCCCTCCACCATCCTCTTCCTCCAGATGATGGATGCCTGGATTTTCTTCATGGGGTTGACTGGACAGCACCGCCGTGGTCTGGACCCAGCAGCAGCTCCTGGGGAATTGCAACCATGGGGACAGGCTGCAGGAAACCCACCCGGGCAGGCGAGCCCCCTTTGCTGGCAGCCTGGTTCCTGCAGACCGAGCGCCACCAGCAGCTTCCCCTGGGTGCTCCAGGGATGTGTCTAGCCCTGGAAGAGTCTCCAGCCATGGGCACTGTTCTTAAAACACCTCCAGGGTGCCCTTGGTGCCTCGGTGGGGTTATTCCAGCTTTCCCAGCACCCAGCCTTCACCGCTGCTCAGGGCTCTCCCTCTGCCTGCTCACAGCATCCATCGGGCCGCAGCGTGGTGCCCAAAAACCTCCGGGGCAGCAGGCAGGTGGGCAGCACTCTCCACCTGTGTCTGCGGCGCGTGCCTCGTACAATCGGCAGCCAGAGGGTGGTTGGACACAGCTGTTTAATGAACACTTCCCAGTCCCTGGCGGCTTGCTCGTTCCAGCCACTTCTCCGTCCCACCCACACCCCACCTCGGCCCCGGCCCCCGAATTTCCCCCGTGGCGCTGCCGCCCCTCCCGGCCTCGCACGTGGCCCGAAGCCCCGAGGTCGCCTCACAGCCCGCGAGGGAGGGAAGCGGTGCCGCGGCTTGGGCAGGGGGAGGTGGCGGTGAGGCCATGGTGCCGCCGTGGCCGTGGGTCGGAGGGTCCCGGGGCACGGAGGGGCGATGCCTGCGGGGCCATCCAGCTTCCTCGGCGCCTTCCTCCCGCCTCGTGGCCTCCGGCCTCGCCCCTGCCGGGCGGAGGGAGGACGGAGGAGCCCGTCCGTCCCCTCGGGGGCTCCCCGGGGGCTGCGGGGACGTGAGGCGTCGAGGCGGGGACGGCCTCCCCCCAGCGCCGAGCCTCCACGCCCGGCGCCTCCGGGGAGCTCCGGCCTCCTCCGGGGCCTCCAGGGCGCCGAGGCCCCGCCCCGCCCCATCCGCAGCCAATCCGAGCTCCCCAGCGCTGCACCTGCTCCATTCTCCCTCGCCCAATCGCAGCCCGCTGCCCCTCCCTCCCGACCAATCCGGCGCGGAGGCAGGTGGGAGAAGCGGCGCGTCTCCTTCCCCGCCGGCCAATCAGCAGCTGGCTCCCCCCCCAGGCAAGCAGCGGGGAGCCGCGCGGGATTGGCGGGCGGGGCGAAGTGGGCAGGGCTTCCCTCGGCCAATGGGATGCGCGGGGCGGGTTGCCGTGACAACGGGGGCTCTTTGTCCCGCCCCCTGCCTTGCGGGGTGGGGGGGGGGGGAAGGCGTCGACGGCCAGCATGGCGCCGGGGCGGTTGTGCCGGGCGCTAGGCGGGCGGCTGCAGGTGGACGGCGGCGCTGTTGGGGCGGGCGGCCAGGATGTAGGCGACGTTGTCCCGCAGGAAGCCGGGCCAGTCGACGCGCCTGCGGGGGCGGATGCCGTCAACCCCAAAACAGCCCCCCCAGGGCGTGGGGAGAGCTTTGGGGTGCCCGCCCGCCGCCCCCTCACCGGGCGTCCTCGTGCTCGGCGGCCAGCAGCGTCTTCTCCTGGCTCTTGGCGCTGCCGCTGCTGGCGGGGCTGCTCTCCGACATGGGTCCCACGTGGCTGATGCTGTAGGGGATGGGCAGGTCATCCCCGCGGCCCCCTTCCCACAAGATTTCCCCCCGCCGGGGGCCATCCCCGTACCTGACGTTGCAGGACGGCGTCTCCTTCTGGTGCTTGCGGAACCAGGCGTGCCGCGCCTTGTGGCACTCGCTCTCCGCGATGAAGCCGTCGTTGTCCTGGTCCAGGGACAGGAAGGCCGCGCGTGCCCGCTCGCGCTCCTTGGCCGTCAGCAGCCGCAGCAGGGAGTTCTGGGAGGGGGCAAAAAGGGAACGGGGAGAGCCCGTGCCCAGCTTTGGGGACCCCCTTCACCACCCGCGGTGAAGTTCACCCCAGCCCCGTTGCCGCGGCCGTACCTGCGGCCGGAGTTTCTGCAGCAGCTGGATGGACTCGTGGGAGAGGAAGTCCGGCCACTCGACGTGCCCCTTCTTGTCGGGGTCCAGGGCGGAGAACTGCAGGGTGGCCCGCTCCTCCTGCGCCTCCCCCATGGGCTGCTCAAACTGCTGCTTGTGCACCAGGTGCTTGTAGTGCAGGAAGTCGTCCAGCGTCAGGCAGGTGTCTGCGGGGGCAGGTTTGGGGCATCCCTTCCACCAGCCTTCCCCCTGGGAGCGCCGTGCATCCCTCCCACCTCCCCTGCTTCCTCCACCGCTACGGGGGACCCAAGGCTGGGTCGGGGCAGCGGTGACACCCTCAGCCCAAAGGGCTGCAAGAGGGGTGAGGGAGGGCTCAGCCCATCCCTCCACGGGGAAGGTGAGCACCTGGAATGATCTTGCACTGCCGCAAAGTCTCCATCAGGCTGTACATCTCCTCCTCCGTCAACAGGAGATTGAGGTTGTCCTAGAGGGGGAAGACAGGGGTGGGCGTTAGCATATGGCTGCTGTGGGAAAGTGGGGAGGGACAGTTTGGGTTGGGAGGGACCTTAAAGACCAGCTAGCTCCAGCCCCCTGCCATGGGCAGGGACATCTCCCAGCAGCCCAGGCTGCCCAAAGCCCCATCCAGCCTGGCCTTGGGCACCTCCAGCGATGGGGCAGCCACAGCTCCTCTGGGCAGCCTGTGCCAGGGCCTCACCACCCTCAAAGTAAAGAATTTCTTCCAAATCTCTAACCCAAATCTCCCCTCTTTTAGCTTAAAGCCATGCCCCCTGGAGGTTCCCTGTCAGCAGGAGCTGAGGAGCACCAGCAGCCCCAGCACCCCGGAGCAGGCGGCGCCATGGGACCCGGCGGTGGGCACTCACGCAGTAGTAGCAGCTCCAGCCGGTCTCGGTGTGCGCGGTCTCCGTCACCTCCACGGCGCTGTCGTTCTGCAGGTAGCCCATGCGGCGCAGGCAGCCGTCGTGGTACACCCGGCTGCAGACGCGGCAGGGGAAGAGGCTCTCGGCTGTCCACACCTCGCAGATCTCGCACATCTCGTCGTTGAGGATCTGCGGAGCGAGGGGCAGCTGCGGCTCAGCACCCTGCTCGGAGAGCAAGCCTGGGCGCTCCCCAGCAGGGGGGCACCGCGTGGCAGGTGGGGATGGGTGCAGGGGTGCCAAGGGGATGGGAGGGCGGGTTTTTGGGGTGCTGGCACAGTCAGCAGGTGGTGGGGTCATGGCTGGCTTGGTGGCCAGGTAGGGTTAGAGGGCATGGATCCGTAGGAGGGTGAATGGATATGGCTGTAGGGCCGTATGTAGGGATGGACTGTGTCCGCTGCTGGCTGGGCTGTAGGGCTGTGGGTGTGGGTGGATGGAAGTTTTGGTCTGTGTTTTGGCTGGTTGTAGGCATGGACAGAGAACTGTAAGGTTGTGCTTGGCTGGGATGTAGGCTTGTGTCAGTGGGTTGGTTGGGTAGGGCTGAAGCTGTGGGTGGGCTGTCGGATCTGAGGTGTGCGTGGACAAGCTACGGGGCTGCAGATAGCTGGGCGGTGAGGGTTGTAGGTGTGGATGGCCAGGCTGGCCCATAGGGCTTGCATGGACAAACACGCAGAGCCTCATCCCTCCCTCCCCAGCCCCACGCTCAGCTCCTCGCCTGCTCCCGCTGCTCCAGGCTGATGTCCGGAGGCTCGTCATCGTGCAGCTCCCGCTGCGGCCGGATGAAGGCGGGCGGCGTGAACCTGTTGGCTCGGTCGAACTCCTCCGGCTCCACGCCCCGGCCGTCCCGCAGCCGTTCCCACGCGGCCTTGGCGGCGCTGCCCTCCTCCGGCTGCGAGGGTCCCGCGGGCGCCTCCTCCTCTCCCTCTTGCACCGTCTGCTCCAGCGTCCCACGGCGCGTGCCCCCAGCCTCCGCCCGCCGCCGCGCCGCCGGCTGCTCCCGCAGCCCGTCTTTGAAGGCTGACACGGCCAAGCTGACCTTCTGCACCTTCTCCACCGTCTGCCGCCTCGACATCAGCACCCCCATGGCTCTGCGAGGGGTGGGGAAGGCGCTGGGGTCTTTAGGTGCAGGACTGCGTGCAGTTGCTGCTCCATCGAGCCCCAGAAACGCCTGCCGGCCACGCGGGGAGCAGTGCTGCAGTGGTGGCCGTGGGGAGATGGACCCAAACCCATGTGGGGGGCTGGCCGTGGACCATCTGAGCGTTGGGGGCACGCTGCCTCACCCATCCCAGCTCTGCAGGCTCCAGCTGAACCAGAAATGCTTCCAGGCCCTTCCCACACCAGAGCAGGGGGATGGGACCGGCTGTGACCCTGCCACTTGGTTGCACCCACATGAGAAAACCTCTTTGGCCACCAAAGGTGAGATGTGCTCAGGGCTGGGGCATGGCAGAGCTGCTGCTGGTTCTCCCTCCTTCCCTAAATTTCTCTTCACCCAGTGACAGCGATGAGGGGGGCACATCAGTGCAGCCCATCTCCCAGCCCCTCTATCCTCCGTGGCGTGCCAGGAGGCAGGGGAGTCCCCGGGGGAGCGGGATTAATTAGCACCACCCGTGAGCGCGCAGGGATTTCGTAGCCGCAGGAGGCCCCAGTGCTGCAGCGGGGAGCCTTGGTGCAGTAATTACAGCTGCCCTACATCGCAGCAGGGCGTGCGGGCCGACGGCAGCCCCGGGTGGTGTCTGTGCCAGGGCAGCCACGCGGCAGAAGCACGGCCCCGCACTCACACCCAGCCAGCCCCTGCTCACGCACACGCGGGCGTGCAAACCCAAACACCACCGTGCACACTCGCACGCATGCGGCTTCCCGGCCCCCCACCCGCGGGGCCATCTGCGCGCACATGCCCACGCGCGGCGCCGGGTGTGCAACACGTGGGCCCTGGTCCCGCAGGCGGGGGCACACGCGTGTGCCCCCCCGGGAGCCAGGCTGCGGGCTTGGCACGCCTCTTGGCAGGGTGCAGGCGTGGGCAGGGGTATTTGCACCCCGGGTCCCCGCAGCCAGCTTGGTTCTGGCACCCGGAGCAGCAAAGGTGGGAGCGGGGGTGAGCTGGAGGCAGGTGTCCGAGGCACCGCAGCGGCATTGCCGCGGCTGTGCCGGTGGGGAGGAAGGCACCTGGGTGTCTCTGCCTCCTCGCTTCACAGCCATCCCCTGCCTGGGAGGCTCAGGAGCCCATTGGCCATGGGTAGGTTCAGAATTTTTCTGGGCAGCATTGCGGAGCTGCCTGTAAGCGGCTGAAGTGAGGGGCACAGCATCAAGAGGCTGCCAGCATCAAGAGGCGCCTGCGTAGGGCCTTGTGTCACTGAGGGTCCCCTGATCCTGGCCTCATCCTGCCCAAGGAAGCGGGGAGGAGAGGCTGCAGAGGGGCTGGGCTCATGGAGAGCCAAGAGAAGAGCCTCAGCTCGCTGTGCACCAGTCTCCCCAGCAGCTGCACCGGTGCTCCTGATCCCCATGGAGTAGACGTGGAGGGTCCCAGCTCGCCATGCCTCCAGCCCTTGGTGACAGCCCTCTCCCAAGGCCACCTGTGTCCCCACGTGTCCCCAAGGGAATCCGGCTCCGTTTGCTGTTGGCAGCTGCCCTCCAAGGTGCCCAGTGGTCTAGGAATGCTCCACCCTGCCCACCTGGGCACCAACGCGGGGCCTGTTTTTAGGTTGCCCCCATCAACGAGACAAATCTGGGACGGAGCTGGCTGCAAACGCCCCTCACCAAGCCCTGCCAGGGGCTGTCACAGCAGTCGTGGGCAACTTCCCCTCTTCCCTTCCCTTGCCCTGCTCATCTCCATCCTGCCTCGTTCCCCTGGGCTGCCCCACTTCCCTACGCTCTTCTGATGAGAAACGCTCCCTGCTGCTTCATCCCTGGAGCAAAACAACGCCAGGAAGCCCTTCCTCCTCCTAGCACCCATATCTCTTCCTTCCCAGCCCCACGGGGCTCTCTGGGCAAAATGAGGGCCAGCGGGTGCTTGGTCTGGCGCAGCCACGAGCGGGCTCCTTGGTACAGATTGTACCGTCCTCAAGGGGATGCAGCGGGGGTGTGAAGGAGCAGGACCCCCCACCCAGCTTCGGGCTGTTGAGGGAAGATGCATCTGGCCCCCTGCCCCGTGCTGGCTCCCATGGGCCAGGCCAGCTCCCTGCCCTCATGAGTCCTGGGGCCGCTGACCTGCGGGGGGCAGATTTAGGGACGGGGTGTCCACGGGGTGCTGACAACCCGGACCCACGGCAGCTTGGTCTGAAGGGCACCGAGCAGAGCAGGGAGGAATCAACGCAGCTCTGGCACAGCCCTGCCCACTGCTGCCTCCCACCCCCCTGAGCTGACCGGGGCAGCCGGGGGGGTCCCCAGAGGGGCAGCGCCCCCTCATCCCCTCTCCTTGTCGGATGGGACCATGCCGCTGGGGCTGCTGCTGGGAGGTGACCCCGTTGCAGCAGGACAGAGGGGTCGGTGGCATGCGATGCCCGTGGCACCCTCCCCACCCTCTGCAGGGGTGCAGGGTGGTCTGGGGGAGGTGGGCAAAGCCCCAGCGGTGCTGTGCCCCCCTCCTGGGGACACCCAGCCGGCGGCTGCTCCCCCTGCGGGATCCGGCTGCCCGTCCTGCCGCACCACGGCTGGCTCTATAGGTGTGTCGCACGTTTCCTTCTCCCAGAGGGGGATGAAAATGCCGTGACAGCAGAGTCCCTTCCCCTGCAGCAGGCGCAGCTCCCGCCCAGCTCCCCGCTTCTCCCCCTCGTCTCCCTCCCCAGCACCCGCATCAGGACCCCTCCACCATCCACACCCCCGCTCCATCCCAGGACCATCCCCCTCCCCGGCACCAGGACCCCAGGGTGAGCCACCCACGGGTGTCACGACGTGCAGCCAGCCCACGCCACACACCGGGCGAAGCGCCAGCAGCAGCAAACAAAATAAAAATAAAAGCCACTTACCCGGGTCAAGGTCCTGCTTGGGAGCACGAGCCCTAGAGAGCTTCCCACGCCATGCCCATGGCAGCTGCTCCCGGCCAACACCTCCTCTGGTCCCGCGGGTGCTCAGCGCATCCCACGCCCCACGCGCCAATTCCCAACCGGGGGACACGGCGGCGAGGCTGGGACGCGGGGAGCCAGAGCCTCTGCTCGCTGCTGGAGGATGCAGGAGACGGCGAGATGCGGGGAGGATGCCTGTGTCTAGCACACACACACACGCACACACACACACACACACACACACGGAGGAAGCAGGGAGCTTGTGACTGGGGCTGAGCAGATGCAGCCTGGTTTGCTGTCCCTGTACCAATTGCTGCCTGAGCCGTGTTAAACAGCTCTCCGAGAGATGAAGCTTTTTTTTTTTTTTTTTTAAACCGGGCTGACGTTGGCTGGGAGATACCAATAAAAGCTTTCCCTGCATCTCCTCTGGCCCCGAGGCTGAGCTGCCTTTCTTAAGAGACAACCTCAAGGACTACGGAGATGGGGCTGCATGGGTGTGGGGGATCAGAGCGCTCCCTGCCCGCAGCCGGGGTCTTCCCTGCGCCGAGCCCCAGCCAGGACCCTCCTGTGGCCACTTTAACCCATTGCCTGCTGCTCGCCCTGTGGAGCGGGGACGTGCTGGCTCCCTCCAGGGCTGCAGCAGGGCTGGGGGCTCGTGGAGGTGGTGGGGAAGGAGGGAAGGAAGGTGCAGCCCCAAAGCGCCACTTTGCGGGTGGGGTATTTGCTCCACGTGCATCCCCCACGGCCACTCAGCCCCCAGTGGGGTGCGTGATGCTGGCTGGGGGTCTGCTGTCCTGTTCTGGGGGTGCCCGCTGTACCTGGGGGTGATTTAGGGTGCCAGGGTCCCGGAGCTCTCCGGGGAGCAGCTTCCAGCCGTGCTTGAGCTGGGGTTGGACCTGCTGACCTCGAGGGGTCTCTTCCCACCTCAGCCATTCTGTGAGGTGGTGCATTAGTGTGTGGGGGGCTCTGGAGAACCCCCCCTGCTCCTTCCGTTCTGTTCCCTGACCACCGTCGGGGCTGGGCTGACTCTGGCTGGTGGCCCTGCGGCTCCTCGCCACGTGCCAGCCCCGTGGGAGCTGACAGTGGTCCCACTTCTGCTGCACCAGCTGCAGCTTTCCACAGCGCCTCCGTAAAGACCTTTCGCATCCTCCCACACCCGACCAGGAGCAGGCCAGGACAGGCTGCATCTCGTGGCATCCGTGGCAGCACCCGGCTGCGGCACCGGCACCCGAGCTGCCTTCCACGCTGGCAGAGCCGTGCTCCAGACGGGATTCATCCTGCCTGCTGCTTGCGCTGTCAGGTCCTGTTGTGCCTCGCTCCGTCGGCTGCGGAGCTTCGTGGAGAGTCCCGTGGCCCTCCCTTTGACGAACCCCTCCTGAGGATGCTTCCCTTTAGGGTGATCTTGCATCACTTGGTGAGCAGAGTGGAAGGGTGCTGGGATGCACGCGGTGCGGAGAGGGACGGAGAAAGGGGAGGCGAGCCATAAATGGGGCCAGAGGAAAAAAACCTGCAGCCAAGCCCCGGCCCCAGGGGACTGGGGAAGGGGGAGGCGGTGGAGGATTGTGCTGGGAGGTTGCAAGAGCATTAAGAGCCTCTGCGGGGAGAGCCCTGCCCTGTCAGGCCACTGGATAAGAGCAATGATTCCCGGAAAAGCAAAGGCGAGGAGGAGCCCATTCCCCTGCTCGGGCTGCCGGGGGGGTCCTGCCACCAGCACGGCCTGGTGGATTTGGCCCCTTGGGTAGCTCGGCCAGGTGCCCACTTGCAGCAAGGCTCAGAGCCTGCTTGGGGCACTCAGCAGGCTCCAGCATGGGCGGGATGCAGGATGTGGGACGCAGGATGTGGGATGCAGGATGCGGGACGCAGGATGCTCTTGCATCCCCAGGGTCCCCTGCCCCTCTCTGCAAACCCCCCGCGCATCAGAGCGGGCACGACGGCAACAGGCTGGGAAAGCTCTTGGCATCGCAGGCAGCGCCGGGCTGCTGGGGGAGGGCTGCAGGGGTGGAGGTGAGAGCTGAGCTGCCGCGGGAATGTGCGTTTTCGTCAGCTCCCCCCCCTCCCTTAGCCCTCCCCAAATCTCGCACGACGCCCGCGTGTAGGTCACTGGCTCCCGCGGCATGTGGGCTCACCATCTGCGGCTGCTTCTGGAGCCCGCAGCCCGGCGGTGTCGCAGCCTCCACTCCTCCCGGCGCCCTTCCCGCAGCCAGCAGCACCCAAGCGGGGCCGCGGGGCGAAGGCTTTGCTTGTGGAAGAGGGGGAGATGAGATTTTTGGAGGACGAGCCTGCTGCAGAGCTGGCTGTTCCTGCCAGTCGGCAGGAGGTGATGGAAGAGGGAACCTGTCAAAATAGCGAGAGATCTTTTTTCAGGAGATTACAAGTTTGGCTGGTGGAGATAATAGTGTTGAGGCGCCACGTGGAGGGTTCGCTTCAGCACTGGTGCGGGAGGCGAGGGTGATGCCAAAATCAGCATGAAATGGGATAAAAAGCAAGCGCCTGACGGGCTGCTGTGCAAGGCTGCGGCAGGGAAGGGCAGAGCATCGCCCGTCACCGCATTCAGAAATGAGCCGGGGAGGGAGGCTGAGCATCCCTGCGTGGTGTCTGGCTCCCTCCGTGTGCGTGGGCTCCTCGCAGGGGACAGGGCCCTGGATCCCACCCAGGCACCATCGCCCCCGTGGACGCAATCCCCCTTCAGACCTGACCCCATCCACCACCGGCACCCAGAGGGGACATCTCCTGACACCCCCCCAGGGCCATCAGGACGAATTGCTCTGCAGCTCCTGCTCCCCACGTTCACCCTGTTGTGGTCCTGGAGGTGGGGACAGAAGCTGCTGGATGGTGCCCAGCGAGGACAGGTCCCCTCCTTTGTCCCCTGTAAGCAGCCGGGCGGCGATGAACCCAATCTAGGTTAAGAAGCCGTGGATGCCGGCTGCTTGCCTCACGGCTGTGGCTCGCTGTTTATTTGCTTTGTCGCTGTGATAAAGGGGAAAAGCCGATGGGGACCAGTGCCAGGACCTGGGGAGGGGGTGCAATGAAAGGACACGGTCTGGCGGCGTGGATGGATGCCAGAACGCACCATGGGGAGCCAGGGGAAGGTGCCGGGCTGGGGGAAGCGGGGTGACAAGGCAGGAGGAGGAAGCCCACAGCCCACCCTGCGATGGGCAGGGGTCTGGCGGGTCTGCAGGGAGGTGTTCCCCACGTCCCCACAGCGTCTCCTGACCCGCTGCAGCTGGCTTCTCGCCAGGCCTGGCCCTGACGAGACGAGGATGCTCCCTCCGGACAGATAACTGCCGAGCACTTCAGAGCTCTCTCCTCGAGGAGCACTCTGGCAGGCATTATCTAAATGACCCTCTCCACAGGGCCACTCCAGCTGGCTCCCTGCGGGCAGCCTTCCCTCCAGCCTGCACTCTCCTCGCCTCCCGCGAGCCCCGGAAAGGGGTCGAGGCCGGACCCCGTGGCCACGGCTCTCCGGGCAGTGGTCCCCCCTTGAAATGGGAACACGAGAATACACAAGTAGCTGAGCCCCCGTAGGGGACGTTCTGGTCCCCACGGGGATTACCAGCCCTGCCTGCTGCTGCCCGTCCCTGCAGTTCCACCCGTCCCCGTGCATGCCACCTCCGCCGCAGGGCATTCGAGCATCCTCACAGAGGAGCTTTTCAAGTGGAACGGAAACGTCTAATGAAGGCCGACTTCATTAAACGGGGCTGTCACGGGGATGATTGCTGCCTTCCTGAGCCGCTTTGTGAGCAATAAAGATATGCGAGCGGCGAGGAGCCGAGCAGCTGTGGGGACGGGGGGGAGCACAGGCAGCCTCCCAAGCCTCTGCCCTGCTGGTGAGGGCACTGCTGGGGCTGTTTTGGAGGCTGGGGGAGAGCAAGCAGCCCCCAGGGCTGGGGGCAAGAGCAGAGCCCAGCTGGCTCCCTGGCAGCGTGTCCCAGCGGAGCTGAGAGCCGGCAGCGCTGCATCCCACCGTCGCACCCCAGCTGGGTCCAGCCTTGCAGTCTGCACCCAAGCTAGGAGCTCAAAATGCTCCCGGCTGCTATGATTTAAACACGTCTGCGGTGCTTGCAACTGAGACCAGCGCCTTTGGTGGCTCCATGGCTCCCTGGGCAGGCAGAGCCGCGCGGCGCTTTGCGCCAGCCCCGTTCCCATGCTGCAGCATCCTGCAGGGAGGCTTTGTGCAAAGGCTTGGCCTCTCCGAGCCTGGAAACCTCGGTCCTGTGCCCACCCGAGGGGCTGTGCATGCTCCCTGGGCTGCATCTCAGCCTGTGGAAGGACCTAGCACCCCTGAGCCCACCTGGGGACCCCCAGGGGCACCCCCGAAGGTGGCGCGGGGACAGCCCTGCAGAGCAGCATTGCCCCGCTCCTGTGTTTTCCTCTTAATCAGCTAATTGTGTGTTTGGGGTTTCAGGCAAGGGCCCCAGCCTGGTGTCGCCATAACAACCGCAGCAGCATCACTTTCAAACACTTACAAAGCAGGCTGGAAATGCAGAGGGGGAGCAAAACAAGACAAACATTAAAAAAGGAGCCGAGGCCAAACAGGGGGTTGATGGGAGGGGAGAGTAAAAGGGCTGTCTGCGCCTCTTTCATTACACCACGAGGAGTCCCGCAGGGCAGAAAGTGCTGATTAAAATAGCTCTTGCTGGGATTCAGAGGCTTTTTGGGGAAAGAGAAAATGCCCCTGCCTGCTGGAGTCCGTCTGAGGCACTGCTGGTGGTGGCATCGTCTGGGTTTCTTCAGCACCGGCTGGGCAGGTGGGGGGCTGTGAGACAAGGTCACCGAGTTGGTGTCCCCGTCCAGGAACCCTCCGTGAGCTGGATCAGGCCCCTCCAGCACCTCCTGCCCAGCCGGACAGGCTCTGGGCTGCCTGTCCTTCCCAGCACCGGCACGGCACGAGCCCTCCCTCGCCGCTGTCCCCCTCCATCTCAGGCGGTGCCCGGTGCGGTGCAGGTGACAGAGCAGCCCCAGCGTGGGGGCTGTGGGGGTGCTCCCCTTCCCGCTCCGCCAGCCTCCCCTGCAAACCCATCTGACGGATTAAATTTTTATATTCTGAGCCGTGCGGGTGCCCAGAGCACAAGGCTGTGCGGATTTTAGTGAAAAGAGAGCCACGTCACGGGCAGGAGGCACTGGCTGCTGCAGGGACACGGGGGAGATGGGGAGGGGGAAGGAGGAGGGGTGAGGCACGAGGAAACCCAGTTTCTGTGGGTGGCACGTGGCCCTTTTGACATCCTGCCTCGTGGGATGGCCCTCGCTGTGGCAACTGAGCGCCTCTGCTTCTCTCCATCCGCGCACCCGCAGCCCTCAGCCGGGCTCTGACACCCATCCGAGCCACGTGTGAGCCTGGTGGCACCGTGCCATCAGCCCTTCTGCCTGCTCGTCGCCGAGGCCCATGCCCCAGCCGTCATTTCTGCAGTTAGCCTGGTGCCAGGCCCTGGCTTATCAGCCTGGCCCAGCGTCGCGGAGCAGTCCAGATGGCTTTCTGCTGGCACGGCGCAGCCCCGGCAGCTCGCGTCTGGTGTGCAGGCAGACCCCTGGCACGGCGCAGGGAAGGCAAATCCTCACCTCCCGGGCTGCGTGCGTGCTCCCTGCTGCTGCCAGCCCCGCTCTGATGGAGCAAAGCACGCAGGTCCCAGAGGGATGCCCCGTGCCTGGTGGGAGCACCCTGAGGTGTCCCTGCTGGATCCTGCACCCAGCATCAGGCTGGGATGGGATGGGCAGGGGCGTCCTGCCACAGCTGCCAGGACAGGCGGAGTTCTGCTGCCCCGTGGAAGCTGCTGCCTGCTTTGCCTCACTCTGCCATGAACATCAGGGTTTGGTCCTCACCAGGTGTCCTTTTGATGGGGAGAAACCTCCAAGTTGTTATCCCTGAGCTGTTTCTCCCCTACAGTATAAGATGGCCAATGTGACCTCTGTGCAGGCGTTGGCAAGAGGGGACGTGGTGTCCCAGGACCTTGCACCTACCTAGGAGGGCCCAGGCACCTCCTGCAGCATTTCTGGGCCACCAAGGGTTGGGCACAAGGCCCCTTTCTGGGCAGCTCTGGCCGTGAGTTTTATGGCTGCCTGGAACATCTCCAAAGGATTGATTTACTGTAATTCCACTGGAAAGCAACTTTTGTGATTGCTAGCCTGGAGATCTCAAGCTGGACTTAAACAACAGGATCCTAAAGAGGCCATGAATAATTGAGCCTAATAAATATTAATAACTCGCCTGCATGGTGGCAGGGCATGTAATTGCAAGGAGCGTTCTGGAAGCACGGCTCTGCAGGCAAACGTGCACTCGCGGTGGGGCCGGGGCAGAGCCCGGTTAACACTGATGTTGCTGGGCTGCGTGGAGCCGTGCGCGGCTGCTGTCAGCCCTGCAGCCCACTGCTGGGTTAGCGGTCAAGGGCAGGGGGTGGTGGACACCGTGCGATCGTTTAGGTGTCCCTGGTGGGCTTCTCACCATGAGCATGTCTCCTGTGGAGCTTGAATATGTGGACAGCACCCACAGCACCTTTTGGCAAGGATGATCTCCGCTCCCATGGCCAAGCGGTAAGAAGGAGGCGCGGTCCAAGGTGTGATGGCTCAACAAATCGTCTGAGGTTTGGGTGCAGGTGGGTTTGGGTGAGTCAAGATGCGGATGGATGGGACATGAGTTTCCCCGTGTGAAAAGACAGTGATGGGGAATGCACGTGGCCACCTCTGTAGGCTGACGGATGAGGAAGAGACACCTGGAAGGGACTACAAACGCTCGCATGGAAGGCCAGGGTGTGCTGCAAAGTCTCAGCAGTGCTGTGAGCAGGGTAGAAACGTGTACATGTGGGGTTTGCCAGAACTTTCTGGATGTTGCATATCAGGGCAGGGAGACCTGCCCTTTCACAAGGGCTTTGCTGCCTGAGGCTGGTGGTGTGAAGGATCCTACAGAGCTATATGAAGAGGACAGAGAAACCTCTATTTGGGTATTGGATGTTGCCCAAAGCCTTTCCAGAGCTTTCTGCCTGAAAACTGCGGCGCTCGGGCAGCTGAGAAGACGACCTGTGAAAGCTTGGCAGGGGTACTGTGAGGCTGAATCTCCTGCAGGAGCCTCCCCCACACTGAGCAAATGTTTCTTTTCCCCAAACTGCCTGGCTGTTGAGATTGCATCTTGCAAATGCGGTTTCAGACAATAACAGCTTGCAATTATGCAGCGCTTTCAAAACCAAGACATCCTGAATTTCGTTAACGTCTTTGTATAAAACTAGCTGAGGCTGCTGCTGGGATGCAAAGCTCCAGCCTGTGCAGAAATCTCACAGCTGGGATCACCCACAGCTTTCCTCTGTGCCGTGCTGGAGATGGTTCATCCTGAGGGCCAGAGTAAAGGGGGCACAGAGCACGTGGAGCGATGGACATCTCACGTGGTCTCCAACCCCTTCACGCTGTGTTTTCCTGTGCTACAGGTTTGCAGGCGACACCGGGGATTATCCATCCAGGAACCAAAGGACACCCCCAGGAAAGAAGGGCTCTGTGCTCTCCAGGGGACCGGTGACGTGACTGGGCACGGATCGTTAAAAGGAGCAGTAATTGCTCAAAGACTCGTTACGGAACAGAACCTCTCGGAAGCCATTTCTGAGAATGTAAAGGGCGAGGAGGTAAAATGGCAGGGGTTTCCCAAGGGCAAACCGTGCTGGGTGCTGAGGGTGGCCACCAGCTGTGTGTCAGCACCCAAAAGGCCAGCAATGAGTGAAGCACCCAGGGGCTGGTGCAGGACTCGCCACCCACAAATAGGGCAGTGACACGGGAGGAACCTTCAGCAAAGCCGCAGGTGACACCAAATGACGGTGTGACACCAGCACAGCCTCAGTCCGGGGGGCTGAGATGAAGGTGAGCACCGACCCCATGAAATCCAGCAGTGCTGAGGTGCAATAACCCTGGCTGGGGGCCGAGTGGCTGAGCTGCTGGGAAGGACCCAGGTGTTATCACGGGCACTAGGCTGAATATGAGCCAACAGAGCACTCTGGTTGCTAAAAAGGCAAACCACATCCTGGGCTACATTAGGAGGAGCATGGCCAGCAGATCGAGGGAAGTTATTATCCCCCCTCCTTGGCGCTGGCGAGGATGCACAGATCGCAGGAGCATTTCTCAAATAGCTCCTAACAGCAGCACTCCCACAGCTTCCTCTGCTGTTAAAGAGATGTGGAAATACAGGCAATGATACAGAGGTTGATGCAGGAGCAATGAAAGGGAACTGTAGTATTATCCCAAGGCACTTGCAGCACTTGCTCAGGAGATAGATGTCATGTCTTAAGAGTCCTATACAGTTCCAATGAGACGTTTGGGGAAGCAAGTTGCTTTACACTTTAGATATTAGCTTCTCTTTTGGATAAAAAATTAATGAAAGGCCGGGCTGAATAGAGCCGGCTTTCCTCTGTGGTCACAGATATCCCCAAATATGAGAACATCTAAATGCTTCCAGTCGGTCTTCCAGCGGCTGCTGCACAGCTGCTTCCTAGCTGAAAGAGAATAATAATCGTCTGCTGGACTATTTTCAGGCTAGTGATGGAACTGTTTTGGAAGTATTTGAAAATGTGGAGATGTCAGTGGTCTGTCGAGCTTGGCAGCTCATCGCTCCATGCACCTGACAGTGCTGGGGGTACCTCTGGGAGAGGCTGCAAGGGAGCGGGCAACAAAAAGAAGCATTTGCCTTTTTTTTTTTTTTTTTTTTTTTTTTTTTTTTTTTTTTTTTTTCTTCCCAGCTTTGGCTGATTCAGCATTTCAGGTGAGACTTTTGCTGGCTGAAGCAATTACCACGCAGTCCTCGCTTCAGACGAGGTGAGGTGGGCAGGAGGCACGTGCTGGGGAGCTGGTGGCACAGCCTGGGGGCAATGCATGCCCTGAGGTGCCTTAGCAGCCAGCACCCACCATGTCGGATGATTGCAGCGCATCGATCCCCAAATCATCTCCGCTTCTCAAAGCTTTTAGGCTCCCTGGGCTCTGCTGCACTCAAAGGCAGCAGCATGAAAAGAACATTTTCCTTTTGTAAACAGGCTCTGTCAGATGCGGCGACCTGCTTAGCATTGATCCTGTGAGGCTGAGCTTCAAATTCAATTTGTTTCCATCATACCTGTGAAGAGTTTGGTAAATTGATTTTAAGAATGAAAATGTAGTGAGAGTGATTACAGCTGAGAATACCATTTAAAATAATAAGATGAGGCTTCTGATCACTGAATTGTTGGCCTGAGCAGTGCAAAAATGTACAGTAGAGAGAACAGTATTTATGTAAAACATCACTTAAAGCGTTAGCCTTTATTTTTCATGAGATTACTCCAATTTTCATGCATTTTTTCAGGGCAGGAAGCCCTGAGAAAGTCATGGAGTGAGGCCAACAATCTCTAAACCTGCAATCTATGCGACCGTTGTAATCTCCGCACAACTGTAACTGATGAATATGCATCATATCGTTTCTATGCATGGCAGAAAGTAACCTACTTCTAGCCCCGAGCAGGCTACGGTAGGTCTGTCTGCCTCTTCCTGCTGCTCTGTGCCAGCAAGCTGCTGTGGGATTTGGGGCAAACTGCGGATGCTGCAGGAAAACCCCGTGTCCTGAGTTGGTCTGTGGGTTAAAACCAGCCCTACCCATCAATCCCAAGGGTCTTGGTCATGCTGCTCTGTGCTTCCCTCCCCTGAAGACCCATTCAGTGAGGGGTTTGAGGGTCACTGAGGCGGCACACTGCTGGAGGGAGGCCTGACAGCCACCCCAGAGGCAGTCCCAAATTAACACGGTGAAGCAGCGGCGGCAGAGATGCGACAGAAGCAGAGGGATAGCCAAGTGACAATCTAATGAGTGTTAATGGGAGTCGGGAATTAAATCCTGCCGGCTCATTAGCATGGGATGAAGTGCCATCTGCCATGGCTGGCAGGTTCCCTGCCACTGCTTTTTTTCTCTCTCATTCGCGTCTCCCATTGGGGGGGGGGGGGTTGAGAAAAATCTCAAATAATTTTCTTCAGACAGGATCTTCTGTGAAGCTATTTTACTCGTGATTGCAATGGTGGGCGTCCTGCCAATTACGAATGCATTTTGGTAAACAAAGCATAACCTTTAATTCCCTATTACCCAACACCTGATCACCTCCCCTGCTTCCTCATTGTCTGAGAACTACAAGTTCACAAGCGACTGGATGCTCCTCTATACCATACACGAACATTTTTTTCTTTCTTTTTTTTTTCTTCAACCCTTTAATTGCTCCTTTTTCCCTTTTTTCCCCCTTTCTTATGTTTTGAGAACTTGTGATCTTTGTTTTACTTGTTCTCACACTGCTCATCCTTTTTTTCTCAAGCTTCCACCATATTTTGGAACAGTGAAGCCTTCTCCTGTCCACTTAACTACTTACCATTGCTCCTTACGACTACACAGCTAAGTTGCAATACAGAAAATTAGTTCTCTCCTGCAAAAACACAACTTGGTTTCTCACTGAGATGTGGCTTCTTCTATGGGGATGGCAGGAAAGGGGTGCCCAGAAGGGCCAGTGCTTCCTTTGTAGCCATTGTATGCCAT